>JAODXP020000027.1:20038636-20041136 GCA_027497455.2 Sardinella longiceps
TATCCCGTAGGGTCAGGAGGAGCTGGATCAGGCCTGGGCAAACTAAAGGCCTTTTTAATCCGGCCCCTGGAGCCTTCCCAAAATAGGATCATTTCTCATCTAGCCAAGGTGACTTAAAAATTAAATTAAATTAAATTATAATTAAAATTTTAAACCCTGCATGTCCTCTGGAGAAAGTGAGGTTACTGGTATGAGACTTGTCAATTTACCAGCATCAACTGGTTAACCGTTAACACCCGACCCCATAGTCAAAATGTAAAAGCCAACGTGGTCCTTTGGCCAAACTAATTGCCCACCCCTGCACTAGATTAAGATCAAAAGGACCACCGCGTCATTTGGAGTTGTTTCCAGAGTGCAGAGGCGCAGCCCTGCTGTCTGTCTGGCCGCAGTCTGTGGCCGGGAGTAGAGTAGCGCAGAGCAGCGTAGCGTAGGCTACTGACAGGCAGTCAAACTAGTTAGCCAGGTAAAGTAAACATTGGTAGTTAGCGCAAGCAATACGTTAGAAGTCAGCATTAGTAGTTAGTAGTTAGCGCTTGAAGCGCATTAGTAGTTGCATTAGTGGGCTAGATAGCACCAGACGTTAGAATGAGAGATTAACATCAGAAGTTAACAGTACAAGTTAGCAGGAACAGTAACTAGCGGGGTAAAAGTATCGACGTGGCTGATCAACACCCGGCGGCGACGACAACATGGAACCCACCACACTTAATTTTCAGTGTAACGTTAACCACAAAAGTCTCGATGAGGACGACTGTAACGTTATTGATTTGCTGCGCGACGAAATTAAAAGTGCGCTACTTATCTATTTATGTGGAAAGAGCCTGAAAGCCAATAACGTTATTTGGGATAGTCCTCCTCCAAGCAGGCGTCGTCTCAGGGAATGTAACGTTAATGGTCTTGGATGCTGGCTATACACTTTCAGTCACTTCATAACGCTAACGTTACCAACTTGCAAAGATACATAAAAATATATAGACTAATAGTGGCACAAACTTGTTGGAACAAGCGTAATGATGTGAACAAGCAATGTGAACTATTGCTGTTTCCTATTCTGCCTGTACCAGTGATGTTTTGATATCTAGTGGTGGTGTTGTTTTGGATCTAATGATGTTGACATAAACTCTTCATCGCAGTGCTAAAGACATCAGGGCTGACATTCACAGAGTCGCACAACTCTGTGCACCCACTGTCATTAACTGTCATCACCTTAATTGCGCCACGGAGATGCATTTATCTCCCCAGAAATCAGTCACTCCCCCATATCTATAATGAGTTGCCAGTATCGGGACGACACGTCCACTGCATGTAACTAAACGTTATTCTCCTGATTTTCCGGGCAAATAAATAGCCTAAATCACCGCTACCAGAGTGGGACACAACAGACTCGCCATATGATCGATGGGAATTTGGATCAATTGAATCTGATCAGGCAGAAAGCCACTTCTTCGATCAGCGCAAAACAGGTCTTAGTAGTAGGGGAGAGAGTGCTTCCACGTCACCAAACAGTGATGTAACCGCATGTAACCCCTCGTAAAAGTTTCATGTGCATGTGCTGGGACATAGTCTTCATCTGAGCAAAATAATTTGGAGCAGAAAAGCTTACCTGCAATTGCTGTAAATCAAAACGCTTCCAATATTGACACATCGATACTGGATTGGCCGCCATCTTGAGCCCGGAATGAGAGTCTGGCGCTGAGGGTTGGTTGGTTGGAACTCACGGTGGCGGACTGGATTAACACAAAACACGGACTGGATCTTTAGGACACACCTGCGCTTATTGGGCAGCTGTACGGAATGGAGCTGATTAATGTCAGATGTTGTCGAGTTCGTCAGAGGAGCTAGTAGCAATTGCTAATATAGAACACATGAAGACTTTAAATAAATACATAAATTAATTATTAATAGATTACGTGTGTATAAACAACATTAACAACTCATCAGCTGAATGAAGGCAGCCTTCTCATAGCCTACAATACACAGACATCAAGCCGACTTTCAGTGGCTCATATATAGTGACCTCTGCTGGTATGAATTATACTGCACAGGTAAGTTTTCCAATAATGCAACAATAGGCCTGATATGGACTACAAACTCGGCTATTCATGAAGGCGTATTTTCACTAAAGTGTTTAATGTCATCTCTAAGCACACTTAATTGAAAACTAGACACATTCTAAAAAGGTTTTAAGTGCAGGGACAGCAGCCTATGGCATTCAGGGAGGGGAAATGAAGACCTTATTAAAAATGCTGAGCGCTACTTCAAGCTATTTTGGAGCTTGGTAAGGGATAGGCATAGCCAAAGGCACTCTGTTTGGAAAAAAAGTTAAGCCTTTAATGAGGATAATGGAAGATTATTATATATTGTTGTGGTTTTAAGTAAGAGAAAGCTGTGGGTTTTGGGAATGTTAAAAGCTGAACTTAGTGCATAAACTCTATCAAGAGGTGGAGAAGCTCTCATTCTTTTTTTTTTTTTTTTTTTTTAGGGGGTAAACTGAGTTTAC
>JAODXP020000027.1:20048636-20051136 GCA_027497455.2 Sardinella longiceps
CGAATCATGCCTGTGGTGAGACTGCCACCTAGTGACGAACCCGCGAAAGGACAACATGACATGACGTGCATTATTTGACACGAATGCTGCAATAGTAATCAAATGCTGCCTT
This sequence comes from Sardinella longiceps, assembly GCA_027497455.2. Taxonomy (NCBI): domain Eukaryota; kingdom Metazoa; phylum Chordata; class Actinopteri; order Clupeiformes; family Clupeidae; genus Sardinella; species Sardinella longiceps. The sequence goes on from JAODXP020000027.1 coordinate 20,048,749, forward strand.
GTGATGTGAAAATGTCCAGACAAAATGTGCAGATCGTGAGTTTTTATGAGTTTCCGATCGTAATTTATTTCAGTTCTATTTATCACAGAGTTCCAAAAATCATATATAACCTGTGTGAGGGTTTCTATTTTCGTAAATTAAAAAAAAAGGCAAAAACGTAACATTACGTTTTTGGCACTCAACGCATGACAAGTAATAACGGCATATTACGTTTCTGGCATTCAAAGTGTTAAAGTATGATCTATTGAATGAGTTTTAAAGAATGTATGTGTGTATGTGTATGCTTGTGTATGCATGTGTGTGTGTGTGTGTGTGTGTGTGTGTGTGTGTGTGTGTGAGAGAGAGAGAGAGAGAGAGAGAGAGAGAGAGAGAGAGAGAGAGAGAGAGAGAATGTGTGTGTGTGTGTGTGTGGTTTGAGATATTAAAGTATGATCTATTGAATGAGTTTTAAAGAATGTATGTGTGTATGTGTATGCTTGTGTGTGTGTGTGTGTGTGTGTGTGTGTGTGTGTGTGTGTGTGTGTGTGTGTGTGTGTGTGACCATCAACAGGTACGGACCCAGAGGAGACAATCCTCAACGCCTTCAAGATCTTCGACCCCGAGGCCACAGGCATTCTGAAAGGAGAAGAGTAAGCAGATAACACACACACACACACATTATATATATTACACACACATACACACACACAGACCTGGCTTCTCTCATTCTGAAAGGAGAAGAGTAAGCAGATAACACACACACACACACACACACCTGGCCTCTCACACACTACTCAGAAAGAGAATGAATGAGAGAATATGTGTGTGTGTGTGTGTGTGTGTGTGTGTGTGTGTGTGTGTGTGATACTAAGAGTCTTCTCTCCTACTCTCTGCAGAATTAAGTACCATCTGATGTCACAGGCTGATAAGTTTAATGAGGCAGAGGTAAGCTTTCTCCTTTCAAACACACACACACACACACACACACACACACACATTCAAGATGATACTGATGTCTTGTCCTCACAGGTGAATCAGATGTTCACCATGATCAAACACACACACACACACACACACACACACACACACACACACACACACACACACACACTCTCTCTCTCTCTCTCTCTCTCTCTCTCTCTCTCTCTCTCTCTCACACACACACACACACACACACACACACACACACACACACAGCCAAGGTGATGCTGATGTCTTGTTCCTCGCAGGTGAATCAGATGTTCACAATGTTCCCTCTGGATGTGGCTGGTAACCTTGACTACAAGAATCTGTGCTATGTCATCACCCACGGAGAGGACAAGGAGGACAAGGACTAAAGATACACACACACACACACACACACACACACACACACACACAGACCCCCATCAGCACCGTCGTCCTCATCACATCTCTGTCTCTGTGTCCTCCTCCTGGTCGCTCACATTGTCATACCTGCAGGTCCACACACTCACACACACACACTCACACAAAATGCTTCCATCTGTGTTAGTTTCAACCAGACGTGTCTGACTGCCATTTCCGGTTTGTTTTTGTCTTATGTCTAATAAAGAGTTCACTATTTAACAACGGCTTCTCTCATTGGATGGACAATATCTAACAGCCTCTCTCATTGGATAGACTTATTTCTGTCACAACCCTTTCAGTCTAACGCCGTCTAGAATGTAGTCCCTCAGATTGTAATATAATAGTGATGCAGGATAGTTTTATTCCTAACATTGTTCTATCAACACGACATTTACCTCCATAGCCTGGCATTATAATTTATGTGCTTTGGGTGTAGCCTTCTGTGGAGTTCACAACACTGTTTTTATTGGCTAGCTAGCGGTGTCCATTCCCCTGCGTTAGCTTAGCACCAGCGAACTCAGCTGATAGAAGGACTGGGTGAAATGAGTTGAAAATGGTACAGTGACAGATATCAAATACTTGGGAATGAGGTTTAATATTGAAAGTTCTGATTCTGGCCTAGCAGTCTCTCTCAGGGTCCAAGCATGGCCGTAGGAGGATCCTAACCTCGAAGTCTCCCACCAACCCAGTGAGGATGTCTATGCACACTCTGATGCCGTAGTAGTGGGACGTGAATCCCCTCCTCTGCCACGTTCTGTCAAAAGATACAGTAATGTTTATAGTGGCATCCTGATCCTCCCTCATCATCTCTGCCTGCACATCAGGGTCCATGTCTGAATATGCCTGCCTGATCTGGCCCTTGATCATCAGGGTCCATGTCTGAATATGCCTGCCTGATCTGGGCCCTCCTTCTCTCCAGTGACTCCAACCCTCTCTCAATTTCTGCCACTAAAATGAAAAGCATACTGCATCAAAAAACTCATTCTGCCTGATTGTAATGATACCCTACATATCTTCATTTTAAAGGCAGAAATGTCCTAT
>JAODXP020000027.1:20056136-20074735 GCA_027497455.2 Sardinella longiceps
TGTCTGTCCCGCAGATATTAAAATGTCCAAGTCTGCCAAACTCATTCAGCAGCAGCTGGAAAAGGAACTGTGAGTATGACCTCCAGTTTGACCTCTAATTCACCTGTAATTCACCTGTAATTCACCTCTAGTTGACCTCTGGTTTGAAGTTTCTGTAGCCCATAGATTCCTCCACACGTGATGCTCTCCTCCTTTCTTTTCCTCTCTCCTCTCCTCTCCTTTCTTCTCCTCTCCTCTCCTCTCTTCTCCTCTCCTCTCCTTTCCTCTTCCGTCCTCTCACTTTTCTTTCCCCTCCTTTTCTCTCCTCTCCTCTCCCCTCTTCTCCTTTTCTCTCCTCTCTTCTTCCCCTCCTCTCTGCTCCTCTTCTCTCCCCCCTTCTCTTCTCTTCTCTTCCCTCCCCTCTCGTTTCTTTTCCTCTCCTCTCCTCCTCCTTTCCTCTCCTCTCCTCCTCCTGTGTGTCCAGCTAGTGTAGTGTTGTGTAGTGATGAGGAGATTCTGATGCTCCCAGAGTGACCTTTCTGCATATGACCTTTGACCCCTGCAGGAACACGCTGCGTGTGACGCGCTCGGCTGCTCTCACGTCTCAGGATGGATCGGTGGGCGGGGCCATTCACCTGGGCAAAAAGGGGCGGGACTTTGAGTTCTCTCAGCTGCCAATGAAAGTGGAGTTTGTGGAGTGTAGTGCGCGCGGATCTCAGGGCGAGGAGGGAGACGCCGATATACAGGCCGTGGAGACATGGCTGGCCAAGCTGTAACACACACACACACACACACACACACACACACACACATAGGAGACGCCGATATACAGGCCGTGGAGACATGGCTGGCCAAGCTGTAAACACACACACACACACACACAGACACACACACACACAGACAGACGGGAGAAATGCCCAAGTGTCTCAGCATACCTTCTCACACGCACCACCTAAACATGCTCAAACACACACACACACACACACACACACACACACACACACAGGAGAAATGCCTTCTCTATAACACGCACCACCTAAACATGCTCAAACACACACACACAGACACACACACACCTTGAATGTGGGTGAACATACACACAACATGAAGATGCACAGACACACACGTCCCAAACGAGCATGGACACACTCATACAAACTAATCATGCATACACACACACATATATACATACACACACATGTATGGCGTCTTAAATGTACATGGACATACACACATCCTAAACGTGCATTCACACAAGCAGGCCCTAAATGCACATGGACACACACACACACACACGCACCCTAAATCTACATTTTAACAAACATGCAAACATACACACACACACACACACACACACACACACACCTTGGATAAAGGACATGTGAAACAGTTCTGTCCTGAAAGTGTGTTTGTTGGCTGTCATGGTGGGACATCCAAGTGTGTGTGTGTGTGTGTGTGTGTGTCTGTGTGTGTGTGTGTGTGTGTGTGTGTGTGTGTGTGTGTGTGTGTGTGTGGGGAGGGCTACTCTGATAGAGGAGACGCTGAATTGGTGCCACCCATCCCAGTAGGCACACCCCAGCTGCGGTTCTCATCATGTTAAGGGTTGTGAAGAGTCGCTTTGGTACACACACACACACACACACACACCCCAGCTGCGGTTCTCATCATGCTAAGGGTTGTGAAGAGTCCTAGTTCATCATGCTAAGGGTTGTGGAAAGTTCTAGTTCATCTCTTTAAGGGCTTATTGAAGATTCCGCACGAGTAGAAAGTCTCAGTTATTCTGTGTAAGAGTCAAAGTAATGATGCAGATGTTTGTGTCACTGTTTGTCTGTCTGTCTGTTTTTCTGATGCTTCTGTTCATGTGCTTTGGTTGCTCATCAAGTGAAAACCAGTAAAGTATTTTCTCAGTGACTTTGAGTACTGTGGTCATGTCATGCAAACCTTCCTGTCAGGTGTAAACATTATGCGCCATAAAGTTCAATATTTCTGTTGTGCTTATCTCCGTATTGCCCCAGGCATGGACTGGCCATAGGGCATACAGGGCAATAATTCCCGGTGGGCCGATGGTCACTCTTGGGCCGGGGCTGTCATAATTTACTCTTCATTTTCTTGAAGGATATTAGGCTAGCCAAGTTAAATGTCTTCTGTATACGCAATATGTCCAACTTACAGTATAATTTTAGCTTGCCATGAAATTATTATTGAGAATAAAACCATAGTGAGCACCATGGTCAGAAATGACACACACACATACGGTACACACAAATACCCACACACACATTTTATCCTCAAGTGGCCTAAAATCTGCTTGTGTATAATATGCAATTATGGTATGTCTATATTTTTACTGCGCTAGGTAGAAATATATATATTTATATTTTTCCCTGATATGAGGTTGGGTTGTGTTGTGTGTTTATGTGGTTTCTGGTGATCATAACAGAAATGGCTCTGCAGGGGGCGGCAATCTGCACTCCATGAGTGGCGTCATCAGTGTGCGACTTCACAGCTTCATGAAAACATTTGAAACTCAGCGGAGTTCACACGTGGGGAAGTTAGTTAAAACTTTGAAGGTGCTATATTACTATGAACTCCACGGAAACTAATTACAGAAATGATAATGACTTTATGAGGTGAATTGTTGGTGTTCGAGTAATGGTAACGTCATCGTTATTGATGATTTGAAGCCTTGAAGGCCGGCGGTGGAATTCGAGTGCATTTTGGTGTCCGCTGATCTGATCTCCTATCCGGTTCCGATGGCCCAAACGTGGACTGGGGGCCACACCGGCCCGGTTCTGTGCGTCCAGTCGGCCGGTGCTGTCGCCGGGAGTCTGCTGGCGTCGGGGGCTGAAGGCGGAGAGCTGACCGTGTGGAGCCCAGAGGGAGCTCCCATCGCCCAGCTGCGGCTACCGGGGGAAGACGATGTCACCTGCCTGGCCTTCTCCTCCACCAGCACGTGCCCCGGTCTGCTGTACGCGTCTCACGGGGAGGCAGTGAGCGTGCTGGACCCGCGGAACCTGAAGCAGCCCGTGGACAGTCTCAGCGGAATCGGGGAGGACGAGATTAACGGGCTCTCCATTAACGACACGGGTACTATGCTGGCCGCGGGTGATGATTCGGGCGCCGTGAGGATTGTGGAGCTGCAGACGCGTAAGGTTGTGCGCACTCTACGCAGACACACCAACATCTGCGCATCCGTAGCCTTCCGGCCCCAAAGACCGCAGAGCTTGGTGTCTGCAGGACTCGATATGCAGGTGTGTGTGTGTGTGTGTGTGTGCGCGCGCGCGTGTCCTGGCAGGAATAGTTAAAGTACTCGTGCCACAGTAGTCTAGTGTGTGTGTGTGTCATATGTAGGCTAAGTGTTTTGCTTGAAACCAAACTGGTGTTTTATTGGTTGTGCCCTTTCATGATATTGTAATTTGATGTAGCTCATGTAATTTCCCAGTAGAGCCTCTCTGATAGAATGTTCCATAAAGTCAGTGTGCATCCAAACAGTTTGACTGTGCAGCAGCATTCTCTATTCTCTATTGGATTGGCACTGATCATAATGTCATAATGTCTCTTAGCTTTAGGGAGAAAAGAGCTGCTTCTCCGCCAAGCATCCTCCTGTATGTGTGTGTGTGTGTGTGTGTGCGTGTGTGTGTGTGTGAGTGACGGATCATCCTCCTTTCCCCAACCATCCAGTCTCCTATCAGCTGCAGACACACCACTGCCCCAGCATACCAGCCCATAAAGCATTATGCCACCTCTGATTTCTCTCTGTGTGTGTGTGTGTGTGTGTGTGTGTGTGTGTGTGTGTGTGTGTGTGTGTGTGTGTGTGTGTGTGTGTGTGTGTGTGTGTGTGATTAGGTGCTGCTGTGGAATCTGCAGAAGACTCGTCCCGTGTGGGTGGTGAATCTGAAGGATTCCCAGGAACAGCAGGAGGGATCGTTGGGTCAGCAGCAGGATGGGTCGTTGGGTCAGACAGGACAACCCAGGCAGCAGCTGTTCAACCCCCCGCTGGCTCACTGTGTGTCCGTGTCGTCCTGCGGGAACCTGTTGGCCTGCGCCGCGGAGGACGGGCGTCTGCATGTGATGCGTGTGGGGGTGGGGTCTCGTCTGGAGCAGCAGGTGGCGTTAGAGGCTCACAGACAGGGCGCATCACAAGCTCACTTCGCCAACTTCCTGTCCCACCCCTACTGGCTCGTCTCCGCCGGCAACGATGGCCTGGTGGCCCTCTGGGACCTCAGCACCCAAGGGCTCCCCCAAGAGGCCAAACCCCGCAACAGCAGCCGCACCTCAGCCACAGCCGGCCGCAGGAGAGCCAAAGGCAAGCAGTCCAAAGCCAGAGGGCAGGCTGGACAGCGCCACCAAGAGGCCGTGGGGGAGACAGAGACTGCTGGGACAGGGGTGTGTGTGGACACGGGGGCTGGGGTGTGTGTGGACGCAGGTGATGGAGAGGCGGGTGTGTGTGTAGAACCCGCGGGCTCAGAGGGTAAGACTGGTCCAGCTCTCAGCTTCACACACGGAGAAAAGATCAACTGGGTTTGTCCAGCTCACCTGCAGGGGCGGCCCAGTGTAATAGTGGCCGACCAGAGCGCAGATTTACATGTGTACCCACTGAGTGTGCTATAGTGTAGCGCCCTCTACTGTAGTGGCGGATCAGAGCGCAGATTTACATGTGTACCCACTGAGTGTGCTATAGCGCCACCTACTGGCTTACATGTGTACCACTGAGTGGCATAGCGCCACGTAGTGCAGACTTATATGTGACCAGAGCGCAGATTTATATGTGTACCCACTGAGTGTGCTATAGCGCCACCTACTGGTCATTTACATGTGTACCCATTGAGTGTGATATAGCGCCACCTACTGGTCATTTATATTAGTACCCATTGAGTGTGCTATAGCGCCACCTACTGGTCATTTATATTAGTACCCATTGAGTGTGCTATAGCGCCACCTACTGGTCATTTATATGTGTACCCACTGAGTGTGCTATAGCGCCACCTACTGGTCATTAAGTGTGCTGTAGTGCCCTCTACTGGTCATTTATATTAGTACCTACCCACTGAGTGTGCTATAGCACCACCTAATGGAGATTAATATATGTGCCCTCTGGACTGCATTCGATCGACCTCTATGGGTCATTTTGATTTGTGCCCCCTGACTGCACTCTAGCGCCACCTACTGCTGATATCTGTGTGTGTCCTTACTGCACTCAACCCCTTCCACTGTATGAATATGTGTGTGTGTGTGTGTCTGTGTGTCCTTACTGTCCTTAACCCCTTCCACTGTATGAATATGTGTGTGTGTGTGTGTCCTTACTGTCCTTAACCCCCTCCACTGTATGAATGTGTCTGTGTGTGTGTCTGAGTGTCCTTACTGTCCTTAACCCCCTCCACTGTAGACCAATATGTAGCCTTCTGTCTGAGTGCATACTAGGCCCCCTGGTGGTGAGGTAGAGGCATCTCCTCTGACGGCACCTCCTCTCACACCTCAGTCAATGTTCACTCCAGCAGTTTAGTGTGTGTGTGAAGCTCTCCGGATCAGACAATTCATTAATTAATGACTCCAGTGGCTGTGTGTGTGTGTACACTAATGCAAATTATAACAACTATGTAAAATACAATTAGTCCATATTGATCCAGTGGGAGTTTCCTAGTGTGTATGTGTGTGTGTGATTTGATATGTTTGTTGCACTTCAGTGTGTGTATGTGTGAAATTGAGGTGTGCACTATCTATATGTTTAAGTGTGTGTGTCTGTGCGTACGTGTTGGTGTGTGATCTTATGTGGTCAACTCCATCTGATCATTGTGTCATCACAGACTCCTAATAAAGCTGTGTGAAGCCTTGTGTGTTAAAGAAGGTCTGCTGCAAATTAATCATGGAGGTATTAATAAACCTGGAGAAACATACCAAGTCCCGCCTCCCATTCATTCCAATGTGGAATGCTAGGCTAGAGAAATTCATCCAAAATTGAACAAAATTTTCAGTTGTCAAGATGGTGTTTCATGGAGCTCACTTCCGACTCCATTTCATTAGGCCAATGAGGGCCCATGTTACTAATGGAGATGAGGGCGGCACTGATGCACCAGTGGCGTCGTTCAAGCACGAGCTGTAACGTGTACGACGTTTACTACGTCACCCATAGGGATCGAATGGGAACTGTTACGTTACGTTACAAAACGTTACGCCTGTTGAATTTCGTGCCAAATGTGCGACGAGGAAGTGCAATGCTAATTGGCAAAGCTAATCAGCCAAATCCTGACCCCCTGAAATGAATCCATTGGGTTGTTTTAGGGTAAATTACAAGTCAGTTTTTGATTGGTTCCCCTTCTCAAGCAGGCAGGAAATAGCGACAGATAGCCAATCAAATGGCAGCAAATCCATGATGAAGATGTGTAGAATCTCTGCTATAGATACAGACGGCAAGTATGGTTAACGCCCCCAAAATGCGGGGGTGGAGTCAGCGTGGGGGAAAACAGAGGCCAAATTAACATTATAGTGAATGGACAAGGTAGAAAAAGGTGCTTAACAATAATAGATCGCTTTGTAAAATTGAACAAAGCCCATATTAGGTATTTTGTCCAATCATGACCTGTTTGCCTGCTTGGGTTTAGACTAAATAAAACTTTCCATGGTTTGTTTATTGCAGTAACACTGACAGAAATGTCATGAGCTGTCTCCTAACTGTCATAACTGAAGCAAATTTCAATCACAAGTCTGATTAGCTCTGTTTAGCAAGCTAAAGTTAGCTACATTTACTATTGTGATGAATGAGGTTGGCTAGTTAGCAAGCTAATGAAGCTAACAAGCATCAACTAAATTGTCCTCAGTATCGTGTTTGGAGGGTGTCAAGTTCAGAATTCACATTGGACCATCTGAACATCATTACTACCTTAAGGCATTGCCCTCAAAAATGTGTCAAGGTCCTTGTAGATGGTGCTCAGTGTAACTTCTAGCTTAGCATCTCATTGACTTCCACACTGCGTGACCCTGCTTCTTCCCCCATGAGGGACTATTTTTCTCTACTTCCCCCACGGCGGAGCTATATATGTGGGCGTGGTCAGACTTGCCGTCTGGATCTATCCAGCATTCTTCTCAATAATTACCAGCCCAGAGAAAAGCATCTTAGAACTGCAGCGTTTATTACGGATAAACATTCAAATGCACAAAAGCCCTTTATTGACATATCAAAAAGTTTAAAATGTTAAATCGACAGCCATCTCAATAAATGTCCTCTTCTTTTAGCGATCACCTGTGGTAAATAAAACACACACACACACACACACACACAGATTGAATAGAATATTGGGCACAGCTGGTATGTGTTCTTGAGAGGCCTCAGCGGACTGTCTCACCTGCGCACGGGGAAGAATACTCCGCCTCAGCTTGGTCACCTGATCAAACACACACATTTCAGAATCAGGACTGAGGATACAAACACACACACCTCAGATCAACACACACATTTCAGAATCAGGACTGAGGATACGAACACACACACACCTCAGATCAATACACACATTTCAGAGTCAGGACTGAGGATACAAACACACACACACACACACACATTTCAGAGTCAGGACTGAGGATACAAACACACACACACACACACACATTTCAGAGTCAGGACTGAGGATACAAACACACACCTCAGATCAATACACACATTTCAGAGTCAGGACTGAGGATACAAACACACACACACATCAGCTTGGTCACCTGATCAACACACACATTTCAGAGTCAGGAGTCAGGACTGAGGATACAAACTAGCCTGGGGGAAAGCCGACTGTTGATTATGTCATACAGTCTGGCCCAATGCAATTGAAATAGGTTTCTATTTGGATATGGCGTATTCTCTCACCTGGCTCTCACACGCACGGGGAAGAGTACTCGGCCTCAGCTTGGTCACCTGATCAACACACACATTTCAGAGTCAGGACTGAGGATGCAAATGCTGCGTGAAGTGACCCAATTTTTTTCACACCAATTTTTTAATGACAGTCTGAACAACACAGATCTAATTTTTTCAGTTTTTTTTCCTAGTTTCTCGCTAGAAATATGAAATATTTTATTCATTACGACGATTTTTTGCAACTGCTTGCGTTCATGTTTACCGCTACTTCCCTAAACACTGAGCATGTTTGGTGTGTGTGATGTTATTGTGTCCTTCACAGCGCATACGGGACACTTTTGGTGCGTTTGAAGTTCACACTGGAGATCACATACAAACACATACATGTCGCATTTAATTGGAAATGTGACCTCGCAATCCCACAGAAGAGGTCAGAATTGAGCATCAAGCCCTGCTGTGGGAACGTAGCCAATCACTCCTGTAGCTGAACGTAGCCAATCACTCCTGTAGCTATGGCAGCAAAACTGATCTGCTGATCTATAGCTTATATGGCAGCAATGCTAATCTATGCTTATATAGCATCAATACTGATCTGTGTCTTATATAGCATCAATGCTGATCTGTGTCTTATATACTGTAAGAGCAATACTGATCTGTGTCTGATACAGCAGCAATGCTGATCTATAGCTCATATAGCATCAATGCTGATCTGTGTCTTTAGATAGATAGATAGATAGATAGATAGATAGATACTTAATTGATCCCCTAGGGGTAAAATAGCAGCAATGCTGATCTGTGTCTTCTATAGGAGCAATGCTGATCTGTGTCTTGTATGGCAGCAATGCTGATCTGTGTCTTGTATACTGTAAGAGCAATGCTGATCTGTGTCACCTATAGCAGCAATACTGATCTTTGTCTTATGTAAGGGATAACGGCCGACGAGGTGTCCAGTTATTCATTTATAATTGGCGAGGTGGAATCTAGAACTACGGCGACGTGCGCCCGCCAAGCCAATTATAAATGAATAACTGGACACCTTGGAGGTCATTATCCCGCTTATCTCCCGTATCTATCTATCTCTTGTATATTTGAAGAAGCGTATAAAACCTAAAAGAAATATGCAACTCAAATTTAAAAGAAGCTAACCTGTTCGGTTTGGGTACTACTTTCAGTTGAAAGTAGATCTACAAGGTTGCTTATTGTTGTTATAGTTACCATTCTGAAAGGCATTCATATGGAACGGTAGTTATTAGAGGAGTTATTTTTTGGAACTACTTCCAATACTGATCTATAGCTTATACAGTATAGGAGCAATGCTGATCTACAGTCCTGCAGTCATCTTAATACTCTACAAGTCCAATAGCTGTGCAAAAAGTAGCCTTACTGGTCTGGTAGTAGTTGTGCACCTTGACCACTGCTCTGCTCTGTGTGTGTGTGTGTGTGTGTGTGTGTGTGTGTGTGTGTGTGTGTGTGTGTGTGTGTGTGTGTGTTAATAAGGCAGTCTTACTGGTCTGGTAGTAGTCGTAGACCTTGACCACTGCTGCGTGTGTGTGTGTGTGTGTGTGTGTGTGTGTGTGTGTGTGTGTGTGTGTGTGTGTGTGTTAAGAAGGCAGTCTTACTGGTCTGGTAGTAGTCGTAGACCTTGACCACTGCTGTGTGTGTGTGTGTGTGTGTGTGTGTGTGTGTGTGTGTGTGTGTGTGTGTGTGTGTGTTAAGAAGGCAGTCTTACTGGTCTGGTAGTAGTCGTAGACCTTGACCACGGCTGGCTTGAGGTTGTTGACTGGTAGATCCTGTCTGATGGTCAGGAAGAAGTGAAGGGGAAGGCCCTTAGGAACCTGGTGAAAGGTGGACAAGAACATGTTTATGTGGAAGTAGTGATAGGGAAGGTCCTTAGGAACCTGTGTGGAGAACAGAGATCATTCTGGTGAAAGGTGGACAAGAACATGTTTAAGGCCCTTAGGAACCTGGGTGGAGAACAGAGATCATTCTGTTGAAGAACAGTGGAGAACAGAGATCATTCTGTTGAAAGGTGGACAAGAACATGTTTATGTGGAAGAGGTAAGCCAGGAGTTGGCTAAGGGCAGGGTACCAGGATCATAAAAAAGGTTTCCTCACCTCTGACAGATACAGCAGGATAAAAAGTTTTACATTTATGCATTTATCAGACACTGTTCTCCAAAGCGACTTACGTTTTGTTAACTTCAGTTCACGTCTCTGCTGGAGCAACTTTGGGTTAAATGCTTTGCTCAAGGGCTCAGCGGTGGCAGCCGGGATTCGAACCCACAACTTCCAGACTACTAGAGTCAGAGTCCTCAACCACTATGCTACCACCGCCCCACATTACGCTACCACCGCCCCACATTACGCTACCACCGCCCCACATTACGCTACCACCGCCCCACATTACGCTACCACCGTTTCCACATTACGCTACCACCGCCCCACATTACGCTACCACCGTTTCCACATTACGCTACCACCGCCCCACATTACGCTACCACCGCCCCACATTACGCTACCACCGTTTCCTCACCTCTGTCAGATACAGAAGGATAAAAAAGGTTTCCTCACCTCTGTCAGATACACCAGAATGTGGTCGTCCTTCTTATCGGCCCGGTCGACCAGTAGAGATTTCTGGAGCTGTTAGAACACAACCATCATCAGCACCTTAGGGAGACACCATCCACACACACACACACACACACACCAAACATACTGTACACACGCCAGTAACCAACACACACACACACACACACCAGTGACCAACACACATACTAAGGGCCAGTCAGCAACACACACACACACACACTCACACACACACACACACACACACACCAGTGACCAACACACACATTAGGGACCAACACACACACCAGTGACCAACACAAACACTAGGGGCCTGTCAGCAATACACACACACACCAGTAACAATCACACACACACTAGGGAGCAGTGACTTACTCTTTCAAAGGAGGCGGAGTCCGGGCACACACACACACACACACACACACACACACACACACACACACTAAGGACTAGTAACTTACTCTTTCAAAGGAGGCGGAGTCCGGGCTGAAACCAGACAGCATTTTCACATGGATGATGGCCATGTTGGTGCTCTGGAGGGGGCCATTATACCTGCACAGGAGAGGTTGACTGGTTTTATCAGAATGTTATTTTTCTGAAATTATTTAATATATAGCCAACTTTTTCTCATTTTTAAACAGCTTAAACCGCTTAAAACAGCTTAAAACAGCTTAAACCCCTTAAAGCAGCTTAAACCACTTAACATAGAAACTTCATTCAAACTAAATTGCAAAGATCATACTCTGGATATTGTTGCTTTGTAATTTTCATCTTTGTAACTTTAATCTTTTTTAAACTATGAATTAAAAACTATTAAAACTTTTCCCCATAGACTTAACATTGGGCTGATGACATCACGATAGGTCCATTAAGCAATTAGAATGTTGAGCCATTAACCACAGGGCCGTGACATCAATAAATCCTCAAGATCATGGATGCTAATGTCATGTACCAATTTTGTGAATGTAATTCGAAAGTGGGGGAGAGAATAGCAAACGTGTCCCTATCCTGTAGGGACTACAACATTTTGAGACATCGCTCTAAACTGTGTGCTGATTGGCTAAACCGTAGAGTAACCGAGGGAAAGGTGGCAAGGGGGGTTTATTCCAGACTACGTGCAGAGATAAAATGTTTAGCGGAGGTACGTATGATGGCATCACCAGGCTAGCGATATTAACCACAGGGCCGTGACATCATAGGATTGACTCCCTCATTTGCTAGTATGGCTGGCTGCGAAAACAACATGGACCCATATCTCATAAAGGTACCAAAATTCTGATACAAACATTAGCATGTCGAAAGAACACACATCTAACATTACCTGAAAAAACTTCTGTTGAATTCAAGCCACACAAATCTGAATGAAAAATGACTTGAAAGAGATCGGCAGGTATAAATGCACCATACAGTAATGGCCAGGTCATTCCTCCAACTGCTGTTACATGCTAACTAGTGCCGAAGCTGCTTCTAAAGCATATTTCCACTTAATGTTCAGACAAACCAAGCTAGGGACCACGTCGGCACACCAGCGATGTCTACAGTTGGAACGGCTTGTGGGAATAGAAGTCTCCTATTTACAACCATGCCAGCGATCTCCACATTTTTAGTGAAACAGGAGAGGTTGAAATGTACGGAGCACAACACTGATGTTGAGGTCACTTTAAAATCATGCCGATGCCTCCGTACAAACTGTATCCACAGTGCTCTCGTTTTTGCCTTCTCCTTGACGTTAGGAAACCTGTGCAGAGAGATGCCTTCAGTGAAGCTGCTATTTTTGCAACTAGCACCATTTGGCCCTCCAGCAACACAATATTTTCCACCGTGCTTTGATTTACTAGCCACAGACGCTGGCATTGGCATTGGAGTTGGACTATGTCAACTGTATGACGTCACGCATAATCAATTGAATTCGCACAAAAATACAAAATATTGTTCCTTTTGAGCACGTTTTAACATGACTTCCCAGACAATATCTCGTTTTAATCACAAGGCTTGGAACGTTTGGAATCAGCAACAAAAACTGTGAAATTCCAATAGGGCTGTAACGATCTTGTATCAAATTGAGAAATCGTGATACGCAGAGTCACGATACTGTATCGTGATACAAGAGGACAGTATCGTGATACGCCCTTTCAAAGTTTTGTAATCCTTCAGTCCAGAAAACAACCACATGATATGATGCGATGGTGCTTCCAATCTTCAAAACAATATCATCATTATTTTTAAACTTTAAAAAACATATTATTAGTCTCTTGCAACCTATTCTAGCCATAAACGATTATCAAAAAGATATATTTAAAAAATTGTGGGGTGTATCGAACCGTAGGTCAAAAATCGTGATATGAACCGAATCGTGAGTTGGGTGTATCGTTACAGCCCTAATTTCCAACATTTTCATTTCCAATTCATTTTATAAGCTCTTTAAACTTCTCAATTAGTTAACTATTCAGCTATTCAAACTGTCACAGACTATGCATCCAGGCCACTATATTAATCTGTACCCTACCTAGCAACCACCATAACTACCCTAACAACCTAGCAACCACCTGAAGTACCCTAGCAATACCATAGCAACCACTTCCACAACACAACAACAAACTAGCAACCAACATAGCAAACAACATTAACCCAGAAACCACCCTAGCAACCACCATACCTACCTTAACAACAGCCTAGCAACCACCATACCTACCTTAACAACAGCCTAGCAACCACCTCAAGTACTGGACTGATGATGATTATGTAACATACTGAACAGAGATGATTATTTTACTGGACTTAGATGTTGCAGTTACATATGGAACTGTAATGTTTTACGTTACGTACTGAAATGTGATGATTAAGTTACGTACTGGACTGTGATGTTTAAGTTGATGGCCTGTCCATTGGCCTTGTTGCACTCTCCCTCAGTATGAGCCGTGGCCTGAGTCTTGATGCTCAAGGTCGAGTGCTCAGTGGGAGTGGGGATGTTGTAGAAAAGAGCCACCTGGTACAGGAGAAGGTTTCAACTCTGATGTGAATTCATGTTAATTTGAATAGATCATTAGAAAATCTATAACAATAATATACACTTTTGGTAAATAATATCAGCAATAAGATAAATGATCTTTCCCACTGACCCCAACAGAAGCACATGCAGATCCCTTCACTTCTATGCTGTACTTCCCAGGAACGTCCTGCAGCGCCCTCTCCTGGTACAGTAATGTGTTGTGCTGGTTCAACTCAAACTGCTGTTTGGCGCCACCTGCTGACTGCACTGTCACTGCGCTGGAGCCCTGAGAGCTGAACACCTTGGTGCCGTAGAGAGCCAGAGCTTGCAGTGCCACCACTGTGTCCTGACAACACACACACACACACACCACACACACACACACACCATCAGTGTGAACCCGCACACACACACACATACACGCACACAGCAGAACTCATCGCTACAGGAAGTGTGTGAGGCACCTGTGTGGAAGAGAAGCCTCCAAATGGATTTTGCTGCTTCACCAGCCAGCTGACAATCCTGGCAGCATAGCCTAAGTCAGCAGCAGTCAGTGTGGGTTTAGTGAGAACAGCTAACAGCACATAAGAGCTGGTCTCCACCGCCAGGGAATCAGCTCGCTCTGAAGAGGACTTAGACCAGTGCAGGAGATTCCCTGAGGAGACATGAGCCACGTGAGATAAAGGCAGCAGGTGGATCAGCAGAGTCTGTTCAGGCTCACTGTTAAATGTGTCCTACCACTAGAGGTCGCTACACTGTCCAGGTGTTTGAGAAGCTGAGATCTGAGGTCCTCTTCTCCAGCCAGACTGAAGGTGTAGGCCAGTAGAGCAGTGGTGTAGGTGTTGGACTTGTCATTGGCGGCGGACTTTAGGAACTTACGGGTTTCTTCCTAAAGAAAAAAACAATCAGGTGCAACATTACTCTCTTGTAAATTGACTGTATTTCCCAACTGTTACAATTTGCTTCTGCAGCAACAAGTTTGTCTTACCTCTACAGGCATTTCCAGTTCCAGCAGCGATGCAGTTATGTAAGCAGTTATTGTGACATCATCACTTACTCCGCCCTACAAACCAAGGACAAACCCAAACAATCAAGACTAGAAACCTTGTCCTTCTACCAAATCAAGAGCATATTTATTAGTTAGAGAGTTCATGTTCATAACGGTTGTGAGGTCGGACCTTCATTCTGTTGTTGAAGAGTTTCCCCTGCATGTGGAAAACACCATCTGGTCGCAGTTTTCCTTCCAGCCAAGTCTTGGCATCCTTAATAGTTTGGGGATCGATGTAAACAAAGGACTTTGCTTTGCCAAATGACCTCAAGACAAACGCAGTGAGCCTGGAGGAAAAGATGAATGAACACACGGTTGCCTGGGGAACTTCAGCCGTGGTCCACTAGAATGGAATGCAATGCAACCCTTCTGATTCCAAACCCAAGACACTAAGCAGTCGACCATGACTGCCCCATATTGGAGCTATAATGGTTTAACTGGTTTAACCGTGTCCCCATACGACTGAATGTACTGCTGGGGGCTAACCCACCATGTCTTCCCATAATGCACTGCTAGAGACCAACTCACCAGGTGTTCCCATAATGCACTGCTAGAGATCAACTCACCAGGTGTTCCCATAATGCACTGCTAGAGACCAACTCACCAGGTGTTCCCATAATGCACTGCTAGAGAGCAACTCACCAGGTGTTCCCATAATGCACTGCTAGAGATCAACTCACCAGGTGTTCCCATAATGCACTGCTAGAGATCAACTCACCAGGTGTTCCCATAATGCACTGCTAGAGACCAACTCACCAGGTCTTCCCATAATGCACTGCTAGCGATCAACTCACCAGGTGTTCCCATAATGCACTGCTAGAGACCAACTCACCAGGTGTTCCCATAATGCACTGCTAGCGATCAACTCACCATGTGTTCCCATAATGCACTGCTAGAGACCAACTCACCAGGTGTTCCCATAATGCAACTCACCAGGTGTTCCCCTCTCCTGAGCCAAACGTGCTGTAGGCTCCATCACTGTGCTTGTAGTTCAGCTGCCTCTGGTATCCTATTGGTTAGAGTGGAATTGGCCATTAGTCATCAGCCATTACTCAAATACATGCCAATGTCAAAGACCAATCACATCAAGCTCAGAGCTCATTAGGTATGCACCTACACCCCAGGCACCAATCACATCAAACTCAGAGCTCATTAGGTATGCACCTAAATCCCAGACACCAATCACATCAGGCTCAGAGCTCATTAGCTATGCACCTAAATCCCCAAATTACCTAAATGACTCATCCCTTGGATACAGAAGGTCTACCGAGGTTGTTGCCAAACCCTCGTCATTCTACAAGGAATACTCACCACTCTTGAGGAACTTGCTGGATTTCTCCTTGATCTCTTCAGTGAGCTGTCCAGTGTTCTGGAGGTACTGCAGAATGTAGATGTTTGGGGACAGGATGGCAATATTTTGTTCTCCACAACCATAAGGCATCTGCAGGAGGCTACCGATGTTCTTCATAGCGCGACCCAGGAGGTCTCCTGCAGGAGGGATGGAAGTTTGGACACTCATGATTCTAGGAATCCGCTAGGTCATGTTAAAGTTCTACATATGAATGGAGTGTTATATGTATATGTGTATGATTCAGGGGTCACAAATCTGCTAGTTCATTTAAAGTTCTACATATGAATGGAGTGTTGTATGTACATGTTTATGATTCTAAAGGTCAGGAATCCGCTAATTCATTTAAAGTTCTGGGTGGGACTTTTCTTACCCAGCACAGACACTGAGGCTCTGGCTGATCCCTTCACTACATCCTGTGGGAGATTCAGCTCCACCTCTTCTGTTAGAGCGCCCCCTGTGGGAACAACATGAAACTGAGCTGAAGGCCAGGCACACTATTAGATTAAATAAAATTATAAAATCATGGTTAATTAAAATACTACTATACAACACACAGACAGGAGTAATTGGGTAAGAAGAACAAAATTAATACTGCCAAACAAGAATCTGTTGATCTTTTTAATTAGACACAAAGATCAAACATGATGACAAAATGTAAATTCAGGAAATGATCACAATTCACCCTTTGGACACAAGAGCCAGCTGAAGCTTTGAGTCTTCTCTGTTCCTTCAGCCTTGGGAGAGAGAGAAGAGAGATGATGTCAGAGGAATGAGTTCAGCTCTGGGAGTGAGTTCAGCTCTACAAGTTCTCTGGGTCTGACGCTGTGGGGGACTGCTCTGCTGGCAGGCCTACCTGGACCTTGAGGGAGCGTGTGACTGTGTCTATGCGGCCTCTCTGCGGGACGGTCACCACCTCGTTGCCACACACAATACTGGACGATTCAGCGGCAGCACTCACCGTCACGTTCATCTCTCCTGCAACACAAACTTCCCACGTCACCCTCAGCCCAACTCTAATCACAAGTGGATTTTCGGGTGAAATACACTCACATCATCAATATAAACAGCTCACTCAGAGGGTGTGCTAACTAGCCCCCATCTGAAGGTCTTTAACTCTTTAACACTCGTGAGGGATAACTCACCCAACACAGAGGGCACTAGTGTCCGTGTCCATCTGAAGGTCTTTAACTCTTTAACACTCCTACAGGATAACTCACCCAACACAGATGGCACTAGTGTCCATCTGAAGGTCTTTAACTCTTTAACACTCCTACAGAATAACTCACCCAACACAGAGGGCACCAGTGTCCATCTGAAGGTCTTTAACTCTTTAACACTCCTACAGAATAACTCACCCAACACAGAGGGCACCAGTGTCCATCTGAAGGTCTTTAACTCTTTAACACTCCTACAGAATAACTCACCCAACACAGAGGGCACCAGTGTCCATCTGAAGGTCTTCCTCCCATTTGCACAGAGACAGGAGGAGTACTGGCCATCAGACGAGGGGGTCAGAGTGAAGTCAGATGAAGAGGCTGGAGTCACTGTCACCTGCCAGAGATTCATGTTTGACACACAATCAACACTGCAGAGAGGAGTTACTGTTTAACACACAGTCAACACTGCAGAGAGGAGTTACTGTTTAACACACAATCAACACTGCAAAGAAAACATCAAGGTTAGTACACACAAACAAGAATCCCAAATTATTTTGTATCCAGCAAGGAAATATAATGTTCTCAATTGTGGAAATCCAAGCTACAGGTAGTAAATCAACCTATTAAAACAAGGTATTAAAGCAAATCATGCCTCTCCGGTCCATCTCTGCTGCTCCTTACCATGATGCAGTTGGGCAGGTAGTTGAAGACTGTTGCTTTGAGCTCAAAGGTCTCTCCACGGATGATGGAGTATGGCAGGGAGAGCTCCAGGAAGAAGGGCTGGAAAACTGTGAGCTGAACTGGTGGGGCCAGACCAAAGCCCTGGGGGGACAGGCAGAAAGCCTCCGTCTCCCAGGTGGTGATGGTGTCAGGGACAGTGAGAGGGACTTGTACTTCTCCAGACTCTCTGGGAAGAAAGCATTTTGGACAAATAGACTTTCATCTTCAAATCAATTAAGTAAACGGTGAACTTTAACACAGGCACAGCATCTGACATGATTTTAGCAGTTCAAAATGCTGATTGGATAATGATTAGTGTGCATTGTGCACTAGGTAATTGATATGCAGTATTCTTAACTATCCCCTACAACTACAACCCCCATAATCCCCTACAACTACAACACCCATAATCCCCTGATCTTTGTGAGCACTGACCCCACTTCAGCCAGGTCCCAGATCCACGTCTCTGGGAAGACTGAGCGAACCGTCACATCAAAGTTCTCAGGCGGAGACCCGCCGGGGCCCGCCATCCCAAACGCGACTCCATACGCCACCTCAGGGTACGCTGGAGGAGGAGAGAAAAACAAATAAAATGTACTAAAGTTGAAAGAGAAAAACAAATAAAATCACATTGAGCACTTCTCTTCAAGGGGACTCGGTCTTCTAAAAGTGGACCGAAAGATAAACCCAAACAATAAGAACTCAATTCTGTTTGTGTTCACATTGCCCATTTATATAAAAGACGATATTGACCCCTGGAGGTCTCAGATCTCTTCCTGGTGCATTGGATTATGGGGGTTGTAGTTGCACTGGGCTGTGTATGTGCATCAGGCTGTCCATTGCCTGTTTCATAATTAGGATTATAAAGACAATGGTGTTTCCTGTAGTGCTTGTTTCATAACGATAACAATTTAGAAAACAGGAAGGCT
>JAODXP020000027.1:20074835-20089835 GCA_027497455.2 Sardinella longiceps
TTGTTGTGCATATGGGAGCAAATGACATTTTCAAAGAACAGCTATTTGTTCAAGAGGATTTCAGGAAACTTCTCTCCGACCTCCATAAGACTGGATTACAAGCATTTATCAGTGGCCCACTCCCTGCAAGGGGGAGTTTTGCATTTACTAGACTCTTCAGTCTTAACAACTGGCTTGGAAAAACTTGTTTCTCATCTGGTATGAACTTTATAGACAATTTCAACCTTTTCTGGAATCGCAGAGAATTCTTCAGGCCAAATAGCACTGAACTTAGCCGAATTGGGACCAAAGTTTTAGCTGATCACTACAGCCTCTCTCTCCAGCATGCAATCTTTTCACAGCCTTCACCAAGCAGAGCTGCTGATAAGTCCTCACAGACTGACTCAGTCATAGATATCAACAAAACCTCTGCAAAGCCTAAACAACTACCTCTGCAATCACAGCAGAGATGCGTCAACAAGGACACACGGCCATCTGGGGCAGACTGCCAAGGACCATCTAGGCCAAACTGCCAAGGACATCAACAATCACGTGAAGAATGTGAGCATGCTGTTAACAATGGATCTACATCACCTATCCAGATTGAGGACCCAATCAAAGATGATCATACCACGGCACCCTCCACACCCCGACCCCACACAACTACCTCTCAGCCCCACTCCTCTGACCTCATTCTGCCATCCCCATCTCCCCCCGCATGGATTTCCCTCAAAGTATCCTGAGATTTTTGCCAATGGCCGCACTCTCCTTTTCCACCCCTAATTGTTCACAACAAGTATTCCCAGTTCATCCAAAACCAACCGACAGGCTGAACTGTGTTCGCTCAGGACTTCCAGCAGGTCACCAGTCTTTTTCACCATCCAAAAAATACATGACATCTCTATTAACAGTGAGTCGGGTTTGATATGCTGAGGGTCCCTGCCCTGGGTGTTTAGAAAACAAGCTGGGACCCAGTATGCCTATGCCACAATCTATTCCTGTGTTGATAAGAAATAGAAAACATAGAGCATACTTAACCCAGGGGGTAAACCAGTGTAATCTCCTTCCTATCCCAAAACAACCTCAGAGTACCCAAGTAGATATTAATTCTAGTCTATCTGTAAAACTAGCTCTTCTGAATGTAAGATCACTCTCAAACAAGTCATTTTTAATTAATGATCTTATTTGCAAACACAATCTTGACTTCTTGCTTCTAACAGAAACATGGCTCGATCAAGCAAAGAGTGCTACCACCCTTAATGAAGCTGCCCCCCAAACTTTAATTTCATGAGTGCTACTCGACATGGATTGGGCGGAGGGATTGCAAATATATTCAAAGCCTCCTTTCAGTGTAAACAGTCCTCACTTGGCGATTTTACATCCTTTGAACACGTTTCTGCTCTTGTTACATGCTCTCCTAATATATTGTTATTGACTATCTATAGGCCTCCGAGACATTCACCCAAAGTTTTTTTAGAGGAGTTTGGTGAACTGTTGTCAACCATTTGCTTAGAATTTGACTGTCTTATCATATCTGGGGACTTTAACTTGCATGTTGATAATCCTGAAAACACTTATGCTAGAGAACTGCTTAGCCTTATTGACAACTTCAACCTAATACAACATGTACAGGGTCCAACACATTCTCATGGTCATACCCTTGACCTTGTTATTACAAAGGGTCTTACTGTCTCTACAACTGTTATTGACGTGGCCATATCTGATCATTTTTGTGTTTTCTTTGATGTTTCTATGTCCCCTCACTTTCAGAACAGCTCTGTGACAGTGCGTAGGAGAGTCATAAAGGACAACACATGTGTTCTCTTTGAGCAGGCTCTCTCACAGATCTCAACTCGAATGTCAGACTCTGTAGATGGCTTACTGGACATTTTCAATTCAAATTTGACCCAAATTATGGATGATATTGCTCCGCTCAGATTCAAAAAAGTCAATAACAAGCAGAAAGCACCATGGAAGCAATACCCAGCTGTTAAACTGTTAAAGAGAGAATGTAGGAAGTCAGAGAGAAAATGGCGCAAATCTAAACTTCACATTCATTATCAAATCCATAAAGAGATGCTCTGCAAATATAACTATGAAATTGGCAAAGCAAGACAGTCTTTCTTCTCCAACATCATTAACAGGAATATGAACAATGCCCGTGTGCTATTTACAACTGTAGAGAAGCTAACTAATCCCCTCCACAATTAGCACCTGAACTTCTGTCAGTTAGTAAATGCAATGAGTTTGCATCTTTCTTCAAAGGTAAAATAGAGAAAATTCGGCAGAATATAACATCACAGCTGCAAATAAGTCAAAAGCTGCAACTATCACCGACACACACAGAAAATCTCAACACAATGTCAGAATTCTGCTTGATTGATTTTGAGATTCTTGTAAAAACTGTACAAAGTCTTGGTTCCTCAACATCTGAGTTGGATATTCTGCCCACAAACTTTTTTAAGTCTGTTCTTCACCTCATAATCGCAGATGTGCTGCAAATTATAAATACATCCCTAGAGACTGGCATTTTCCCTGTGTCCCTGAAAAAGGCTGTTGTTAAGCCCCTACTTAAAAAGAATAACCTGGATCCTTCTGTACTGAACAATTACAGGCCGATATCCAATCTACCTTTCATTGGGAAAATCCTTGAAAAAATTGTTTTCAATCAATTAACTGCCTTCTTGATATCAAACAGCTGCTTTGATAAATTTCAGTCAGGATTCCGTGCCAATCATAGCACCGAAACAGCTCTGATTAAAGTTATAAATGACATACGTCTTAATACCGATGCAGGCAAAACATCGGTCCTGGTGTTACTGGACCTCAGTGCAGCTTTTGATACAGTTGATCACAACATACTGCTATATCGACTTGAACACTGGGTTGGGTTGACTGGTAGAGTTATCAATTGGTTAAAATCATACTTAAAAGATAGAAGCTTTTTTGTTACCATGGGAAATTGTACCTCAACTTCTATGTCCCTGACCTGTGGTGTGCCCCAGGGGTCCATCCTTGGTCCATTATTATTCAACCTCTATATGCTCCCACTTGGACAAATTATCAAGAACAACTCAATGTCCTATCACTGCTATGCGGATGATACACAAATTTACTTAGCTCTATCACCAAACGATTATGCCCCCTTGAATGTCTATACCAGTGTATTGACCAAATCAACAACTGGATGTCACAAAATTTTCTTCAACTGAACTCAGACAAAACAGATGTAATCCTATTTGGGAAAAAAGAGGAAAGACTGAAGGTTACCACTATACTTCATACAAAGGGGATTAACACAAAAGATACAGTTAAAAATCTTGGTGTTATCATTGACAGCGAGTTAAACTTTGACAGTCACATAAAAGCAATCACTAAGTCAGCATTTTACCACCTAAAAAATATTGCCAAACTAAGAGGACTTATGTCAAAAGATGATTTAGAAAAACTTATCCATGCGTTTATCTCTAGTAGAGTTGACTACTGCAATGGCCTTTTTACAGGCCTTCCAAAAAAGACCACCAAACGACTTCAGATGATTCAAAATGCAGCAGCTAGGGTCCTCACACGAACAAAAAGAACAGAACACATTACTCCAATTCTAAGGTCTCTTCACTGGCTTCCAGTAACCTACAGAATCGACTTTAAAGCACTGCTGCTTGTGTACAAATCTTTAAATGGTACAGGGCCCAATTACCTCTCTGATATGTTACAGCGGCCTAACCAGATCAGATCTACCAGATCACAGCAGAACAATTTGCTGGTAAAACCTACTGTTAAATCAAAGGGTGGGGAGGCAGCCTTTAGCTACTATGCAGTAAAGCTATGGAACCAACTCCCAGAGGAGATCAAAAATGCCCCTGCTGTTGGCAGCTTCAAATCTAGACTAAAGACCAAGCTGTTCTCAGATGCTTTTTGTTAACTGACAATTGTCCTTACTTAACTTATTTCTTTAAATCCTCTTAACTGTTTTAATTTAACTTCACTTTTTTATTACTCTGCTTCTTATCTCTCATTCCCCTTTTACTTTATTTTATTTTTTGTTTGTTTGTTTGTTTGTTTGTTTGTTTATGCTTTTGTGTGATTATTTCTTTTGTTTTGCGCCAAAAAATACTATTGTCCATCAACTTACATGCGGTGCACACTTTATCTAAGGAGCAAGAGTTTAAGGTCTCTAAGCAGACGATAAAAGTGTCCATCAGGAGGAAAGGTGAAAGGCCAATCCAAAGTGATATGTAGTGTGATGAAATGATACTGGATTTAAAAGCACGGTTTTATTGACTATTTCTTTTTTGTTCTTTGTGCCAAAAAATTACTATTGTCCATCAACCTACATGCGGTGCACACTTTATCTAAGGAGCAAGAGTTGAAGGTCTCTAGGCAGACGATAAGAGTGTCCATCAGGAGGAAAGGTGAAAGGCCAATCCAAAGTGATATGTAGTGTGGTGAAATGATACTAGATTTAAAAGCACTGTTTTATTTTTCTGTTATTATTTCTTTTTTTTTTTGTTTTTCTGTGCCAAAAAAATTACTATTGTCCATCAACCTACATGCGGTGCACACTTTATCTAAGGAGCAAGAGTTGAAGGTCTCTAGGCAGACGATAAGAGTGTCCATCAGGAGGAAAGGTGAAAGGCCAATCCAAAGTGATATGTAGTGTGATGAATTGATACTTGATTTAAAAGCACTGTTTAGCATTATTTCTTTTTTGTCTGTTTGTGCCAAAAATTACTATTGTCCGTCAACCTACATGCGGTGCACACTTTATCTAAGGAGCAAGAGTTTAAGGTCTCTAGGCAGACGATAAGAGTGTCCATCAGGAGGAAAGGTGAAAGGCCAATCCAAAGTGATATGTAGTGTGATGAAATGATACTTGATTTTAAAAGCACTGTTATTATTATTTTTTTTGTTGTTTGTTTGTTTGTTTATGCCAAAAAATTACTATTGTCCATCAACCTACATGCGGTGCACACTTTATCTAAGGAGCAAGAGCTGAAGGTCTCTAGGCAGACGATAAGAGTGTCCATCAGGAGGAAAGGTGAAAGGCCAATCCAAAGTGATATGTAGTGTGATGAATTGATACTTGATTTAAAAGCACTGTTTATTTCTAATTATTTCTGTTTATTTCTTTTTTGTTTATTTCTATTCATTTTTATATCTTCTTTTTAAAATGTTATCTCCTTTACCCTTTGTAATTTCATTTTCTATTTTCTGTAAAGCACATTGAACTGCTCCTATGTATGAAATGCGCTATATAAATAAACTTGCCTTGCCTTGCCTTGGGCTTGTGCATTCACACAAGAAATTCTACGCGAACCGGCCGCCAGAGCTCTGCATTTAAAATCTATACACACCGTGCAAGTCCCGCTTACCGCACTGAAAACGCGTGGAACAATATAACTCGTTTCAATTTCTAAAAAGCAGGGTGGGAGCTGTCCGGTTTCTAAGCAGTGATCCGCGCAGCTCCCACCCTGCTTGCACACACAAGCATTCTGAACGAAAATGGACTAAAACTGCGCCCGCACAGGTTTGTGTGTGAATCGGCCGTAACCAGTCGGCCATGGCTGCCCCATATTGGAGCTGGTTTACCTGTGTTTCCCATAAGACTGACTGCTAGAGACCAACTCACCAGGTGTTCCCATAATGCACTGCTAGAGACCAACTCACCAGGTGTTCCCATAATGCACTGCTAGAGACCAACTCACCAGGTGTTCCCATAATGCACTGCTAGAGACCAACTCACCAGGTGTTCCCATAATGCACTGCTAGAGATCAACTCACCAGGTGTTCCCATAATGCAACTCACCAGGTGATCCCATAATGCAACTCACCAGGTGTTCCCATAATGCAACTCACCAGGTGTTCCCCTCTCCTGAGCCAAACGTGCTGTAGGCTCCATCACTGTGCTTGTAGTTCAGCTGCCTCTGGTATCCTATTGGTTAGAGTGGAATTGGCCATTAGTCATCAGCCATTACTCAAATACATGCCAATGTCAAAGACCAATCACATCAAGCTCAGAGCTCATTAGGTATGCACCTACACCCCAGGCACCAATCACATCAAGCTCAGAGCTCATTAGCTATGCACCTAAATCCCAGGCACCAATCACATCAAGCTCAGAGCTCATTAGCTATGCACCTAAATCCCCAAATTACCTAAATGACTTATCCCTTGGATACAGAAGGTCTACCGAGGTTGTTGCCAAACCCTCGTCATTCTACAAGGAATACTCACCACTCTTGAGGAACTTGCTGGATTTCTCCTTGATCTCTTCAGTGAGCTGTCCAGTGTTTTGTAGGTACTGCAGAATGTAGATGTTTGGGGACAGGATGGCCATATTTTGTTCTCCACAACCATAAGGCATCTGCAGGAGGCTACCGATGTTCTTCATAGCGCGACCCAGGAGGTCTCCTGCAGGAGGGATGGAAGTTTGGACACTCATGATTCTAAGGTCAGGAATCTGCTAGTTCATTTAAAGTTCTGCATATGAATGGAGTGTTGTATGTACATGTTTATGATTCTAAGGTCAGGAATCTGCTAGTTCATGTTAAAGTTCTACATATGAATGGAGTGTTCTATGTACATGTTTAAATGAATTAGCAGATTCCTGACCTTTAGAATCATAAAATTCTGGGTGGGACTTTTCTTACCCAGCACAGACACTGAGGCTCTGGCTGATCCCTTCACTACATCCTGTGGGAGATTCAGCTCCACCTCTTCTGTTAGAGCACCCCCTGTGGGAACAACATGAAACTGAGCTGAAGGCCAGGCAGGAAAGACACTATTAGATTAATACTTCATTAATAAAATCATGGCTAATTAAAATACTACTATACATCTCACAGACAGGAGTAACTGGGTAAGAAGGAATCTGTTGATCTTTTTAATCAAGTATGAAGGACACAAAGATCAAACATGATGGCAAAATGTAAATTTAGGAAATGATCTCAATTCACCCTTTGGACACAAGAGCCAGCTGAAGCTTTGAGTCTTCTCTGTTCCTTCAGCCTTGGGAGAGAGAGAAGAGAGATGATGTCAGAGGAGTGAGTTCAGCTCTGGGAGTGAGTTCAGTTCTATGAATGAGTTCAGCTCCAGGAGTGAGTTCAGCTCTATGAGTGAGTTCAGCTCTAAGAGTGAGTTCAGCTCTGGGAGTGAGTTCAGCTCCAGGAGTGAGTTCAGCTCTACAAGTTCTCTGGGTCTGATGCTGTGGGGGACTGCTCTGCTGGCAGGCCTACCTGGACCTTGAGGGAGCGTGTGACTGTGTCTATGCGGCCTCTCTGCGGGACGGTCACCACCTCGTTGCCACACACAGTATTGGACGATTCAGCGGCAGCACTCACCGTCACGTTCATCTCTCCTGCAACACAAACTTCCCACGTCACCCTCAGCCCAAGGGTGGACTGGCAATATGGCACGCAAGGCAAATGCCCGGTGGGCCGACACATTATTTGGGCTGATGGCCCTGACATTCTCACTGCAACTGTAATAATAGGCTGTAATCAGGCTTATTTTCTAATGGTCTGACCAGTATGGTGGGCTGGTCTTGATCGAAATGCCAGGGCCGATTTTCTGTCCCAGTCCGCCCCTGCCTCAGCCCACCTCTAATCACAAGTGGATTTTTGGATGAAAAACACTCACATCATCAATGTAAACAGCTCACTCAGAGGGTGTGCCAATTAGCCCCCATCTGAAGGTCTTTAACTCTTTAACACTCCTACAGAATAACTCACCCAACACAGTGGGCACCAGTGTCCGTGTCCATCTGAAGGTCTTTAACTCTTTGACACTACACTACAGAATAACTTACCCAACACAGAGGGCACTAGTGTCCATCTGAAGGTCTTTAACTCCTACAGAATAACTCACCCAACACAGGGGGCACCAGTGTCCATCTGAAGGTCTTTAACTCTTTAACACTCCAACAGAATAACTCACCCAACACAGGGGGCACCAGTGTCCATCTGAAGGTCTTTAACTCTTTAACGCTCCTACAGAATAACTCACCCAACACAGATGGCACTAGTGTCCATCTGAAGGTCTTTAACTCTTTAACACCAACAGAATAACTCACCCAACACAGAGGGCACCAGTGTCCATCTGAAGGTCTTCCTCCCATTTGCACAGAGACAGGAGGAGTACTGGCCATCAGACGTGGGGGTCAGAGTGAAGTCAGATGAGGAGGCTGGAGTCACTGTCACCTGCCAGAGATTCATGATTAACACCCAATCAACACTGCAGAGAGGAGTTACTGTTTAACACCCAATCAACACTGCAGAGAGGAGTTACTGTTTAACACACAATCAACACTGCAAAGAAAACATCAAGGTTAGTACACACAAACAAGAATCCCAAATTATTTTGTATCCAGCAAGGAAAGATAATGTTCTCAATTATGGAAACCGTTCAATAGAACTGATTAGCTAGTAAACCAATCAGTGCTTCATAACACATGCTTCTCCGGTCCATCTCTGCTGCTCCTTACCATGATGCAGTTGGGCAGGTAGTTGAAGACTGTTGCTTTGAGCTCAAAGGTCTCTCCACGGATGATGGAGTATGGCAGGGAGAGCTCCAGGAAGAAGGGCTGGAAAACTGTGAGCTGAACTGGTGGGGCCAGACCAAAGCCCTGGGGGGACAGGCAGAAAGCCTCCGTGTCCCAGGTGGTGATGGTGTCAGGGACAGTGAGAGGGACTTGTACTTCTCCAGACTCCCTGGAACAGAGAATAAGCATGTCAACCTCAACACAACCTCTGCCAAGTCCCAAGGACACTGAGGACTTCCTGGCTACTCACACGACCTCTGCCAAGTCCCAAGGACACTGAGGACTTCCTGGCTACTCACCCCACAGAACTACCGTAATTTCCCGACTATTAGCCGCGGCCTATACATTGATTTTGCAAAATTTCTTCCGCTGTGAGGTTAAAACAAGGGGGCTGTTAATATGGTGTTAATATGGTTTTGCTTTTAACTTGCATAAAAACACTGTCCTGCGGTTTATACACAATGCGGCTTATATGCGGGAAATTACTGTATAGAGGATTACTATATCTATGACTCACCCCACAGAAGTATAAAGGATTACTATATCTATGACTAACCCCACAGAAGTATAGAGGATTACTATATCTATGACTAACCCCACAGAACTATAAAGGATTACTATATCTATGACTCACCCCACAGAACTATAAAGGATTACTATATCTATGACTCACCCCACAGAACTATAAAGGATTACTATATCTATGACTCACCCCACCTCTGCCAAGTCCCAGATCCACGTCTCAGGGAAAACAGTGCGGACCGTCTGTTCTGGAGACTCATGAAGCATGGGCATCGGCGCAGAGTCTAATTCGACATCATACGCCATGTTTCGATAGATACCTTCAAAAACAGGACGTATAATTCATTGTAGGCCATGCTTCGATAGATACCTTCAAAAACAGGATGAACCAGCCTCCTCAAGCATATGCATAGGCGCCGACTCTAATTCGACATCATCGCCCATGTTTCGATAGATACCTTCATAAACACCATATATCCTATGCCATAGGCCATGTTTCGATAGATACCTTCAAAAACAGGACGTATCCTATGAACCAGCATCCACTCAGGTGCAGTGTGAGAGTCCTACTAGGAGATACTCTTACAGAGTGACCCCAAACAAACCAGCTATAGACCAACCCAGCCTTATAACCCATCCTTATAACCCAGCATTTTCTTTTTAAAGAGTTCCACTAACCCAGTCTTATAACCCAACCTCACCCAGCCCATCCTTACCAAAGTTTTTGCGGTACGTGTCTCCCTTGTACAGTAGGCACTCAGGGCTCTGCATCACCAGGTTGGTTACAGCCTTGAGACCCAGCCTCTGGTGGATACAAAGACCATCAGTGGGGTTTAGATAGAGCAATAGATTCCCATCAGTGAGGGTTTAGATAGAGCAATAGATACAGCATTGAGACCCAGCCTCTGGTGGACACAAAGACAGTGACATTGGAACAGTGCTTATCGACGCACAATGCCGTGCAATACTCAGCCTTCCAAACAAGCTTCTTTGACTTTAAGAAACACTCACTTAACAAAAATAAATAAAAACTCATACGTTTGTGAGCCAAATTAGCACTACAGACAATGTTTTCTTGCCTGCCACGTAGGCGTTCGAGTGACGTCACTGCAAACTATGATTAGCCTACTCAGAAAAGTGAGTTTGTTTGAGTTAGAGAAACACTATGCAAGGGGACTGTGCTGAAGCACCTTGAAAGAGGCGATGGGGCCTTCCCGTGACTCGCTCCCTGGGTAGTGCGGCATGATGCTCCTCCTAGGTCTCACGGGGAGACACTTCTCTGGATCCTCCACATCGTAGCTCACACGCGACTCCAAGCTAGGCAGCAGCCCAAAAACCTGCAGACACAAAGGGACAGGACATTTGAGCCACCACACACACACACACACACACACACACACATATGACTTTAACAAGGGAGAGGACATTTTAACCAACACCATAAACACACACACATGACTTTAAAAAGGGACAGGACATTTGACCCAACATCACACACACAGACATGCCACATGACATCAACCACATAACAATCATTTTACATTTATTGTATGTTTGAGGAATCAAATGAGGTTGTGTTGTTTGCATTAAGTTTGTGATCATCTTCATGCACCCAACCTTGTCTGTGGTCAGATGTTTCCCCGGCTCCAGGATGTAGATGCTCTGGTCCACAGCACTGAGGCCACACAGAGAGCCAGGCAGAGCTGAGACCTGCAGGGAGCTCTGCTCTCCAGGAACCGACCTAGAGGGAGAGAACTGCAGCGCCACCTGTGGAGAAAGGAGGTAGAACAACAACAACACAGTATTAAGCCAAGAGCCTCTTTTGGGGGGAGAGAACTGCAGCGCCACCTGTGGAGAAAGGAGGTAAAGCAACAACAACACAGTATTAAACCAAAAACCTCTTTAGGGGGAGAGAACTGCAGCGCCACCTGTGGATACAGGAGGTAAAGCAACAACAACACAGTATTAAGCCAAGAACCTCTTTAGGGGGGAGAGGACTGCAGCGCCACCTGTGGAGAAAGGAGGTAGAACAACAACAACACAGTATTAAGCCAAGAACCTCTTTAGGGGGAGAGAACTGCAGCGCCACCTGTGGAGAAAGGAGGTAGAACAACAACAACTCAGTATTATCCAAGGAACTGAATTAGAGGGAGAGAACTGCAGCGCCTCCTGTGGCAAAAAATGAAATAGAAAAACCTTCTACTGGAGTGAAACCTGACACTATCTTAGGGTACCTTGTTTTTGAAGCACTTCTCTATGGAGAAGGTTCTGCTGTCGGCCAGGACGGTCTCACTGGGTAAGACACAGTAGAGCAGAACCTGCACTGAGGGGGCCATCTCAGCTCTGATGGGCAGCTGGAAGGACACCTCACCCTCACTCACTGGTTGGGAACCCCGTACTGGAGCCTCACTCACGCCATGATGGACAATCTCTCCTTTGGATAACACCTGCAACACACAACCACCAAATCACACTACATTTCTGTCCATGTTACTCCCAAGGCTCCCTTGCAAAAGAGATTTAATATCTCAGTGGGACATCACCTGGTAAAATAAGGACAAATAGAATGAATAAATCTGGCCAGAAAAGTGGTTTCAACAGTGGAACGGTGAAGTGTTTTCTGTGATTATCATACCATATACATGATGTTCATATATACAGATATATATCTATTACCATATAGATGATGTTCATATATACAGATATACATGTATATTACTTACCATATAGATGATATCCACGTGGTCGGAGCTGAAGGTCTCCCCAGTGAAGGCGTATTTAGCGGTGATGCGCGCCTCTGTGCCGCACTGAAGAGCATCATCTGTTTCAGTCAGGCTGAGGTAGCTGGAGGTGGAGGTGTGCGGGGACGCAGGCTTCACCCGGGACACCGTCTTAGAGGTGGAGCTGAAGTACGGCTCACGGAACGGCACATGGTCTTCCATGGAGTCAGTGGCCTAAAGAACAACAATAGAACACTTTAAAGGGTTAGTATATGGTCTTCCATGGAGTCACTGGCCTAAAGAACAACAATAGAACACTTTAAAGGGTTAGTATATGGTCTTCCATGGAGTCAGTGGCCTAAAGAACAACAATAGGACACTTTGAAGCTCTGATGGTTTATAAAAGCAGTTTAGCCATACTGCACTTGCGCTATGGAACCAACTAGAGAGAGGACATCAAATCTAGACTGAAGACTAAACTGTTCTCACATGACTTCTGCTAACTGATCTATGTCATCATCTTTGTTTATTATTTTGTTACGTGACTTTTACTTAAAATGATAACTTCATGTCTGCTATCTCTGAAATCCCTGGTCTGTGTGGTGGACCAAGACATGATCGATACTGATTGATCCACAAGCAGTGTGAGTATTATGGGCTATACTAGTGGGCTACCACAGGTCTTTGCAGTGTGAGTATTATGGGCTATACTAGTGGGCTACCACAGGTCTTTGCAGTGTGAGTATTATGGGCTATACTAGTGGGCAGTGTGAGTATTATGGGATGGGCTATACTAGTGGGCTACCACAGGTCTTTGGTCTTTGGACTGCAGGAAACACTGAGTCAACTCCATTCTGACCTTTGAACTTTACAGAGGGGTGCAGATGGAGGAAACACACACATTGTCATGCTTAACAGCCCTGTGACTGTGTAGCTCTATGCTAACCACACATGCTTAACAGCCCTGTAACTGTGTAGCTCTATGCTAACCACACATGCTTAACAGCCCTGTAACTGTGTAGCTCTATGCTAACCACACATGCTTAACAGCCCTGTAACTGTGTAGCTCTATGCTAACCACACATGCTTAACAGCCCTGTAACTGTGTAGCTCTATGCTAACCACACATACTGTGTATAGCCCCATAACTCTATGATGCAAATAAATAGCCCTATGCTAACCATATATTTCTACAGCTAAAATTGCTACTTAATGCTGATAAGACTAAGCAAATGTTGTTCTCAAAGCCAAGGAAAGTATCATCAATCATCCCCTCAGTATTCACCCTTGAGGGAAACGAAATTGAGGTGGTACATTTGTATAAATATCTTGGTATTTTGCTTGATGACACTTTGACATTCAAAGCCCACATTGAAAATCTTGTGAGGAAACTTTTGTATTTAGAAATAAATTTTGTTTTTCCTTTCATGTTAAGAAGCGCCTTGTCTCTGCAACTTTTGTATCCATTTTAAATTATGCAGACCTGCTGTACATGAATGCTTCAGCTCAATGTCTGAGTAAGATTGACTCTGTGTATCATGGTGCCCTGAGGTTCATCACTAACTGTAGGGCCCTAACTCACCACTGTGAACTGTATGCCAGAGTTCAATGGCCTGCACTGACTACCAGGAGACTCACTCACTGGTATACATTTATATACAAGGCAATACTTGGACTACTGCCACCCTACATCTGCAGCCTAATCACAATGAGGAATGTTGAGTCTTATGGTCTGCGCTCCAAAGGCCATTTGCTACTCTCTGTCCCTTACTTTCGTACAGAACAGGGAAAAAGGGCCTTTGTGTTTTCTGCACCTACTTCATGGAACACTTTACAAAAGGACTTGAAATGAACAGAACTGATTCCATTGAGCGAGTTTAATTCCAAGATGAGATCACTTGAGACTGCGTCCCTTGTCTGTAACTGTTTTAATTGGTTTGTTGTTGTTTTACTTGATTTGTTATTATTTTAATGCAACTGGAATTTTAATTTTGTAACTTGTGCCGCCACTTGGCCAGGACACCCTTGTAAAAGAGATTTTTAATCTCAATGGGTTTTTTTCCCGGTTAAATAAAGGATAAATAAAAAAATAAAAAATAAAAAACATACTGTATATATCCCCATAGCTCTATGTGGCAAATAAATAGCCCTATGCTAACCACACATACTGTATACAGCCCCATAGCTCTATGTGGCAAATAAATAGCCCTATGCTAACCACACATACTGTATATAGCCCCTTAACTCTATGTGGCTGATAAATAGCCCTAAGCTAACCACACATACTGTATATAGCCCTATGCTAACCACACATACTGTATATAGCCCTTTGCTAACCACACATACTGTATATAGCCCTATGCTAACCACACATACTGTATATAGCCCTATGCTAACCACACATACTGTATATAGCCCTTTGCTAACCACACATACTGTAGCCCTAAGCTAATCATACTGTATAGCCCCATAGCTCTATGTGGCAAATACCACACATACAGTATAGCGTAGCACACTATAGCTTAGCACATCATAGCTCAGACCATACAGTAGCTCTCTAACTGTCCACTATGCTTACCACACATACAGTACAGCTACACAGCACAGTATAGCTTAGAACATCATAGCTCAGCACAGTACAGCTACACAGCACAGTATAGCTTAGAACATCATAGCTCAGCACAGTACAGCTACACAGCACAGTATAGCTTAGAACATCATAGCTCAGACCACACAGTACAGCTACACAGCACAGTATAGCTCAGCACATCATAGCTCAGACCACACATGTACAGCTACACAGCACAGTATAGCTTAGAACACTATAGCTCAGCACATCATAGCTCAGACCATACAGTAGCTCTCTAACTGTCCACTATGCTTACCACACATACAGTACAGCTACACAGCACAGTATAGCTCAGCACATCATAGCTCAGCACAGTACAGCTACACAGCACAGTATAGCTTAGCACATCATAGCTCAGCACAGTACAGCTACACAGCACAGTATAGCTTAGAACACTATAGCTCAGCACATCATGGCTCAGCATTTAATGGGCTTCAATGGAGCCGGACTGCAGTGCGTCAATGGGATCTCTATGGCGAAACTTATGTGAGGTTTAGAGACCCGAAATTACGTTTCCGAACAACGAAATCGAAACAGTTTGAAACACACACACACACACACTTACAATGAGCTCAAACTCCCCAGGGAAAGGAGCGGTGTTAAGTGTGAAG
>JAODXP020000027.1:20094423-20167981 GCA_027497455.2 Sardinella longiceps
AGTCCATGGTCAGTGTTGACAAGGCTGTTGACAATTTCATTGGTATAGCAAAGTATGTTACATGAGTTAAGTCCTAGTCTATATTTAGGATCAGCTACATTTCATAATAATACATTTCATATGACAAACTATAATAATAAAAACAAAACATTAAAATTGAAAGATATTCAGGTAAGGTATAAGAAGGTCATGGGCAAGACGGGCTTAAGTGCACCTCCCATCAAGCCATTAAAAAAATGGTCTGATAAGGTTGGATATATACTTAAATATTTCTTACCCTTTCTTCAGACATCCCCTAAAGACCCCCTCTCAGAGTACAGGAATGAGAGAAGAGGGGGAGGGACAAACGTCTATTGGGTTTGATAGACAAATCATATGCTTATGATTTTTTTATATATTGTTTTTCTGGCCTCTTCGTTCCACAGGTGATTAACAAATTTTAGTGTAGTGTATGTCGACAATAGCCATGTTGTGTATGGTGTAAATTGAGGTAATTTTAAGCAAT
This sequence comes from Sardinella longiceps, assembly GCA_027497455.2. Taxonomy (NCBI): domain Eukaryota; kingdom Metazoa; phylum Chordata; class Actinopteri; order Clupeiformes; family Clupeidae; genus Sardinella; species Sardinella longiceps. The sequence goes on from JAODXP020000027.1 coordinate 20,094,929, forward strand.
ATAAAAAGTATTCCAGGAAGGCATCACATAACCCACCTTTAGCATAGGCGGGAACTCGAGACATACAGTACCCTAGTGATCCTCAGTAGATACGTCTAGCTATCAGCCATAGGGGACCATTGTATTCAGACATTGCCTGTGTCTATCCAATTATGTGGACAGGGAGTTGGGCTTATCGTTGTTTGAATCGGCTTGATCGTTGCTTGGATTGGTCGTATTTATAGCCATACAAAACGCCTCCTATGGCTCTTGAAAGCTCATGGCCAGACAATACATTTTATGAATAGTCAGGCTTGTCAGGCTACAAGAGGTATTTTGATCTGTCTGTTAATCCTGCCTTATGTTAATTGGAATGATATGAAATTGACCACGCTGAGATGCATAACATAAGACCTCATAGCTCACTGGTAGATCCTGACACCAGGTCAGTCAGCCTGAAGCAGCCAGATTTCAGTCGAGGCCCCAGCCATGCTCTGCCTGCAAACCAGTCTCAGAGAATCTTAAATCCAAGTTACTTTGGTGCCAGTCAGCGACTCAAATTGTCAGTGGAAAGCCAGACCAGACCAGATCAGCTTTGGAGCTAGACTGTATACTGCAATATTCAGTCCTTCTGTCTCACCAGGGGTAACCAATTTGGAGCTATGCAGTTGGCAATCAAACCATTCTCCTGGCAGGGATATGACTCCTGTCACATTCCCTAGTAGCCCTGCTTTACTGTTAAGCGACCTTGAGCATCATGAAAGGCACTATATAAAACAAAGTTATTATTATTATTATTATTATCATCATCATACAGCACTAGGTTGTCCACAGCCCAAAGCCCAAGCCTATCAGATATTCAGCACTAGGGTTTCTACTGCCCAAAGCCAAGCCTGTCACCTATCCAGCAATAGAGTGTCCGCTGCCCAGAGCACAAGTTAATAAGCTATCCAGCACTAGGGTGTCCACAGCCCAAAGCTCAAGCCTATCAGTTATCCAACACTAGGGTTTCCACTGCCCAAAGCCAAGGCTATCAGCTATTCAGGACTAGGGTGTCGACTACCCAAAGCCAAGCCTGTCACCTATCCAGCAATAGAGTGTCCGCTGCCCAGAGCACAAGTTAATAAGCTATCCAGCGCTAGGGTGTCCACTGTCCAAAGCCCAAGCCTATCAGCAAGAAAGCACTAGGGTTTCTAATGCCCAAAACCCAAGCCTATCAGCTATCCCCGGCACTAGGGTTTCCATTACCCAAAGGCCAAGCAGCTATCCAGCACACTGCCCAAAACCCAAGCCTATCAGATGGCAGGGACTAGGGTTCCCACTGCCCAAAGGCCAATCAGCTAGCCAGCAGTAGGGTGTCCACTATTCAAAGCCCAGGCCTAGCAGCTATCCAGCACTAAAGTGTCCACTGCCAAAGCCCAAGTCTATCAGCTATGCCCAGCACAAGGCTGTCCACTGCCTAAAGCCCAGGCCTGTCAGTCATCCAGCACTATAGGGTGTCCAATGTCCAAAGGCCAAATCTATGAGCTATCCCCAGCACAAGGGTGCCCACTGCACAAAGCCCAGGCCTATCGGTTATCTAGCACTATAGGGTGTCCACTGCCGAAAGCCCAAGTCTATCAGCTATCCCCAGCACTAAGGTGTCCACTGCCAAAATTCTAACCCAGCACCTCATCTACTTTGGAGACCAATGCTGAGTGGTCAACAGAGGATGAGTGGATGTCTGAAGGTGACATTGAAAAGAGTGGCAGACTGATGACCATGGCAGATGGTGGATCAAGGGCCAGGAGATGTGGGCCATAAATGTGGAGAAAAGGCCTATGTGATGTACAGTACACAGTGCATACAAAGTAGCCTACTGCATTTTTACAGACATGCAATATTTTATGCACAAATATTAAAATAGTCTAGTAATGGACTGATGTAATTAGGTGGTTTTAAATCCAACTTGCAATGCTTGTTTAAGCTATGTGAATAACAGTTTCTATGGATGGAAACACTATAACTATTTCTATGAATGGATCTGCCCTCTGATGCAAATATAATCTAATTTGCTTAAGTGGTGTTTGATATTTAATGCAAACATGAAATGTGGATGGAAGTTGGATGGAAAACTGCTTATTGCCATACTATAGACCTACCATACTATTCCACACCCCTGCCCCTATACTTGATGACCCCTGTGTTATAATAAAAGGCGTTATATATATCTATATCTTTTATGAACGTATCCTAAATGCAGAGCAGTACTTTACTTTGCTGTAATTTTCTTTGCCAATTTGTGAACATTCTTCTTAGCACTGACCGTGGACATGACTGGAGACTTGATTATGGATTCAGCACAACCCCACCAATGATTGGATATTTCTATCAAATCCAGCTGGCGTTTGTCCCTCCCCTCCTCTGATGTACAGGAACAAATATTTAAATCTACATCCAGTCTTGTCAGTACTTTAGACTTACCCTGGCGGTGGCAAATTGATATGCTCAACAGGTGCGTTTAGCTATCAGCCATAGGGAACCATTGTATCAGAAATTGGCAGTGTCTATCCAATCATATGGATAGTGAGTCATTGGGTGGGCTTAGTGTTGTTTGGTCAGATTGGTTGTAGCTAGAGCCATACAAAGAGCCTTCTGGCTTTGGTCACTTTCCTATTGAATGAGTCATTTTGAAAGATTCTAGGCTCTATCCATCATGGTCAGACTATACATTCTATGTTGTATTCTGGCTTGTTTGGCTATTCTCAGACCAAAATGGTTTGATTGGGAGGTGCGCTTAAGCATGTCCTGCCCACGATCTAATGTCTTTGAATTTCAATTTTTGTCTCCATATTTTGTCATATGAAATGTATTATTATGAAATGTACCTGATCCTAAATATAGACTAGTACTTAACTCATGTAATGTACTTTGCTATACCAATGAAATTGTCAACAGCCTTGTCAGCACTGACCATGGACTTTGGACTGGAGACCTATTTATATCAATGCATCATTTTCCTTAATTTGGGACACCTCATACATTGAGGAAGGTAGCACCCTGATTGTACATGGTACATTTGCATATTGGGTATTGCTGGATTCAGCACAACCTCACCTATCCAACAAGCCATACCATGTGTTTCTATGACATTCCCTGCCAAAGCAAACACAAACTAAACAAAAACATTCTGCAAAGGTGTCCAATTTTTTTCCATGTCCGCCTATTTTAGGTATGTGTTCTTAGGGCTCTAAACATGGCATACTTCAAGATATTCACACACAGGTTTTTCTAGAAGGTACAGCAACTTCTTGGCTACATACATGCCAAGTTTCAAAGGTCTCAGAGCTTGTATTAAGATTCTGTATCAGTTTATATGTCTTAAGTCCCATTCGGCAAGGGTCCCTTTTTGTTCTTTTTTTAGCTATGGGGTGTATGACAATATCTATGAATTTAACCATCTTTGCAGCAAAATATTTTTGTCCAAGAATCCATTTCATATATGGGAGACCTTAAGGATGAAGAAAAACATGGTTGGGTTTTGTTCTACCACGGGTAGGGGTATCTCGAAAACTAAAGCACTTTTTGAGGGTTTGTCACTAGACTATTTACAACTTTGAAAATTCCCCGAATTTTGCAACCCTAGTTATCATTCTGAGCAAATGTGAAAACATTTCCCCCATATCTTCTGCTCACACTATACCGGCATTTATCTACTGAATATAAGGACACTTTTATGCCAATCATGATGTATGAAATCAGATGTTCAATTTTCATACACTGTAAATTGTATAATAATAACAGAAGATCAATCAGCCCTCCTCCAATTCAACAAATACACTTTATACACAAATGCTGACAAAATGTGACAAATCCACAAGAAGACCTTTTTCTTAGCCCTCTCCTGTAGTACAAAACACACACACACACACACATTCATTAGTTCAATATAGTATCAGAACAAAGTATTGTTAAAATGCAGATTCACTAGACCTCACCTGCACAAGGAGAGGAGTACTCAGTCTCAGCCTGGTCACCTGATTTACAGGGAGAGAGAGAGAGAGCAAGAGAGAGAGAGAGAGAGAGAGAGAGAGGTATTTAATGGACTATGCATTATTATGCACCAACACTAGTAACGCTGGTCCAAAGGGTTTGGCTTAGCTACACTAGTACTGGTCCCTTTGGAGTAGCTGTGGTATACTGGTTAGGGTATCAGGCTTGAGAGCAATGGGGTTGCTGCCTGTGTCTAATTCCTGAAAAGGGGCATGGCACCTAACCCTGCTCCAGGTTAGTGTATGTTGGACTAATTCCAACTGCATTAAATGCAAAGACCAAATTTCCCTCTAAAGGATTAAAAGAATATTTCCCAGCAGGGATTGTTACCACAACGCTACCGTATCTAAAGAAAGTCCACGGAATTGTTCAAATGTTTTTCAAATGTTTTTTCACATTTTTGAACATTTTTGGTCATCAGCGTAACGTTTGCCTCGCCTTGTGAAATATCCAGATCTGGCAACATTCCCTGACACACACTTCTCAAAAGTACACTAATGTTCACAAGGGTCTTACTGGTCTGGTAGTAGTCATAGATCTTGACCACTGCTGGCTTCAGGTTGTTTACTGTGAGGTCCTGTCGGATAATCAGCTCATAATGAAGAGGCCGATCCTTTGGAAGCTGTCCAAACATAAAAGGAAAAGAACACATTCATATGGAAGAAACGATTCAGATGAATTAGTATCTCCTGACTACAGACCTGTTTATTAGCACAGAAAAAGATTCTCATCACCTCTGTCAGATACACGAGCATGTGGTCATCTTTCTTATCGACTCGGTCAACTAATGTGGCTTTCTGGAGCTATTAAAACACAACCATCATCAGCTTCTTAGTGGAACTTGACATCATCCACAGACCAAACCACAGTAAAGACCAGTGACTTACTCGTTCAACAGAGGCCGAGTCCAGTGTGAAACCAGACAGCATTTTCACATCTATGATAGCCATGTTGGTGCTCTGCATTGGGCCGTTATATCTGTGCAGGGCAGAGACGAAGGGACAAAGGTTTGCCACAATAAACTCTTGGTCAAAATGATCGCATCTTAAGGCCAATTCAGACTAAAGATCTGCAACGAAATGAGGCGGTTTTAGAAAGTACTTGCAGCAGTGTTAAGCAATCGTCATAAGTTGTTGCAAGCAGTTGCAAGCCGTCGCAAAAGATTTCACATGTCAAATCGCAGTGTCTGAGTTTTAGAACGTCGCAGCCCGTCTTGTCGCGGATCTTTGGTCTGTAGCCACTATTACAAACAATCAAAACACCTGGTTGATTTGACATATCAGTAACAGTATATTATAAAAACGCAAGCATTTGTAAAACAGGAAATTATTCTAAGGAGAAAAAAAAAAATCCTGTCAAGAAAAAAACATTCCATACTGCACAGTGATGTTTAAACTGAAGGTCTGCCAGTTGGCCTTGTTGCACTCTCCCTCAGTAAGAGGCGTGGTCTGAGTCTTGATGCTCAAGGTCGAGTGCTCAGTGGGAGTGGGGATGTTGTAGAAAAGAGCCATCCGATCAAAAGATGTTTTACGTGTGAAAAAATGCTACCAATCAAACTCTACAATCAATACAGTAGAGCAAACAGAAATGGTCTTTCCCACTGACCCCCACAGAAGCACAGACAGAACCCTTCACTTCAATGCTGTACTTCCCAGGAACGTCCTGCAGCGCCCTCTCCTGGTACAGTAATGTGTTGTGCTGGTTCAACTCAAACTGGTGTTTGGTGCCACCTGCTGACTGCACTGTCACTGTGCTGGAGCCTTGAGGGCTGAAGACCTTGGTGGCGTAGAGAGCCAGAGCCTGCAGTGCTACCACTGTGTCCTGATAAAAAAAAACACACACATAGAGCACTGAACCCTCAGAGTGGAGACAAACACACACACACACACACACACACACACACACACACACACACACACACACACACACACACACACACACACACAGACACAGACACAGAGAGAGAGAACCCTCAGAGTGGACAAACAGGCACATTCAACGTTCAGTGTGGTCACCGAACACAAGAAGCTTGAGTAAAAGATCACACACACACACACACACACACACACACACACACACACACACACACACACACACACACACACACACCAAAAACAGCAGAAAGGTTTGTGAAGCACCTGTGTGGAAGAGAAGCCTCCATATGGATTTTGCTGCTTCACCAGCCAGCTGACAATCCTGGCAGCATAGCCTAAGTCAGCAGCAGTCAGTGTGGATTTAGTGAGAACAGCTAACAGCACATAAGAGCTGGTCTCCACCGCCAGGGAATCAGCTCGCTCTGAAGAGGACTGAGACCAGTGCTGGAGATTCCCTGAGGAGACATGAGCCATGTGAGACAAAGGCAGCAGGTGGATCAGCAGAGTCTTCTCAGGCTCACTGTTAAATGAGTCCTACCACTAGAGGTCGCTACACTGTCCAGGTATTTGAGAAGCTCAGATCGGATGTCCTCTTCTCCAGCCAGACTGAAGGTGTAGGCCAGTAGAGCAGTGGTGTAGGTGTTGGATACGTCACTGGAGGAGGACTTCAGGAATGTCCAGGTTTGTTCCTGAGGTTAAAAATAGAGCATTTACAAACATCAGAACCTACACCCCCCTCCACTCTCTCTCTCTCTCTCTCTCTCTCTCTCTCATGAGTATTTGAATCTGACTGGAAAGTCCTGCTGTCTCACTCCAGGTATACAACAGAAGAAGCAACTGAAACCTTTAGTAGATCATTTAAATGTATTTGTATTTGTCGATTTTCAGTTAACCTGTAAAGTGCTTCCTGCTCCTTGTGTGGAGCGCTGGCCGGTGCCCAACTTTCCCTAACCCAAGGCAGGGCAGTATGACCTCTGGTAGTCCCATGTGATAACTTTTAACACCTGACAAAATCTATCCACACACTTTTGGTGGCAGATCTTCTTACCGTAACAGGCATTTCCAACTCCAGCAGCGATGCGGTGATGTAAGCCGTTATTGTGACATCATCACTTACACCACCCTACAAATCAAGGATAAAGCCAAACAATTAACACTTGAAATCATCATCCATCATTCAAACTTTTCTCATTGTTTGGAAAAGTGTTATCATATAGCACCAGTTACCTTCATTCTGTTGTGGAAGAGTTTGCCCTGCATGTAAAAAACACCATCTGGTCGCAGTTTGCTTTCAAGCCAAGTCTTTGCGTCCATAAGAATTTGTTGATCAATGTAGACAAAGGACTTTGCTTTACCTAATGACCTCAAGACAAACGCAGTGAGCCTGGAGAAAAGATGAATGAACAACCCTGATTTTGTGTCTTTCCAGAGATCATGAAGCTGTTGAGAGCATAATCATTCAAAGATCATGGAGCCAATGGGAGCTGAATCAGAGAAACTGGAGCCAATGGGAGCTGAATCAGAGATACTGGAGCCAATGGGAGCTGATATTGTATCATTCAGAGAAATTGAAGCCAATGGGAGCTGATATTGTATCATTCAGAGAAATTGGAGCCAATGGGAGATGATCTAGACTAAAGATACTGGAGCCAATGGGAGCTGACCCAGGAAACTGGAGGCAATGGGACCTGATATTGTGCCATGTAGTTGCATACACAGGGATTCCCACCGATTGGATATAGAGGTCTATGACTCATAGCTACACCCTTCCTCAACCCTTCATCTTATGGCCACAAGGGGGAGCCATGTAGCAGGAAGATCGGACGAACTGTTGGGGATTAGCTCACCATGTGTTTCCATCTCCGCTCCCAAAGGTGCTGTAGGATCCATCATGGTGCTTATAGTTCAGCTGCCTCTGGTAGCCTAGTGGACAGAAAAGGATTATCCGTTACTATGCTCTTACTGAGCCATCACTCAAAGAAATGCCAGTGAGGGAACCATCAGGGGATTGATATGTCTCTGAATCCCACATATGGCTCTCAGATCATTAACTATGCACCTAAATCCCCGGCACCAATAGCATCAGACTCACAGCTCATTAACTATGCATCTAAATCCCACGCGGCAATCACATTAAGCTCGCAGCTCATTAGCTATGCACCTAATATTGACCAACAAATTACAGAGATAAAAATCCAAAAAGATTACGACTATGACTTATGAATTATTTTCTGCGAACTATGCTACCTTGCAAGCAGGCTAACTAAACCTGGTAGACAACATAGTCAAATCGGTATCTTTTAAATTGCCTCTACATGTAGTAGGATAGCGGTAGCATTAGCAGAACCAGTATGGCTCTTGCTACAACCAATCAAAGCAACAAACAAGCCGATTCAAAAAACGCTAAGCCCGCCCAAAGACTACTCTTCCACATACAGCATTGTGATTGGTTAACACCATCAATGTCTGAATACAACGGTTCCCTAGATTGGCTCATGGCTAGACATACTCGTTGAGCAGATCAATTTTCTACCACTAAGGTAAATCTGGACTTCAAGGCTAGAATTCTGCTCGTTTGATGCAGAAATTCCATATTTCACAGTATCTCAAAAGCAAAGCTTGCATCCACCGACAGATTATCACCATACGGAATACTCACCGCTCTCGAGGAAATTGGTGACCTTCTTTGTGATATCTGCAGTGAGTTGTCCAGTGTTCTGTAGGTACTGGAGAATGTAGATATTTGGGGACAGGATGGCCATATTTTGTTCTCCACAACCATAAGGCATCTTCAGAAGGTTGCCGATGTTCTTCAGAGCGCAACCCAGGATGTCTCCTGCAGGGAGGGTAGTATATGGTACATCAACATGATACAGGGGTCAGGAATCTGATAGTTCATTTTAAAGTTCTCTATATGAATGGGGTCTTGTATACTGTGGTGCTGTGTGTGTGTGGAGAGGAACCAGAGTTGTGTGGATGTGTGTGTGTGTGTGTGTGTGTGGGGGGGGGGTATTTATCTGTATCTATTGGTCTTTTATTTATTTATCTGTCTAAGTCTTGTCTTCCTTGTCTTAAGACATGGCTAACTGCACCTTGACCACTTGAATTTCCCTTTTGGGATAATAAAGTTTACTTTGAACTTTGAACTTTGATATGGTGCATGTTTATGGTTCAGGGCTCAGGAATCTGCTAGTTCATTGTAGAGTTCTGTAGATGAAACTGAAAGGTACTTTTCTTACCCAGCACAGACACTGAGGCTCTGGCTGATCCCTTCACTACATCCTGTGGGAGATTGAGCTCCACCTCTTCTGTTAGAGCGCCCCCTGAGGGAATAACATGAAACTGAGTTTAAGACCAAGCAGGAAAAGGGACTAAATAAATTAATATGATTAAATCCATACCTCACACAGACATGAATAATTAGGTAAGAGCAACATATTTTTGTCAGCAAAACAATAATCTCAATTCACCCTTTGGACACAAGAGCCAGCTGAAGCTTTTAGTCTTCTCAGTTCCTTCAGCCTTGGGAGAGAGAGAGATGAGATAGGATGTCAGAGGAGTGATTTCAGCTCTACAAGTGTTCTGGGTCTGATGCTGTAGGGGACTGCTCTGCTGGCAGGCCTACCTGAACCTTGAGGGAGCGTGTGACTGTGTCTACGCAGCCTCTCTCAGGGGCGGTCACCACCTCGTTGCCACAGACAGTCTGGGACGACTCAGCGGCAGCACTCACCGTCACGCTCATCTCTCCTGCAACACAAACATCTTACATCACCCTCAGCTCAACTGCATTAGAGGAGATAACTCACTCCTTTAATCCACAGAGGTCGCAAATCAGATGCTCCATCTGAAGAGTCTTCTAACTCTTTAACACTCCTACAGAATAACTCACCCAACACAGAGGGCAACAGTGTCCATCTGAAGGTCTTCAACTCTTTAACACTCCTACAGAATAACTCACCCAACACAGAGGGCACCAGTGTCCATCTGAAGGTCTTCCTCCCATTTGCACAGAGACAGGAGGAGTACTGGCCATCAGATGACGGGGTCAGAATGAAGTCAGATGAAGAGGCTGGAGTCACTGTCACCTGCCAGAAATTCATGTTTGACACACAATCAACACTGCAGAGAGGAGTTACTGTTTAACACACACTCAATACTACAGAGAAGAGATCATGATTAACACACAAATTTGACACTCCACAGAGAGCTTCACTTTTATGTCATAGTAGCCTGATCTGAAATCAGATTATGATTAGAGTATGATTCCTTGTCATACCATGATGCAGTTGGGCAGGTAGTTGAAGACTGTTGCTTTGAGCTCAAAGGTCTCTCCACGGATGATGGAGTATGGCAGGGAGAGCTCCAGGAAGAAGGGCTGGAAAACTGTGAGCTGAACTGGTGGGGCCAGACCAAAGCCCTGGGGGGACATGCAGAAAGCCTCCGTCTCCCATGTGGTGATGGTGTCAGGGACAGTGAGAGGGACTTGCACTTCTCCAGACTCCCTGTAAAAAAGCACACAGCTCAGTTCTGTGGCAGACTCTTTGCTTGGATGTCAATAAGAATTTGCGTCGGCACAGCCTTTTTGTCAGCACGAAACAAATCCGTTTTCGGATGCCTTACATTAATCTGCCTAATGCACTGGTAGAATTCATTTGTATTTTTATCCATCTATTTGTATTAATTCTATCTGGTGAAATTGTTTCCACTTTGTTATTTAACCTTTTTAATAGATTTTTTAATACTTAACCCTGTAGCACCCTGGGTTGCAAATAAGCTTAACTAGCAAATTGCGATTTTCAGTGGCTGATCACTCGTAATCAAGCGTTCACACTGGGCTAAACGCTACTCTGCTAGCTAGCAGGAATATATTGCTACGTTTTCATAACAAAAAAACGTCATGTGTAATTCAAAATTATCGCGTATAACGCATTTAAAAACTGCAGTTTTACCGCGGTAAACTTACAGTCTAGTAGCGGGCTTCCCACGCCCTTCACCTGGGTACTAGCATAGCATAGTCAGCCTGGATGTCCAATCAGCGAGTAGTTCACTCATTGTTCGCGAGGCCTTGTAAGCCCACAGCCCGCAGCAGGGGTAGAGAGAGCTCGGGGGAACGTAGCCGAGTAATACAGAGCTTGTTTTAACCGCATGTTAGTGGTTGTAGTGAAGCTAGAAGATATATCACAGGTAGTAGGGATGGAAGAAATAAGAAAACGAAGGCATAATTTTGTTTAAGCCCGCGATCATGACCGAAAAAGAACCAGGAAGTGAAAGTAAGCCCTGGAGGTCATGAGTGACGCAAGGGGACAGCTGTTTTTAAGATTCCATACTTGACGTAATGACGTGAAAATTTCAGGAGATGTTCTCTGAGGTGTAGCGATCATTTTTCTCATCCACAAAAAAATTCTAGCTGCAATCGATTTTGCGCCATACTCCGTTCAACTTTTCATCCAATTATCAGTCAAAACTGCTGGAGTGCTACGGGGTTAATCTTATAAAAATCTTAAGAAATAATTTTTGGCTCTCTTGTCTGAAGCACACTGGATTGCTGTTTGTGAATAAAATGGGCTATACCCAAATTTGTCTCGACTTGCTTTGCCTTCATCAAGCATTGCTCATGGGGAGTATAATTCTGTTACATGAATGACGAATGAATAGCAAGAAACATTTCGTGGTCACTCACCCAACCTCCGTCAGGTGCCAGATCCATGTTTCTGGGAAGAAAGTCCGAACTGTCTGCACAGGAGGCACACTCTCTCGCTGAAGATTCTTCCTCCGCAGGGGTGACATTGTTTTTCTGAATGTACCGGTAGCTCTTGATGAGGGAGAATGACTTGCTTCTAGGATAGTGGTAAATGTAGAAAATTAAACTAGACAAGCAAGTGCATCCATAGTATGGAAGATCAATTGTGACATATCTCTAATTATGTCAATCAGTGCATCTTCCATTTTTATGGTCAACAAATTCATTTATAGTTTTAAAAAAGGTTGTTGGTTGTAAAATTTTGCTTGAAAGGTTGTAAAATTGTACTTCAAAGGGAAAGAAAAGGAAAGAAAGATCTTTATTATTATGGTAGGCTAACTTCAGAAAATGTACCTCTATTTATAATACTGATTGGCTACTTCTGTGTTCAATCTGAAAGCTATGCTCCTTTTGCAAGTAAAATCTTACTCCTGCTGCGTAATTCACAGTTTCACAGTGTCATTAAAATTGAATTTTCACCGTTTTCTAAAATGTGTATTTCCTGGTACATATGGCTTCTTGGGTCATCTTGTTTCAATTTAACCATATAGCATGGATATCCAACGATAGAGGAGCCCCAACTTACCACGTAAAAACTCCACACCTTCATAATAATATGGGCATTCAGGATGAGGTAGGTCCCGACTCGTTACAACTTTCACCCCTAATCTCTGGAATAATACACAGACAAGCACACACTGTGGGTTTACTTCCACTCCTAATCTCTGGAATATTACACAGACAAGCACACTGTGGGTTTACTTCCGCTCCTAATCTCTGGAATAATACACAGACAACAGCACGCTCTGTGGGTTTACTTTCACTCCTAATCTCTGGATTAATACACAGACAAGAGCACGCTCTGTGTTTCGAGGCCATTATGACTGTGATGTACAGTAAATGTATTACTCTGTATGAGGGACAGGGTAAGCATAAGGTTACCAAGAAAGTCTCCAAGGTTCCATCAGAAGAAGAATCATCATCAGAAATACACCACCAGGAACCATGATCGTCCACTTCATCATCAACTTGTGAGTCCATTGACGGTAACAGGCCATACATCTAGATAGAGAAACACCCCGTCACCATATCACTACTTGCTGAAGGTAAGGCCTGGATTCTATTTTATGCCCTTTATGTCTTGCTGGTCTGACTGGTATGGAAGCTCATTCCCGCCACAAAAAAAAAAAATAGGTTAATGTATATTACCCTATAATTTTGAGATACAGCAAATTTCGCCAAAATGTGACTAGTTTGCAGGTATGGGTCAAATTTGAGTGCAACACGACAGGATTTTATTTTAATCCTGAAACATGTATCTGCTCCTTCTTTCTCTAACTGCTCTTTGAATCTTGGCCTGCACAGACTTGGACCCAAACAATGAGCTGGTGCTCTGTCCAGCTAAAAGGGAAGTAGGCCTGGGTGTTAGCAAAGATCTTTTATCACCCGGTGGAATGGAATACTGTTTTTTGATTGGCTGTCAGGGTGTCCGTTATTTCTAGATAACAGGACACCTGAGGCGTTGTTGGATAAAAAAGTTTCACCAGCGTTCCATATCGATGCTCTTCCTTGTGGATCTTCTTTCATGAAAATAGTACCCCAACCAAACAGGATAACTTCTTTCAAAACGGAGCCACATATTTCTTTTATGTTTTAAACACTTGCTTACCGTCTATATATTTTAGTTGCCACCGGGTGATAAGCGGGCCTTCGAGGTGTCCCAATATAAGAAAATAATGGACTTGGCGTAGGCTGCACCGTCGGGCTGTTCTTAGCCTTCGCCTCGTCCATTATTTTCTTATAACGGGGCACCTCAGTGGCCGTTATCCCTTACTTCCCTTACTTAATCTCCTGAGCCTAATTAGAAGGAAAACAATTAAAGGAATTATCCTGAGTGAATAAACATGTAGTCCTGCTGTTTTACAGTGCTAAGTGCTATTGATAGCCACTACAATGACAGAATTTTGTGCAACGCACACACAGACAACGCAAACAGAATGGGGCATGTCAAAACGAAAGCTAATCTTGGCTTTGTTTTGACATGCCCCATTCTGTTACCGTTAGCTGCCGTTTTGCTATCTCTGTCTGCGTTGAATGAAATTTGGTCATTGTCGTGGCTATCAATAGCACTTAGCACTGTGAAACAGCAGGGCTACACGTTGATTCACTCCAGATTATTGCTTTAATGCCAGTTGTGTGAGACTTGTGACCTTCTGTGTATCCAGGCGTTTCTCTGGTTTCAGGATGAAGATGCTCTGGTCCACAGCACTGAGGCCACACAGAGAGCCAGGCTGAGCTGATATCTGCAGGGAGCTCTGCTCTCCAGGAACCGACTTAGAGGGAGAGAACTGCAGCGCCACCTGTGGAGACAGGAGGTAGAACAACAACACAGTATTAATACATTATTCACGTAATAAACTATGGGCTACTTCCTTATTTACAGATAGGGAAAAGACAATGACAAAACATGTTAAATAAAACTTTACTAAGAATGTAGCATTAATGGCCCTTTTAATAATAATTTGTTGATGATGAAATAGTTGTTAATTACATTAATAACAAACCATTTGTCAATGGTTAACCAATGCTAAATAGTGTATCACATATATCAAAATGTGCTACCATACAAAGAAACCTGAAATCTAAAGTAAGAACACAGTTACTAATTAGCACTGTTAGTGATGGCAGTCTGCAAAAGCAAGAATCCCCCTAAAAGTCATCAGATTCTCATAGAGGGTCATATTGGTGTAGTAGGCACAAATACTATTCTAAAGAGAGAGACTATAGAACTTACAATCTTAACAATCCTACTGAAAATAAAATACTAAAAGTCTTTCAGAAGTGAAACCTGACACCATCATGATGCACCTTGTTTCTGAAGCACTTTTCTGTAGAGAAGGTTCTGCTTTTGGCCAGGACGGTCTCACTGGGTAAGACACAGTAGAGCAGAACCTTCACTGAGGGGGCCATCTCAGCTCTGACGGGCAGCTGGAAGGACACCTCACCCTCAGTCACTGTTTGGGAACCCTGCACTGGAGCCTCACTCAAGCCATGATGGACAATCTCTCCTTTGGATAAAACCTGCAACACACAACCTCACTTAGATACCAGTGTGCTGCGAAGAGCTTGCCCGCATTTTGCCATCTAGGATGTAATCTGTGATCCACTTACCATATATATAATATCCACATGGTCTGTGTGGAAGGTTTCTCCAGTGAAGACGTACTTAGCAGTGATGGCTACATCTTTACCACACTGAAGAGGCTCGTCTACATCCTTTATGGCCAGAGAGCTGGATGATGGGATGTCTAGAGATGCTGGTCTTATTCTGGACACAGACTTTACTGTAGAGCCATAACGTGGAGTTATGGAGAGAACGGGCACTTTGATGTCATCTGTACTTGCCTAGAAAAATTATCAGTACTTTACATAGTTTGATATTAACAATGATTAAAATGATCTGTAAGACACTCTGCTTCAAACAAAAATATTATGATGGATACAGTAGCTTACAGTGAGCTCAAAGTCCCCAGGAAAAGGAGCCGTGTCGAGAGAGAACTGGGCCACTCCATCAGAGTCTGTCGTCAGGTTTAGCAAGAGCTCTGGATTCCAGAGAACTGATTTCCAGTCTGGTTTGAACAGGTAGACCATTGTGTAAGCCAGGGCCGTGCCATTGTAGTGAGTCGCTTTGATCTGTATGGAGTGGCAAAACAACCCATTATTATAAAAATTAGCATATGACATTTAATATGTACTCCACTCTCATATATGATTTAGAACATATTCTCAGATACCTTTCATGCACGATCTATCTCTCTTACCTTTCCATTCAAAACTGCTCCATCTTCAATCTTGTCTGGTGTATCAAAAAATGCAAGTTCCCCAAGATAGTAGCTCAAATCAAAATCTTTGCTGTTGGCCCGAGTGATGCCTGAGGTAGAAAGTACAGTGAGTGAAGTACACTAATGTAGTTCTGTGAAGCACACTAGTGTACACTCCTCTTTTGGAGATCAGTTCCATCACTCCTGTTGCCTGAATGTACACCAATAGGATGGCTTTTAGGACTGGACATACAGTAGTTACACAAACAAGAGCCATCTTGCTCCTTGGCTTCGCTCTCTCTCTCTCTCTCTCTCTCTCTCTCTCTCTCTCTCTCTCTCTCTTACAGTATGTACTAATATTCACGGTCAAATTATTAATTTTATGGAGTCAGATTAATTGTACTCCTTTCTCACAATAGTTTCCATTAATACACGTTTTTGTCCTACAGTCTGAGAGATGCAACAAGGAGGCAAGGCCCTAGCCTGACTAATAAGCCAACTGTTGACTCCGTCACAGTCTGGAACAATGCAATGGAAACATGTTTCCGTTTGGATATGACTTATGCTCTCACCTGGCTCTCACTTCCGCATTCAGCAGTAACAGATCGCTAGCTAATTCCAATTTATTTTGACATCGTAGTGGCAATAAGTCCTCAAGATCATGAATGTTAATGTCATGTACCGATTTTGTAAAGGTAATTCGAAAGTAGGGGGGAGAATAACGAACGTGTTCAGGCAAGTTAAGAGACATCGCTCTAAACTGTGTGCTGATTGGCTAAACCGTGAGCGAACCGAAGTCGGCGCTCTATTCCAGACTCGTACGGAGGTAAAATTAATTTTAACGTAAGTACGCAGGATGCCGCTGGCAGGCTAGCAAGGCCCAGACCTTATTCTAAACTTGGGTCCCACACCCACAGGCTCACCTGTTCCTTCTTCAGTTACTGTGGCATTGAATATGAAACTGTCCTTCAGTTTTTTATTCAGCTCTGGTCCTGTAAACATGGCCATGCCAAAGGAATGAGAAGCACAGCCAGAGTCGTCCATCTGCAGGAAACAAACACACACACACACAAACACACACACACAACCTCTGTTTCCTTTGATATTTGCAAATTTGCATCTTGCAGCTTTGTAGTGGTACTGAGGGGGGCTTACCAATACTGATGCGTTTGCACAACAAATCTCCGCATCGCCTTCATAATAATAAGGGCTGACGTCTCGGCACAGCAATAGGTCCGCTTTCCCCCGTACAGGATGACCAAATGTGTACCTGGCAACACAGGAATTGAGAACAGAGATTAAGGAAAAGGAGAACATGGCTCTGGGGTGAGTTTTAGAAAACCATAGTAGCTAATATAACTAATTAGCAACTTATTTTGTAGAAATGAGCAACTGCATTGAATCTCAAAGGGACACCAGGCAACGTTTCACTATTAATTTACCAGCCTCGAAGTCACTCGGATGATTAAATGGTTCATTACGGGGTGACCGATGGCGCTCTCGTCAGACTCAAGTATTTTGTTTCGGGGTAATCCCACTTGCAGTATGGTAGTGTCGGGTCCACGAAATAGAAACTGAAAGTAGGTATAACTGAAATCGCATTTATAACCAGTTTGTCAGACAACGTAACGCACGTAAATGATCATCTCTGGTTTGTACTCTTTGGTTTGCAAATAAATTTACATCGATTGTTGAGAATGTGCAACGCAGTTGTATTTTTTGTAATATTTCGGCGACTGTAGGTGGAGCTCCGGAGATAGAAAACCGTAGTCCTGCCTGGTGTCCCTTTAATTTGCACTAAATCCTTTGCCAATGGTCACAGTTTCAAACATTCTGACCTTTGGTTATTACTGTAACTCAAATTAAAAAGCAACAGATGACCCCAACAAACACATATGTTTTCCAGTTTAAAATGTGGTAGTTTTGAGGAAAACCTGTCACATCCATATCACCAATAAAATCCTATGGCATTATAGGACTGCAATGATTACAAGACATTTTTGCATTTGTTATTTTTGGCTGTAGAACTTGCCATAAAAATGTGGACATTTTAAGTAATCATTCACATCATACGAACACCATGTGGTATATTTTTTGTGGAATTGCCCAAGGCTATATAATTATGTTAGCCTATATGTTAGTATGTCATATGCTTCGTTGATCAGATCGGTGGTGATAGACAGAGGCCTTATCCAATCAGCCACAGGGAAACTAACAAAACGAAACTAATGAACCAAAACTACTGTTACGCATGGTTCCCAGATGGAATTGCAGGAGCAAATCAGATTATAATTGTCATTATCTTGGAAAAATCAGGATTGTTACAATTATCTTGCCTTGTCACTTACTTTGCACACACCTCTACCTGGACTGCTTCCGCTCCGACGCTGATGTTCTTTGGAGTCGTCAAGGTAACATCAAACTTGGGCAGAACTACACAGAAGGAACTTAATTAATAAGAACACATTTGAGAAGATTGAACTTAACCTCAGCTGTCTTACCAAACAATTTGGTAAGTGTTTGGCAGAAAGGGTCCTACTCACAAATTATGTGCGCAGAAGAAAAAAATTGAGAAATATCAGAGAAACATGGTGTAAGCACAAACTAAAGTCAGCTCATTTTAAATCCATGCCTCTCTAACCTTTTTGCGCATCAGCAACGTCATTTCACACACACAAAAAAAATAGCGATTTATGAAGTCTCTTAAGCCGTCCACACACCGGCTCCAACAGCATTGCGGAGCACCTAGAACAGTAGCCTGAGGAATTAACATTGGATGTCGATGGGCGGCTCCAACAAAATAGACTTCAATGGACCGGTGGAAGAGTTTGACGCTCCTGTGCGGGGTTGCATTGATACAATGGAATAGAATGTTGGAACCGGAGTGCTCAGCACTGTGTCGGAGCCAGTGTGCGGTGGCCTTTAGAGTATGCTGTATGTACTGTAAATATAAACATCCATCATAAGCCAATACCATATTTCTTCACTTCAAACTCATGGGACTGAGTTGATGTTTGTTTGCCCTCGACTCTGAGAGTGTATTTGCCCTGAGGGGCCTCTGGGTTTAACACATGAGACAGCTGCACCAGCTTGCTTTGTGAGGTCACATTAAGCCACTGGCCAATGGTGTTTCCCCGGGTGTCCTATGTAGAGACACAACTGTCAAGCTTTAAAATAATAAAATAATGACCATTTTGGGGCATTTTCAAAGAGGAAATCATTAGATTTGTGGGATTTAGTTCTTACCTCCAGCAATATCAGCTTGTACTGAAAAAGAAAAGAAAGAAGGAAAGAAAAACAGTCATGAGTTATGAGTCATGAATTGACAGAAGGAAATATTTGGGAAATGGTAAATGGGTCTTGTATGACATAATGATATTCAAAGTGAAGTGAAAAACATAGTATTTGTTGGAATAATTGATATAGTCTATGAGCCAAGGGCACCAAAATGGTGGTGAAAACTCAGAAAGCTTTTCAGAAAGCTAACTCTCACCTCTTCCCTGAGTGGCATGAAGTTGGTGTCCATAGCAACCAGTCGGAATTGCACTGTGGATTAGCATAGAATGAGAATCCATTGAAATACATGTACAGTTGGTAAGCTCTGAGAATTGGGAATTTGTTCACGCTCTTTGTTAGCTCACGTTCTTCATTAAATGAAGTTTGATGTAATTACAACTACAGCCACAAGGAGGAGTATAAGTCCACTGTGGTCAGAGCTATCTTTTTGGTTTGGTTTTCAAAGAGCAAAGAGCGCTGGACTTGGTAGACCCTTGCCATGTATACCTGAGTATTGTGAGATTGTGTGGACATACCTGTTTGACCAGGGATGTAGATGGGCTTGTCGGTCTGAATGAAGATTATGGGTGCAGGTTTAGGCCTGAACTTCACCCGACTCTCTTTAATCCAGTGACATGTCTGCCCCTTGACCTCCACTATTATTTTCTGCAATGAGTCCTGCTGCACTGAAGGAGCCTGTCAAAGAGGAGAGCAAACACTGTGTAAGGATTTAGCTGGATCCTCACGTTACACCAGGAGATTGACAGACACAAAGTAAACTAAAAGTACTGTGCGTAGTTTATTGCCGTACGAAAGGACACCATAAAATAGATGGTAGGGATGAAGTAGTAGACAAATCAAAGATCATTCCACGCCACACAGTGTCAAATGGAAAACCAGAAGAGCATGTGGGGGCAACAACAATTTACGTCATCAGTAGGCAATCATTACAACAGGTATTCTTGATGATCAACACGCAGTCCATTTACCCTTAGACACTGGGATACCAGATTACCACACAGTCCATAAAACCTTTAACTCTAGGATACCTGATCAAAACACAGTCCATAAGATCTTAGACACTGGGATACCAGATCAACATGCAGTCTATTAGACCTTAGAAACTAGGAAACCAAGATGACGAGCAATTCAGTTTCTGGTATCCCTAATCATCAACACACTGTCCATTTGACCTTAGGCACTTTGCGAACCCTGATGATCTACTGGGACAGCAGTGTCACTGTCTGAGATGGTAATTGTGCAAGTGAGACACCAAACATATTTTATATTTAAAATAGCAACCCATCTAAAAGACTCAACAGTTTGATCATTAAGTTGTGGAGAGTTTAATTAATTATTGATGCCATAGTTTATCTTGAGTTGCTGAGCGTCCCACAGATGATCCCCTGACCTGGAAGTGGACTATTACAGTAGATATTATTGTCTTCTTTTGTAAAGGGTGACCCCTTACCTGGAAGTGGAAGCAGCGGTGAAAGTCCTTGTCTGCAGTCTCCTGGTGCAGCATTTTCTTCTGGTTTCCATGCGTCAGATAGATGGACATGAGCAGAGTCTCGTTTGGACTCAGGAGGCTGGCACACAGTTTGGCCTCAGAGTCCGACCAGATCAGGGCAGGAAAGGACACCAGGAAAGACCTGCAGAGAAGGAATACCTAGATTAAACCTTATTAGGGCAGGAGATGCTACTAGGAGAGACAGGACTATGCTTAAAATCACTCCCGAGCAAAACTTTAGGTTTCAGGAACTGAGCCCATTCCTGAATGCTGTCTTTAAAAAAAAAAAAAAAAAAAAAAAACAGAAAAGTTGATGCTACTGTACATAGGCTATTCTATACTGAATAACAAACCGGTTACTAATGCTGACTGAATGGGGCATAATGAAATGATAGGTTACTGAAAGCAGGTTGTTGCGCCCCAATCACTTAGTAGCCAGTTCATGGCCATGGATTGAAATTCTCCTCTAGTTAAGTTCCTATGGTAGTAACAGCAGCTTTCATCA
Source organism: Sardinella longiceps (assembly GCA_027497455.2). Lineage (NCBI taxonomy): Eukaryota > Metazoa > Chordata > Actinopteri > Clupeiformes > Clupeidae > Sardinella > Sardinella longiceps. Next base: position 20,115,666 of record JAODXP020000027.1, read on the forward strand.
ACCGTCTCTGGTAACAGGTTCCATTCTGAGAGAATTGTTTTGGAATGGTGATAAAAACTTTATTTTTTATTATTTTAGACTTTTATTTTTCTAGAAACGCTGAGCATTGAATCCCCCCCAAATGTTAATTGGCACTTCAATTCAAATGTACAGATTAGGTCGTCTACTCACGGTGTTGTTCCTGAGGCTGAGGAGAAAGCGTAGAGGCAGCTCATGAGCCCCCCAGCAATCAGAATGGTGATGAGCGCCATCATAATTCTACTGACTCTCCGTCTGCTGCAGGGCGCTGTTGCAACAGTGTATAAGAGGTTACAACACGGTCACTCCCACTCGTCAGCGCTTTGACATCCTGTTAGGATCCCACACACTTGACTCACACACAGACGGGAAGAAGGGATTTAACGTAGTCTACAGTTCCTCACCCTCACTTATTCACGAAGCAAACCAACTAATTATGTGTAGCATACTGTCATTTCTAGTCAGCAGCAGACTTGCCGTAGGGTAGATTATCTTCGTTTACATTTTTTCAATCCAAAACAAAGCGAAAGTGTGGATGACAGTTTCAAGCATAAACAGAGAAGGAAACTGACGTGTTGAAACGACTGTGATTGGTCGATTTATCACACGTGTAGTGTGAGCGGAAGAAAACAAACCTTCTAGGCGAGTTCAGAATAACGCAGCTCTGCGCTGTGCTGCGCTACACGTGAGGCATTCTGCCTCAAAAACTATCCATGGATAGCCTAGAACTGTAGACGCATTCTGGCGGTAGCAAATTCATGTTAGTCTGGCGTGTCAGGCTAATCCATGGTGGCATATCGGAAGGGTCTTTGCTCTGCAGATCAAGAATGAGAATCCGATGAGAATCCAATGACGAATCCAAGACGGCTGTGTCCGCTGCGGCCTGTGTCACTTGCTGTTTTCACTGTGTTTGGACTGTTTTAGTGGTTTATATAACTATTTCAATCACTCATATTAACACTGCATCCATAACCACCTATGGATGTGGGAGTCAGTATTGTAGTGAGGCCAATGTTGAACACGGACTTGTATCAAATAAGTGTCCTAAATGTAGCCTAGGGTTGCTAACAGAAAACAAACGATGACGTGAACATTGACGTGAATATTGTTTTCACTTCTCCATGTGCTTTTCCTCGTCGGACGAGTTTGCATAATAAAACGCTTTTAGTGGAAAGTCACGTGACAATTTGAGCTACAAGACGACTTTTCAAACGAGGTTAATCAAACGCAGGGATAGGCCTACTCTGCACATCCTTCACTCCAGCAACTACCCCTCTGATTTAGAGTGCACACAAATTGTTAGATTCCCTTTCAAATAATTCACATTTGAAGCCCACAAATTAGAAGTCCTGAATAGATAAAAGTGGTTTTACATTTTTGTGCATGAAACTTCTGGGTCATTCTACAGAATCGGTGCCATTTGTGGTTGAAGAGGGTTGAAGTAAAATACATTGAAATGTTCAATTTTTTTTTATTTTATGTGATCTGTCTATGTCTATACTATATTAAAAAAACAATTTCCCACCTTAACATGACACTTAAAGATATTTTTCTGCATATTTATCTGATACAAGTCACATTTTAATTCAACCCCGTCACGGACATTTTGTAATGCCACTACTAATTTTTACAAAAGGGTAGTGGGCAACTACTAGCATGGCTTAGTAGTTTAGATGTCCCTTTAATTATCAACATATTGTTACTAAACAAAAATATATGGTAAAACCATTTATGTCTTCATCACACTCTGCAAAATGATAACCGTTTATGATTCTACTCTGTATTTTTGGTAGAAATGTGCAATAACATCATGCAAAGTTAACAAAATTGACCTTCACATAATTATTATGATTTAATACACACAATAGAAAACATCCAGCTGCTGCATTTGTTTTTTTTATTATAAAAAAGTATAAAATGTATTACATAACAGGGTTGAACTGTTCATAACAGGGTTGAATATATTGTAACAGGGTTGACTCATCACATCATACATACATTTTATGCATTTTAAAAACTGTTGTGGTCAAAACTTAAAAACAGCACTGATTGAACCCAGTGACAAACATTTTTTAGATACATTTTTTTCCTATTTTAAAACATTTTTGTCTGAAGTTGTCTATTCATGAGTAAAAAAGAACAAGTGGAAAGAACATCCATCAATGTCTGAATGAAATATGACCGCTGCACAGTCCTGCACATTCTCTGCCCTGTGTGTGTGTGTGTGTGTGTGTGTGTGTCTGTGTGTGAGACAGTAGTTCTATCATCCCAAACCAGTAACCCTTTACTTAATAGCAGCACCTACAGGTCGATGGTTGTACAGTCATTAAATGTTATATAGGCAATTCCACGAAAAAGTAAACCTCACCTTAAAACTTCAAGTCTCATCTACATGGACATACAAATTCTTTCAGAAAACTTCCAATACAAAAAACATTTAAATCAAGTCATTTTCTGTGTTCATTGAGGTGTCCTTTTTGGTATGAATGGAATAATATTTACATTTCTCAGGAAATTTCACAGACTTCATAGCAAAAACTGTAATCTCCTATAAAAGCTTGTCTGTTTTTTTTTTTTTTTTTTCATTTTTTTACCATGGGGGTGCAAATCACAAATGACTGGTTATAAGCTAAGTTGATGTGGGCTCTTGAGACCAACATTCCATAAACATTTCATCAAATATGAAGTGGCCCCCGGGGACCAAACAATTTTTTTTCCGTACAAGTCTATTGGGGCTACATGGCCACCAAGTTTCATGTGCCCCGGTGTTACGGTGTCCCGGGAATCTTAAAAAATTCAGGAAGTAGATGACGGGAGAAAAAAAAAAAAAAAAACTTTGAGAATCATTATATGACCGGTCATAATAAAGGACTTCATAGTAGCTGACGGAGCCTAGCCCACACCTCCTTGTTTATTTCCATGTGGCGAGCAGTGACCGGATTAGGCGGATCAATTTGTTCCAAGACATCCTGAAATGGATACCACAGGATATCATCGCGAAGAGGCCAGAAGTACCTGTTTGGTCCTGCGCAGCTCATGCACTTGACCTGCACATGGGTTTCATCTGTGGCAAGAATTATTCCTGGGTAGAATTCATTATCGTATTTGATCAGACACCATTTACCGCTGTCACGACCACCCTGGCTCAGGGGTGATCATGACATATAGGAGACACAGACACCGTCGGTCAACGTTAATAAAATATAAATTTATTTACAAAAATACTTACATAAGTCAGTAAATGGAAAGCAAGAAAGGCAAAACAAAGTGATGTGTGTGTCAGTCAGATGTATGTGTAGTGCATAAAGGAAAGCAAAAGAAACACTGCAGTTAGCCTTCAGGCATCAGGCCACAGCAGAGCCAAGAGAGAGAGACTGGAGCCGGCGAGAGAACCCAGACTATAACTCCATGGCCATTAGTCCGTGGCCACACCCCCTCACTGGTCACTCTACAGCTCCTCCTACAGGCCAGGAAGACAAGTTATTACCAACAGGCAACCACAGAAACGGTGCTCAATAGCACCCCTCAGAAGATGGGGAGAAGAGGCGTGGCGCATCCGGCACGGCAAAGCCGGAGCGTCACATCACTCCCCCCCACAAGACAGGAGCCCATTTCATGGGTTTCTGGTGTTACATCACAACATAACCAAACAATACACCACAACCCAATAACAAAACACCATAACAGATGTGCAAACACACTCACAGGCCTAAGTGAATACCCATTCATACTATACACAGTCACACTCAATAATTAACAGTCATCAACAGCACGCAGTCCCACTCAAACTTATACCCGTCTCCCCTCTCCTGTACATTCGGCGCCTGAACAGACAGGGAGAAAAGAGACAGAACAAGTCAAATGAAAGACAACCAAGTGAATAATGACTACAACCCCTCCGGGGCACGAGAAAGGGCGTCAGCCATCACGTTTTCTCGCCCACGGATGTGCTTGATGACCAGCCTATAAGGCTGTAGGAAGAGTGCCCACCGCATCAATCTCTGATTAGAGTTATGCAAAGATGAGAGAAATGTAAGGGGATTGTGATCAGAGAATACAACCACAGGATGTAAGCCTCCCCCCACATAAACATCAAAATGTTGAAGAGCCCATATCAATGCTAAGGCTTCTTTCTCAATTGTGGAATAGTTCAATTGACTCTTGTTGAACTTGCGTGAAAAATAACACACTGGCTTGTCAACACCAGCAGAGTCTTTTTGCAATAGCACAGCTCCAGCACCAACTTGGCTGGCATCAACCTGCAACAAGAAAGGTTGTTCCAGCCTTGGCGCAGCCAAAACCGGCGCAGAAGTGAGCAACAATTTTGCATTATCAAACGCCTCCTGACACTCACTCGACCATGCAAATTTAACAGTGCTCTTTAACAAATTAGTTAGAGGGGCAACAACTGTTGAAAAGTTTGAGCAAAAATTCCTGTAAAAACCGGCCATGCCAAGGAAACGCATCAGTTCCTTCTTTGTGGCGGGAGGAGGGAACCTATCAATGGCCAACACTTTAGCTCTCACAGGCCGTACAACCCCCTGCCCCACCACCTTGCCTAGGTATACAACAGTGGCTTGCGCAAATTCACATTTCGCAAGGTTCACTGTCAGATTAGCCGCCAGCAACCGCTCAAATAGTGCTCGAACACGGGCCAGATGTACACCCCAGGTATCCGCAAAACAGACCACGTCGTCAAGATATACCGCGCAACCCTCCAACCCCGCAACGACTCTGTTCATAAGTCGTTGGAAGGTGGAAGGGGCGTTACGTAATCCGAAACTCATCCTAGTGTAGGAATAAAGTCCAGAAGGTGTTATAAACGCAGAAATTTCTTGGGCCCTAGGAGTCAATGGCACCTGATAATACCCCTTCAATAAATCAAATTTGCTCACAAACCGAGCACTGCCAACCTGATCCACGCAATCTTCAATGCGGGGTAATGGAAACGAGTCAACTTTTGTTACCGCATTCACCTTTCTGTAATCGGTGCAAAACCTGAAAGAAGAATCAGACTTTCTGACAAGGAGACAAGGAGAAGCCCAGCTGGAATATGATGGAACGGCTAAACCATTGTCAAGAAGGTACTGCACACAAGAGTCTAAACTCTGACGTTTGTCAGGGGCAACACGGTAAAACCTTTGGCGAATTGGTTTCGCATCCCCCACATCTACATCGTGCTGAATCAAGTAGGTACAGGTTGGCGTGTCAGAGTACAAGGAAGAAAATTCAAAAATTAAACATTTCAGTTGTTCCCTCTGTTCACCCTCCAGATGACCAAGAAGGCTATCCAAATCAGCTAGCTTTTCACTATTGTCAAGACGTGCATGCAACATGGCATCATCAGGCCCGCACACGCCATCCTCAGCTGCCACCTGAGAGATGTCGGGTGCGCCTGGCCCAACAGCAAGCCCCACAGCTCTCACTACTTCCCCTCCCCCTGCAATGATGAAGAGAAATAAGGCTTTAGTAGGTTAACATGACAAAGCTGTGTTTTACGACGTCTTTCAGGAGTGGACACAACATAATTAGTCTCCGAGACCTGCCGTGTAACAGTATACGGCCCCAAGTACTTTGCCTCAAAAGGAGACCCTGGTATAGGCAGCAATGCAAGAACTTGATCACCTGGGCTAAAAACCCTATCCACTGCCTTGCGATCATAACGCTTTTTCATTTTACTCTGTGCCTTGGTCAGATTTTCACTTGCCATTTTCCATGCTAAAAACAGTTTACGGCGAAAACCTCGCACATAATCAACCAAATTCTCAGGAGGTTCGTCATTGTCCAAATCACTGCCTAACACAGACAGAGGTGTACGCACTTTGTGGCCAAACACGAGGTCATTGGGGCTAAACCCAGTACTCTCCTGCACAACCGCACGTGCAGCCATCAACAACCACGGCAAGCCCTCTTCCCATTCTCGATTCAGCTCAACACAATAAGCACGCAACAATGACTTCAAGGTGGCATGAAAGCGCTCCAGCGCCCCCTGGCTTTGTGCATGGTAAGCACTGCTGAGATTATGTTTAATGCGCAATTGCTTCAGCGCCCCAGCAAAAGCTGTCGATGTAAAATTCGAACCACGGTCGCTCTGGACAACTTTAGGTATGCCAAAGATGGAAATGAAGTGAGACAATGACTTAACTGTAGATTTTGTATTAATCGACCTCACTGCATATGCCGCAGGATACCGAGTAGCTTGGCACATAATGGTAATCATATACTCCATACCAGATTTGGACTTCGGCAAAGGTCCGACGCAATCCATAATTAGGTGCTCAAACGGAGTACCCACAGACTGAATTGGCTTTAAAGGGACCGGTTTAATGGTCTCGTTGGGCTTACCAGTAACCTGGCACACATGACATGTCTCAATGAACTTCGCAATATCCCGCTTAATGCGAGGCCAGTAGAAATGTTGCAACACATGGTTGTAAGTCTTTTTTATTCCAAAATGACCAGATGCCTCACCATGAGCAGCCTTCAACACTATTTCGCGATACTTGACAGGCATAACCACTTGTATCACCTGACCTGCCACATCAGGGCCTACATGAGGTGACCACCTACGAAGCAGCATTCCATTTTGGACAAAATAACCATGATCCACACTCTCATTATCTGCAACCATTGCAAAATACTTCTCGAAAGTGGAATCATGTCTCTGAGCATCAACAATCTCATTGACAGACAATGGCTTTGGAAGATTTGGAATAAACACCTTTGACAATGATGCAGATACATCTGTTGGCTTCCCTGCCTGCGCACGAACCATAGCCCGAGTAACTGCACAGGCAGTGAACACCTCAGGAAAATCCTCTAGACATTTGTCAGACGCTGGTGATGACACTAACTCTGTACTGACCACAGGTGGCGGTGAAGACTGAGAGGGGAAAACACAATCATGACCCAAATTATTTCCCATAATCAGATCAATGCCATCAACAGGCAAAGATGGACGAACAGCAATAACCACCTCACCATTAACAAAACCAGAGTTTATGTCAATTCTATGCAAAGGCACAGGAAAGGAATGCAAACCAATCCCACGAATCAAAACCACATTTTTAGTGTCCGATGCAGAGGAAAACGGGAGTACAGACTGACGAATAAAACTCTCAGAGGATCCGGTATCTCTTAACACCTTGACAGCTACTCTATGAGAGTCACCAATCAAGGAGACGAATGCATCAGTAACAAACGGCGCATAATTAGCCTCAGGAACATTTTTAGGCACAACACACAAGCTTTCGTTTTTATCAGGCATCAAACACTTGACAGGAGACGCACTAACAGCAACCGTCTTCTGAACAGTTTTTACACCATTGATAGGGACAGAAGACACGCACCCCACCTCCTTAGTGCCAACCTTGCTGTCTCGGAACTTTTTACGCGCAAATTCAGGGCATTGACGCTTATAGTGTCCTGGCTTATGGCAATAGTGGCACGCATTGTCAAAACCAACGTCTTTATTCTTGTTATCCGAGACATCAGATTTCACAGGATTATTATAAGCAGCATGGCGACTGAACTGCCGATAGTCTTTACGAGGAGAATATCCACCCAGATGTTCTTTATGGGTTAAAAAGTACCCATCCGCAAGAACACTAGCCTCAGACGGTGTTTTAACCTTATGTTCATTCACATAAATTGTCAATTTCTCTGGCAAGATGTTTTTAAACTGCTCCACAATAATTAAATTGCAAAGTGACTCAAAATCAACCACTGATTCAGCAGCAAGCCAGCGATGGAAAAAATTAGACAATTCACGCGCTACTTCTGCATATGTTTGCTTATCAGATTTACGAAAATCCCGAAAACGCTGTCTATAAGCCTCTGGGACAAGCTCATACGCTTTCAGAACTGCGTCTTTCACGGTCTGATAAACTTTACGATCAGCAGCGGACAACGCGACAAATGCGTCCTGAGCACGGCCCAGTAGAGTAGTTTGCAACAACAAAACCTTGTCCTCATCTGTCCACTTCTGATCGCTAGCAACACTTTCAAACAAGGAAAAAAAAACGTCTGGGTCCCTTTCATTGAATTTGGGGAGGAATTTCACCATACTAGCTATACTACTTGATGACTGACTGGAACTGTTGTATTTCCCCTCAGCCATCAAGTCAAAACGAATGCGCTCCAGCTTCATTTTTTCAATCTCATGCGAACGCTCTTTTTCCCGTTCAGCTACTTCAAGTTTTTTGCGTTCCATTTCTAAAGTCATCTGTTCCATTTCTAACTTTTTTTGATCCAATTGCATTTGCAAAAGTTTTTTCTGTTGTTCGAAAGTTAGATCACTAGATGTAACAGCAACAGAGTTTGCCGCAGACGGCGCATCTGTCTTAGAACCAGACTGATCCATTACTGGAGTGCAAAAGAAAGGCAACACCTGCTTAGATATCAAATGCTCACGAACGAACTCAAGCAACTTATCCTTTTTTGCAGACTTAGGCAACGTTACTACAATTGCATAATAATCAGCAACATTTAACAACTGCTCTTTAGTTAACGTTACCAACAAGCTCTCCGAAGGAGCGTCCAAAAACTCATTCAAAGCGCTCATAACAAGCACAGTTCAACATGAATATTTACGGCCAATGAGTGAAAACAAATAGGCTACCGTAAACACAATCCAAAACATAATAAAGTGCACGAACAAGCTCTCTCACTTACGCTATACAAAAACCAACTCTCGTAATCAAACATGTATCCGATAGACAGGACTAACGTTACCAAACAAATTAACGTATCGGCTAACGCTACAAGTGCAATGCGGATACCACAGCAGGGCAACACAGTCGCTAGGCATTCCCCCTAAACATTTACCCCCCGACTGAACTAACCTATCTTCTGACGGAGCCCAAGAACCGTGGATCAGTGAACAAAGAAAAATGCACACTCACCAATACCGTCAGATGCCAGCCATCCCGACCGAAGCCGATGCAGCTTTACTCAGCGGCGGTGCCCTACGGTCCAGACTCCGTCACTGGAACCTAATTGTAAGTAACCACCTAAAGGGTTTATTATTTTAGGTGAATTTATCTGATTAATATTTCAGGCATTTTATTGTTGGACATTAATATTCTGTTTTCTTATAACATGCATTTTGTAAGGTAAAGAGGCTTTATGCCATCCTATGCATTTAAGACAGAAAGGAAGCTGTATTTTGATAAGGCCATAAGGTGGCGCTCTGTTTTATGTTACGTTTGCCAGTAGAATCGTCAGTAAGGCTACGGTGCCCATGAGAGAAGGTCATATTGCTTAGCCTGTGCATAAAGTTTCAGTTTAATGGACCCGTAATGAGGCACAAGCTCTTACGGTGGTCGGAGTTTATAAGAGATAGTAGTTTTTCAGGAATTTACATGTACTGTCATGTTCAAACAGCAAATAAAAAAGTAAACTTCACCAGCAGTCAAGATCATTGCCGTCACAAATTACGGGGACCAGTACAGTAAGAGCTTCACCTCTCCAGCTAACTTGCTAAGAAGATTCCAACGGAGGAAAAAGGACAACTTCTACGGACGGAAAGGAACACAACTTCGAAGGAAAAGTACAAGAACAGCGGTTAGTTGAAGACGGCGTGGTGGTTACAACGAAAACGAAAGAAAAAAAAAAGCTAACGAAAATGGAAGGAGACGGTGCTAATCTACAAAGCATGGATAAGGAGGAGCAGATTGCTAAGCTTCGAAAGGTAATAGAGGAGTGCAAGGAAATGCTTCATAAAGATACAGAAAACGGTGCCGTCAGGCAACAACTAAAAGAGACATTGCAAAATAATGAGAAAATGCTTGCTGAACTGATAAAGGATGATGAAAATGGCGAATTAGCTAGACGCTCAGAGCGCGCAAGAATTCCCACTGAAAAAATGCTAGCTTACTCTAGAGAAGAACAGAGCAAAAGGGAAAGGAAACTCGCTAGCCTTCATGAACAGTGGAAAGCCCTAGCTCGTGGGACAAGACAAGAACTGAAATATGAGCTAACTGAAAAGCACCTAGCGTCCCTTGCAGACGAACTAGAAAAGAAGAAAATTGACATTTTGAAACTGTTTGATGAACTGAGAGTGCGTAGCACACCAGATACAGAGCTAAGGCGTAAAGTTGATGCTTGTGTAGCAGTAACCAGTGATATAATGAAAATCATAAATGAAAGACTGACAGGCATAAATGGCGAATATGACGCAGAATTTGAAGGACAGCGCCTGCGTGAGCTACTTGAACCAGATTATGCCCGGTCCATTTATGGCTCTGTTTCCGAACTCAGTCGTCACTCCAAGCACTCAAGTGTCGCAGCCAAGCGAGCTGAAGCGGCAGCAGATTTAGCCGCGAAGGAAGCTGAATTCAAGGTGTTGTTGGAAGAAAAGAAACAAAAGGAGAAGATAAGAGCCCTAGAGGAGGAACACAGAAAGGAATTAGAAAAACACAAGGCAGAACTAGAACACTTGCAAGCTGAAAGAGACTTAAAGGCTGCTCAGGCTAGATTTGAAGCCTATGACCGAGAAGTCAAAGAGGAGTCTGACGCTCAGTCCTTCCAGTCCTTCCGCGATCCCCTGCCACTCAACCACAGGCCCCCTCCTGCTCCGATACAGTCTTACCAAGTTGCTCCATCTTCTCCCATCGACGTCACCTGCCTAGCACAAGCTGTTCAGGACAGCATTGCTATCAATAGACTGCCAATGCCAGAGCCCACTGTGTTTAATGGTAACCCAATTGACTTTATTGAATGGAAAGCCTCATTTATGGCACTCATAGATAGAAAGAATATTGCCACTGCTGATAAACTGCACTACCTCAAGCGATATGTAGGTGGCTCAGCTCAGAAGTGTTTAGAAGGCACTTTCTATCGCAGTGATGATGCAGCGTACAGTGATGCTTGGAACAAGCTCAATCAAAGGTATGGTCAGCCATTTATCATCCAAAAGGCCTTCAGAGAAAAGCTAACCAATTGGCCTAAAGTCCTAGGAAAGGATGCTGAAGGTCTGAGGAATTTCTCTGATTTCTTAAATGCGTGTCTGCAGGCCATGCCTCACGTAAAGGGTTTAAATATCTTAAATGATTGTGAAGAAAATCAGAAGTTGATAAGGAAACTGCCTGAATGGTTAGCCTCACGGTGGAATCGTCAAGTGACCGTTCGTCTCACAGAAGGAAAAGATTTCCCCAGCTTTAAAGAGTTTGCCAAGTTCATGTCTATGGAGGCGGAAACCGCGTGCAACCCAGTCACTTCCCTCTTCGCTCTCCATTCAGCTGAATCCTGCAACGACAAGGTGAGCACAAGAGTAATCAAAAGAAACAAGGCCAGTGTCTTTAACACACAAACAGTGGTGGACAGTAATCAACAACAGACACAAACAAAAGACAAGGTCAAGACCCCATGCATGTTATGTCAGGATAATAATCATCAGCTTTGCAAATGCCCAGATTTCCTGAAACAGACACTTGAATATAGGAGGACATATGTCAAAGACAACAAACTGTGTTATGGCTGCTTAAAACCTGGTCATGGTGCGAAGGAGTGCCGATTCCGTCACACCTGTGGTGCGTGCAAAGGCCGACATCCTACATGTCTCCACGACGACAGCTACAGAAAAGGTGAAGGGAATGTAAAGGAAAACAAAGAAAACACCACACAGCACAGTGAAACGGAACCGACAACTGCCATGTCCCTCAATGTCACCAGCCAAGGTCAGTCAGCAAATACCTCCATGATAGTGCCGGTCTGGGTCTCCAACGAAAAGGATCCATCCAGAGAGAAACTTGTGTATGCCCTGCTGGACACACAAAGCGACACAACATTCATTGAAAGGGAAGTAAGTGATGAACTGCAACTAACTACCTATCCTGTAAAGTTAAAACTCACTACCATGATGGGAGAGAACATGGTCATGCAAAGTGAAAGAGCATCAGGTCTGCGTGTGAGAGGTTTCAATTCCAGTGTGCACATTAGCTTGCCCCCTGCTTACACCAAAGACTGTATACCTGTGAACAGGGAGCATATTCCAACACACGAAACGGCCAAAAGATGGCGCCATCTCACCACAATTGCAGATCAGATACCGCCATTACTTAGCTGTGAAGTGGGGCTACTGATAGGCTACAATTGTCCAAGGTCACTCGTGCCCAGACAAGTCATAACAGGAAAGGATGAGGAACCGTTTGCTGTTCTTACAGACTTAGGGTGGACTATTGTTGGCTGTTCAGCTCCTCACTCTGACTCATTGTCAACCAGTCACTGCCACAGAGTAACTGTAAAGGAGCTACCTGCAGTGACTCCTTTGGATGCACTCAGAATTCTAGAGACTGACTTTAAAGACACACAAGGGAATGACAAAACAGTCTCTCAGGAGGATTTGATCTTTCTTGATAAGTTAAAGGAAAACATAAAGAAAAACGATCATGGACATTATGAAATGCCCCTCCCATTCAAGGAAAGGCCATGCTTACCTGACAACAAGCAGCTCGCTGTTGTGAGGCTCGGTCACCTGAAAAAGAAGTTCACAGCAAACGAAAGGTACAAGAATGACTATGTAAAATACATGAAAGACATCATTGACAGGGGTGATGTTGAAAAGGTATGCACTGATGGCACAGAGGGTGAAAGGTGGTACATACCCCACCACGGTGTTTATCACCCCAAAAAGCCCGACAGGCTTAGAGTAGTATTCGACTGCTCAGCGAAGTACAAGGGAACCAGTCTCAATGAACACCTTTTGTCAGGCCCAGACATGATAAACAGTCTGACAGGTGTACTTATTCGTTTTCGGCAGCATCGCATTGCTTTGATGTGTGACATAGAAAAGATGTTCCATCAATTTCATGTCTCAGAGAATGACCGTGACTACCTACGCTTCCTGTGGTGGGAGAACGGTGACACCAGCACGCCTGCTAATGAGTTCAGGATGAAAGTCCATCTTTTTGGAGCCGTATCTTCACCAGGATGTGCGAACTATGGATTAAAACAGCTTGCCAAAGAACACAGTCACACACACCCATTAGGGTCACAGTTCATCTCCAGAGACTTTTATGTTGACGATGGGGTAGCTAGTTTTGAGTCTGAAGAAAAGGCCATTAGTCTAGCAAAGGAGGCACGTGAACTTTGTGCAAAGGGAGGTCTACGTCTGCACAAGTTTGTGTCAAACAACCACACTGTTCTGCAGAGCATCCCAGCTACAGAACACGCCACAGACATCAAAGCAAAGAGTCTCACGTTCAACGATGCAGCTTTAGAAAGAGCACTGGGAATACACTGGAACATTGAGAATGACTGTTTCACGTTCAAAGTGACACCCAAAGACCAACCAGCAACAAGGCGTGGCATCTTGTCATCTGTCGCCTCCGTGTACGACCCACTGGGGTTCATAGCGCCCTATCTCCTCAGTGGGAAGAAAGTTCTCCAGGAAATGTGCCACCATGGAACCGGATGGGACGATCCAATTCCAGAGGGGTTAAAGTCACGGTGGGAGAAATGGCAAGATGACCTAGTGAAACTGGAAGGAATACACATAGCTCGCTGCTATCAACCAGCTGGCTTTGGAAAGGTAATCAAAGCAGAATTACACCACTTCTCAGATGCCAGTACTACTGGTTATGGACAATGCACTTATCTGAGACTGATGAATGAGAAAGGGGACATTCACTGCAGTCTTCTCCTGGGAAAGGCACGTGTCTCACCAGTAAAGGTAACAACTATACCCAGGTTAGAACTCACTGCAGCTGTTGTCTCAGTCACAGTCAGTAGTATGCTGAAAGAAGAATTAGGCTACTCTGATGTAGAGGAATTCTATTGGACGGACTCAAAAGTGGTCTTAGGCTATGTTAATAATGATGCCCGCCGTTTTCACACCTTTGTAGCAAATAGGGTGCAGAAAATCCGTCAAGCCTCAGACCCCAAACAGTGGTTTTATATACCCACTGCTGACAACCCAGCCGACTGTGCTTCAAGGGGGGCAACAGTTGACGAGTTGCTTTCCTCAGATTGGTTCACTGGCCCTAGCTTCCTGTGGGAAAAGGAAATAGAAATGCCAGAGGTGCCATTAGACTTACCTGTTGGTGACCCGGAAGTTAGAAAGGCCCAGACTTTTCAGACAGAGACCTCAGAACAAGTTAATCTTGTGGACAGACTCTGTAAGTTCTCATCTTGGTCTCAGGCTGTTAGGGCAGTAGCACGTCTCATACGGCGTGCGAGAAAAGACAAGTCAAGTGCCCTCTCTACTGTGAGTGAAAGACAAAGTGCAGAGCGACTCATCATCAAACAGCTGCAGAACCAAGCATACAGAGAAGAGATCAACTTACTGAGCAACGGACATCAGCTACCAAGGCATAACAAGCTGTATTCACTTGATGTTTTCCTGGATACAGAGGGTGTGCTCAAGGTGGGAGGTAGGCTCAGCCGCTCATCTTTCCCTACTCCATTCAAACACCCCACTGTCTTGCCTAAAGGACAGCACATAACCAGACTCATCATTGCCCATTTTCATGAAAGAGTGAAGCATCAGGGTAAAGGCTTCACAATCAACGAGATCAGGTCTAATGGCTATTGGATCTGTGGATTGAGCAGAGCAGTCGCAACATGCATCAGACAGTGTGTCACTTGTCGACGGCTGAGAAGGCCCGTCGAAGGCCAAAGAATGAGTGACCTTCCAGTGGAACGAACAGAACCCTCGCCGCCGTTCACGTACTGTGGCATGGACTGTTTTGGTCCATTTTGGACTAAACAAGGTAGAAAACAACAAAAGAGGTATGGGCTGCTTTTCACCTGCTTTTGCTCTAGAGCAATTCACATTGAGATGTTGGAGGATATGTCTACAGACACGTTTATTAATGGACTGAGATGCTTTATTGCATTAAGAGGTGCTGTAAGACAGATCAAATGTGATCAAGGCACTAATTTTGTGGGTGCAAAGAATGAACTGAATGCTGCACTACAAGAATTTGACATGGACAGATTGAATGCATTTCTCACAGACAAACAGTGTGACTTTGTGTTGAATGCACCTCATGCCAGCCATGCAGGAGGTGTATGGGAACGGCAGATTAGAACTGTGCGAAGCGTCCTCAACGCCACTCTGCTGCTTTCCCCTGGTAGGCTTAGTGATGCATCTTTGCGCACTTTTCTTTATGAGACTATGGCCATAGTAAACAGTCGCCCACTCACTGTTGATACTCTAAACAGTCCCAATAGTTTAGAGCCACTTACTCCCAACCACCTGATCACAATGAAATCCACTGCTGCCTTGCCCCCTCCTGGCAACTTTGAAAGAGCGGATCTTTATGGCAGCAAGAGGTGGCGTCAGGTGCAGTACCTGACAGAGCAGTTTTGGAGTAGATGGAGAAAGGAGTACATACACAACATCACAGCGAGGCAGTGCTGGCATAGCACTAAAAGGAACTTACAAGTTGGCGATGTAGTTATGGACACTGAGGACACTTTACCAAGGAGCCAATGGAGACTCGGGAGAGTCTCAGATATCATCAAAGGCCAAGATGGACTTGTGAGACGGGCCAAAATCCTGCTTGGAGAAAGAGAGCTAAATGATAAGGGAGAGCGCACCAGTAAACTTTCCTTAGTGGAGCGCCCCGTTCAGAAACTAGTGTTATTGCTTGAAACTGATTAAGCTCAATGCAGTTATGAGATGTGATATAGTTATTGTGTGATGTATTGTAAATGTTAAAGGGTTATTTTCTATGGAAATTATGTGTTTTAAGTTTTCCATTTAGTATAAAACACTATAATTTGGTGGGAGTGTAAATAACCACCTAAAGGGTTTATTATTTTAGGTGAATTTATCTGATTAATATTTCAGGCATTTTATTGTTGGACATTAATATTCTGTTTTCTTATAACATGCATTTTGTAAGGTAAAGAGGCTTTATGCCATCCTATGCATTTAAGACAGAAAGGAAGCTGTATTTTGATAAGGCCATAAGGTGGCGCTCTGTTTTATGTTACGTTTGCCAGTAGAATCGTCAGTAAGGCTACGGTGCCCATGAGAGAAGGTCATATTGCTTAGCCTGTGCATAAAGTTTCAGTTTAATGGACCCGTAATGAGGCACAAGCTCTTACGGTGGTCGGAGTTTATAAGAGATAGTAGTTTTTCAGGAATTTACATGTACTGTCATGTTCAAACAGCAAATAAAAAAGTAAACTTCACCAGCAGTCAAGATCATTGCCGTCACAAATTACGGGGACCAGTACACTAATCCCAGCGCCGAGGCACTCTAAATGGGGAGAGCGTTTGCCCACACAACTAGCCACCCCACTATGAAACCCGAATTACACAATACAAAAAGACTAATCGGACACTTGTATGAGAGTTAAATAATTCCCAAAAAACTTACCTATTAACGCTAACACTGATCAAGTGCATGTCTCCTAAACAAACAGGCGAGAAAAACACAGGCCCAAAACCACGCCTACTAGGCAAGGCCTACTGAAACCCCATTCACAAAAACCCTCGCCAGTTCCAACCCTAGACCTACAATCCCCAGTCATGCAGTCTAGACAAGGCTATGCAACTACCATAGCAAAACACACAGCCAAAATTACTTAACCCTGCTTAAAGCAGAAAATATTTTACCTATAGATACAACCCAATTGGACGGAGCCCCCAATATGTCACGACCACCCTGGCTCAGGGGTGATCATGACATATAGGAGACACAGACACCGTCGGTCAGCGTTAATAAAATATAAATTTATTTACAAAATATTTACATAAGTCAGTAAATGGAAAACAAGAAAGGCAAAACAAAGTGATGTGTGTGTCAGTCAGATGTATGTGTAGTGCATAAAGGAAAGCAAAAGAAACACTGCAGTTAGCCTTCAGGCATCAGGCCAGAGCAGAGCCAAGAGAGAGAGACTGGAGCCGGCGAGAGAACCCAGACTATAACTCCATGGCCATTAGTCCGTGGCCACACCCCCTCACTGGTCACTCTACAGCTCCTCCTACAGGCCAGGAAGACAAGTTATTACCAACAGGCAACCACAGAAACGGTGCTCAATAGCACCCCTCAGAAGATGGGGAGAAGAGGCGTGGCGCATCCGGCACGGCAAAGCCGGAGCGTCACACCGCACATATCTGTGTTATCCCAATCCAATTCTGTCGGTCTGTCTGTTTGAGACACAGTGGATGCTGTCTGTCTGTCTGTCTGAGATACAGTGGCTGCAACTTGGTCAAATGTAAAGTGTTGCGTGTTGAAGCACTGACAATCAAGTTGCTTGTTATGAACCATGCACATACAGCTTACATCACGGTAGGCAATTTTCCCGGCAGACATACACACCACTTGATGAATGCGCATGGTGGATGGAATGACAGGCAGGCTAGCTGGCATACCCTGGAGAGCTTCCTCGATGACCTCATCTTCAATGAAATATAGTTTCAATGTTGTCTTTTCACTTAGCACCCTATAGAGTGTACAGGCATCAGGGATGTCACAGCCTTGACTGATTAATCTGTCTGCGGTCCTTTTTAGGGTTGCACCTACACCATCCGGTGCCCCCTTTCCGTGCCCTGCCTCGAAGAAATTCCAGCTCCCTGCCTTGAAACCCCTTCTGGCCAGTTCTGTGCTAAACAGAAAGAAATTACCTTTTTGTCTATATTGGGTGCAGGGGCCGTCACTAAAAAAGTGCACTGTAGTTACGTTGGGGTGAGCTTCGCGCAGGTTATCAAGAACAGGATTGAGGTGTGCCCAGATAGCAGGGGGAGACTTGTGCCTGGATGATGATATGGTAGTAAAGCAAGTTGGTTGCTCAATCTGTCCAACGTAGAGGACCCCTGTATGGAGGACAGCCTGCCCATGAGATGATCCAAAATGAACAGCCTGTATCTCTGTCCCATATTTGCATGTGAAATTTTCAGAAAAGTCAATGTGAATGAGGCACTCCTCCGTAGACATGTGTGCCTTGAGTTCACGGCAGTGGGCATACTGCTTTTTAATGTTAAACAAATGTCTTCGAAACCTGTTCAGGAGGGAATGAAACATCTCCACAAGTTGTTCCTGT
Source organism: Sardinella longiceps (assembly GCA_027497455.2). Lineage (NCBI taxonomy): Eukaryota > Metazoa > Chordata > Actinopteri > Clupeiformes > Clupeidae > Sardinella > Sardinella longiceps. Next base: position 20,133,681 of record JAODXP020000027.1, read on the forward strand.
GTTGTGTGCATCTCTTCCTTCACAGTAACCTTTACAGCCCGTTCATCCTCATTTTTTCTTTCCTTTTCTTTTACTATCCACTGAGGGAAGACAACATTTTCATCAGCACTGTACAAGCTTGACATGGGAATAATTTCATTCTTGCACAGTTCGCATTCACCGTACATGCAGTGCTTGTTCAAGGGACTGCAACAGATCTTTTCAGCTAAACCTTCCAGCTCTGATGATTCAATAAGCTGAAGTTGCTTGAGCTTCTCGGCCACAAAAGCTAGGTTTTCGTGAAGTTTGCACATGCACGTTTCGCGATCTGCCAGGGAGGGGTGAACAACCCAGAAAGGACGGAGGCGGCAAAACATGGAGTATGATAATTTCCCTGTGTTCTCTGCAAGATATTTTCTGAGCAGATTTTTCATGGTGTCAACCAGGAACCTTTTTGCATTTTGGTTTTGTTCTTTGTTATGGTTTGCTTCTTCCCAGTAGTCATTCGACTTACATCATCACGTACAAAGAAGTCTTTCACTTTTGTTTTAATTTCATCAAAGTTTGTGATCGCCTTCCGGTAAAATGTCAATGTGCAGTTTGTCAGACTGCGTCTTTTCTTTGAAAAACCCAAAACACCCTCAGAAAACGTCTGCAGTCTGTGCCTCTTAATGATCCCTACCCCCACTACTCTTGATATTAATTGCCTCTCTCTTTCGGTCCTTGCCCTTTTGTAAGTGTCCTTTATTTGAGCAGTGAGTGCCTTGTGGTAATGCAAAGTCTTCTTCTCCCCAATTGTGGCATTGCTGTCAGTTGATCTTGGCAAGTCCTTGTTTACACGCTGTAGCCTTTTTTTGTATTTCTCTTTAAGTTGCTTCTCTTGTTTAAGTAATTTCTCTAGATCTGCTATCTGCTTTTTCAGTTTCTCTTTTGTCTTCCTTGTTTTTTTCTTCCCCTCGACAGATTGTCTGAAATACAAAATAGACACACAACTATGTAAGTTCCTAAGGAAATCACACAAGTGAATAAGCATTGTAGAATAGTATTACTATGTGAATATAGCCTAAGCTAGGCCTAATGTTTTAGCTACACAAGATAATGCCCTGCATAATTAAAAAGTATGTTTTAACTATCAATTGATATGGAGGAATGATCATGGCGTGCATTGTTTATTAACAAGAAGGTGGGAGGCATTTTTTAACAACGCAGATATACTTCCTACTTTGTTCCAATAACTTGTTCCAATACCTTGTCTATGTGTGGATCTGTGCTAATAAGAACTTACCATTGGCTCTGAGAAACAGGGTTATTACGGATTACACACATGAAGTATTTTCCTAACCTTGTTGCCTCTTTCGCTATGAGCATGCCTCTTTCAGGACCTTCTGGAGGGGCCACCTGTAGAGCCTGTTCCTTATTCTTCTGTCGCCTCTTTGCCTTTCTCCACGTCTTTCTCTTCAACCTCTGACCCCTCTCACTCAGTTCACTGATGCTTTTTTTCTTGCCTGCCTCAACATCTTTTTTCCATCTCTGGCGCTCACTCCTAAGGTATTTTTCCCTTCTCTCTGGATCAGCATTTCTTCTTGCCCTGTACTCCCTTTGCCTTTCTGCAGCTGTTTTTGCCATCATTAAATCTGTAAGTATTGACAAGTCAATAACTTGCTCTGAGGCAATTCCTTTTGATCATTAACTGGTAAAATGAACTTAAATTAACTTAACGTAATTTCTCTGATGAGAATGGCTGGCAAGACCAGTCACTTAAATACAATTTTCATCATACAAAGCAGGGGTGGCCAAACTCAGGCCCGGGTGCCAATTGAGGCTTTTGGGCTTCTTTCATGTGCTCACCATGATGTCTTAAAAGTAATGAGACTGTTACAATAATCTAATATTAATATTAGCTATAGTTAAGTTGTAATTGACTGAAAATTTGTGTTCTTTATTTCCGATTGGCTCTTGGCAGTATAGGTTTTTCAGCATGTGGCTCACAAGCAAAAAAATGTTTGGGCACCTCTGATTTAAAGCACCCTTGCTTTTTGAGTGGCTAGTGTAAACCTACGGACATCCACTAATAACAAACATCTACACAACAAGTGTATAAGAATATACATTCAATTAAACATAAAGATATAACAGCCGTTCAACCACGTAACAGTCGTTCAACCCCATAACGCTGAAGAATGTGATGGGGTTGAATGTGACGGGGTTGAAGATTTTATGCTAATCTGTTGCTAATTCTTAATGCGAGATGCTAGCAACATACCAAATGCCATTTTTAAGTTTAGATATTCTTATTATTCATCACTTTAAAATTATTTTTTGACAAAACCTTCTTAACTATGAAATTCTCCTCCAACAGTGTTGAACACTTAAGCTTAACGGAACCCATATGTTACTAAAAACCTTAAAATATTTGGAAAAATGAAGAGAGAAACTTACCATTTGTCACACCATGCTGTTCAGGGGCCTTTGATGATTCCACTTCCTCATAGGTGATGTCACAGGATCATACCATTATTGTTTTGGCGTGGGGGGTGGTTGCGTTACAGGGTTGAATTAAATACAGGGACCAAGAAAAATGCTGAATTTTCTCTTAAAATCCAATTCTTTTCGAAACAAAATTCATCATACATGCAAAGGGGTAGCAGTGCTGAATTTAACAACAACAAAAAAGTTTTATTGTACAAAACTGTAAACTCTAAATTGTCTGTGCTGTTAACATAATGGTCAATGGGGACATGCAGAATTCTTAGTACTCTTTAGAAAACAAACATATAAAAGTAAAAATTGTTTTTATTATGACCTTTTTTTCCTCTATTAAGTATTAAAAACATGTAATACTTTGAATTGTTGCAGTTTAAATGTAATTTCATCAATGTTCCGAAAAGTTATATCAGTAGAATGTCTTGGGACACTGAAAGCGCTTAAACGGCACTGAATCTGTGGAATGACCCTTCTATCTATTTGGGACCTGCCAATTTACCTCACTCACGTCAGATGTAGCGCTACGCGCGTTCATCAGGAGGCTATTCAGAACGGCCGTAACGGTGCATAGCGTTGAACCCAACGCAAACGACGTCGGGCTGAACATACTGTTGTGTCACGTCAGTGCAGCAACAATGGAAGCCTGGAGGGCCATTCTGGACGTGGTGGCAGGCAAGGAAATAGCTGAACTTAACAACAACCTCAGTAGTTTAAATGTATCATTGTTAGGAATACTATAAAATGATAATATTACCACTGATTTTGCTGTCACCAGAGGACAATTCAACACAACATGAATTTGTGTTATATTTAGCAGTAGCGCTTTAAATCTCAGAGCTTCCGATACACCTAGATGCTCATTGGTGAACACCTCTGACACACCCATCAAACGAGAGTGAACTACCTCAGAAGCATGTTGCGCAACGGTGTGCAGCGTAACGAGCAAACTTATCATTCAATTAGGCTAACGCAACGCACCGGTGCGTAACAATGTGCTGTTGAATGAACCCCTGATATTCAGCGATAGACGAGATATTTCAGGAGCCAGAAATCCTTGAATCTAACTGGGCAAACGGCTTGTCCATCAATTTAATTGACGTACACTGCAGCCAACCACATCGAAACCAACCGATGACGCTGGTTACGTTTGTTGGATTGGTTGGATTCAAAACAGTTGCTTATTCGCTATGTCACACCCTCTACAGCAGCTAGCGGCCCTGATTGGTCCGGTTAGAGAATAATGGCTGGAAATCTCTCTGATGGGCTTCAACATCAGATCGTTGCGCGGAAGTGCCTTACGAATGTTACGTAGCACATGATCTGACGTGAGTGAGGTAACCTCCCAATAGGTGTGCTTCAAATATGTATTATTTGAAAAAGAAAATTGAATCACAAGTGATATTTAGTCTGGGGACCTACTGTACCTATTGCATTTCTCGTAGCGGAAGCATCATTTACGATTGTCCAGAGCCGTTTATTGGGCGCTACGAATGTCTATCATAGCGTCTGTACATACCTCGGAGCCAATACTAGAGCCACCACGTGACGTAAAATGCAATCGAGGGCCGTACAAATCCCTTTCTGTTCTGCGATTGGATACCGAAAGTAAGCGAGAAAAATGGCCATGGTCACCATGCTGCTTTGCAGAGTGGAAGGAAATAAGCGCGCAAAGGAGCATGGGAACTCCCAGGCTATGCTGGAGCAGGAAGGGGAGAGGGTCTGCTCAGCAGCAGCCAGTGTGTCCAAAAGCCTAGTACCCGCGCTAGGTAGAGCGCATTTGCCGGACATTATGTCAAACTAGGCTGTCCTAAACTCAAGTGTGGTCCGAAGCACCCGCCCTTAGATTGGGGCGATTTGAAGGATACATGTGATGCCTGCTTTTTGAGCTTGTCATATCCCACAATCCTTTGCAGCAGTCTTGCTAAAGAAAAAAAAAAAAACAAAGATGGCGGCGGCGATACCGATGATTTCTCCTCCTCAATTCGCTCTTTGCACATAACGTCTTAAAGGGCAACTTCAGTCATTTTCAACAAGAGCTCTATTGCTCAAGATACTTGAGATTAGCCAATACTGAAGACGCAAGACATTTTGGTCCAACCATATAGGTTTCCTTGAACAGAGAATAATCACTTAGAACTAGCCCAATGGGGCAGACTTTTGAACTGTATTTTTAACATCTTAACATACTCCAAATGTCACCACTGACAAATCTGCCCCATTGGGCTAGTTGTCAGTGATCATTCTCTGTTCAAGAAAACCTATATGGTTGGACCAAAATGTCTTGCGTCTTCAGTATTGGCTAATCTCAAGTAGCTTGAGCAATAGAGCTCTTGTTGAAAATGACTGAAGTTGCCCTTTAAAAAGGACCGCTTTCATTTCAGCAAGCAACAGAAGCAATATCATGAACACTGTTGTGTGCCGCTGTGCTCGGCATCATCGACATATAATGGCGTATTGAGCTTTCACGCATTTCTGAGTGATTTAGGTACCGGAGAAAGAGATGGCTAGTCAACATCCGTCGCGAAAAGTTTGTCCCCACACCCCACACGAAGGTCTGCAGCCTGCATTTCTTAAAGCAGCAAACAATTCTGCCAAAAACGGAGTTAGGGAAAAGGCGACTACAGAGAGGAGCTGTCCCGGTACTGCAGTGGAACAATTATACGATTCCACCACCGAGGTCGAGTGCCTCAATCTCCGCAGTCTCCAGAGCAGTTTGTAATGAAATGTAAGTATAATGTACAAACGTGTATTGTTTCTGCAATACACATTTTAATTTTTTTTTTTTCTCGAGCTTACACATTGTCAGTCGTACTTCATAGATGATAGTGTGTTAAGGGACTAAAGAACAAACTGAATGCTTCGTCCGTCCGAGGGCGGAGCATGAATATCTTTTTACGGGGGTGAAGTTCTCGGCTTCTGCCGGCTGGGGGCAGAGATGTATAGTAACTAAGTAGAACTACTTAAGTAGCCTACTTAAGTACTAAAATGCAGTATCTGTACTTTACTGGAGTATTCTTTTTTTCTCCTACTTCCACTTTTACTTCACTACATTTTTTGGATGAATTTAATACTTCTACTCCATTACATTTTTGATGTGCTGATTAGTTACTCGTTACTTTTATAAAAAAATTTACAAATCATACCACATCCAATGATAGTCTATCAATGCCAGACCAGACCATCACCAGGTTTTCATTGTCATTATTGGGCAATTCAAGCGGTATAAGAGACCTCAAGCTCCCCTTCGACCTTTCGCAGTACTGAATGAATGCAGTGAATTGGGAACGATTAGCAAGGGTCAGTCTACTGCTCCATTTCGAGATGGAAGAAAAACACCAAGTTCTTCAACTTCAAATGATTGTAGTGACGGGAATGGTGGTGACCATACCTGGCCCTACTTAGAGTCCATGGCCAAACAGACTATTTCAGCCAAATAAATGTAAAACAGTAATATTCAAACTTTTGACCGCTTTCTTTAATATACACAGTACTTCTACTTTTCAGTACTTGAGTAGCAATTTTTTAAATACTTTTACTTGCAATACTTAAGTACAAAACATTTTGAATATTTTAGTACTTCCACTTAAGTATGGTGTTTAAAGAACACTTTTACTTCCACTTAAGTCATTTTTTTGATATGATACTTTTACTTCCACTCCACTCCACTCCTCTTCTCCAGTACTTTATACAACTCTGGCTGGGGGTGAGTAACATTAGTTAAACTCTTGTCTCTCATACTACTTGTATTGTTATATGTTTTGTCTGTATTTCGGCTTTGTATTGTTATATGCTTTGTCTTTTGTCGTCTGTTCATTTGTCAGAAAAATCGTCGACATGATGGGCATGGAGGGGAAGGTCACAGCAGCCCAACTAAAAAAAAAATGGGACAATATGCAATGTAAGTAGGCCTACGTTAAGTCTGCACAAGGCCATGTTACAAACTGCAAAGTAGAAACTCTAGCTTGATATGATCATCCGCTTTCACATTGTTTCACATTCGTGCAAAGCGTCTGAAACATCTCCATTGGCAATCGTTTCCCTCTACAAGGAGCAATACGCGATGCAATTGTAACAGAGTCAATAAATGGGTCAGTACTTTCACTTAGTAATTTCTTGTGAGATTTGCATTGTAGGTGCTGCAGCAGGAAGAGTTTCCGCACTGCTGCAGGTAGGTTAGGATAATGTTAGCCTGACTTTGGCCATCCCCTTGGCCTACGCTTTAGCTTCGTACAAGGGTCTGGCATTTCACCATTGACAAAATATTGCAAGCTGGAAGTGTGAACAGTAGAAGTTTGAAACTTTTAAATCTAATTTCATTCAATCGCTAACGTTATGCACCAGCTTGGTCGTGAAGAAGGCTAAGCTACGGTTATGCTACAACACTTTGTCTCTCACAACTTCTAATCCTGCTTGCTTTTTAGCACGGTATTGATCTCTGCAAACAATGCCACTGGCCGGAATGCCAGACGGAGTCGTGGAGGGAAATCATTATTGAGCGGAACAACGTGGGTCCCCTGTAAAAGTTCACAAAAGTCTTATTTACAGTGTAATAGTTTTTGCCAAGTAATTATCTGATAAATGAGCAAGGTCACCTATAAATCGCATTTGTGCAATGTTTTATATTGTATTGCCGTTTATATTTCGTAATGTATTTTTGTTTGACCTTTGTTTGACCTATGTTTCTATTGATATGCATTTTAATAATAGTAATAATTAGTGCTGTCAGTTTAACGCGTTAATAACGGCGTTAACGCAAACCCATTTTAACGCCGTCAATTTTTTTAACGCGCGATTAACGCATTTGACCCGCCATTATCAATGGAATGTGGAAAAAAAAAAAAATCTCCGACATTCTAACACCTCCCGACGTTTCAGTATGTCCTGTGTTTGTACTAGGCTTGAAGTAGGCCTACTGCTTAGCCTAGGACCTACTCATGCCTACAGTAGCCTACACACACACACACACACGGGTGTAGATGTGTCTGCACTCTGCTCTGCTGCTCCGATGTCAGTGAAAATAAATATTTTACGGACACAATCGTTGACGTTCACTCGCATGTTCGCATATTTAGGTTGTTAATTAGATAGAGGATTAATATTATCACTTAGAAATCCCTTCTCTTGAACTGAATACCCCGCAAATAGGCTAATATCAGTTTCAAAATTGCAGCGCGAGTGAGAGAGGTGAAGGTCGGAGCGCAACTGAGAGAGAGAATGTTTGTGAGCGTCATTTGATGTCAGTGAAAACAAATATTTTACCGACACAATCGTTGACGCTCACTCGCATGTTCGCATATTTAGGTTGTTAACTAGCTTGAGGATTAATGTTGTCACTTAGAAATCCCTTCTCTTGAACTGAATACCCCGCAAATAGGCTAAAATCAGTTTCAAAATTGCAGCGCGAGTGAGAGAGGTGAAGGTCGGAGCGCAACTGAGAGAGAGAATGTTTGTGAGCGTCATTTGATGTCAGTGAAAACAAATATTTTACCGACACAATCGTTGACGCTCACTCGCATGTTCGCATATTTAGGTTGTTAACTAGCTTGAGGATTAATGTTGTCACTTAGAAATCCCTTCTATTGAACTGAATACCCCGCAAATAGGCTAATATAAGTTTCAAAATTGCAGCGCGAGTGAGAGAGGTGAAACAGGTCGTAGCGCAACTGAGAGAGAGATTTTGTGCAAAGGAGAGGCATAGCCTATAGCCTACCTGATTCTGAACGTATGACCTTGTCACTAAAATGAGAGCTTCTTGCAGGGCAATTGCCAATATGGCAAAATGCATTTTAAAGGTATGCTCATGCAATGTACTGTAGGTTTACTCATGTAGACCATAATGCCATATTTTCATTGAGCCTCTTTTAAAATATAGGTTGGTATAATTTAAAGGGCCACCATCCATGTTTTTTTTTTTTTTTTTTTTGTAAACATGTGAACTAGCAACATAAAAGACATCAACATCTCTCTGGCAGTACTTGAACATGTTAATAATTTCTGATGCTGTAACTGGGTTTTCTTTTCTTTTAAATTGGTATTCACCCCCACCAATGAATGCTGATAACAGCATTAAAATGAAAATAAATAAATAAAAATGGGACAAAAACAAATCGAGGGACATTTAGAATAGAAAGAAATTTGCGATTAATCGTGATTAATTATGAGTTAACTACGGAAAAAATGTGATTAATCGCGATTAAATATTTTAATCGCTTGACAGCACTAGTAATAATACGTTTATTTTGTTTAGATCAAGCCCACGACCTGACACTCTCTGTTTTGTACATCTGACGACCCATTGTGCAGGTAAACCAATCAGATTTGTAGTTTAGTTTGTTTATTTTGTCAGTATTCTAATTTGCCTTGTGACCGCTCGCTAGCATTTACAATCTCAGAATTGATTAGCCTGGAACGTTTTCTGTGCGGTACCAGTAGTGAGTAGTGGCCAAAAGATGTTTACCTTTATATGAGCACATAGTAGGGTCATAAACCTCACTTCCGTGACCATCTTCTGGCTAATATGTTTTGACAACTGTTTTGGCTTCCTCATTGTAAAGGGGACAGATCAACGAAGAAAATGATATGTAACACTTTATAGACTGGTCTTACTAAAGAGGAGATATAATGGGTCAAAATCAAGTTTCCTTACTTTTTCTACTCTGTTTATTAGCATATGGCAGCTATCTTGGATTTCAGGGCCAAGATGATGTTGAAATCTCAAAATAATGTCAGAATCACAATTCTAAGAGTCTATTTACCACAAATAATGTACTCATACATAACTGTAGGTGCTCTGGTAGAAATAATACTTCTTTAATACTTTTTCAAGATATGACGCGTGCAGCCATTTTGGATTCGGCCCTCTAGAAAAAAATGCCGACATTTTTGCGAGGGACATGGGGGCTAAATTTTTTATAAATGGTGTATAGAAGCCAAATCAGTTGTCAAAACATATTAGCCAGAAGATGGTCACGGAAGTGAGGTTTATGACCCTACTAACAGTTTTCTCACAGTTTAAATGAGAAATGGATGGAGGTAGAGATGGGAAGTAGCCCAGTTTCCCTCACCTTACTGTGCGTTCAGACCGAGACCGATAAATTGCCAAGAGTCGCCGAAGACTCCCAAGAAACATCGCTTGAGCACAGCAACCAAAACGGCAAATTTGCCCATGACGTTAGCTTTCAAACGTTTGATCCTGCTTCTCTACAGGCATCTCCCCAGTAAATCGACATTCTGACTAACGCTAACCGCATCATAGCTCATTACATAAAGTTAACCGAAGTTTACTTGATTTTATCGCCCAAGTCGCCTGCCACTTTTGTCGCCTAAATCGCCGGCCCCAATACAAAGTCAATTACTTCCGTCGCCTGAATCGGTCTCGGTCTGAACGCGCAGCTACGTTCACACTGTCCATGTCCGTTGACGGATGACGGGGGAGGGGTCTGATGGAGGCGGGGAGTCAATTCTCTCTCACGAGCTAAAAAGTTGAACATTTTTCGACAGACAAAGCTCCATTCAAAGTCAATGAGATCCGTCAACGGACGGATGCAGTGTGAAAGTGGGGTCAGTGCATTAACACACATTCACACCTACATTCATATTCTTTTTATAATACATTTTTCCCTTTTGGAATTTACTTTGTTACTCTATAACATTAGAAATGTAGTAGTTCTATTACCTTTAAATAAAAAAGCAGGAAAAGATCAAGCCCACGACCTGACACTCTCTGTTGTCTACGACCCATTGTGCAGGGAAATAAACTGTTCATCCACCACCTTGGGAGTTTTCTCATTATTATCAACACAACGCAGAAGCAGAGAGGGTCCGTAACACACAATGTTTAGAAACATTTTGCTACAGTTTGTTGAGGGAAAGCGCATATAAAAATGTTTTGTTATTTTAACCCAAGGTTAGTGATGTCTGGGCACAATATCGTGGCTTCAGTTTCTCACTCTGTTCTCTGTGGTGAAAACGAAAGTCAATCGTAGGTCTCCCTGACTGGAGAAACAAAATGAAATGGCTGGCTAAAGACCTCCCATTCTGCCAAGTATGCACATCATTCTGACAGACGCAGACTCTTTAAAAAGCAAGATAGTCTACTACAATGTATTTAGTGGAAGTTCATGGGAGCAAAGTGGAGTTCATTCTATCTGCCAGCTGTGTCACCCCAATCAGTCAACCCCGCTTCTGCCCAGAAGATGTAAAAGCCCGTTGAAGCCAGATGGTGCAAATTGCATTCCAATCTGCAATTCATTTTTTGCATTTTTGTATGCCATGGGCATTGAGATAAGTATTGTGTAACTTTGACATGATTTAAAAAGAAAGAAAAAAACCTGGTGTAAACATGATTAAAGTTTATTTTCTACAGAATGGAGATCTGGAATGGGCAGGGGCCTTTGTAGATCATGATATCATGTCCATAAATGTACATTCATTACTTAGAAAAAGAAATAAGGGTTTTAAACATTCTGTAAAATTCTGTGATTCTGCTAGCCTGGGAAATGCCAAACTAAAAATCAGAAGTGATATTTAACCTGGAGACCTACCTACTGTATCTCGTAGCGGAAGCATCATTTACGATTGTCCAGAGCCGTTTATTGGGCGCTACGAATGTCTTATCATACCGTCTGTACATAGCTCAGAGCCAATACCAGAGCCACCACGTTACGTAAAAGGCAATCGAAGGCCGTGCAAATCCCTTTAAGTTCTGTGATTGGATACCGAAAGCAGGCAAGAAAATCGGCCATGGTCACCATGCTGCTTTGCAGAGTGAAATGAAATAAGCGCGCAAAGGACCATGGGAACTCCCAGGCTAGGATTCTGCTATAAACCTCAGTGTTACAGAATGAGCCTCTCCACTGCTTTAAAGCTGTAGCCCATTTGACAAGTCTACATAATTCCGAGACTTAGGCACAAAAATTCGAACTCACACAACTCGTTGGTCCCTCCCCTGTCCCTACTACGTTTCTCAACGGCCTCTCAAATCTCTCCTCGCTGCAGCATGTTTGTCAGCAGCAGCAGGGGCTCAAGAGTGTGCAGATTAGCAGTGGCACACTAGCATGATGGATGGATGGAGCATTTTGGTCGCCTACCTGTGAACCAGTCAGCCCATGCACGAGAGTCGATGTATGGCACGAGCACTCATGCACATACAAGTTAGTGGGCGCACTGCGCGTCCAGCACCTATAGCTAAACGTTACTTCGGAGAGAGTAAGAGCAATACTCCATGATCTTTGGCTACACTTAGCTTATTTCTTGAGAAGTTTATGAAAAACATGTTTTGTCATGCATGCTGTAAAACTTAAAGCACGTTCTCGATAAACTCTTTTAAGTGCATGATCACCACCCTCTGGACTGAAGAGTCTATGCGTTATTTCCAGCTTTGGAATTTAGCGTGTAGCGGTGTAGCGCCCTTACAGAAGGAAAATTTTATGTTGGGCGCCAGACTCCCCAATGGAGAGTCAAAGAAAAAGAGAAAGAGAGGGAGGAGGGAACGCTTACACCTACTACCAGGCCTGATACCCTTCTAAAAGGGATTAGGGGAAATCAGGACTGTGAATTCTCAGGGTAGAGGGTAGGCAATACACGGAACACGGCGAGTCAGATTGATTTTGTATTAACCAGTATTGTCAATGCATGAATATTAATACACAGGAAACCCCACAATGCCCACCGAAAAGAAAACTCAAACCCCCAGAAAAACAAAACCCATGCAAAATGGTAGCATTCACCCCGTCTACCAGTAATCAGCATTTACATTCAAGCACATTCCCAATTCATTCATTGTTCAGCAAGATCAAAATAAAAAAACAAAAACACAAATCAAAACCCCTTTGAAGCAACCCCAAAACCTTGCAGAGTCACTGAGTCAACGTTTGGTTTCATGTACGCGTATGTAAGTGTGCGTGTGTGCGTGTGTGCGTGCGTGAGTGTTAACGCTCAGTCAATGAATGTAGTGCTTGGTAACGTCGGTAAGAACGTCATTCATTTGGATGAGTGTGTGCTTACAAGCGGCGCGAGGGTGAGAGCGGTAGCCCAAGAATGCAAGTAGCTCAATAGTCAAGCAAATTCCTCAATAGGCCTACTAACGTTACTCCTCCGAAACTGTGAGCCAGTCAATCCAATTACCGTGATGAGGCAGGGAGTAGCGAACATCCGATTCCAATTGCGACAGTCAATTCCTCCGTCGAAAGAACGATTGCGTCCAATAATCCATAAAGAGTGCGAAGTCCCAGGTCGAGTAATAGTCCAATGAACGAACCTGCCCGTACTGTAGCGCATCTGAATTAAATTCGAGCCACCCGACTGCTACCGAAATGCACCCCCAAACAAACATTTCACTTCCTCTAAATAGAAAGTCAGGGTCAAAGGTCACCACGAGCAGCCAATCGTCTCAAATAGGAAAAACGATAGGTAGGAATGTAAGAAAGAAAAATTAAACTTTTAGAAGACAGTTAACAGCATAGAAAGAGAAAGTAAGTGAATGAAAATATATTATCAGTAACTTCAACTAATTTGAAAACAAAACAGAGGTTTACAGAGAATAAAGGTGACTCATGGTGAAGGCTCCATGACAACGTCACACTCTCCCCCCCTTGGAAAAAAAAAATAAATAAATAAATAAAAAGAAGAAAAGAAACTACCAGCAGAGGAGTTTATAACTATGTTATACCACTAAGGGAAACCTAGAAACTCCTCATCCGAAGAGTCGTCTAAGAAAATTTCTCTAAGTCGTTCCTTTTGTCGACGATCAAGTTCTTCGGCAGTTGGATAACAGGCTTTAAGATCCACAACATTGATCGTTCGTGGATTTTCTCCAGTTTCCTCATGAGACACAACGTAATTCAGGGGTCCAAGTTTCTTCACCACTCGATAAGGACCGATCCACCGTGGTGCCAGCTTGGCCATAAACTGATCTCGGGCCTTGGACTGTGGGTGGTGGCGAACCCATACTCGATCCTGAGGTTTATAGGAGACCTCCCGGCGGTGTTTGTCATAATTCCTTTTTTGACGTAGCCTAGCCTTGGCTCGATTTCTTTCAATGAGTTGCATCATTGACTTCTGTCGATCCACGATTTCATAGGAGGACGATCCAGGAAGGGGCGTAGCAGCCTGGAGCACCCGATCCACTGGTCCAACTAGTTGTCGGCCTATGTGGGCCTCAGCTGGGGTAACTCCAGTTGACTCCTGAATTGCACTATTCAGCGCAAAACGAAACTCAGGAAGATATTTGTCCCACTGTCTATGGTGTTCTCCAACATAGGACCCGAGCATGGCCCTCAGGTTGCGATTCACCCGTTCTGTATAGTTAGTTTGAGGGTGGTAAGCCGTCGTAAACTTTGACACCACTCCCCAACTCGAACAAAGATTCTGATAGATTGAAGACACAAACTGAGGGCCCCGATCGGAAAGAATAAATTGAGGGACCCCCCACCGAGTGAAAATGTCTTTTCGCAAGACTTGAGCTATGACCGGAGAGGTTGCCCTCCGGAGAGGGAACAGTTCGACCCATGCAGAAAAGTAGTCCACGACCACCAACAGATGTTCATTGCAAGAGGGACTTGTGGGGAGGGGTCCCATTAAGTCAACACCTAGCATAGCATTCGGTTGATGGACGACAGTCTGTTGGATCTTCCCTGCGGGTCGGCTAACATCCGGCTTGTATTGCTGGCAGATTGGACATTCCTGTATATATTGTTTCACAGCCTTCCACATTCCAGGCCAGTAAAGCAATTCCCTCAACCGTCGGTAGGTTTTAAATACTCCAAGATGGCCACTCATTGGATCGTCATGGTAAGCCCGAAGGACCACTGGAATAAGACTAGGGGGTACGTATAGACGATAATGGAAACGATGGGGGTGTTCTGGGTCTGCTGTTCGTAAGTAGGCCTTATCCTCCAAGATACAAAACTTGTCATGGAATCTACTGGTCCTCTCCTCTTCCGCTAGGCTCTGGAGGATCTCCATGATAGATGGTTCATCATGCTGTGCCTTCCAGATCTCAGCATCACTTAAGGGGTACACAGGATCAAGTTTCACCTTTTTCTGATCGAGAGGAGAGGCTTGCAGGGTGTTACAGCAGGGGGGCAACTCTGGAGCTTTAGTAGTGCGCGACAAAGCATCTGCTACGCTGTTGAGTTTCCCCTTGCGATACTCCATGATAAAGTTGAACTTCTGCAATCGCAAGGCCCACCTGATTAGACGACTGTTAGTCTTGGTTGAAGTGAGGATCCATGTAAGTGCCACATGGTCGGTAACAACCGTAAATAGCTTGGACTCAAGATAATACTGCCATTTTTCTAGAGCCCAAACAACGGCCAAACACTCCCTCTCCGTAGTTGTATAATTTCGCTCTGCACTATTGAGAGTCCTGGACGCATAGGCCAAAACTTCTTCACAGCCAGGCCCAGTCTGTTGGGTAAGCACCGCCCCAACGCCGGTCTCACTAGCATCAGTGTATACAACAAAGTGACGATCGAAGTTCGGGTGACCCAAAATTGGAGGGGGACGTGAGGAGGTGCTTTAAGGTATCAAAAGCCCCCTGGCATTCCTCAGTCCACTGAAATTTCACTCCCTTCTTCTTCAGAGCATTAAGGGGCTCAGCCACCTTGGAAAAACTGGTCACAAAACGATGATACCACCCAGCCATTCCAAGGAAGCGCTGTACCTCCTTAAGAGTAGAAGGGGTAGGGAAGTGTGTGACTGCAGCAACCTTTTCTGGATCTGCCTGAATTCCTTGAGGAGTGACTATATGTCCCAGGAATCTGATCTTCGTCTGGCAAAAACAACACTTCTTCAAATTCAACGTGAGTCCAGCCATGGCAAGTTTATCAAAGACCAGCTGTAAATCTGACAGATGTTGGTGGGCGGAGCTGGAATAAATAATGATGTCATCCAAATAAACAAGACATATCTGACCTCGCAGTTCCCCCAACACCATTTCCATAAGCCGCTGGAAGGACGCCGGAGCGTTCTTTAGCCCAAACGGCATTACATTGAAATGAAAGAGTCCTGCAGGAGTTGCAAACGCAGTCATGGGTTTACTGAGAGGATCCATGGCAACCTGCCAGTAGCCACTGTTCAAATCAAGATTAGAGAAAATTGTGGCTCCTGACAGGGAATCCAGGATCTCTTGGATGGTAGGCAAAGGATAGGCATCATTTTCGGTTACAGCATTAAGACGCCTATAGTCGACACAGAACCGATGGCTGCCATCTTTCTTCGGAATCAGCACGACAGGAGAGGACCAACCAGAATTAGAAGGCTCCACAATTCCTTTACTCAACATGTCACTGAGCTGTTCCATCACAATGGCTTGTTTATTTGGGGAAAGGCGGTATGGTCGTTGCTTAATGGGAATGCACTGTTGGGTGTAGATGGCATGTTGCAGAACAGTGGTGCGTCCAGGTGTCAATTTGCACACCTTATCGTTGCCCTCTAGCAATACACGGAGGGAAGCCTTGTGGTCTTCATCAAGCATGGCATTCTCCACAGCGCTCTGTATGTAAAATGAAGCGCTGTGTTGCAAAGTCCCAACTTGATGAATAGGAGGAACGGCGGTCAGCAGGGCATTAGAACATGCAGCCTTTACTTCCGTGTCCCTGTTTTCCTTTGGCACAAAAGAGGGAGCCTGCAAAGTCCAGCTGGTAATGTCTGCCACCCCAGTTTGAAAAGGGTGTGGCTGACCAGACACAACATAAGTCTGGTCCCGGATGCTAAGCTGGAGACCGCTGAAATGCATGAAGTCCAGACCTAGAACAACAGCAAAAGCCAGGCAAGAAGCCGGAAGAACCGCCACCGGGAGTGACACTTCCGCACTATGAAACTGGATATCAAGGTCAATCCACCCCAATGGCTGAGTGGCTTCGCCGTTAGCTAAATACAGAGGCCCTTCAGTCCAAGGTTTCAATTTCTCTGGAGGGTAGAACATCTTCTTCCAGAGCTCTTCCTGAATCAGGGTATAGGTTGAACCAGTATCCAAGATGGCTTTTCCTATCCACTGACAGATAACCACTGGAACAAGCAACTGTCGAAGTAGCGGAATAAGACAAGACAACGATGAGTCATTTTCTGTTATTGCAGCATTAGTCCCCCCATGAACGTTTGTTGTGACCTGAGAGGGCCCTGACGCAGCTCTCTTATCTTTCAAAGATGCTGGAGCGGCATAGGTAGGGCAGGTTCCAGGAGCATGTTGTCCTTTGCACCGCCAACACAGCACAGCTTTCTCCGCAGTCTGAGTGGACCGAATAGTAGTGACAGAACGGCTGGCCGGGCCACAGGAGGCAGCATTGCCTTGAGATGCTTGCTGATGGTGTTCCCAATCCTTCTCCAGCTGTGTACCCAGCCTCACTAGTTCTTCCACATCCTTAACTCTACCCCTCAGTTGACTAGCTAGTCGCGGAGTAATGTTTTTGAGGATAAGTTTAATGATTTCCGGCTCAGTGATTCCAGGTTTCCATCTCCTACATAGGGCGCGGTAACTGTAAGCAAAGTCACGGATTGACTCTGAGGTTCCTTGGATTTTCGTACGCACTCTCTCAGCCAGTTCATCATTATAATCTTCAGCAAGGAAGGCAGAGAGGAAGCGTTTCTCAAAATCAGCCCAAGTACCTATATTTTCTCGGGCGACGTCCCACCAGTCCCGAGCAGTGCCATGCAGAACATTGTGCAGGGTTGCTATTATTTCCTCATCCAACAGTGGGTTCAGCGCCAGGTAGTCCTGACATTTTTCCACGTACCTTTAACGGATCAGGGTCATCGTCTCTCCTACCGAAACAAGGAAACTGTATCTTAATAGGTGACTTTGTTGTAAACATGCCCCTGATATCACCAGGCAGAGGAGAACTAGCTGGGGATGGAAGAGCAGCCCCGTCACAGCCAGGTTGTAATGTGGACTGCAGGCGTACTAGTCGATGTGACACAGGTGCCCTGATGGCGGCAGGAGGTGAGGTTACGGTCTGAGTGCTTATATGCCGAGAGGGCACAGTTTGCATAGACTGAAGCATCTGTTGCCGGAGAGTTGGAAGCTCAGCATTGAAAGAATCCATGCTTTGGGTACAAGTGGCTACTTCAGACTGCATTTGCTGCACAGAAGCAAAGAGTGGTTGTACAAGCGCTTTGGTGTCTTGCATCAAGACTGTTTGTAGATGCTTAAGACGCCAATTAAAAGTGGCAATGAACTGACTATGCAAATAAGTTGTATGCGACTCTATGGATGCCTCCAAGTCTGTTCGTTGTTTGTGCAACAGCTCTTCGATTCGTAAGGGTACATGATCCACTGCCTCCTTCATTTCAGTCTTAAACTGATCTTGAGTAACTGACAGAGTCAAGAAATTATGAGCTACAGTCGACTGGAGGCTTAGGACAGCCCTCTGTAATGATTCCAGAATTTTCGTCTCACTGCTCACAGATGCACTGTCCGGTGGCCTAGTTGCAGCTGCATTAGGAGGAAGTGGTTGTGCTAATTCAGCCTCTTCACAAAGTTCCATATCAAGCAGAGAATGTCCTCCCATATCCCCTGCTTGTTGTATAGATTGTGCAGCAGTAGGGTTGCTTGAATGAGTTACTGGCGTAACTGCACCGGTCGTGTCGGCCATTTTGAATTGTAAACCTAGCCTAACCTATGTGGCAGCCCGGCCCCACGTTGGGCGCCAAACTGTAGCGGTGTAGCGCCCCTTACAGAAGGAAAATTTTATGTTGGGCGCCAGACTCCCCAATGGAGAGTCAAAGAAAAAGAGAAAGAGAGGGAGGAGGGAACGCTTACACCTACTACCAGGCCTGATACCCTTCTAAAAGGGATTAGGGGAAATCAGGACTGTGAATTCTCAGGGTAGAGGGTAGGCAATACACGGAACACGGCGAGTCAGATTGATTTTGTATTAACCAGTATTGTCAATGCATGAATATTAATACACAGGAAACCCCACAATGCCCACCGAAAAGAAAACTCAAACCCCCAGAAAAACAAAACCCATGCAAAATGGTAGCATTCACCCCGTCTACCAGTAATCAGCATTTACATTCAAGCACATTCCCAATTCATTCATTGTTCAGCAAGATCAAAATAAAAAAAAACAAAAACACAAATCAAAACCCCTTTGAAGCAACCCCAAAACCTTGCAGAGTCACTGAGTCAACGTTTGGTTTCATGTACGCGTATGTAAGTGTGCGTGTGCGTGTCGTGCGTGAGTGTTAACGCTCAGTCAATGAATGTAGTGCTTGGTAACGTCGGTAAGAACGTCATTCATTTGGATGAGTGTGTGCTTACAAGCGGCGCGAGGGTGAGAGCGGTAGCCCAAGAATGCAAGTAGCTCAATAGTCAAGCAAATTCCTCAATAGGCCTACTAACGTTACTCCTCCGAAACTGTGAGCCAGTCAATCCAATTACCGTGATGAGGCAGGGAGTAGCGAACATCCGATTCCAATTGCGACAGTCAATTCCTCCGTCGAAAGAACGATTGCGTCCAATAATCCATAAAGAGTGCGAAGTCCCAGGTCGAGTAATAGTCCAATGAACGAACCTGCCCGTACTGTAGCGCATCTGAATTAAATTCGAGCCACCCGACTGCTACCGAAATGCACCCCCAAACAAACATTTCACTTCCTCTAAATAGAAAGTCAGGGTCAAAGGTCACCACGAGCAGCCAATCGTCTCAAATAGGAAAAACGATAGGTAGGAATGTAAGAAAGAAAAATTAAACTTTTAGAAGACAGTTAACAGCATAGAAAGAGAAAGTAAGTGAATGAAAATATATTATCAGTGACTTCAACTAATTTGAAAACAAAACAGAGGTTTACAGAGAATAAAGGTGACTCATGGTGAAGGCTCCATGACAACGTCACAAGCGCATTTGGCAAAGCCATGGCTCACAGTTCCAACAGCCCCAGCGTCGAATATCAATTTGCACGATTTTCTAGCCTAACCTCAGCCATTCAGTTCTATGGAGGGCGGGACTTAGCGACTCTCTTCAGTTTATATATGGTCAGCGGCTTGCTCACAGCTGTGATTGACAGGCAGTGATCCCTCCCAAACATGATTGGTGGAAACTTACAGGGAGTGCTGGATTCTCACTATAAAAAGATAAGATGATTGCAACGACGATTATAGATGGCCAAAGTCTCGCCCAGTTACACCCCCTCGAAAAATGGCCTCAGGTTCAAGGAAGCACGGTGCCCATTAATTTTCACCATTGACGTTTCGAAAGCTCTGGCTCATAGGCAAGCCTTCACCCAGTCTAATCAGCTACGGGTTGGACTGAGTAAAAATGTGAACGAAAAATGGTAAAAAGTCGATAGATTCACGCTTGTAGTCGCCTATTTGAACTAAAGGTGAAGAACTATCTGTCCTATAAATCAATGTGAGCTATAACCTTTCTTAAGTTTATGACTTCACTGTAGTTCACTGAGCCTCCTAATCATTTGGAGTACATCAGTGACTTATTTTCTTCAGTTTACTGCAACTGGATTTTTTTTGGTAGAAAATTGTACACCAATATTTTCTGATGTCGTTAGTAGCACTGATACCTTGATTTTCAAAAAGTCATAAATCCTGAACTTTTTAGTTTGTGGCCAAATTTGAGATCGTTATCGTTAGCACCGCCATCTTGAACTTGGGCGAGAAAATTAACTTTGGTTAACTTTATGTAATTAGCTATGATACCGTTCATTGCTTGACCACAGCAACAAAAACAGTGTTGCGCATGACGTTACTGTACGCTCAGACCGCAATGATAAATTGCCAAGAGTTGCAGAAGACTCCCAAGAAACATCGCTTGAGCACAGCAACCAAAGTTGCCCATGGCATTAGCATTCAAACGTTCGATCCTGCTTCTCTACAGGCAGCTCACTGGTAAATCGACATTCTGATTGGTAGCCGCCGAACCACATCATAGCTCATTACATAAAGTTAACCTAAGTATAACTTTATTTTGTCGCCCAACACACCTGCCGCTTTTGTCGCCGAATCGCCCGTCTCCATACAAAGTCAATTACTTCCGTCGCCCGTGTCGCCTAAATTTGCTTTCGGTCTGAACGCACAGTTGGCATTCGAACGGCAAATGGCAATCCTGCTTCTCTACAGGAGTAAATCGACATTCTGATTGGTAGTCGCCGAACCGCATCATAGCTCATTACATTAAAGTTGCTTTTTGTTGCCGAAATCACCCGTCTTCATACAAAGTTTATTACTTCCATCGCCTGAATTGCTCTCGGTCTGATCGCACAGTTACTAACCAGCACTTAATGAAAAATTATAAATAGAAAAATTCATTTCTATTAGTATAAACCAATGCAATTGTCAAGTTTTAGAAAGGTTGGAGTGATCTTTGAAGTTATAGAAAAACTGTCAACAACATTAGAGTACTGTAATTATTCGGAAGGAATCAACCTAGCCTTGTTGTTTCACATTGCTAAGTACTGTTGATAGGCATGGGAATGACCAAAGTCTATGCTACGCAGACCAAAGAGTGAAACCCGAGACAGCACTAACAGACGAGGGCTTGAAACATTTGTTTTCATTTGCCCGCATGTCATAGCCATCAACCTTGTTTTCATTAACATGAATTCCACTTCTAGCAAGTTTTATTGTAGTTTGTAAAACTCCACTGACTTCTGGGAAGTAATACGTCACTCACAAGAAAAATAATGCTAGAACCTGCTAGAAGTCATATTTTGCTGTGATATTTATGTCAGCATATCAGTGAACACAACAGACCACTCAGTGAGTTTCACACCTTTGTAATCAGACGTTTAATGTGTTTTAGGAAGGATTATTCCAGTGTACATAGGCTGCCGTTAAGATAATACACAACAACCAAAAATTCTTGGAATAGAAGCGTCAAAATGTCAATCTTGACCATCGTATTTCATTGTAAGATATTCGAAAACAAGGCTCAACATCATTTTGGGCAAAATATTGCTTTAAAGTAGACTTCATAAGATATTCATGAAATATTCAGATGTGATATGATCAGGTGACAATCATAAATGGCATTGCTGCTTTGAGACCACTGGACTTTATTACTTTATTGCCATTCTTGCTGGTTATGAAGGTAGAGTCATGTCTTCTGAAACAGTTAAGAATGCTTTGTGAGAATTTTATGACCGCTACTATGAATGTGTTATGTACTCAACCGTCAAGTAAAGTGCTATTCCTGCAACTCTTACTTCAACTTGTAGTACTGCCAGTGTTGGGGAGTAACGGAATACATGTATTCGGAATACTGTATTCAGAATACAAATTATGAGTAACTGTATTCAGTTACAGTTATAGCTTAAATGGGTGGTATTTAAAATACAGTTACTTTGTAAAAATCAAGGGATTACTCAGCGGTATTTCACAGTTTCTCGTGTTTAGCTATCCCCTCTCTAATTTGGGTAATTCCACGCATTGTCGGAAACTAAGCCAAACAAATAAGAGCTATTAAACATCCTCCTAACGATGACGTCAGTAACACAACTGTGCCTAGCAAAGGAAATGCACCCCACTCAGCGGCAAGACAGATATGCCTGTTACACATAATCATAAGCAAGTAGGCCTTGGACTAAATAATAAAGCTTGCACAATTAGAAAAAAAAAATAGCTAAATAACCTTTACGCATTCTGTCCATAGACTGAAAACGTGTGTTTATAGAAATCTCCACTTTGCCTGGAGTTTTTGAAAGTAGCCCATTTCAGTGGCTAAAACCTCCAAATGCATGAATGAGTGCTGCAGCTGCATAAACTTGCTTCTATCTTTCACCTGCAATTTGAGCGTCACAAAAATCGTAAGAGCAGTGCTACACGTTTGAGAAAATAATGCAGAAGGAAACAAACTTTAAGCTAATCTAACTAATAAAAAAGTTTTATATTTCTTGATTTCAAAATCTGGAGCCAGCTAGTGGCCGAGGCCATACTGCCCATGTTGCCCATTAGGATAACTTCTCCTTGCGTTAACAAACCCTAATATCTCATCTACTGCAAACTAATGTATTGGCTAGGGGCTGAACAGCCAATTTGTTGATAAAAACAAACAAGAATTTGCAGGATATGATTGCTACATTCATGTAGTTGGAAAAAGGCATAACATTAAAAGTAATCCAAAGTATTCAGAATACGTTACTCATATTGAGTAACGTAACGGAATACGTTACAAAATACGTTTTGGGGCATGTAGTCTGTAATCTGTAACGGAATACATTTTAAAAGTAACCCTCCCAACACTGAGTACTGCATTAGGGTTTTGATGTAGTCTTTTTTCCATTTAGGGACAGTGTCTGGAGAATAGATTAGTCATTCATCCATTCATTACTTCACAACACATTTCTTTATTACATTGTCACTGTATATTACAATACTGTGAAATAAGAGTATAATAATGCTTTTATTTGCTTATAGCCTTTGGTGTGTTCTACCATATCCACCTCCTGTTTTTTTTCATCTGAGAATGACACGCTCAGAAGTGACACTACAAAAAAAAAAAAAGTATGCGTGAATTCAATTTTCAATGTATGGTTTACCTGGTACTTCTTTAATGACGGCCGAGTTTTCCTCTTCTACTAGCATGAGAATGTTATGGGCTCTTTCTTTTCTTATTAGGAGTTGAACCTCTGTTAAGACATCTGGTGTCAAAATAGGTGTTTTGTGAAACTTCATTTTCATATACAAGATATGATATATGCATTGTCACAATAAGTGAGCTCTCAACATCTCATAATGAACAAACCCATGTCCGTGGCTTCCCTTCGACCAAAATGAAGGAGGGCATCTGTTAGGAGGTCCAGTCTATGGGCCGGAGTCATCTCCTTTGTTATCCGGCCGAATCTACGGAGAAAAGACCACAGCCTCTCCATCCCCTCTCCATCTGTGAGACCATACCCCTCCAGCCTTCTTGTGCTGAATTTAATCTGTAATTATGCAAAGCCGATTGGATTTAGCTATGTAATAGACACACTGCAAATGAATCCTGAAGAGCAGTGTCAGTGAATGTACTGTACCTGGCATGGCAATTTATGGCCATAAACATGGAAGACCGGTACAGCCAAAGACACACCCTCTGGAATGCCCCTTCCTGTTTTCTAAATGGAGCATGACGGCAACATAAATATACTGTATATATAACATAAATATACTGTTTATTGAATACAACCAATGTTATTTCTTGAAAGAAATTTAAAAAGTACCCACTTTCCAGATGGGAGGCCACTACACATGCAATGTCATAAATGACATTGACTTGGAGTTTCCTCCCCTGACACCTCACGAACAATGGGTAGAATAATCTTTTTTCAAAACAAGCATTCAAGTTATGAAATAATTAACGCTTAAAATACAGTATAGCATCAAATAACTGATTGTATCATTAACTTGCCTTTCTCCCATGGTCATGTTTAAAAACATGATTGGTATTTCATGCCTACAGGCTGCTCCAAACACCCCTGTAATGTCCAATTTTTTCGTTTGGACTTTGGAGCGTAGCCTGTTCCCCGCTTTGAATTGACTACATTCCTAAAGGTGGTATTCATAATTATGGGAATAATAGTGTTATTTTGTTTCTAAAGAAATACAATTAATTCCTAAATAATGTTACACACCCCTGACTGGGGCGGAGGCAACAAAAGATAATGTTTCCTGTGAAACAGGAGAAATGAGAGAAGGAGACGCGGAGAGTAGTGTTTACTGTCTTGGGTCAGATGCTTCTGACGCGAGCGAGACCTTGCTCCGCAAAGCAACCCCCCGATGGAACTTTCATCCGCGTCATTCCTTAACCATTCCATTAGGCCTAGTGCCGTTCTGAGTTTAATAAATAGAAAATTACAAACTTTCAAATAAGGTAAATAAACAAAAAACCTGTGGGATGCGCCACAGTAATTTAGGACAGCAATTATGCATTCTGACACTGACCTCATGGGGCTTGGATTCATCAGGGTTGCTCTCCTGATAACGGTCGAGAACATCCGTTGGCCATGTAATGGTGCAACGGAGGTGAAGCCTGAGCTGGCTTTCCTAACAAGGCCAAAGTTGGCATCCATGGCCACTGTTAGGGACACCGTCCGCCTGTGAAATAAACATTTAGTAAATAACCCACTAAAAAAGCAATCAAGCCAATATTGAAGAATAGTTAAGAGTTGTCACGCAGTACCCCTCCCACCGCTGATACCGATTGGGCAACCCTTGCCCACCCCCTGTTTTTGTTTTCTGATGTTACCTCCACGCTATCAAATTTCCCCAATAAAAGTTTTTCCTTGCCGAGACCTCCTGAACAAGCACCTCCAGCTCCTGCTTTGAAATCTTTTTTGATCGTTTTGCTGCTGCGGCCTCCATCTTTGATCTCGTGAATGGAGTTTTTCTAGTTTTTAAACTTAAGAATGTTCTTCTGAGAAGTTCTTAAGACATAAAAAAAATCATCAACAATAATGTTGTAATGATAGCCGTGCATAAAAATGTCTGTGACTATACTTGTGGGAGCAATTATTTTGTTATTGTGGTGGTCCACACTGGGGGGCAGTATGTGTGTCATGGACGTCACTAGGATCCAGAGTCAAGGGGGGCTTAGCCCCAGAGGGGTAATATGTTGATGTGCGCGCAGAGCGCGCGCGGAAAATTTTTAATAAATAAATTATATTATACAGTGTATATGTGTGTATATTGGCAACTATTTCTTTCTTGAATGACATTTATCAGAATATCTCATTACTTAGGCTATTTTTATTAAC
This sequence comes from Sardinella longiceps, assembly GCA_027497455.2. Lineage (NCBI taxonomy): Eukaryota > Metazoa > Chordata > Actinopteri > Clupeiformes > Clupeidae > Sardinella > Sardinella longiceps. Next base: position 20,158,833 of record JAODXP020000027.1, read on the forward strand.
AACATTAGTCTAAATCAATTCATCAGACTGGTTTGTGAAGAGAGATGTCCATGGACGTCACTAGGATCCAGAGTCAAGGGGGGCTTAGCCCCAGAGGGGTAATATGTTGATGTGCGCGCAGAGCGCGCGCGGAAAATTTTTAATAAATAAATTATATTATACAGTGTATATGTGTGTATATTGGCAACTATTTCTTTCTTGAATGACATTTATCAGAATATCTCATTACTTAGGCTATTTTTATTAACAACATTAGTCTAAATCAATTCATCAGACTGGTTTGTGAAGAGAGATGTCTCCATCAATATCTCCATCAATGACTGTGGTGTACATGAACTAGGCACTGAGCAAGATACAACAAAGGTAACAACTAGCTTAGTTCAAATCCTAGGGAAATCTGATGATGCAGTCAAACATGAAAGTTTCTCAAACATTTATTCTGCAAAATGAGCATACAATAGCTACTAAAATATATGCTAGGCTATAGCAAATAAATATGTCCATCAATGCATGTAGGACAAACTAATCTGGCATAGACTACAGGGTAATTTATATTTCATAGTTCAGTCTCTTGGAGAATATGTTGCCTAGAAATTTGCTGGATCAGACTATAGCCTACCAAACTTCAGATAAGACTATTTTTCCAGCTCAATTTGAAGCATAGCTCGTCATCAGCTACAACAAGAAAAAAAATTGCTCTCAGTGGATGCAGGCAGAGCTGGAGAATTTACTGAGAAATTTCACATGTACTTAAAGTGGACTTTCTTGTGGACCGTTTCTCATAGCAATTAGTGACTAGTACCATTGAAAAGCTTGGAGCTTACTGAATCAGATGGTGTCCGGAGATCGCGTATTTGACGTTAACTCCGCGAGTAATATAACCGCTAAGAATGGATGTAATTTACATACAATGAAAATAATCTGCCCAGCGTTAGGGGGGCTTGGGGGAAATTTAGGGAGGCTTGAGCCCCCCCAAAATGGACCTAACAACGTCCATGATGTGTGTGATAGCCTATCTTAAGTCAGGTCACAGTGGCAAGCACGCGCCAGGTAACTGGTATATGCACAGATGTAACTGGTCTCTAATCATGCTAGGGTGGCGGGGAGTTCACACGGTTTTTACCGCTAGTCGCTAGTAGACTACTGCAAACTGCCTCTCCACTTAATAGGCTAGCGTTCTGGCCAGTGGTAGCCTACCAGCTGGTATAACTTTTCCCGTAGCCCGTCGGTAACACGGCAAACATTGTTAGAGGTGTTTTACTGTGTCCCTTTTGTTGGTATAGAGAGCAAAGGTTTAAGTCAATTTCTGCTTACTGCATATTCCTCAAGGATTCATATTGATGGTGGAGTAAGGAACTATAACAAACTGTAGTTTAAAAAGAGTTGGTGGAGTAAGGAACTGTAACAAACTGTAGTTTAACAAGAGTTGGTACACATTACTTCCAAAACATTTGGAGTACATGTAAATGTCGGTAAGTAAGGGAATGATATACTGTAAGAGATTACCATTGTGCAAGCCATTGTACCATTGGCTGTTGCCCAAACTTGAATTATACTAGGGTGGTTCAATGCCAACATTTGGGAAACGCAAACCAGGTGATATTTGATTTGGACATTTTGTTTGTCAGCTTGAACAACTCACCATTTCAAATGCCCTGCCATACGTTAAGTGGAGGATAACATTAAATACCTGAAGTAGAGCCCTCATCTTCAATCGATGGCGTACTCCACATGCCCCCTTTTTGCTTGAAACATAGAGAGTAGTTTGGAGGAGTAGAAATCCAATTGTTCCATAAATTTTGGTTCTAGATTCACTGTAGTAATTCGGTAAACTCAGCGCTGACCTGAGAGACAAAAAAAAAAAAAAACATGAAATGGCACATGAAAGTTATCAGCTTTTCTTTGCTATATGCATTTCCATAGAATTCTATAGACTCACCTGTGACGCATGAAACAAGGCCGGCCACCGGTCCTTCAGGTCATTGATGCTCATTTGATGATGCACAATGTCATTCCGTCGGTGTGCAAAGGTCTTGGCCATTAAGACCTTTACGAGTGTATTGTCCCTTTTTTTGACTCTGAGATGATCAGCAGTCGGTCCTGCTCTTGTTGATCTTTACTGCCACCCACTGGATAGCCAGGCAGGAAAACCACCTCTCCTTTTCGAGCTTTTTTTACATTCTTAGCAGGCGCCCTGTCACCAGGCCGCTTGTTTTTCAGGGAATTGCAGGTAACCTCTGTAAATCCCAGGTCACGTAGTTTTGCTCAGAAATGTCCTACTTTGTACCGGAGGCTGTACTGCCAACCCTCCCACCCTTTATGACCACCAGGGTCTCGAAGACAAGGGTGTTTTTGAACTAAGGCTTCCGCTACCTCGGCTATAATGTGGCCTTTGCGGTAAGCTGTGAACATATATATATATAATCGGCTAATTTTGCCATTATGTCCGACTTAATCCGATTATAATGCATCAAAGTGCCATGTTTTAGGTAATCATCATTCCCCTTTTGCAGCATGACTTCTGTTGCAACAGAAAAAGTTGGAATGTCAATATTTGTGGGCCATAATGCTGTATGACAGCTATCAATGGGGGGTGCTATATCATGTGAAGAGCCAGCAATATCATGTGAAGAGTCAGCAATATCATGTGAATAGTCATCGATATCATGTGAAGAGTCATCAATATCATGAGGGTACATCCTTCGGCAGATGCTGAACTTTCAATCAGACTGCAATTTTCTTTTGGTCCCTTTGGGTTTGAGGACATTTGTGTTATTTAAAGGGAAGAAATCTCCAAAGTCCTCGTCAAGGTAATGTAAGTCAAAGTCCTCAGTTATGTTAAACTTTTCCTTCACAATCAAGTTGTAAATGTTCGACCGTGCTTGGAAATCCATCTAACAGAGTCAGCTTCTCTATCCGCTGTCCGATGATTGCCTTCAAGTCCACTGAATTCATCTGGATAGAGAAAGCCACAAACTCATCAACACCTCAGTTGCTCAGTAAGGGCAAACAATGTGGCGTTTTAGAGTGACCATATAGTTCCCTCCCACAAAACACCCTGACAATGGATAGGTGCCCATTAGTTTGCTATATGGAACCAAGGCCATTTCCTTAATAGGGTCCAAGATAAAGGATCTGTTATGTTCATTGTACCAGCTATTAAACAATTTTACAATGAAGCTGACAGTCTTGTCTATGACAACAACCTGAAATATCTCAACAAAATCTGGCAAATCACAAATACTTCCATAAGACGAAATCATCCCAGCAGCATATTTTGTTCCGTGGATAGTCGCAGCATCTGCCAAATTTACAGTGTTTTGAGTAGGATAAATATCCTTGAAAGACTGCCGAATTCCCTCATGAAGTCTACTGGCAATTGGGAGATCTTATTAACACATATGATGGGATTTGAAGAGTTTGATTGCAAATAGTATGCAATCATCATTTGGTGCCTTGTGGCGAGTTAGAGCAAAACATTTTTTAAGTTCTTTGTATGATTAATGACTCCCTTAACCTGTACTGATGTTCTGATATAAGACTATCCAGATAGCTAATGGTTTCCTCAGAGTGAACTGGGGAAACTACAAGTTCTGTGATGTCTTTTAGAACCATCAACATCTGCCATGCTGGATCATCCACAGGAATTTTGTGGTTTTACACTGCATGGTGACGGGTAGTGTTGTGGTTTCTTGTCATATCATGATTATACGTTTTTATTAAATCAAGGTTGATGCAAATATGAACCCCTGACATAGTTATGATCCCAGGCAATCATTTTGTTCTGCCGTAGCTGGTTGGAAGTCTATGTTGTGTGGTTAAGACAGCGTGGGTAGTAATTGATTTCTCAATGGCAAAAATGACTCGATGAAGTGAACTGCAGTTACGGTAGCCTAATCTTTTCTGCAAGTTTCTGCAAGTGCAGCGGCAGTCATCATCAGGCTTTAAAGGTGCAATGTGTAACGTTTTTACTGTTCAATATCAATATCTGCTTTACCTGTTGACAAGCTTATCCTTTTCTCATAAATATTCATCACCACTATTAATTCCGTATGTCCGTATTGGCTTGAAATTTCGCATTTGCATGCACATTAACTGGGGTACACTCTCCATGTATTGCCGCCATCTTGGAATACGGAAGCTAAAAGCGGTTATATCGTTCACGTTTTCGCTGTACAATAGACCGACATCCGCATGCAGGCTACTGTAGCTGTAATACGTAATTTGAAATGCCTTGCACTTAAATTTTTCTCCAAGGGGCTTTAAGGACCCTCACTGCACAAGATTGCAGTTTCAAAATTCTTTGAAATGAAGTCTTGTGAGATGATGTCCTTTTAGGCCGTAAGGTGACCCCCGTTATCGTTCAGTTTCGCTCCACAGCATCGGCACCACATACCCGTTAGTTGATAAAAGTACCACAGTTACGTTGCAAGTCATGATTAAGTTTCGCTTCCTGCATTTTGTGTATTTGTTTACAACCGAGACGTTCTCCGAAGAACTATTTTCCCTAGGGCGGAATGACTATTTGACGTCACACGACACCACGTGACCGTTCTAAACCAATTACGTTGCCGCATTTACCACAACAAGTGCTGTCAAGTCATAAGGCGATCTCCCAAATATCATTTCGAAGTGGGTATATCATAATAATTATCAAAGATAATGCTCATTCATGTATTTCTGGATTGGAAGATATAAATTATAAATAGTGCTTTATTTAAAGCACAAGGCACAATTTTGCAAGTGACATTTCATGCTATGATTTTTGATCAATTATTAACATAGCATGAACAACTATTATGCAAGTGGATAAGGTTACCTTTTCATGTTGACCTTTTCATTAATAAATGGAAATAATTGTAATTATCAATGATAAGGACCATTCAGGTATTCATTTATTAATTTATTTACAAATAACTATACGACAAAAAACAAATATCAAAAGCAAAGCTGCTGTGTAAAGTGTCTGTGTGTCCTCTGTTGTTGTTTGTTGCTTTGATGTCCTTCTTTCCATGTCGCTGTCTGTCTGGCTCATTTCGCTGGACTGAGTCGTTTCTGCACCTGATCAAAGTAAAAAAGTCAAAGCCAAAGCGAACTTTATTGTCAATCGAGCACTGCAAGAGTACATTGCACGCAGACTGAAATTGCATTTCTCAAACCTCCAAATGTGCAGTTAAAAATTAAGACATATAACTGAGATGTATATAGGACATCACAACTCACAGGACATAAAGTCCTGTCTTGTAAAGTGCAGTCTTGTTCTCTGGAGTGAGTTCAGCAGTCTGATGGCTTGTGGGAAAAAGCTGTTGTTGTTGTTGTCTGGTTGTTCTGCAGTGCATACTGCTGTAGCGCTTGCCAGAAGGTAGGAGGGTGAACAGTGCGCGTGAGGGGTGGGTTGTGTCTTTGATGATGTTGATGGCTCTTCTTTGACAACGGGATGGATACAGGTCTTGAATGGATGGTATAGCTGATCTTGTGATCTTCTCTGCTGTTCTCACCACCCTCTGTAGTGCTTTCTGGTCTGCAACATGGCAGATGATAACAAGTCCAAGACTGCATGCGTTGACAAGTTCTCAGCAAAAAACACTTCAGATGTATTGCATTTGGCGGGGGTGTGGAACACTAGCTTAGGAAAATCACGGCTGAGTCTCTTCTTCAATACATCCTGTCTGTAACACAACAAATCAACAACAACAAAAAAGGGTCATATGAGTACCAGCAAAGGAAGGCTTCATGTTGTGGCTGATATACAATAGCCACCTTTGCAAATCAACTAAGAGAGTGAGTAAAATATTATAGGTGGAGTGTACTTGCTATGCAACAGATATAATACCAAGTATTCCCAAGAGAAGCACATACTGTAACTAACATCACACTATCAAGAAGACTGCCATCCTCCTTATTGCAAAATAATACATGTACAGTATGTGCAGATGACAAGCAGAGTGTGTGCACACACTGTATGACAAAAATAAACTGCCGTGCAATTACCTGTAGCTTGAAGCATCAACACCTTCAATTGACTGCACCAGGTCAATAAATGCCTTCCTCAGTTGACTCATCCTCAGGACCTCTTGGTTGATCAGCAGCCTTTGACGTATCATCCTCTCGCAGAATAACTTATAGCTCAGATCAAACGGTGACTCGATCCTTACAAAAAAATATAGAAGAAGATATGTTGTGAGAGCATTTGTTGTGTGTTGTGAGAACAAACTGTCTCATTCATAGGATACACATTGTACTGTTTGTGTTTTTATATAAAATTAATATATGACTTACTATTCTTTTTCTGCTCTGACAGGAACACTCAAAAACCTTCTATACTGTCGGTAGCAACTTTTGTGGTACTGCACCTCCAGAGCCACACAGTCTCTGTCCTTGATGTGAATGAGGATGCTCTGGTCATCCTTTGCGTCAGCAGCTTCCTGCAACTTGCCTTGCACAAAAGAAAAGAAAACAGAATGATTAAATAGACAGGAAAACAATTCATTTCCTGGTGCAGTGGTGATGTAAAAAATGGTGCTAGGTGTTTCACCCAAAAAAGTATTCCTTAAGGACACAGATGTACAGCACAGCCAGGACACACCCCTAGAGCCTGGGGCTGCCCAGCAACACACAGAGACAGAAGCGGAAAAATCCCAAGTGTACAAGTTTAAGAAAGGGGCAGTGGGGGGTGGGGGAATGGCACGGGGGATGGGGTGGTTCAGAAGCAGTGTGTTGACCAGACAGGCCATCAGGCTGAGGAGCCTCATTTCTGTACAGGTATTCAGTGCCATATTAACATCAGGCATCCTATGACATCCATACAAACATATCCATTACCATATTAAAGTCAAAATGGGATTCATTCATATATATATATATATATATATATATAAATATATATAAAATATAACTCTAAAACACTGAGTGGGATATTGTAGGCATGGGAATGTTATGGAGGCTATTGAAATGTAATTTCACACCCACACACATACACAACACATTATGTATGGCAACTCACACATACATTAAGATTAGACAAATACAATGATTGTGCAGCAGTGAAGGCTAGATAGTCATTCAACGTCTCCTAACATCTGTGTGTGTGTGTGTGTGTGTGTGTGTGTGTGTGTGTGTGTGGGGGATGGAATGCATTCGCATAGACTACCTACTGTTTGTGTGTGATAGGGGTGGTGAAACACAGTCTTACCTGCTGTTAAACTCTGTGTCTTTGACAAAGCTTCTTTTTGACGTCTGCCACCGGCGACGACCAATTTGCGATCTTTCTTGCAGATACAGATGGCAGGAAGAACGGGGCCAGAGCTCGCGATGGGCAAGCTTGACGTTTCCTGGTCGGAGTGGTCGCAGTCGATGAAGCAGGGATAGCCTCGCTTGTTTGGGTGTCTTGTTGGTCATCTCTCCACTCTGCCTCTCGCACGAGACGGCGTTTGGCTCGTTCTATTTCGCGCTTGTCAATAAACCTCCGGTAGCATGTGGAATGGAAAGCTGCATCTTCGGAAATTTCCTCAAAATCCAACTCAAGACAGTGTTTGAAATTTTCTGCTACGTCTCTGCTCTCACCCTTCAACTCTAGCCACTGTCGAACACTATTTCGATAGGTATTCCACCTTTTGCTGGTGAAATTCTGTGCTTCCTCATGCTTAACAGAAGATATATGTATGTAACACATCTTACTTTTCGAAGATTTGTCTTATTTTACATTTTCGGTCGAGTTTTCTTCTTCTTCGGTACTGCTGGATGTTCGCCCTGCTAAAACGTTAGCTGCCATGCTGCTTCTGTTTACTCGGTCAGCTGACATACCAGCTATCCGATTCGTTCATTCTGATGACGTCTCGACCGTGGTACCTCTCGCGAGCAAAGGTGTTTCTACGCCTGTCGAATATGTACATACGCCTCGGAGACACTAGTTCTTCATTAAACGTTGATAATTTAAATAGAAGTACACTGCAACCAATGGCGAAAGTGTGTTTGAATCCTCAACATAACGCATTCTTATTTATGAAATGGTTATTTTTTGTTCGCGAGGCTGCGGAGCGAAATTTGGTTTCTAAAGCACTTTTCGAGGGTCACCTTACGGCCTATTTGTCAGATTATGTATAACACTGAACTTTATTGTAAACCTTACTCTTTTTTCACTCACTATATGCATGGGGTATTGATGGAGTATTGATCGATATGCAAGGAGTATTGTATTGCATGCAGTATCTAACTCTCTGTGTAAACTTGCTGGTCTTGTATTTCAGCTCAATAAACCATTCCATCTCTATTGAAAGGAATGTACTTGTAGCACCAATTACAATCCATACATTTTGAAGTGTACATTTAAGATCCAGACACTCCAGACGGGGTACAATAGCGCCTGTGTCACTTTCAACTGTATGTGTTACTGCTACCGATTTGCGACATCAGGCCAAGGGATCCAGGTTATCCCAGGTTATATAGGCCTATATATTTTTTTGACATTCTCGACGTTGGTTGCAGTTCCTATAAAACGGGCCATCTGCATTTACCCGGTCGCACACATTACAAGTCTAAGCCTGGGTCCATATCATACAGTACAGATGCAAACCTAATGCCCTTGAGTCTATTTATTGCACCCAGTGACCTAGGGATAGTTAACCCTAATTTAAGAAGAATACAAGAATATAACAATGCCTCACTCTTTTGCTGGAGACCTTGTGATGATTCAGGATGACAAAGTCCATCAGCAGAACAGTGTTTCTTAAACTCTGGGGTGTGCCCCATTAATAGAGCATTTATTTGGAATCAAAAAAAGATAATAAGTGTGGTGGGACAGAAATCAACATTACACCATCAAAATATTTCACAATCGAAATGTTGAAATTTCTTTCAGTTGGTTCTTGCTTACCTTTATCTCTTCATTAGTCAGATATGTCTAAATTTTACAATTTCAAGGCATTGTTCTCAGAAAGTAGGCCTATTGCACACATAAACCAATTTGTCATCCACAACTATGACACTCAACTATATTGCATGTCGTTTTTGGATAGCTTTCAACTTTTCAATTCTAGGCCTATAGTATGATGCATACACACTGGTTTTATATAAACTTGTAAGCTATGAATGTTAAGTCTATTTCAATAAGGTGGACAAAAAAGGGAAACCCCTCTCCTTCCCACATTGCA
>JAODXP020000027.1:20180581-20192714 GCA_027497455.2 Sardinella longiceps
ACAGCATTTTCACATGGATGATGGCCATGTTGGTGCCCTGCAGGGGGCCGTTATACCTGCACAGGAGAGGTTGACTGGTTTTATCAGAATGTTATTTTTCTAAAATTATTTATTCAATATATATTATGAAATAAGAAAAAATATTTCCTGGATGAAAAAAACTCAAAATCATGTTGAACATACGGGACTGTAATGTTTATGTTACATACTGGATGTTGCAATTGCATATGGAACTGTAATGTTTACGTTATGTACTGAAATTTGATGATTAAGTTACGTACTGAAATCTGCTGTTTAAGTTACGTACAGGACTGTGATGTTTATGATACGTACTAAAATGTGATGTTTAAGTTACGTACTGAAATGTGATGTTTAAGTTACGTACTGAAATGTGATGTTTAAGTTACGTACAGGACTGTGATGTTTAAGTTATGTACTGAACTGTAATGTTTATGTTACATACTGAAATTTGATGATTAAATTACGTACTGAACTGAGATGTTTAAGTTGATGGCCTGTCCATTGGCCTTGTTGCACTCTCCCTCAGTATGAGCCGTGGCCTGAGTCTTGATGCTCAAGGTCGAGTGCTCAGTGGGAGTGGGGATGTTGTAGAAAAGAGCCACCTGGTACAGGAGAAGGTTTCAACTCTGATGTGAATTCATGTTAATTTGAATAGATCATTAGAAAATCTATAACAATAATATAGACTTTTGGTAAATAATATCAGCAATAAGATAAATGATCTTTCCCACTGACCCCAACAGAAGCACATGCAGATCCCTTCACTTCTATGCTGTACTTCCCAGGAACGTCCTGCAGCGCCCTCTCCTGGTACAGTAATGTGTTGTGCTGGTTCAACTCAAACTGCTGTTTGGCGCCACCTGCTGACTGCACTGTCACTGCGCTGGAGCCCTGAGAGCTGAACACCTTGGTGCCGTAGAGAGCCAGAGCCTGCAGTGCCACCACTGTGTCCTGAGAACACACACACACACACACACACACACACACACACACACACACACACCATCAGTGTGAACCCGCACACCCAAACACACACACATACACGCACACAGCAGAACTCATCGCTACAGGAAGTGTGTGACGCACCTGTGTGGAAGAGAATCCTCCAAATGGATTTTGCTGCTTCACCAGCCAGCTGACAATCCTGGCAGCATAGCCTAAGTCAGCAGCAGTCAGTGTGGGTTTAGTGAGAACAGCTAACAGCACATAAGAGCTGGTCTCCACCGCCAGGGAATCAGCTCGCTCTGAAGAGGACTTAGACCAGTGCAGGAGATTCCCTGAGGAGACATGAGCCATGTGAGATAAAGGCAGCAGGTGGATCAGCAGAGTCTGTTCAGGCTCACTGTTAAATGTGTCCTACCACTAGAGGTCGCTACACTGTCCAGGTGTTTGAGAAGCTGAGATCTGAGGTCCTCTTCTCCAGCCAGACTGAAGGTGTAGGCCAGTAGAGCAGTGGTGTAGGTGTTGGACTTGTCATTGGCGGCGGACTTCAGGAACTTACGGGTTTCTTCCTGAAGAAAAAAACAATCAGGTGCAACATTACTCTCTTGTAAATTGAATTGACTGTATTTCCCAACTGTTACAATCTGCTTCTGCAGCAACAAGTTTGTCTTACCTCTACAGGCATTTCCAGTTCCAGCAGCGATGCAGTTATGTAAGCAGTTATTGTGACATCATCACTTACTCCACCCTAAAAACCAAGAACAAACCCCAACAAATCAAGACTAGAAACCTTGTCCTTCTACCAAATCAAGAGCATATTTATTAGTTAGAGAGTCTGTTCATAGCGGTTGTGAGGTCGGACCTTCATTCTGTTGTTGAAGAGTTTCCCCTGCATGTGGAAAACACCATCTGGTCATGCAGTTTTCCTTCCAGCCAAGTTTTGGCATCCATAATAGTTTGGGGATCGATGTAAACAAAGGACTTTGCTTTGCCAAATGACCTCAAGACAAACGCTGTGAGCCTGGAGGAAAAGATGAATGAACACACGGTTGCCTGGGGAACTTCAGCAGTGGTCCACTGGAATGGAATGCAATGCAACCCTTCTGATTCCAAACCCAAGACGCTTAGGGCCGTTTCACACACAAACTGCGCGTTGGCGGTGCGGGAGTGGGGCTGTCCATTGAGCGGTGCCTGTGGGCTTGTGCATTCACACAAGAAATTCTACGCGAACCGGCCGCCAGAGCTCTGCATTTAAAATCTATGGACACCATGCAAGTCCCGCTTACCACACTGAAAACGTGTGGAACAATAGAACTCGTTTCAATTTCTAAAAAGCAGGGTGGGAGCTGCGCGGCTCCTGTCCGGTTTCTAAGCGGTGATCCGCGCAGCTCCCACCCTGCTTGCACACGCAAGCATTCTGAACGAAAATGGACTAAAACTGCGCCCGCACAGGTTTGTGTGTGAATCGGCCGTAACCAGTAGGCCATGGCTGCCCCATATTGGAGCTGGTTTACCTGTGTTTCCCATAAGACTGACTGCTAGAGACCAACTCACCAGGTGTTCCCATAATGCACTGCTAGAGACCAACTCACCGGGTGTTCCCATAATGCACTGCTAGAGACCAACTCACCGGGTGTTCCCATAATGCACTGCTAGAGACCAACTCACCGGGTGTTCCCATAATGCACTGCTAGAGACCAACTCACCGGGTGTTCCCATAATGCACTGCTAGAGACCAACTCACCGGGTGTTCCCATAATGCACTGCTAGAGATCAACTCACCGGGTGTTCCCATAATGCACTGCTAGAGACCAACTCACCGGGTGTTCCCATAATGCACTGCTAGAGATCAACTCACCGGGTGTTCCCATAATGCACTGCTAGAGATCAACTCACCGGGTGTTCCCATAATGCACTGCTAGAGACCAACTCACCGGGTGTTCCCATAATGCACTGCTAGAGATCAACTCACCGGGTGTTCCCATAATGCACTGCTAGAGACCAACTCACCAGGTGTTCCCATAATGCACTGCTAGAGACCAACTCACCAGGTGTTCCCATAATGCACTGCTAGAGAGCAACTCACCAGGTGATCCCATAATGCAACTCACCAGGTGTTCCCATAATGCAACTCACCAGGTGTTCCCCTCTCCTGAGCCAAACGTGCTGTAGGCTCCATCACTGTGCTTGTAGTTCAGCTGCCTCTGGTATCCTATTGGTTAGAGTGGAATTGGCCATTAGTCATCAGCCATTACTCAAATACATGCGAATGTCAAAGACCAATCACATCAAGCTCAGAGCTCATTAGGTATGCACCTACACCCCAGGCACCAATCACATCAAGCTCAGAGCTCATTAGGTATGCACCTACACCCCAGGCACCAATCACATCAAGCTCATTAGCTATGCACCTCAATCCCAGACACCAATCACATCAAGCTCAGAGCTCATTAGCTATGCACCTAAATCCCAGACACCAATCACATCAAGCTCAGAGCTCATTAGCTATGCACCTAAATCCCCAAATTACCTAAATGACTCATCCCTTGGATACAGAAGGTCTACCGAGGTTGTTGCCAAGCCCTCGTCATTCTACAAGGAATACTCACCACTCTTGAGGAACTTGCTGGATTTCTCCTTGATCTCTTCAGTGAGCTGTCCAGTGTTCTGGAGGTACTGCAGAATGTAGATGTTTGGGGACAGGATGGCAATATTTTGTTCTCCACAACCATAAGGCATCTGCAGGAGGCTACCGATGTTCTTCATAGCGCGACCCAGGAGGTCTCCTGCAGGAGGGATGGAAGTTTGGACACTCATGATTCTAAGGTCAGGAATCTGCTAGTTCATTTAAAGTTCTGCATATGAATGGAGTGTTGTATGTACATGTTTATGATTCTAAGGTCAGGAATCTGCTAGTTCATGTTAAAGTTCTACATATGAATGGAGTGTTGTATGTACATGTTTAAATGAATTAGCAGATTCCTGACCTTTAGAATCATAAAATTCTGGGTGGGACTTTTCTTACCCAGCACAGACACTGAGGCTCTGGCTGATCCCTTCACTACATCCTGTGGGAGATTCAGCTCCACCTCTTCTGTTAGAGCGCCCCCTGTGGGAACAACATGAAACTGAGCTGAAGGCCAGGCAGGAAAGACACTATTAGATTAATACTTCATTAATAAAATCATGGCTAATTAAAATACTACTATACATCACACAGACAGGAGTAACTGGGTAAGAAGGAATCTGTTGATCTTTTTAATCAAGTATGAAGGACACAAAGATCAAACATGATGGCAAAATGTAAATTTGGGAAATGATCTCAATTCACCCTTTGGACACAAGAGCCAGCTGAAGCTTTGAGTCTTCTCTGTTCCTTCAGCCTTGGGAGAGAGAGAAAGAGAGATGATGTCAGAGGAGTGAGTTCAGCTCTAGGAGTGAGTTCAGCTCTGGGAGTGAGTTCAGTTCTATGAATGAGTTCAGCTCCAGGAGTGAGTTCAGCTCTAAGAGTGAGTTCAGCTCTGGGAGTGAGTTCAGCTCTACAAGTTCTCTGGGTCTGACGCTGTGGGGGACTGCTCTGCTGGCAGGCCTACCTGGACCTTGAGGGAGCGTGTGACCGTGTCTATGCGGCCTCTCTGCGGGACAGTCACCACCTCGTTGCCACACACAGTATTGGACGATTCAGCGGCAGCACTCACCGTCACGTTCATCTCTCCTGCAACACAAACTTCCCACGTCACCCTCAGCCCAAGGGTGGACTGGCAATATGGCACGCAAGGCAAATGCCCGGTGGGCCGACACATTATTTGGGCTGATGGCCCTGACATTCTCACTGCAACTGTAATAATAGGCTGTAATCAGGCTTATTTTCTAATGGTCTGACCAGTATGGTGGGCTGGTCTTGATCGAAATGCCGATTTTCTGTCCCAGTCCGCCGCTGCCTCAGCCCACCTCTAATCACAAGTGGATTTTTGGATGAAAATCATCAATGTAAACAGCTCACTCAGAGGGTGTGCCAATTAGCCCCCATCTGAAGGTCTTTAACTCTTTAACACTCCTACAGAATAACTCACCCAACACAGGGGGCACCAGTGTCCATCTGAAGGTCTTTAACTCTTTGACACTACACTACAGAATAACTCACCCAACACAGAGGGCACTAGTGTCCATCTGAAGGTCTTTAACTCCTACAGAATAACTCACCCAACACAGGGGGCACCAGTGTCCATCTGAAGGTCTTTAACTCTTTAACACTCCAACAGAATAACTCACCCAACACAGGGGGGACCAGTGTCCGTGTCCATCTGAAGGTCTTTAACTCTTTAACACTCTTAGAGAATAACTCACCCAACACAGAGGGCACTAGTGTCCATCTGAAGGTCTTCCTCCCATTTGCACAGAGACAGGAGGAGTACTGGCCATCAGATGAGGGGGTCAGAGTGAAGTCAGATGAAGAGGCAGGAGTCACTGTCACCTGCCAGAGATTCATGTTTAACACCCAAACAACACTGCAGAGAGGAGTTACTGTTTAACACCCAATCAACACTGCAGAGAGGAGTTACTGTTTAACACACGATCAACACTGCAGAGAAAACATCATGGTTAGTACACACAAACAAGAATCCCAAATTATTTTGTATCCAGCAAGGAAAGATAATGTTCTCAATTATGGAAACCGTTCAATAGAACTGATTAACTAGTAAATCAATCAGTGTAACACATGCTTCTAAGGGCCATCTCTGCTGCTCCTTACCATGATGCAGTTGGGCAGGTAGTTGAAGACTGTTGCTTTGAGCTCAAAGGTCTCTCCACGGATGATGGAGTATGGCAGGGAGAGCTCCAGGAAGAAGGGCTGGAAAACTGTGAGCTGAACTGGTGGGGCCAGACCAAAGCCCTGGGGGGACAGGCAGAAAGCCTCCGTGTCCCAGGTGGTGATGGTGTCAGGGACAGTGAGAGGGACTTGTACTTCTCCAGACTCCCTGGAACAGAGAATAAGCATGTCAACCTCAACACAACCTCTGCCAAGTCCCAAGGACACTGAGGACTTCCTGGCTACTCACCCCACAGAACTATAGAGGATTACTATATCTATGACTAACCCCACAGAAGTATAAAGGATTACTATATCTATGACTCACCCCACAGAACTATAAAGGATTACTATATCTATGACTAACCCCACAGAAGTATAAAGGATTACTATATCTATGACTCACCCCACAGAACTATAGAGGATTACTATATCTATGACTAACCCCACAGAACTATAGAGGATTACTATATCTATGACTAACCCCACAGAACTATAGAGGATTACTATATCTATGACTAACCCCACAGAACTATAAAGGATTACTATATCTATGACTCACCCCACAGAACTATAAAGGATTACTATATCTATGACTCACCCCCAGGGGTGAAAGTAGTTTGAATTTCTTACCTGTACTACAAAAAAAAATAAAACATTCTAGTGCGCCCTTGTGTTATGTATGGCTCAAACAAAAAGGTAAGCAGGCCTACGGCATTGGGCTAATTTCACACACATTCCGACATTCCATAGTAGCAAACTGAACATACTGTCATACTAATTATCCCTTTTTCTGACTTGAAAAAATGGGTAATAACATTTAAAACATATGATGAAATTCACTTTTTTTCAAATAATGCACATG
Organism: Sardinella longiceps; assembly: GCA_027497455.2. Classification (NCBI taxonomy): domain Eukaryota; kingdom Metazoa; phylum Chordata; class Actinopteri; order Clupeiformes; family Clupeidae; genus Sardinella; species Sardinella longiceps. Next base: position 20,187,220 of record JAODXP020000027.1, read on the forward strand.
GGAAGCCCACAAACTGGGAAGTCCCAAATAGATAGAAGCTTTTAGAATATTCATGCACAAAAATGTAAAACTACTCCTTATCTATTTAGGACTTCCCAAATTGTGGACTTCAAATATGCATTATTTGAAAGAAAGTGAATTTAGATATGTTTTAAATGTTATTACCCATTTTTTCAAGTCAGAAAAAGGGATAAATTCAATACATTTGAATGTTCAGTTTACTACCATGGGATGGTTTGTTTATTAAACAGCCCTAGGAACTCTGTCAGGGCCGTGCAGAGACCTTTGGGCTATGTTCAGACTGCACTCCAAATCTGATTTTTAGCATATCTGATCAACATCAGATCTCTCTATCGACCGCGTTCACATTGCTTGTCATATCGGATCTCCATGTCCGCTAATCACCTGCCATATCCACGTGGGTTACTATGGTACCCCAACGCATCATGCCCACAAATAATAAACAAACCCGCGGAGGGTAGAATGCTGGTTGTTTCTCTCTCAGATGGTTAAGTGGGGCCGTAGCACACAGCTACAAGTAACAAGGAAGTATCAGAGATGGAAGAATAAAGTTACTCATCTTTATTTCAGTGCATCAATGCAGTCCAGCACAGCTGTTAGTTGCCTTTCTGATGCGTGGTTGAAAACTTTCACTGACGTTGCTTTCCACACGCGAGGTAAACTCCAACTTGCGGCAAATCCATAACGCGCACTGACACGTTGTTATAGCAAACGACACTGTTTTTAAAAGGAGAATTAACATTGATCTCTCACTTCCGTCCATCTGCATTCCACGTGTTGATGTTTGTGTCACGTGACAAATGACGCAAGTGACACGGTGAAATCTTATCTCATGTGGAAAAGCTGTTCAGATCGCAGCATATCCGATATGAATTGCAATTGACACCACATGGGTATGTAGGGCGTAACAGATTCGGAAAAATCGGAATTCATGTGGTTTTCTGCTGTTCAGACCACCCGAAATCAATTCTAGATACAATCTGGATATGAAAAAATCGGATTTGGGATGCCAATCTGAACGAGGCCTTGGAGGGCAGGGGCTCAAATTTTAAAAATGGGCACAACAACATGCCAACTCTAATTACAAGTACTTTTTAATTACAAGAGGGATGGAAAATACTGTATTTTGAAAAATAAAACTTTAAGTCTCCTATCTTAATATATCCAACAATAATGCTTGTCTTTATACAGAGGCTAGGGGTGTCAGGTCAGGAATTTTGTAAGCATTTTCATGCAATGTCCTTCATTCTGGTGCATTTTACTAGGTTGCTATAGCAATTAATTCAATGGCTTACCTAATTTGATTTGATTTCACACCAACAAGTAGTTTGCAAAGTACTATTGCCACATTACAATAGTACTTAAAATGGCTACCAGGCACAAAAATGTTTTTTTTTTGTTGTTTTTTTTTTGTTTTTTTTTAACATTTACTCAATTGTAGTCATGACTTTGAGCCTGTGTTTGAGTGTAACATCTAGGCTACTTGGTTATCCCTTTTATACAGTAATCTATATATATAATAAAAATGATGCAGCACAGCTCATCATCATGGCCTAGATCAAGAGGATAAAAACAACAAACCAAAAATGTATACAGCCATTTCTACTAAGTTCCTCTTTTTAATTTTTAATTTTATTTTTTTGTAGAACTCTATGGGATTAGTTGCTCTACTCTATTCAAGTCTAGCTGCTACAGCAAAGAAAAAGATCTGAAACGCAGACCCCTCCCCTTTCTTGTGTGTGAGACTTCAGCACTGAAGTCTGAACTGGCAAACGGATTTGGGGTGTTCACTTTCTGCAATTGAGAGATAGAAATCTCTTCTATTCAAATTACAGGTCTATATCATACTGTGTAGTGTTTTTTGTTTAGTTTTATTTTTTGAGCTCTTGGTTATTAGATGGAAATCCAGCAGCTAACTAAGCCAAGTTTATAATCAAATAAAGATATTTCCCTAGCCAAATGATCTTTACACTGAAATTGAACCACCTTATTCTCAAGCAAGTACATTACAAGTGGTACCAATGCATGCCTCTGGTTGTCTACTTTAATTTGATACCGAATACCTCCATTGTAGATGCAGGTATGTCCATATCAAAGCTTCCAAAAGACAATGAAGCAAAACCGCTTCACCCGCTATTGTATTTTTCGGCGCTCGCGTGCGCAAAAACAAACAACAAAGAAAAAACTTCGGAGTGCCAGATGCCAGAAAATGTATTTGCAAATGGCACAAATAATTGGTGAGACATTTTAGCTGAATTTCCAAGTCTGAACAACAAGTGTTACTGTCGCAAATGCTAAAGACAGGCAGGCCCTGTCAGAAAGACACTTTTGACATCAAAGAGCAAAGGGGCGGTAACCCTCATGTCTTACCACTACGGCGTACCGCCTGTCAATCTTATACCGGTACGTAGTATAGGTGCGTACCGGCTTACTTTCACCTCTGCTCACCCCACAGAACTATAAAGGATTACTATATCTATGACTAACCCCACAGAACTATAGAGGATTACTATACCTATGACTAACCCCACAGAACTATAGAGGATTACTATATCTATGACTAACCCCACAGAAGTATAAAGGATTACTATATCTATGACTAACCCCACAGAAGTATAAAGGATTACTATATCTATGACTAACCCCACAGAAGTATAAAGGATTACTATATCTATGACTAACCCCACAGAAGTATAAAGGATTACTATATCTATGACTAACCCCACAGAAGTATAAAGGATTACTATATCTATGACTAACCCCACAGAAGTATAAAGGATTACTATATCTATGACTAACCCCACAGAAGTATAGAGGATTACTATATCTATGACTAACCCCACAGAAGTATAAAGGATTACTATATCTATGATAGAGTTTAGATTCGCTGCCCGAGCCCGAGCCCGGCCCGAGCCCTACCCGAACTTGGGCCGGGCTCGGGCTGACATTTGCTGTCACTCTATCGGGCTCGGGCCGGGCCGGGCTCATGATCAATGTTCCATAAATAGGCCTATGCTTTATAGGCCTATATGTTTTTTTTTATTTATTTATTTAGCCTATGACGCTATATGGTGTGACACCCAATAAAGTTGTATGTATTATGGTTAAGTAACTCAGCAAAAAATGTTATCTAAGCCTAAGGTGATTAATAGAAAAAAATATGTTTGAACAGCTCTGCGCAGCATTGGGCAGCACCTGTCAGCTGCGCTCTGTCGGCTACATCAGACCTATAACGTAATATAAAGCTTCTAATGTGATGGGGGAAAAATAAAATAAAATTAACCCAGTCCAGTGGAAAGCATAAGGAAACATCAAGTTTGTTTGTCAGTAAAATCGTGCTTCTTTCGCGTGGGAACCGAAAGTGAAAGTGGATACATTTGGAGAAATTACGGTGTTTCTGAATACAATAAAGGTAAACGTTGCAGCGCACAACGCATTATTACATTTACATTTACATTTATGCATTTAGCAGACGCTTTTATCCAAAGCGACTTACAAAAGAGGGATAACAATTAAGCTGCAACACAATACAAGTAAGTGCCTACTGGGAGTGCCATTTGCTAATAGGAGAGCAAGTGCTAGAGTTTAGAAGTGCTTGGTCAGTGCATTCCAAGTAATTTAACGAATTAGGACAAGAGATACTCTTGAAAGAGCTGGGTCTTCAAGAGTCTCTTGAAAAGTAGAAAGAGTGCCTGTTGTTCTAATAGTCTTGGGGAGACTATTCCACCAGTTAGGAACAATGCATGAAAAGAGCCTAGATTGACCTGTGCGCGGTGCTGGTCGTTCCAAACAGCGATCCTTGGTTGAGCGGAGCGATTGGAGGTTAGCATATTGTTTGATGATGTCTTTCAGGTAGACTGGAGCAGTTCCCTCCAGTACCCTGTATACCAACATTAGTGACTTGAATTTAATGCGAGCAGCCAGGGGCAGCCAATGGAGCTCCCTGAACAGTGGAGAGACATGTGCTCTCTTTGGCTGGTTGAAGACCAGGCGTGCAGCAGCCTTCTGGATCATTAATAGTGGTTTTGCTGCACACGCTGGTAGACCTGTTAGAAGAGCGTTGCAGTAGTCAAGACGAGAGATAACCAGCGTCTGAACCAGGAGCTGTGTTGCATGTTGAGTAAGGTACGGCCTGATTTTCCTAATGTTGAATAAAGAGAAACGGCACGACCTAGCAACGGCAGCAACATGATCCGTGAAGGTCAGCTGGTTATCAATTATTACGCCTAGGTTTCTTGCAGCCTTGGTAGGAGCAACAGATAGAGAGTCTATCTTAATGCTGATGTTGTGGTGCAGGGCTTGCTTGGCAGGGATGATCAGCAGTTCCGTTTTCGAGAGGTTTAGTTGAAGGTGGTTGTCTTTCATCCATGCAGATATGTCTGAGAGACAGTCAGAGATCCGTGTTGTCACTGTAGAGTCACCAGGAGGAAAAGACAGATAAAGCTGGGTGTCATCTGCATAGCAGTGGTAGGAAAAGCCATGCGAGTGGATGACTGGACCCAGTGTTGTTGTGTACAAAGCAAAGAGGAGGGGCCCCAGTACTGAGCCTTGGGGTACTCCTGTGGTAAGGTAGTGCTTTGCTGAGGTTTTGCCAAGCCATGAGACATTGAATGATCGTCCAGTGAGGTAGGATTTGAACCAGGAGTGCGCTTTGCCGCCGACGCCCATGCTTCTAAGTTTATCCAGAAGAATTCTATGGTTGACTGTATCAAACGCTGCTGATAGGTCAAGTAGAATATATTATTATAATAGCATTATAACCTCTGTCTAGAAAACTTCTGGTTATTAAATTTTTTTTCGTGGATTTGCCAGCATGACAGTCTAATGAATGAATGAGTAGCCTATCTAATCTCAGTGAATGAGAGGTGCGCAGAGCTGTGTGTCAGCACAAGGTATGACAGAAAGACGTGGACCTCAACACAGACATGAAGTCTTGTCAACAGGCAATATGCTTCAAGAATATGCTGAACAAATGTCTGTAAATCAATCCGGAATTGTTGTTGAACATGCAGTTACAAAAGTAGGCCATTATTAGGGCTATTTAACATGTCGGGTTTAAATCGGTCTCGGGCTCATTATCACACGTTATCTCTCGGGTCGGGCCGGGCTTGGGCAGAAAATGATCGGTCTTCGGTAGGGTCGGGCTCAATTTTTGGGCCCGATCTAAGCTCTAATCTATGACTAACCCCACAGAACTATAGAGGATTACTATATCTATGACTCACCCCACAGAAGTATAAAGGATTACTATATCTATGACTAACCCCACAGAAGTATGAGGATTACTATATCTATGACTAACCCCACAGAACTATAAAGGATTACTATATCTATGACTAACCCCACAGAACTATAAAGGATTACTATATCTATGACTAACCCCACAGAACTATAAAGGATTACTATATCTATGACTCACCCCACAGAACTATAAAGGATTACTATATCTATGACTAACCCCACAGAAGTATAGA
>JAODXP020000027.1:20200314-20202814 GCA_027497455.2 Sardinella longiceps
TGTGTGTCTGTCTGCAGAGGTGGCCAGAGAGAAAATAACAGTAGTGTTACTCCACAGTCCTTTACTCCTCCACAGCAACAGATGGCGCTATAGCAGCAGCTTACAGTACATTACACAGACAGCCATAAATATAAAAGCTCCTCAAATACTGTCTGTGCTCCAGTCCCTCCTGGACATAATTATAGTCTCTTGTGCATGTGGCCCAGCACCGGCTACTGTACATATTAGCAATATATAATAATCTTCCATCATCAAAGTCTCTTTCTAAACAGCTGATTCTTTTTGCCCAGTACCTGCTACTGATTCTACAGCCCAGTTCCAGAAGCACCCAGGCTGGAACGCAAACCAAGCTGAGCCCCTTTTCCATAAGACAAATACGTTTTTGGTTCATGGTATCCCATGGTTCTACAATACAAAGTGTACACATGACATACCTACATTAGAAACAGAGATGTACTGGTGGCTGGACACAAGTAAACTCAGTTTACCCCCTACAAAAAAAAAAAAAAAAAAAAAGAATGAGAGCTTCTCCACCTCTTGAGTTTATGCACTAAGTTCAGATTTTAACATTCCCAAAACCCACAGCTTTCTCTTACTTAAAACCACAACAATATATAATAATCTTCCATTATCCTCATTAAAGGCTTAACTTTTTTTCCAAACAGAGTGCCTTTGGCTAGCCTATCCCTTACACTCCTAGTAGCGCTCTCAGCATTTTTAATAAGGTCTTCATTTCCCCTCCCTGCATGCCATAGGCTGCTGTCCCTGCACTTAAAACCTTTTTAGAATGTGTCTAGTTTTCAATTAAGTGTGGTTAGAGATGACATTAAACACTTTAGTGAAAATACGCCTTCATGAATAGCCGAGTTTGTGTCCATATCAGGCCTATTGTTGCATTATTGGAAAACTTACCTGTGCAGTATAATTCATACCAGCAGAGGTCACTATATATGAGCCACTGAAAGTCGGCTTGATGTCTGTGTATTGTAGGCTATGAGAAGGCTGCCTTCATTCAGCTGATGAGTTGTTAATGTTGTTTATACACACGTAATCTATTAATAATTAATTTATGTATTTATTTAAAGTCTTCATGTGTTCTATTAGCAATTGCTACTAGCTTCTCTGACGAACTCGACAACATCTGACATTAATCAGCTCCATTCCGTACAGCTGCCCAATAAGCGCAGGTGTGTCCTAAAGATCCAGTCCGTGTTTTGTGTTAATCCAGTCCGCCACCGTGAGTTCCAACCAACCAACCCTCAGCGCCAGACTCTCATTCCGGGCTCAAGATGGCGGCCAATCCAGTATCGATGTGTCAATATTGGAAGCGTTTTGATTTACAGCAATTGCAGGTAAGCTTTTCTGCTCCAAATTCTTTTGCTCAGATGAAGACTATGTCCCAGCACATGCACATGAAACTTTTACGAGGGGTTACATGCGGTTACATCACTGTTTGGTGACGTGGAAGCACTCTCTCCCTACTACTAAGACCTGTTTTGCGCTGATCGAAGAAGTGGCTTTCTGCCTGATCAGATTCAATTGATCCAAATTCCCATCGATCATATGGCGAGTCTGTTGTGTCCCACTCTGGTAGTGGTGATTTAGGCTATTTATTTGCCCGGAAAATCAGGAGAATAACATTTAGTTACATGCAGTGGACGTGTCGTCCCGATACTGGCAACTCATTATGGGGAGTGACTGATTTCTGGGGAGATAAATGCATCTCCGTGGCGCAATTAAGGTGATGACAGTTAATGACAGTGGGTGCACAGAGTTGTGCGACTCTGTGAATGTCAGCCCTGATGTCTTTAGCACTGCGATGAAGAGTTTATGTCAACATCATTAGATCCAAAACAACACCACCACTAGATATCAAAACACTGGTACAGGCAGAATAGGAAACAGCAATAGTTCACATTGCTTGTTCACATCATTACGCTTGTTCCAACAAGTTTGTGCCACTATTAGTCTATATATTTTTATGTATCTTTGCAAGTTGGTAGCATCCAAGACCATTAACGTTACATTCCCTGAGATGACGCCTGCTTGGAGGAGGACTATCCCAAATAACGTTATTGGCTTTCGGGCTCTTTCCACATATAGATAAGTAGCGCACTTTTAATTTCGTCGCACAGCAAATCAATAACGTTACAGTCGTCCTCATCGAGACTTTTGTGGTTAACGTTACACTGAAAATTAAGTGTGGTGGGTTCCATGTTTTCGTCGCCGGGTGTTGATCAGCCACGTCGATACTTTTACCCCGCTAGTTACTGTTCCTGCTAACTTGTACTGTTAACTTCTGATGTTAATCTCTCATTCTAACGTCTGGTGCTATCTAGCTCACTAATGCAAACTACTAATGCGCTTCAAGCGCTAACTACTAACTACTAATGCTGACTGCTAACGTATTGCTTGCGCTAACTACCAATGTTTACTTTACCTGGCTAACTAGCTTGACTGCCTGTCAGTAGCCTACGCTACGCTGCTCTGCGCCACTCTA
>JAODXP020000027.1:20207814-20210314 GCA_027497455.2 Sardinella longiceps
ATATCAAGATATCAGGCATGGACATAATAACAGTAACATAATAACAGACAACATAACAGACAATGTGTGTGTGTGTGTGTGTGTGTGTGTGTGTGTGTATAGAGGTGACGGTAAAAGCGTTAAAGGAGAAGGTGCGTGACTATGAACAGAGTTAACTGTGTGTGTGTGTGTGTGTGTGTGTGTGTGTATAGAGGTGACGGTAAAGGCGTTAAAGGAGAAAGTGCGTGACTATGAACAGACGCTGAGGAGCCAAGCAGAGACTCTGGCACACGAGACCAAACTACAGCTGTGCAACGACTACGCTGAGAAAGAGAGGTAACACACACACACACACACACACACACACACACAGACCTTGCAGTTAGACACACTGAAACTTTACTCTGTTTCTCTCTCTCTCTCCCTCTCTCTCTCTCTCTGTCTCTCTGTCTCTCTCTCTCTCTCTATCTCTCTCTCTCTCCGTCTCTCTCTATCTCTCTCTCTCTCCCTCCCTCCCTGCCCCCCCCTCCATCTCTCTCTCTCTCCCTCTCTCTCTCTCTCTCTCTCTCTCTCTCTCTCTCTCCTCCATCCATCCATCCACCCCCCCCCCCCCCCCCCATAGGAAGCTGCAGGAGTCTCATGATTCTTTGTCCTCTAAGTTGGAAGAAGCCGAACACAAGACCCAGACCCTCCAGACTGGTGAGCTCTCAGCCAATCACGTTAGCCCACTCAGACAGCTCAGCCAATCACGTTAGCACACTCAGACAGCTCAGCCAATCACGTTAGCCCACTCAGACAGCTCAGCCAACCACGTTAGCCTATTCAGTTAGATTCAATTTATTTTTCAATCCAATTTATTTTTGTAGAGCGCTCAAATACAGTGCATTGTCTCGCAGCGCTTTACAGACAGTACGGGAAGCATCCATGAGTAACAGGGGCAAGGAAAAACTCCCTTAGCTTTGCTAATAATTAATTTCTGGGCAGAAACCTTGGGCAGATCCACGCCGCATGGGCTCAACCCACCTGCAGGGGGCCTAATAAAGTATCTGTACAGTTGGTAGTCTGATGCATAGATTGAGCATGGTTTAGTCAGAGTAACAGCATGAATACAGAATGTTGTCTGCTGGTAAGAAAAAAATATAGTTTGTGAGTAGATCAGCCAATTATGATAGCCACTTAGACAGCTCAGCCAATCACATTAGCCTATTCACTCAGGTCAGCCAATTATGATAGCCCACTTAGACAGCTCAGCCAATCACGTTAGCCTATTCACTCAGATCAGCCAATTATGATAGCCACTTAGACAGCTCAGCCAATCACGTTAGCCTATTCACTCAGGTCAGCCAATTATGATAGCCCACTCAGATAGCTCAGCCAATCACGTTAGCCTATTCACTCAGGTCAGCCAATTATGATAGCCCACTTAGACAGCTCAGCCAATCACGTTAGCCTATTCACTCAGGTCAGCCAATTATGATAGCCCACTTAGACAGCTCAGCCAATGGATGCTCAGCTTACAATTCATGAGCAGCACTCTGAAATCATAAGTGTCCTTTTCAGCCACACAGCCTAAAGCCGGCCGCACACCGGTTCCGACAGCATTGCGGAGCACTTGCGAATCCGACAATTTTGCCTAGCACCTAGCACAGTAGCCTGTGAAATTAACATTGGATGTCAATGGGCGGCTCCGACAAAATAGACTTCAATCGTAATTCACAACCGACGGCGGAAGACTTCGGCGCTGGTGTGCGGGGTTGCATTGAAAACAATGGAATGGAATGTTGAAGGCAGAGTGCTCCGCACTGTGTCGGAAGCGGTGTGCGGAGCCCTTAAGAAGTCTAAACAGCACTCTGACATCATAAGTGTCCTTTTTCTCTGCAGCCTTGGAAGTGTATAAACAGCATTCTGACATCATAAGTGTCCTTTTTCTCTGCAGCCTTGGAAGTCACTCAGGCTGAACTCTTCGACCTCAAGGCCAAATATGACGAGGAGTCCTTCGCCAAGTACGAGACACACACGCGCGCACGCACACACGCACACACACACACACACACATACACCTCTGTGAGGGCTTAATAACAGCATAATTAAATTTATTAAATTAAGAAAAATGTGTGTGTGTGTGTTTGGGGAGGTGGGCGTGTGCTAACTCTGCTGTCTGGATCCTCATGGGGGGGATGAGATTGAGATGTGTGTGTGTGTGTGTGTGTGTGTGTGTGAGCTAACTCTGCTGTCTGGATCCTTATAGGGGGGATGAGATTGAGATGGTGATGACAGACTTGGACAGAGCCAATCAGGTAAGCAGCCTGTCCCTGTGTGTGTGTGTGTGTGTGTGTGTGCTTATTCTGGGACGTAATATAGAATTCTTTTAATCAACCAGTGCGTCACTCCCAACCTCATTCTCTTTGCCCCCCCCATCTCTCTCTCTCCATCTCTCTCTCCATCTCTCTCTGTCTCTCTCCATCTCTCTCTCTCCTGTCTCTCTATCCCCCCATCTCTCTCTCTATCTCTCTCTCCATCT
>JAODXP020000027.1:20215130-20217630 GCA_027497455.2 Sardinella longiceps
CCCACGACCCATGCTCAGGTAAACTACATTTCCCATCAATCACCACTTAACCCCCAGACCCATGCTCAGGTAAACTACATTTCCCAGAGTGCACCTCACCCACTATGTGTGTGTGTGTTTGGACATGCTCATGTGTATAGTATGGAGGTGTGTTTACACTGAGAGAGAAGGTGAGGACCATCATGTAAACTCTCTCGTGTGTGTGTGTGTGTGTGTGTGTGTGTGTGTGTGTGTGTGTGTTTAGGTTCTACCTGATTGGAGGAGGAATCCCCATCATCGTGTGTGGAATCACTGCAGCAGCCAACATCAGGAACTACGGCAGCCAGAACAAAGCACACTAGTGAGTCCTCTGTGTGTGTGTGTGTGTGTGTGTGTGTGTGTGTGTGTGTGTGTGTGTGTTTCCTGTAGTTGCTGGATGGTGTGGGAGCCGAGTCTGGGAGTGTTCTTTGGGCCACTGGTGTTTATCATGTCTAATCTGTGTGTGTGTGTGTGTGTGTGTGTGTGTGTGTGTGTGTGTGTCCTCTAGTTGCTGGATGGCGTGGGAGCCGAGTCTAGGGGCGTTCTTCGGGCCGCTGGCGTTCATCGTGTTTGTGGACACGCTCTACTTCCTGCTGATCCTCCTGCAGCTTCGCCGTCACCCAGAGCGCCGCTACGAGCTCAAAGAGCCGCCCACTCCGGACGAGATGCAGCGATTGGCCGGCATGGAGAGTGTGACTCCGCCCCCTCTGGTAGAGAACGAGCAGAGCTTCCGAACGCAGCTTGTGGGCGTGGCCTCAACGCTCGGCCTCTTCCTGCTTCTCTGGGCGTTTGGAGCGCTCGCTGTGTCACATGACCCGGCCTTCAGCCAATCAGCTAACAGCCCATCCCATAATAGCCCCACCCCCTCCCCTCTGTCTCTGACGGGGCGTGTCTGTTTGGGCTGACTGCGCTCTCATTGGCTGCCTTCCTGATGACTCATCACGCTGCCAGTCGCTCTGACGTGCGTCGCCTCTGGGCGCGCTCCTGCTCGTGTTGCCCCCGGCGACCGCTCCACACACTCACTCTGCTGCCGCTGCCCGAGGCCATCGCCTCCTCGGCCGCTGCCGGTGGGGTTGCTATGGTTACTGGCTCCTCCGTGTCGTCCAGAGGAAACGGCGAGGGGAAGTGTGGCGGGGAGGCGGAGTCGAACTGTGGAACCAATAGGAGCGCTCCCAGCCTGCGGACATCTGCCAAACTCACCAACCTGCAGGTGATGTATATACTTGTGTGTGTGTGTGTGTGTGTGTGTGTGTGTGTGTGTGTGTGTGTGTGTGTCGTGTGCGTGCGTGCGTAGTTGCTGGGAGACTCTAGTCTAGGTGTATGTGATGCACACGTAGACTAGAGTAAATGAAAATGCTGTGAGCGACTAAAAAAAGCTAAAAAACGGTTAACTTTATGCAAATTAGCTATGCGCGTTTCAGCTGTAAAATCTAAACGCTGTGATGTTAATGGGAATGACAACAGGCACGTAATGAGCGATAGAGCGATTTGGGCGAACACAGAAAATTTAGCAGCTGCTTTTTTGAGCTACAAAAGCTCAAATGTTGGTGTGAACGTACAGTTGGGTGACATCACAATGGGCCATTAGCCAATCAGAATCCTTTGCCCGACAGTCTGCCCAGCTACACCATTGTCACTTTTTAAACTTTAGGACTACAATTAGCTCTGTTACGACTACAGATCCTGTTCCTGTTTCCTCTGCCTAAAACTCCAAACTTTCAAAATAAAAGTCTGTTGAGCCATTTAAACTGTTTATCAACTATGCATCCAGGCTACTATTAATCTATGAATTACCTAGCAACCACCCTAACAACCACCATACCTACCCTAGCAACAACCTAGCAACAACCTCACATACCATAGTAATGGCCTAGCAACCTATTCCTCAGTTGCAACCAACAACTTAACCTAGCAACCACCACACCTACTCTAGCAACCACCTCAAGTACCCTAGCAACGGGCTAACAACCACTTCCACAATTCTAACCTGGCAACCAAAATAGCAACCGACATGCTTAACCTAGCAACCACCATACCTAACCTAGCAACTGCCTAGCAACCACCTTAGGTACCCTAGCAACAGCCAAGCAACCACTTCCACAGTTACAACCTAGCAACCAACATAGCGACCAACATGACTAACCTAGAAACCACCCTACTAACAACCAAACCTAACCTAGCAACTGCCTAGCAACCACCTTAGGGACCCTAGCGATGGTCCAGGAACCACAGTTTCAACATACCAACTAAAATCGCAAACAATGTGCATTGTAATGCATTTGTAATTTTCCTGGAATTACATTGTCTAGTGTGTGTGTGTGTGTGTGTGTGTGTGTGTGTGTGTGTGTCTGTGTGTGTGTGATGTATTGTCATCAGTGTATTGTGTGTGTGTATGTGTGTGTGTGTGTGTGTGTGATGTATTCTCATCAGTGTATTGTGTGTGTGTATGTGTGTGTGTGTGTGTGTGTGTGTGTGTGATGTA
>JAODXP020000027.1:20225130-20227630 GCA_027497455.2 Sardinella longiceps
GAGAGAGAGAGTGTGTGTGTGTGTGTGAGAGAGAGAGAGAGAGAGAGAGAGTGTGCTACAGCACACTACAGTAGCCAGAAACCTTTCCCAGTCAGAGTCACTTCAGCGTCCTCATCATTGGCTGCAAACGTTGTGGACTTGCACTACCAGAAGAACTCCCGTAAAATTGGACTTTCAGAAAGACAGACTAGCTCTAAAATACTGAAAACTGATGTTGAATTTTGATTCTCCAGCAAAGCCACTTAACTTGATTCCATCCATGCACAGTAGCCTACATGTTGAACATAAAACACACACACATACACTCTACATGGCTCATACACACACACACACACACACACACACACACACACCCTACATCCATCCATGCACAGTAGCCTACATGTTGAACATAAAACACACACACATACACTCTACATGGCTCATACACACACACACACACACACACACACACACTACATCCATCCATGCACAGCAGCCTACATGTTGAACATAAAACACACACACATACACTCTACATGGCTCACACACACACACACACACACCCTACATCCATCCATGCACAGTAGCCTACATGTTGAGCATAAAACAAGCTTCAAACCAAGATGAAGGCATTGAGTCTATCTGCAGTAGGCGTGGTGACAATTACACTTTTCATTGCAGCCTAATAGAGAGAGAGAGGCTAACCCTACATTTAAAACATTTAAAAACATGAACTATAAAATAATTATATATATTTATATTTGAACTGTAAAATAGAATATATATTTGGATTTGAGCTCTGAGATTCCACATGCTCACATTTCATAGACACCAGTACAAAAAACAGTTAAAAAATGGGAGAGTTGGCGTTGGATACTGATTGACCCAAAAGCTGGCTAGTTGGCATTTGTTACACGCGCGCGCACACACACACACACACACACACACACACACACACAAACACACCTGTTGACATGCATGATGAGCAGACCCTAGACCCTCACAGTTACACCCATCTCAGTGTGAGGCGCCAGCTTTTGCGTTTTGGAATCACACACAACATACAGCAGCTTATAAGCTTGTGTGTGTGTGTGTGTGTGTGTGTGTGTGTGTGTGTGGTGTATTACAGCGCGTCTGACTGCGGCTCATCAGTCACCTTGAGCAAACCCCACTCTGCTCTCCTCGCGCGCTCTCGTTAAATTCAGGCGCGTTCCCGCGCGCCATCAGTCTGCTGAAGTTTGCTGCTGCACGCGAGCAACAACTGCCGCCACTTCATTTCAATCCTACCGGTACTTCAAGATGAGGCGGCTGGAGAGCATGTTTGTGCGTGTGGACACTTCACGGTTTTCTCGAGGTAGGACCACCGGTGCTTCATGTCCGTGTTCGTGTCTGTGTCAGCAAACGATCTGTCACCTGTTACGCGTGCATACGGTGGATTCCGTGCTCTGCGTGAGATGTAACGTTATAACCCGGCTCTCGTGATGGACTTAAAGCTCGAGGATCTTAGGTGATGCGGTGTTTCCAGCTGCGCGCAGCATTTACCGGGCAGCGGGACTCGTCTGTCTTTGAGTTTCCGTGAGTCTCTCTCTCTCTCCCTCCAGATCAGACCTCTGATAACTATCTGTCTTTGAGTTTCTAATCTACACCTCTAACGTTTCTATTTGAGTTTCCGTGAGTGTCCTCTCTCTCTCTCTCTCTCTCTCTCTCTCTCTCTCTCTCTCTCTCACTCTCTCTCAATGATCTGTATTGGCCTGTGTGAAATCGGTGATGGGCCAAAAACTAAGATAGACTACTGTGTCTGTAGCCTAGAACTCTAGAACTTTAATTTGCTCTGCGAGTGGGTCTAGGCACCGGCCATATCTCAGACCTTCATTGCGTCTGAGCTGTTTGTTTCTGGGCTGTTTACGCTCTTGGTTGTATTCAGACATCATGGTGTTTAGCTAATCACGATGTTACAGTATATCTGGACATGGAGTTTTTGGGCGGACTAAGCGTTGTTTAAATCGCTTGTTAGTTGTTAGTTGCTAGTCGCGCTGATTAGTTTTAACAGTTTTACCCGGGGGTCTATCACTGGTCTCCAGACTAGGCTATACATTCATGTTCTAGTCTGTTTTATTAGTTTTAGCAGTTTTACCCGGGGGTCTATCACTGGTCTCCAGACACTAGGCTATACATTCATGTTCTAGTCTCTATAACGTTACATACATTCATGTTCTAGTCTGGTGTGTCAGGCTACTGAGGCTGCATAGACTCAGATTTAGTGTGGGTTAAATGGTGTGCTAATCTCTCCCCCTCTCCCCTCTTCTCCTCCCCTCTATTCTCTCTCTTCCCTCTCTCTTCTCTGTTCTCTCTCTCTCTTCCCTCTCTCCTCCTCTCTATTCTCTCTCTCTCTTCCCTCTCTCCTCCTCATGTTATTTCTCTCTGGTCGTTCAAACCAGCAGATCCACTTTTAGGAGTTCCCCCCTCTTGTATGTGTAACGTTATGCATCAGTTTGTGTGAGTGTGCGTGCATCAGTGT
>JAODXP020000027.1:20250130-20251642 GCA_027497455.2 Sardinella longiceps
TAAGTGTATATATGTGTTTCAGTTAGAACTAATCTTTAAAACACATTATGTCTATAGCCTACATCTTAGTAAGTGTATATATGTGTTTCAGTTAGAACTAATCTTTAAAACACATTATGTCTATAGCCTACATCTTAGTAAGTGTATAGATGTGTTTATTAATGTCTATTTGAATGTGCTCTTGCATTTGCATGACAGTTATTAAAAGAGAGAGTAGGCCTAGCATAGCAACATCTTGTGTCCATGCCAAGAATGTAGGCTGTGTGCTTGTGTGTGTATTAATTTTACACTGTAAACAATACAAACGTTATGAAGTACGACTATGAGATAACATAACCTCAGAAATAAAACGGCAACAAGTAACGTTAATATGTTTTTTGAGTAGAAAAAATATGCCTTTAAAAATTGATGGTAAGATTAAATTTAGCTTACCAACTGCATTGTGTAGACAGTGACCGAAGCAGGTCATTCGTCTCCAATTGTTCAAGGCAACTGATTTTACCACGTTAGAGCCGCTATCTGTAGTCACGCACACTTGCCGTGTTTCGTCCAGGTCCCACTCGTCTAGAAAGTCTTTCAATCCGCTTGCAATGTTTTCCCCTGTGTGGTCCTCAGGGAAAAAACTGGTCTGCAGGCAGCAGCTTTCCAAGTTCCACTCCTCAGTAATGTAGTGAACCGTTAAGCTGATATAAGGCTCCGAGGCTCGACTGGTCCACATGTCTGTGGTCGATGAAAAAAAATCCACCTGGGACAGTTTCATCTTTTAATTCTGTTCGGGTATCATCGTACATTGATGGCAGGGCCCGCTCAGAAAAATGGTGCCTTGACGGCAAGATGTACCTGCCGTCAAATTTCTGTAACATGCGCCTAAACCCCACTTTTTCTACTGCATATATGGGCAGCATGTCTTTGGCCAAACAAAATGCGACAGACTCCGTCAACTCTTTCCATCGCCTGTCTTTCTTGTTATAAGGGGTGCAGTTGGTAAAGGCCTCGGTTATTGTTGGTTGGGTAACGTTAGACTTCTTCCTAACCGAAGAAGAGGGAGATCTACTTGTACTTGCCTCCTCTCGTAGCGTCTGGCATTGGTCGAATTCGACCGGGTGCTGTTTGAGGTGGTGGAAAAGGTTTGTGGTGTTGCTGTCTTTAGCGGGAACCGTTCTTTTGCACACAACATTTATTTGCTTCACATCAGACCGTCTAAAACCAAACCAGTTCCAAACAACTGACGTGGCACCATGCTTCAGAATCAGCTGCTCTTCTCCGGCCTCTATGTCAACCCCACCTTCAGCCATGCTTGTCTGCTACTAACTAGACTACGATTTGAGCTGCAGCATGCATGTCAGAACGCTAGGGAGCGCGTTGTGCACTATACGTCATCAATTAGACTCATCTGTTACAGACTGCCAATGTCACAGACCCGAACATCATTTTTTTTTAATTTATCGTTTTTATCGGCGGAAGAAAAATTCTTCCCGTGGAATTTTGCTTTCCCGATATATCGCACGCGAT
>JAODXP020000027.1:20251742-20254242 GCA_027497455.2 Sardinella longiceps
CCCCACGACCCATGCTCAGGTAAACTACATTTCCCATCAATCACCACTTAACCCCCAGACCCATGCTCAGGTAAACTACATTTCCCAGAGTGCACCTCACCCACTATGTGTGTGTGTGTTTGGACATGCTCATGTGTATAGTATGGAGGTGTGTTTACACTGAGAGAGAAGGTGAGGACCATCATGTAAACTCTCTCTGTGTGTGTGTGTGTGTGTGTGTGTGTGTGTGTGTGTGTGTGTGTGTGTGGTGTTTAGGTTCTACCTGATTGGAGGAGGAATCCCCATCATCGTGTGTGGAATCACTGCAGCAGCCAACATCAGGAACTACGGCAGCCAGAACAAAGCACACTAGTGAGTCCTCTGTGTGTGTGTGTGTGTGTGTGTGTGTGTGTGTGTGTGTGTGTGTGTCCTGTAGTTGCTGGATGGTGTGGGAGCCGAGTCTGGGAGTGTTCTTTGGGCCACTGGTGTTTATCGTGTCTAATCTGTGTGTGTGTGTGTGTGTGTGTGTCCTCTAGTTGCTGGATGGCGTGGGAGCCGAGTCTAGGGGCGTTCTTCGGGCCGCTGGCGTTCATCGTGTTTGTGGACACGCTCTACTTCCTGCTGATCCTCCTGCAGCTTCGCCGTCACCCAGAGCGCCGCTACGAGCTCAAAGAGCCGCCCACTCCGGACGAGATGCAGCGATTGGCCGGCATGGAGAGTGTGACTCCGCCCCTCTGGTAGAGAACGAGCAGAGCTTCCGAACGCAGCTTGTGGGCGTGGCCTCAACGCTCGGCCTCTTCCTGCTTCTCTGGGCGTTTGGAGCGCTCGCTGTGTCACATGACCCGGCCTTCAGCCAATCAGCTAACAGCCCATCCCATAATAGCCCCACCCCTCCCCTCTGTCTCTGACGGGGGCGTGTCTGTTTGGGCTGACTGCGCTCTCATTGGCTGCCTTCCTGATGACTCATCACGCTGCCAGTCGCTCTGACGTGCGTCGCCTCTGGGCGCGCTCCTGCTCGTGTTGCCCCCGGCGACCGCTCCACACACTCACTCTGCTGCCGCTGCCCGAGGCCATCGCCTCCTCGGCCGCTGCCGGTGGGGTTGCTATGGTTACTGGCTCCTCCGTGTCGTCCAGAGGAAACGGCGAGGGGAAGTGTGGCGGGGAGGCGGAGTCGAACTGTGGAACCAATAGGAGCGCTCCCAGCCTGCGGACATCTGCCAAACTCACCAACCTGCAGGTGATGTATATACTTGTGTGTGTGTGTGTGTGTGTGTGTGTGTGTGTGTGTGTGTGCGTGCGTGCGTGCGTAGTTGCTGGGAGACTCTATCTAGGTGTATGTGATGTACAGTAACTAGAGTAAATGAAAATGCTGTGAGCGACTAAAAAAAGCTAAAAAACGGTTAACTTTATGCAAATTAGCTATGCGCGTTTCAGCTGTAAAATCTAAACGCTGTGATGTTAATGGGAATGACAACAGGCACGTAATGAGCGATAGAGCGATTTGGGCGAACACAGAACATTTAGCAGCTGCTTTTTTGAGCTACAAAAGCTCAAATGTTGGTGTGAACGTACAGTTGGGTGACATCACAATGGGCCATTAGCCAATCAGAATCCTTTGCCCGACAGTCTGCCCAGCTACACCATTGTCACTTTTTAAACTTTAGGACTACAATTAGCTCTGTTACGACTACAGATCCTGTTCCTGTTTCCTCTGCCTAAAACTCCAAACTTTCAAAATAAAAGTCTGTTGAGCCATTTAAACTGTTTATCAACCATGCATCCAGGCTACTATTAATCTATGAATAACCTAGCAACCACCCTACCAACCACCATACCTACCCTAGCAACAACCTAGCAGCAACCTCACATACCATAGTAATGGCCTAGCAACCTATTCCTCAGTTGCAACCAACAACTTAACCTAGCAACCACCACACCTACTCTAGCAACCACCTCAAGTACCCTAGCAACACACCTACTCTAACAACCACTTCCACAATTCTAACCTGGCAACCAAAATAGCAACCGACATGCTTAACCTAGCAACCACCATACCTAACCTAGCAACTGCCTAGCAACCACCTTAGGTACCCTACCAACAGCCAAGCAACCACTTCCACAGTTACAACCTAGCAACCAACATAGCGACCAACATGACTAACCTAGAAACCACCCTACTAACAACCAAACCTAACCTAGCAACTGCCTAGCAACCACCTTAGGGACCCTAGCGATGGTCCAGGAACCACAGTTTCAACATACCAACTAAAATAGCAAACAATGTGCATTGTAATGCATTTGTAATTTCCCTGGAATTACATTGTCTAGTGTGTGTGTGTGTGTGTGTGTGTGTGTGTGTGTGTGTGTGTCTGTGTGTCTGTGTGTGTGTGATGTATTCTCTATCAGTGTATTGTGTGTGTGTATGTGTGTGTGTGTGTGTGTGTGTGTGATGTATTCTCATCAGTGCATTGTGTGTGTGTGTGTGATGTATTCTCATCAGTGTGTGTGTGTGTGTGTGTGT
>JAODXP020000027.1:20261742-20269242 GCA_027497455.2 Sardinella longiceps
TAGGTGATGCGATGTTTACAGCTGCGCGCAGCATTTACCGGGCAGCGGGACGCGTCTGTCTTTGAGTTTCCGCGAGTCTCTCTCTCTCCCCTCGAGACCTCTGATAACTTTACTATCTGTCTTTGAGTTTCTACACCTCTAACGTTACTATTTGAGTTTCCGTGAGTGTCCTCTCTCTCTCTCTCTCTCTCTCTCTCTCTCTCTCTCTCCTCTCCTCTCCTCTCTCTCTCTCTCTCTCTCTCTCTCTCTCTCTCTCAATGATCTGTTGGCCTGTGTGAAATCGGTGATGGGCCAAAAACTAAGATAAACTAACGTTACTGTGTCTGTAGCCTATAGACACACTCTAGAGTGGGTCTAGGCACCAGCCATATCTCAGACCTCGATTGCGTCTGAGCTGTTTCTGGGCTGTTTACGCTCTTGGTTGTATTCAGACATCATGGTGTTTAGCTAACCACAATGTTATATCTGGACCGGGAGTTTTTGGGCGGACTAAGCGTTGTTTAAATCGCTTGTTAGTTGTTAGTTGCTAGTGGCGCTGATTAGTTTTAACAGTTTTAGCCGGGGGTCTATCACTGGTCTCCAGACACTAGGCTATACATTCATGTTCTAGTCTGTTTTATTAGTTTTAGCAGTTTTACCCGGGGGTCTATCACTGGTCTCCAGACTAGGCTATACATTCATGTTCTAGTCTGTTTTATTAGTTTTAGCAGTTTTACCCGGGGGTCTATCACTGGTCTCCAGACTAGGCTATACATTCATGTTCTAGTCTGTTTTATTAGTTTTAGCAGTTTTACCCGGGGGTCTATCACTGGTCTCCAGACTAGGCTATACATTCATGTTCTAGTCTCTATACATACATCCATGTTCTAGTCTCTATAACGTTACATACATCCATGTTCTAGTCTCTATACATACATCCATGTTCTAGTCTGGTGTGTCAGGCTACTGAGGCTGCATGGGCTCAGATTTAGTGTGGGTTAAATGGTGTGGTAATCTCTCCCCCTCTCCCCTCTTCTCCTCCCCTCTATTCTCTCTCTTCCCTCTCTCTTCTCTGTTCTCTCTCTCTCTTCCCTCTCTCCTCTCTCTCTATCTCTCTCTCTCTTCCCTCTCTCCTCCTCATGTTATTTCTCTCTGGTCGTTCAAACCAGCAGATCCACTTTTAGGAGTTCCCCCCTCTTGTATGTGTAACGTTATGCATCAGTTTGTGTGAGTGTGCGTGCATCAGTGTGTGTGTGTGTGTGTGTGTGTGTGTGCATCAGTGTGTGTGTGTGTGTGTGTGTGTGTGTGTGTGTGTGTGTGTGTGTGTGTGTGTGTGTGAGTGTGTGTGTGTGTGTGCGTGCGTGCGTGCGTGCGTGTGTGTGTGCTGTGCCAGTGTGTGTGCTTTAGTGCCAGAAGCTGACTGGGAAGCATCTGCCAACGTGGCCGTTTGCCATCAAACTAAGTGACAGAGTGTGTGTGTGTGTGTGTGTGTGAGGGGGGGGTGTATGTGTTTCTCTGTGTGTGTTGTGAAGGGGGTCACCATATAAAGATATTCATCAATATCAACAGCAATGACTGAAAATACACACACACAGACTCTCTCTCTCTCTCTCTCTCTCTCTCTCTCTCTCTCTCACACACACACAGACACAAGGCAAGGCATTTTTATATAGCACATGTGTCATGCCAATGGCAACTCAAAACACACACACACACACACACACACACACACACACAAAACACACACACACAAAATGGATAAAGGATGGATATCAGCTGTGTGTGTGTGTGTGTGTGTGTGAGAGAGAGAGACAGAGGCCCTGGTTACACACACCTGGATATCTACAAAGACACACATTTGTTTCTCTCTGCGGCTGCATCTCTGGCTACATGTAAACACGGAGGTTTCAGTCGTGAAGACGGATATATTCTAGAACTCTGGGCAAAGAGCAGACTTCTGAGAACTCTGTGGGAGCAGGGTTGCATTGAAAACAGTGGAATAGAATGTTGGAAGCGGAGTGCTCAGCACTGTGTCGGAACCGGTGTGTGTGCGGACAGCTTCACTTGGTTCATGGACATCCAGAATTGTTTGCAGAGCCTGCTAGTATTCAGGCATGTGTGGAGTGATGTGTCCCCTCCTATAATATAAGAAAGGCTGTGGAGTGATTAGTGATGTGTGGAGTGATGTGTCCCCTCCTATAATATAAGAAAGTCTGGAGTGATTAGTGATGTGTGGAGTGATGTGTCCCCTCCTATAATATAAGAAAGTCTGCGGAGTGATTAGTGATGTGTGGAGTGATGTGTCCCCTCCTATAATATCAGAAAGGTTGGAGTGATTAGTGATGTGTGGAGTGATGTGTCCCCTCCTATAATATAAGAAAGGCTGGAGTGATTAGTGATGTGTGGAGTGATGTGTCCCCTAGTATAATATAAGAAAGTCTGTGGAGTGGTTTAGTGATGTGTGGAGTGATGTGTCCCCTCCTATAATATAAGAAAGTCTGTGGAGTGGTTTAGTGATGTGTGGAGTGATGTGTCCCCTCCTATAATATAAGAAAGGCTGGAGTGATTTAGTGATGTGTGGAGTGATGTGTCCCCTCCTATAACGGCCGAATCACACACAAACCTGTGCGTGAGCGGCGCGTAATCAGTGCGGGGCGCGGTTTTGGGGCGATTTCATTTAGAATACATGTAGTGTGGAGTGATGAGTCCCCTCCTATAAGAAAGTCTCTGGTTAGAGTCATCTTCTCAGAGCTGCTGCAAGCTGCTGCTTTAGGTAATCTTTCCTTTGGCAGCCCCGACCACTACACTAGTAGACGGACGACAGCCAACAGGTAAGCACACACACACACACACACTCCTAATAGAGGAGAGCAGCTCTTCCAATCTGCACCTAGGCTCTTCCCAGGATGTAGGATGAAGTCACTGTAAGAGAAACACCAGTGGTGTGTGTGTGTGTGTGTGTGTGTGTGTGTGTGTGTGTGTGTGTGTGTGTGAGAGAGAGAGAGAGAGAGAGAGAGAGAGAGAGAGAGAGAGAGAGAGAGAGAGAGAGTGTGTGTGTGTGTGTGTGTCTCTGTGTGTGTGTGGTCACCTGTAGAAAAATTAGAGCTCCATCTAGTGGTGTGTGTGTGTGTGTGTGTGTGTGTGAGAGAGAGAGAGAGAGAGAGAGAGAGTGTGTGTTTGTGTGTATAGTCACCTGTAGCAAAATTAGAGCTCCATCTAGTGGTGTGTGTGTGAGTGAGAGAGAGAGAGAGAGGTGTGTGTAGTGACATGTAGCAGCATTACAGCTCCATCTACTGGTGTGTGTGTGTAGTGACATAGCAACATGGAAGCTCCATCTAGTGGTGTGTGTGTGTGTGTGTGTGTGTGTGTGTGTGTGTGTGTGTGTGTGTGTGTGTAGTGACATGTAGCAACATGGAAGGTCCATCTAGTGGTGTGTGTGTGTGTGTGTAGTGACATGTAGCAACATGGAAGCTCCATCTAGTGGTGTGTGTGTGAGAGAGAGAGACAGAGAGAGAGAGAGACTGTGTGTGTGTTTAGTGACCTGTAGCAGTATTACAGTATTACAGCTCCATATAGTAGTCGTGTGTGTGTATGTATGCCCTGAGTTTCCGAATCGCCACTGTGGGAGTATGTGTGAGTGCGAGTATGAGTGTGAGTGTATGAGTATGATTGTGTGAGTATGAGTGTGTGTGTGTGTGTGTGTGTGTGAGGAGGCTAATAAAGGTGTATAGCAAACTGGCTTCCTGAGCTGGAAGTGCATCTTTGTTTATGTGTTCATTGGGTGTGTGTGTGTGTGTGTGTGTGTGTGTGTGTGTGTGTGTGTGTGTGTGTGTGTGTGTGTGTGTGTATGGTTTAGTTCTGCAGACCGGCAGAATCTATGCACACTCATGCAGGCACATAATATCCACACACACACACACACACACACACACACACACACACACACACACACCTGACACACAACCCAGAGGTCTTTGAGCTGAAAGGGACAGAGCAGAGAGAAAAGCAAACACACACACACACACACCTGTTCTGAGAGGGGAATATGGTGTGTGTGTGTGTGTGTGTGTATTTGAGGTGTTCCACCCGCTGTGCTACGCTAATATTAGCAGCACAAGGTCAGGAGGCTGACCCAATTTCACATCTAAGACACACATACAGTATTGGACACGGACACACACACACACACACACACACACACTAAGATACACATACAGTATGAGATCTCTTGTCATGAATAATGGAATAAAAGTAAAATGGTATTCATGTGAATATGAACTCATCTTAAACATTTCCAGAGAATAAGTACCAAAGGACAAAACACTTTGCAGTCTCCACAGGCTTGTCAAACATGCTGCAGTCAAAGCTGTAGCGGTCGGGGCTGCCTTACGCTAGGAGCTGCTTGTTTAGCTGGTGCCAGCTTTAGACAGGGATTAAACAGTGATCGAAACTTCTAGCACTCTTTCCAAACTAACACACAATTCTGGTGTAAAAGATGTGAAAGTATCAGTTTAATGACGTGTTGGATCTACTAGCCAATCACAGTGAGCTGTCGGGCAGCCGAGTGGATCTACTAGCCAATCACAGTGAGCTGTCTGGCAGCCCAGTGGATCTACTAGCCAATCACAGTGAGCTGTCGGGCAGCCGAGTGGTAGATTCAGGAAAGAAAAGTTGTTCTGAGATACACGAGTTACTTTAACACATTATTTGTTTGGCTGAGTTACATACTTTAATACAGTATTTGTTTGGCTGAGTTCAGGATCAATGTAATGACTCTGGCGAGTGGCTAATGTAGGCTAATCCTACAATGCTAACAATCAGCATCATGAAGTGAACTAGTTGAATAGCAGGACAGTCCAGGTGCAGAAGCTACACAAACAGGACAGTCCAGGTGCAAAGTGTTGATTTGAAAGTGCAGTAGCCTAAAAGTGTTGAATTCCAGAGCCTGTATCTTTGTTATTTTACTAATGGCACTAAACAAATGCATGTGTTCATAGATCTTCAGATTGCTCTGCACAAAGCATGGCTGAAGCGGGTCCATTCTGTACACACTTCTTGCAGTGTTTACACACACGGTAGTCTAGTGCATGTGGTTGTTGCTGTCGCGTTGTGTGTGTGTGTGTGTGTGCGTGCGCACGCGTGTGTGGTTGTTGCTGAATTTGAAAGAAGCGAATGGGCCCCATGGATCTGCTACGTTTCTCCAAAACCCAATTAAGCCAATATCCCCATATCAGGACCAATATCTGATCCAAATACCATTTTACCCACATCAGGACCAATATCTGATCCAAATATCAGATCAATGCACCCATATTCTATATCTATACATTTTCACCTTTTTCACGTGTGTGTGTGTTCGTATTATGGGCGGGCTATGTCAGGCTAGTGCAGTGTTTCTCAAACTTTTTCTGTCATTCCCCACTTTGGAAGGCAGAGAATTTTCACGCCCCACCTGGAAGGCTCAATTTGTGCACAATATCTCTGTGAGGAATACTTTGGGATTTTTGTCAATGTTAGAATTTTTAATGTTACTAATTCAAAGCCAAATTTCTCTCGAACCCCTCATCACAGCAACAATTGACTGTCATATGTGCATATCTGACGATAGCTGTGAAGTTGGGGGGCATGGTGTGGCCATTGGTCAATTACAAAGAGATGTCTCGCGCCCCACATGTCATGTGTCTGCGCCCCACTAGTGGGGCCCGCCCCACAGTTTGAGAAACACTGAGCTAGTGTGTGTGTGAGAGAGAGAGAGACCTATTTGTGTGCAAACTGCAAGTAGTGAACATGACAAATGCTGACTGACCACATCTGAGGATAAAAATACATGATGCGTACACACACACACACACACACACACACACACACACATACACATAAACGTCATTCTCTCTCTGTGTTTGTGTGTGTGTGTGTGTGGTAATGTGCTTGAGAAGGACTCTGTTGGCCAGTCTCTTAGCCAGAATGATAGACCTGTGTGTGTGTGTGTGTGTGTGTGTGTGTGTGTGTGTGTGTGTGTGTTTTGGCCAGTCTAAGGGGGAAGTGACAGACTTGGAGCACAGACCTCTTACATCAGCACAAAAGGCACAGACCTGGCCCGCCTCTTGAGTGTGTGTGTGTGTGTGTGTGTGTGTGTAAAGAGTCAGTTGGTAAATTGAATGGGTTTGTCAGGCAGGTCTTCTGTGATTGGTTGAGTGTAAGCGACTTGTGATGATGCGGTTTCCTGTAAGGTGGAATCTCTCTCTCTCTCTCTCTCTCTCTCTCTCTACACACACACACACACACACACTCTCTCTCTCTCTCTCTCTTTCTACCTCTCTCTCCTCTTCTCCCATCCCTCTCTCGCTCGCTTGTTTGTAGCTACAGTGTGTGTGTGTGTGTGTGTGTGTGTGTGTGTGTGAGAGAGAGTGTGAGAGAGAGTGTGAGAGGGAGAGAAGCAGATTATATCTTGTCTCCTCAGGTAAGAGATCGGGCTACATTGGGCTGTTCGATTTTCTGTGTGTGTGTGTTTGTGTTTCTATGTGTGTACATGCATGAGTTTGTTTGTGTGGTTTAAGTAACATGTAAGGTTCCCATTGGTGTGTGTGTGTGTGTGTGTGTGTGTGTGTGTGTGTGTGTGTGTGTGTGTGTGTGTGTGTGTGTTGAGAGACAGAGTTAGTACATGTGTATAGGTGTCTGATAGGTGTATTTATTTTTTTGTGTTTGTATTTGTGTGTGTGTGTTTGTGTGTGTGTGTGTGTGTGTGTATGTGTGTGTGTGAGAGAGAGAGAGAGAGAGAGAGAGGGAGGGAGGGTGTGAGTGAGAGATAGAGAGAGGTTGAACGATGACGATGACCATCTAATTATTTCCCATTGGGGTTATCAAGCTGAATCAAACACACACACACACACACACACACACACACCTGCATACACATACACCCACACACACATTTGACGATGAGGTGTATTTCAGTAGATGTCAGCGCCAGTGAAAGGGTTTCTCTCTCTCTCACTCTCTCACTCACTCACTCTCTCACACACACACACCTGTGATGAAGAGGTGTATGTTTAAGATTATGGCACACACACATACATGAGGTGAGGTGTGTATTGCAGATGATGGCACACACACACACACACACACACACACACATATGATGGTGAGGTGTGTGTTGTAGAAGGATGATGTCGGCCCCAGTGAAAGACCAGCAGTGGAAAGAGACACACACACACACACACACACACACACATATATGATGGTGAGGTGTGTGTTGTAGAACGATGATGTCGACCCCAGTGAAAGACCAGCAGTGGGAGGCGGAGCTAGGTCGTTACCGTAGAAACCATGGCATCTCCAGGAAGCTGCTGCTCAACTGCTGTCTGCTGCGCAAACTCATCACCTGGGCCACGCCCACTGGGAGAGGTAACACACACACACACACACACACACACACACACATCACCTGGGCCACGCCCACTGGGAGAGGTAACACACACACACACACACAAATATGACCACTGGCCAATCAACAGGCCTTTA
>JAODXP020000027.1:20271742-20274242 GCA_027497455.2 Sardinella longiceps
ACTTCTTGTAGTTTAGTTAGCCCAGAATGCTATAAACTACTAGCGGAAGATTAGCATGCTATTACTACAGGTAAACTCTATGCAGTCTAATTAGCCCAGAATGCTATAAACTATTAGCGGAAGATTAGCATGCTATTAATACAGGTAAACTCTAGTTAGCCCAGAATGCTATAAACTACTAGCGGAAGATTAGCATGCTATTAATTAGGGCTGGGCGATAAAACGATAGCGATATGAATCGCGATAGACACTTACACGATAGCAATAGAAAATGCGCTCGATAGAACTTTCGATAGAATTTTTTTCCCTGGGCGGATTCTAGCTCCGCTCTGTCCGCATTTTCAAGAAGCGCGCTGCGCTCATTGACTGCGCTCTACCAGAAAGGGCACGCACTGACTGATTGTTTACTGGTTAGCTGCTGCCACTCAGGCTTGCTTTTCATGTAGCCTGAAACTAGTCAGAGATACTTTCAGCTGATTCATGTTCTGATTTAGTAATGCAGGGCAATCGTAATTAATAACTGTGAGTAGATTGTTTGAAAAGTCGGAAAGGCCTGATGAACAACACTGTTCACATATGAACTTGTAAAGTACGACAGCTGACAGCTAACGGTGCACATGACGTTACTGGCTGCAGGGACAGATTTGACGATGTTAGCGCACAACGTTAGCAAGGTAAACATACAACAGACAAAGCTCAAACAAGCTAGTATGGTCAGCAACCTACTGAACACATTAAAGCTGAATGATTTTGTAATTTTACCTTAATCAAACTCATTGAAGTAATCCATGTTATCAAGTAGCCTTGTGTGAAGTGAAAAGCATGCCAGTGCACCAAAACAAACTTCGTTTTGAAGTCACATTATGCTAACGAGTCTGCTGCAGAACAGTTGCCACATAGGCAACAATGTAAACCATACAAAGCCCCTCTCTGATTGGCCTATTTAATAGATGAATAACATAACATATTTTGGTTAGAATATTAATTTCCTTTATGTATTGGTAGGCCTATTTATTCAGCTTATATTTTAGTGTGGAGAGACATTAGACTTCTCCTCTTAAATTATTATTTTTTTGACTACTAGTTTTATTTAAGGGAGAGAATGTTCTACTTCAGGAGTTTAAAAGAACCCTAAAATAATAGGCCACTTTAAAGCAGAATTCAACCCTGCTCAAACACTATTTTTTAGTATATATTTATACATGACAGTGCTGCCATTTAATGTAATAATTCTATATTAAAAATAAAATATAAACCTTAAAAAAATTTAAGATGTTTTGCGCACCTGGGCCCATTTAAATACGTCATTAAAAAAATTCAATAATTATCGATATCGACCAATATACTGAGCCTATATCGTGATAGAGATTTCAGCCATATCGCCCAGCCCTACTATTAATACAGGTAAACTCTATGCAGTTTAGTTAGCCCAGAACGGTAACTAGTAGCGGAAGATTAACATGGCAACAGCTACACTTTGGTCGTTTCTCAAAAAAAAAAAAAAACATCTAGAATGAACCTCGATTACAGTACTGGGACCTCCCACTTCAAGTGGTCTTCCAGTGCACTTTTCTTGGTGTGTGTGTGTGTGTGTGTGTGTGTGTGTGTGTGTGTACGCGCGTCCTCCCAGCTCTCTGGGTGGCTGTGTGAACTGACAACCTGAAGTTTCCATTCCTTTACACAAAGACACTAAGTGCTGTGTGTGTGTGTGTGTGTGTGTGTGTGTGTGTGTCTGGTCTTTAATGGGCTAAAGAGATGAATGGCGTCTCCCCTTAAGCCATGTGATACACTGGTGTGTCTGGTAACATATCAAGTGTTGAGTGTGAACCCTGTGTGTGTGTGTGTGTGTGTGTGTGTGTGTGTGTGTGTGTGTGTTTCCATACCTGTTAGCTGTCTGTTGTGTAGTTGAGCTGCAGTTGGCTGAGCTGCTGTGAGGGTCTCTGCTCTAATAGGCAATAGGGCAGTGGTGCTGATTGATAGATGATTGATAGGTGATTGATGATTGATATTGATTAATAGGTAATTGGTGATTGATGATTGATAATGATTGATTATTGGTGATGATTGATAGGTGATTGGTAGGGGATTGGTGATTAATAGGTGATTAATGATTGGTGCTGATTGATAGGTGATAGGTAATTGATGATTGGTGCTGATTGATAGGTGATAGGTAATTGATGATTGGTGCTGATTGATAGGTTATTGATAGGTGATTGATGATTGGTGCTGATTGATAGGTAATTGATAGGTAATTGATGATTGGCGCTGACTGATAGGTTATTGATAGGTGATTGATGATTGGTGCTGATTGATAGGTTATTGATAGGTGATTGATTGATGATTGGTGCTGATTGATAGGTTATTGATAGGTGATTGATGATTGGTGCTGATTGATAGGTAATTGATAGGTGATTGATGATTGGTGCTGATTGATAGGTTATTGATAGGTGATTGATGATTGGTGCTGATTGATAGGTAATTGATAGGTGATTGATGATTG
>JAODXP020000027.1:20281742-20286742 GCA_027497455.2 Sardinella longiceps
AGTTAGAACTAATCTTTAAAACACATTATGTCTATAGCCTACATCTTAGTAAGTGTATATATGTGTTTCAGTTAGAACTAATCTTTAAAACACATTATGTCTATAGCCTACATCTTAGTAAGTGTATATATGTGTTTATTAATGTCTATTTGAATGTGCTCTTGCATTTGCATGACAGTTATTAAAAGAGAGGGGAGTAGGCCTAGCATAGCAACATCTTGTGTCCATGCCAAGAATGTAGGCTGTGTGCTTGTGTGTGTATTAATTTTACACTGTAAACAATACAAACGTTATGAAGTACGACTATGAGATAACATAACCTCAGAAATAAAACGGCAACAAGTAACGTTAATATGTTTTTTGAGTAGAAAAAATATGCCTTTAAAAATTGATGGTAAGATTAAATTTAGCTTACCAACTGCATTGTGTAGACAGTGACCGAAGCAGGTCATTCGTCTCCAATTGTTCAAGGCAACTGCCTTTACCACGTTAGAGCCGCTATCTGTAGTCACGCACACTTGCCGTGTTTCGTCCAGGTCCCACTCGTCTAGAAAGTCTTTCAATCCGCTTGCAATGTTTTCCCCTGTGGGTCCTCAGGGAAAAAACTGGTCTGCAGGCAGCAGCTTTCCAAGTTCCACTCCTCAGTAATGTAGTGAACCGTTAAGCTGATATAAGGCTCAGAGGCTCGACTGGTCCACATGTCTGTGGTCCATGAAAAAAAATCCACCTGGGACAGTTTCATCTTTAATTCTGTTCGGGTATCATCGTACATTGATGGCAGGGCCCGCTCAGAAAAATGGTGCCTTGACGGCAAGATGTACCTGCCGTCAAATTTCTGTAACATGCGCCTAAACCCCACTTTTTCTACTGCATATATGGGCAGCATGTCTTTGGCCAAACAAAATGCGTCAGACTCCGTCAACTCTTTCCATCGCCTGTCCTTCTTGTTATAAGGGGTGCAGTTGCTAAAGGCCTCGGTTATTGTTGGTTGGGTAACGTTAGACTTCTTCCTAACCGAAGAAGAGGGAGATCTACTTGTACTTGCCTCCTCTCGTAGCGTCTGGCATTGGTGGAATTCGAGCGGGTGCTGTTTGAGGTGGTGGAAAAGGTTTGTGGTGTTGCTGTCTTTAGCGGGAACCGTTCTTTTGCATATCTTACACACAACATTTATTTGCTTCACATCAGACCGTCTAAAACCAAACCAGTTCCAAACAACTGACGTGGCACCATGCTTCAGAATCAGCTGCTCTTCTCCAGCCTCTATGTCAACCCCACCTTCAGCCATGCTTGTCTGCTACTAACTAGACTACGATTTGAGCTGCAGCATGCATGTCAGAACGCTAGGGAGCGCGTTGTGCACTATACGTCATCAATTAGACTCATCTGTTACAGACTGCCAATGTCACAGACCCGAACATAATTTTTTTTTAATTTATCGTTTTTATCGGCGGAAGAAAAATTCTTCCCGTGGAATTTTGCTTTCCCGATATATCGCACGCGATATTATATTGTACAACCCTAGTGTGTGTGTGTGTGTGTGTGTGTGTGTGTGTGTGTGTGTGTTGACACACGTGTGATCACACACTGTATGGCCTTTGTCTTCTCCGTTTCTCTTTCTCTTTCTGTGTTTTACTTACCAACATTTCTTTTTTCTTTCCTCCCTTTCTCTCTATCCCTCCTTTCTCTCTCTTTTCCTCCATGTTCTCTCTCTCTCTTTTCTTCATGTTCACTCTCTTTCTCTTTTCCTCCATGTTCTCTCTCTCTCTCTCTCTCTTTCCCTCCATGTTCACTCTCTCTCTCTCTCTCTCTCTCTCTCTCTCTCTCTCTCTCCTTCTTTCTCTCTCCCTCTCTCTATCTATCATCACTCCTGATTCACTCAAGGCATCAGGGATGGAATATACTCTCTCTCTTTCTCTCTCGCTCTCTCTCTCTCTCTCTCTCTCTCTCTCTCTCTCTCGCTCTCTTTCTCTCCCTCTTCTCTTTCCCTCCTCTCTCTTTCTCTTCTGAATTCACATAATAATCTCTATCCCTTTCTTTCTCTATCTCTCTATCGCTCCATCTCTTTTCCTTGGTGAAGCCTCCAAAGGTGTACAAAAGTTGTACAAAAGTACAGTTGTGTGTGTGTGTGTGTGTGTGTGTGTGTGTGTGTGTGTTGGGGGTGGAGCCTCCAAAGGTGTTCTGGGCAAACTAAAGTACAGTAGCACTGATGCTACACTACTACGAGTGTGTGTGTGTGTGTGTGTGTGTGTGTGTGTGTGTGTGTGTGTTTGTGTGTGTGTGTGTGTGTCGTGTGTGTGTGTGTGTGTGTGTGTGTGTGCTGTGTGTGTGTGTGTGTGTGTGTGTGTGTGTGTGTGTGTGTGTGAGTGGGGGTTGGCTGTGTGTGTGTTTCTGTGTGTGTGTGTTTGTGTGTGTGTGTGTGTGTGTGTGAGTGAGTGTCTCACTACAGGTTGGCAGGGAGAGGAAGAGAGAGAGAGTGAGGGGGAGAGTGGAGGGGGTTGAGAAAGAGGGAGGAGAGAGGGAGAGAGAAGGGAGAGAGAGAGGGGGGGAGAGGGAGGGGGAGAGGGGGGGAGAGAGAAGGGGGAGAGAGAGAAGGGGGAGAGGGGAAAGAGAAAGAGAGGGGGATGAGAAAGAGAGAAGAGAAGAAGATGGACAGCAGAGGAAATGGATACTGTAAAATGTAAGAGAAGGCGGGAGACCAGGGAATTGTGTGTGTGTGTGTGTGTGTGTGTGTGTGTGTGTGTGTGTGTGTGTGTAGAGATCGTTAACACCGGCAGAATCACTGCAGAGCCCCAGTCTGACGTCTGACGCTTCACACACTCCCAGCCCCATACACACACACACACACACACACACACACACACACACACACACAGGCAGAGAGAGAGAAAGCGAGGGACTGAGGAGGAGGGAGACAGAGAGAGAGAGGAGAGTGAAGTGGGGAGGAGGGGAGGCTGTGTGTGTGTGTGTGTGTGTGTGTGTGTGTGTGTGTGTGTGTGTGTGACGCAGCGCACTGGCGTCCTTAGAAACACACAGCAGCCTGCAGCGGAACACACTGACAGCGCCTGGAGGAATACTCAGGATTACAGCAGCGCACACACACACACACACACACACACACACACACACACACACACACACACACACGCACGTGCATCAGCGGAGCACCGCAAGTATCCACACACTCACACACACACACTCACGCTCTCAGACGGACTCATCGTGGATATCACACACACACACACACACGTGCATCAGCTGAGCACCGCAAGTATCCACACACTCACACACACACACTCTCAGACGGACTCATCGTGGATATCACACACACACAGACACACTCACACTCACACACACGGACTCATCGTGGATATCCAGCACAGCAAACATGAGTGGTTGTAAGAAGAGATGCCGACGAGAGATCCTGAAGTTAGCGCAGTACCTCTTCAGATTCATCACCGGAACTCTTCACGCAGGTGTGTGTGTGTGTGTGTGTGTGTGTGTGTGTGATCCTGAAGTTAGCCCAGTACCAGTGTTTGTTTGTTCATGAGTGAAAGACAGAGTAGCTTACCCACTACAAAAAGTTTGATTCAGACTTTTCAGGTGAAATATTTATTTGTGTGTGTGTGTGTGTGTGTGTGTGAGAGTGTGTGTGAGAGAGAGGAACAAAGCATGTTTGGTTGTGAAGGTCTTTACTTTTGTGTGTGTGTGTGTGTGTGTGTGTGTTTGTGAGGAACAAAGCAGTAGTATTTACAGTAGTATAAACTCTATTTCTGTGTGTGTGTGTGTGTGTGTGTGTGTGTGTGAGGAACAGAGCAGTAATATTTACAGGAGTGTGTGTGTGTGTGTGTGTGTGTGTGTGTGTGTGTGTGTGAGGAACAGAGCAGTAGTATTTACAGTAGTGTGTGTGTGTGTGTGTGTGTGTGTGTGTGTGTGTGTGTGTTTGTGAGGAACAAAGCAGTAGTATTTACAGTATGTGTGTGTGTGTGTGTGTGTGTGTGTGTGACAGAGCAGTTTTCGTGGTGAGTGTGTCTGTGTGTGTGTGTATGTGTGTACGTGTGTGTGTGTGAGAACAGAGCATAGTGTTTACAGTAGTGTGTGTGTGTCGTGTGTGTATGTGCGAGTGAGTGTGTGTGTGTGTGTGTGTGTGTGTGTGTGTGTGTGTAAATGTGAAGCACTTAGTTACAAGGAAGGTCTTGTGTGAAACTGTGAATGAGTAAATATGTATGTGTGTGTGTGTGTGTGTGTCGAGAGTATCTTGCCTATGCACCATGCACCACGCAGACCTAACCCCTCCTCAACACACACACACACACACACACACACACATGGACATGCGCACCTTTTAAAATCATTTAGTAAAAATGATACTGTGTTTTTTTTGGTGTGTTCAGGCCACTACTCTCTCTCTCTCAGTGTGTGTGTGTGTGTGTGTGTGTGTGTGTGTGTGTGTGTGTGTGTGTGTGAAGGGTGAAGGAGAGTGTAATGATCTTCTCTGTGACTGGGCTGGATTAACTAGATTATTGCTATTGGGCTCCTCGAGATTAAATCAGATTAGCGAAGCTGCTATTGGATTCCATCAGATTAGCCTGTCACACACACACACACACACACACACACACACACACACATCAAACAGTAGCGTCGCTGCTATTGGACTCCATCAGATTACCCTGTCACAGGAGACGCGTCTGATGGACACTTGATAGCCGAGGAGAAGAGAACTCTCCGCCGCCACCGCCGCCGTCTGTAAAAATAGCCAAGGAGAATTCCTACACAATTCCCACACTGTGTGGACGACCATACAGTAGAACACGCACACACACGCGCACACACACACACACACACACAGACACACACACAAACACAGACACACACACAGACATACAGTAGATCACACACACACACACACAGACATACATCAAAGTGCGGCGAAACATTTCTGACGGCCCGCAATAACATCTGATAATATCTGTAAAACTGCTAAATCGATACAACAATCA
>JAODXP020000027.1:20291742-20294242 GCA_027497455.2 Sardinella longiceps
TCTCTCTCTCTCTCTCCATCTCTTTAACTCCATCATTCATTCATCCCTCTCTCTCTCTCTCTCTCTGTCTCTCTCCATCTCTTTAACTCCATCATTCATTCATCCCCCTCTCTCTCTCTCTCTCTCTCTGTCTCTCTCCATCTCTTTAACTCCATCATTCATTCATCCCACCTCTCTCTCTCACTCTCTCTCTGTCTCTCTCCATCTCTTTAACACCATCATTCCTTTCCCCCCATTGGACTGCATTATTAGGGAGGGGCACAGTGATATTTGACTCCATCATTGAGGCAGTGATATTGATCTATCTGGAGCAGTGATATTGATACTATTGAGGCAGTGCATCATTGATTCATTGCGAGCAGTGATCATTGACTATATCTGAGGCAGTGATATTGATCTATTGAAGCAGTGATCATTGATTCATTGCGAGCAGTGATCATCTGATCTATCTGGAGCAGTGATATTGATATATTGAGGCAGTGATATTGCTATATCTGAGGCAGTGATCTCTATCTGCATCTATTGGAACAGTCGATCATTCGATTCATTGGCAGCAGTGATATCTGATTATCTGTAGCACTCATATTGATACTCTTTAGGCAGTCGATCATTCGATTCATCTCGATCTCAGTCATACTCTGACTATACTCTGAGGCAGTGATATTGATCTCTTGGAACAGTGATCATTGATTATTCGAACAGTGATATCTGATTATTGGAGCACGTGATATTGATATATTGGAGCAGTGATATTGATATATTGAGACAGTGATATTGATTATTGGAGCAGTGATATTGATATATTGAGGCAGTGATATTGATTATTGGAGCAGTGATATTGATTATTGGAGCAGTGATATTGATATATTGAGGCAGTGATATTGATATATTGAGGCAGTGATATTGATATATTGAGGCAGTGATATTGATTATTGGAGCAGTGATATTGATTATTGGAACAGTGATATTGATTATTGGAGCAGTGATATTGATATATTGAGGCAGTGATATTGATTATTGGAGCAGTGATATTGATATATTGAGGCAGTGATATTGATTATTGGAGCAGTGATATTGATTATTGAGACAGTGATATTGATTATTGGAGCAGTGATATTGATATATTGAGGCAGTGATATTGATTATTGGAGCAGTGATATTGATATATTGGGACAGTGATATTGATTATTGGAGCAGTGATATTAATTATTGAGACAGTGATATTGATTATTGGAGCAGTGATATTGATTAT
Source organism: Sardinella longiceps (assembly GCA_027497455.2). Taxonomy (NCBI): domain Eukaryota; kingdom Metazoa; phylum Chordata; class Actinopteri; order Clupeiformes; family Clupeidae; genus Sardinella; species Sardinella longiceps. The sequence goes on from JAODXP020000027.1 coordinate 20,292,995, forward strand.
TGGAGCAGTGATATTGATTATTGGAGCAGTGATATTGATTATTGAGAGCAGTGATATTGATTATTGGAGCAGTGATATTGATTATTGGAACAGTGATATTGATATATTGAGGCAGTGATATTGATATATTGAGGCAGTGATATTGATTATTGGAGCAGTGATATTGATTATTGGAACAGTGATATTGATTATTGGAGCAGTGATATTGATTATTGGAGCAGTGATATTGATATATTGAGGCAGTGATATTGATTATTGGAGCAGTGATATTGATATATTGAGGCAGTGATATTGATTATTGGAGCAGTGATATTGATTATTGAGACAGTGATATTGATTATTGGAGCAGTGATATTGATTATTGGAGCAGTGATATTGATATATTGAGGCAGTGATATTGATATATTGAGGCAGTGATATTGATTATTGGAACAGTGATATTGATTATTGGAACAGTGATATTGATTATTGGAGCAGTGATATTGATTATTGGAGCAGTGATGATTATTGAGCAGTGATATTGACTGAGCAGTGATATTGATTATTGGAGCAGTGATATTGATTATTGGAGCAGTGATATTGATTATTGGAACAGTGATATTGATTATTGGAGCAGTGATATTGATTATTGGAGCAGTGATATTGATTATTGGGGCAGTGATAGTCATTATTGAGACAGTGATATTGATTATTGAGACAGTGATATTGATTATTGGAGCAGTGATATTGATTATTGGAGCAGGGATATGATAGTGAATTACTATTACTAATAATGGAGACTTCATTCTCCTTCAATAGGTCCTCTCAACATTCACAGTTCAGTTGTACTTGTGTATAATTACCGCTGTCAATGGAGAATGAAAGAGTGGTGTGATTGGTTTTGCTTCAGCACAGCATTTTCTGACATCGACCAGTACCCGCTTTGGGCGGGTCAACCATGCGCTTTGGGAACGTTTGTTTTACGGGCTCTTTGTCAGACCAAAGTCTCGCAGAGCTTTGAGAGTCGATGGCAATCCGGCTTTATTCACATCTGCCCTGTTTAGTGTCTCTCTTGGTTTGGACCTTTTTGGCAGGTGTGAATACAAGCATTCCAACTCTGGAGCGGACCAAACAAGCGAACCCAGACCCACCTGAAGTGGTTCCAAACAAACCCAGACCCACCCTGGTGCGATTCGATTGAAGTGTGAAAGGGAACTGACCTTGATCCGACCCAAACGCAAAAAGTTTTTTTTGTTTTTTGGACTTGCC
>JAODXP020000027.1:20301742-20311742 GCA_027497455.2 Sardinella longiceps
ACCCAACCACTAGCAGCGCTGTGCCTATACTTTCCCTCCCTAAACCTGTCTCTTGTGTTTGGAGTGTGTGTGTGTGTGTGTGTGTGTGTGTGTGTGTGTGTGTGTGTGTGGAGGGATGTAGGAAAGTGTGTTGACCGGTCTCCTGTGTTTGGTGTGTGTAAAGTGATTAAGGCTAGCTACAGTGTGTGAGTGTGTGTGTGTCTGTGTGTGTCTGTGTGTGTGTGTGTGTGTGTGTGTGTGTGTGTGTGTGTGTGTGTGTGTGTGAGAGAGAGAGAGAGAGAGAGAGAGAGAGAGTGTTCCAGTTCTAGAGTATTTTTAGGTGTGTCTCTCATAGTGACCTTGTGCATTCATCACTTCAGATGTCTTATCTGGGTCCACAGATTCAGTCCGTGTGTGTGTGTGTGTGTGTGTGTGTGTGCGTGTGGGTGTGTGTGGGGGAACACGGAGACGGTGTACTCCTGACTGCAGTACCTGTTATGATGTCATAAAAGGAGAAAGTGGGGGATTTATGGGGTTGTGCTTCATGATTACAAAAATACCCTATTATTAAGTTTAACTTTACAGTAATACCCTATTATTGAGTTTAACTTTACAGTAATACCCTATTATTAAGTTTAACTTTACAGTAATACCCTATTATTAAGTTTAACTTTACAGTAATACCCTATTATTGAGTTTAACCCTAGTATTAAGTTTAACTTTACAGTAATAGCCTATTATTAAGTTTAACTTTACAGTAATAGCCTATTATTAAGTTTAACTGTACAGTAATACCCTATTATTAAGCTTAACTTTACAGTAATACCCTATTATTAAGTTTAACTTTAGTCTTCTGTTACGAACTGCTTGGCTCAGGGCAGTGTAACAAAGGAGGAAGACCGCACACGGATTTATAATATAAAAATAGAAATATTTATTAAAGTAAAGAACTTAACAACGAAGGTTAAGAACATTCAGTATAAGTGTTGAGTTGGAAAATAAGAGTGTAGGTGTAATCAGGAGATTGTGGTGTCTGCGTAACAAAACAAAATGTATGGGTGCAAGAGAAGAGGAGAAGCGGCGGGTGGAGCTCCTCGGTCCAGAGCGCTTTTAACCCCCTCAGAAACCAGGAAGCAATCAAGTCATTATGCCGCACACCTGCGCTCAGCACACCTGGTGGAGATGCACAGGAGAGAACATGACAGCAAGGAGGAGGGGCTAGGCAGGGCCGTAACACCTCCCCCTTAAGACAGAGGCCTATCAAAGAGAGACTCTAAACATTAGCTCAGCACCAAAAAGAAAGCAAATATGCAAATACTTAAACATGACAATTCTTCAAAATAATATATTCAGATTATGTCTAGGGGATAAATTCTTAAAGATGACAATAATGCAAAAGATTACTAGAGTGAATGAGTTCCTCACTCAATCCTTTAAGCAGCTCCAACAACTCTCCCTCAAGCCTAAGACTCCAGCAAGCCCCGGTACCTGGAAAGCCAAATTTTAAGGAGACAAAGGTAGAGAGAAAGATGGGAGACACCAGGGACAGAACAAGTCAAAACATTCAATCAGAACAAGACAACCGTGATGTTGACTGTCCTGAATGCACCAAAAATTAAACTGCAATGACCCAACCCAGCACACTAGGTGGTGCTGTCTTGGGCCACGGATAAATGGCACACACAAAAAGTGTTACGTGTGCGATGCCCCCACTTAGGTAAACATCAAATTGCAGCCCCCATAGTGGCGTCATCATAAAGACTAAACACCACAACAAACAGGGCGGTCGATCTATGTCCCACTTAACCCTCTGCAAAAACACTTCCCCCGTGCATACGTCACCTGGTAGACTGAAATAAGTGCCGGACAATATGCTAGGAGACAAGCAGGGCAAGCTAGACATCAAAGACAAAGATCTGTGTTGTAACAGAAAACTGACTACTTCCTCCAAAGCCCTCAACCGAGGCTGGAACGAACAATCACAACCTCTTACATCTAACTCACTAGAAGCTGCCACCAGGTAGGGAAAGATGCTCGATGCAGTAGCTTCGTTTTCAGCAACCAACGTACCACAGTCATCGGTCTCTGCTGCCCCAGAAACCGAGGACTGGCTACAATAAGTGTTAGTGACACAGAACTGCGTAATTGGCACAATGTTAGGTGATGCAAGCAAACCCAAATCAGACATTTGAACTGTAGTGGGACCTGTATACTCAATGGGAATGGGGGAGACAGTTGTTAGCGATGAGGCTAAACCTGGATCACCTGCACAGGTTACCTCCGACTCACTAGAAAGATCTTCAGCAGAGCAAAGCTCAACATGGTCTTTTAAAGTCAAGCTCTCTTGCTTAACCACAGTATGATCACAGGAAAAGGGGCCATCATGTAAAACTGGCTTTAACTCTGGTCTAATGACATGAGCCTCCTCCACACGAGAAACAAGACTTTGTGGACATGCTGTAGCCACACCAAAACTGATTTCACCATCAGAAACTATTGGGATAGATGGAACATCCTCATCAATCACAGGAGGTGAAATATCACAAAAAACATGCTTTCCTGCCAGATTATTTCCCAAAACCAGTTGTACGCCATCTACAGGCAAAGATGGGCACACTGCAATAGTAACTTCACCCTGCACCAGGTTTGATTGCAAATAAACCCTATGCAGAGGAAAACTCACAATGTGTGATCCAATTCCCTGAACCACCACACTACTGCCAGCATAAGACTCACTTGAAAAAGGCAAAACAGAGACCAAGATAAAAGATTGTGATGCACCAGTGTCTCGAAGCAATTTTAGTGGTATTTTAACAGGACTTCCAACCAACGAGACAAAGCCATCTGAAAGAAAGGGAGAGTAGTCATTCTGACATGTCTTAACTGGATTACTGTTTCTGTCCAGGTCAGACTCCATAGCACTAACACACAGATCAGAAGATGAGGCCACAACCACGTCAGGTCTAGGCCTGATCTCAGCAGTAGAAACTTTAGACAGTGCATGCACGCCAGAGACTGCAAGCCCAGCAAACGTTGCATCGCTGGTCTTGCCCCTATGGCTTTTCCCCTTTAACACTGGACATTCCTTTTTCCAATGGCCCTTATCAAAACAATAGTGACACACAGTAGGATCTTCCCTGCCACGACCATGTGCTGAAGGTGAACTAGAAGACCCAGAATTCCTGTTATCACTCTCAGAGCTCATTTGCAATTGGCTAGCATTACAATCACCTCTACCACGATTAGGTGAAGCAGGTGGACTAGATCTATGGACTGAATTGAAATGACCAAAGTGCTGCTCACTGTGTCTCTTACCAGAACGTTCTCGAAAACTATGCCTGTGCGTCAATACATATTCATCCGCAAGAACTGAAGCTTCGGTTGCCGTTTGTACTTTATGCTCATTGATATATGTTGCAACTCGATCAGGGAGGATGTTCTTAAATTGTTCTAATACAATTAAATTATTCAAGTCTTCAAAAGTAGCAACACCCACAGCAGTGCACCACCGACTGAAATGACTTTTTAGCTCTCTAGCTACCTCCATATAAGTCTGTTTGTCCCTTTTCTCCCATGTACGAAATCGCAACCTATAAGCTTCAGGAACAAGTTCATAAGCTTTTAGCACAGCATCTTTAACTTTAGTGTAGAGTTTTCTATCAGGACCAGGCAAAGCAATAAATGCCTCTTGTGCTTTACCCACAAACACACTCTGGAGCAACAAAGTCTTCTCTCCATCAGTCCATCCACAGTTATCTGCCACATTCTCAAATAAAGAAAAGAAAACATCAGGGTCTTTTTCATTAAACCTGGGAAGCAATTTTACCATTTTAGAAATATCAGGAGGATGCACAGGTCCCCTTGGGCCACTTTCAACAGATGTAATTCTACCCTCAGCCATTAATCGTAAACGCTCTAATGCCACTTCATGATCCTTTTTTATTTTCTCTAATTCTAGCTGATACTCATTTTCACGATGTTTTATTTCATGCTCACGTTGTGCTTCTCTTTCCTTACGTTGCGCCTCACGTTCTTCGCGTTCGGCTTCACGTTGAGCTTCTCTTTCTTTGCGCTCAGCTTCGCGTTCTTTGTTTTGCATTTCTAACAAAACTTTACGCTGTTCAAACGTCAGACCTAAAGTTGAGTCCATATCAGCTGGCGTTGAAGTCGCCTGCGGCACTTCGTCTTCCATTGAAGTAACGTTAATAGAGGGGAGAACACTTCTGTCTACCAATTTAGATCGAAGTGCAGCCCTCACCTCTGCCAATTTAGCCTTTTTCAAAACACCTAAGGATAAACCGTAATGTTTACTAACCCGAAGCAATTGTTCTTTGGTTAATTTTTGTAAACCCTCCTCTGATGGAGCGGTGAGAAATGCGCGCACACTTGCCATTCCATTTTACAAATCAATTTGCACTGAAATACTACGACAAAACTTAAACAAATCAAACATTTCCCCATATGTTGCCAATAAAGTGAGGTCTAAACACTGCGCTACAGGACGAGACAAAAAGGAGCTACCCAAAAGTTAACTCACCGATCCACTTCATGCAAACCCCAAGAGCAGAGCTTTTTAGTACACGATATCAGCGGAGCCCAACTTCCCCGACACATGTCGTTAAAGCGGACATCCACGACTGTGCCCTCTGCCCAGGATATAGCACAAACACAACAAACTAAAATAACAAAGCAAAATAACAAACTCTAAAGGGGTTCACACAGCTCCGGTGGCTAATCCACAAAAGTTATCAATAAATCTCAGTCCTGCAATCGCAGTGAAGGCCTGCACTTACCAAACAAAAGACCGCCGATCATGAACCTGGCTGCAATCAGTCAACCCCAGGCGCAGATGAACCGATTTTTTCTCCTCTTCTCAAGCACCGACAATAAACCAAAATCAAAACATTCCAAACTCAACCAATTAATCCGTGCGTCTTCCCAAAGCTGCGCTAAATTCAAAGTGAACTTCCGATCTCTGTCAAATCAGACTATCGAAGTCTATCAATATGACCACTTCAATCATGAGGTCACAAACATTTAACAATACCGTTATCTGCAAAAAAATGTAGTTGCGTTACCAATCTTGGTTCAAAAATTCCCGGACGAAAACCCTCACATGTTACGAACTGCTTGGCTCAGGGCAGTGTAACAAAGGAGGGAAGACCGCACACGGATTTATAATATAAAAATAGAAATATTTATTAAAGTAAAGAACTTAACAACGAAGGTTAAGAACATTCAGTATAAGTGTTGAGTTGGAAAATAAGAGTGTAGGTGTAATCAGGAGATTGTGGTGTCTGCGTAACAAAACAAAATGTATGGGTGCAAGAGAAGAGGAGAAGCGGCGGGTGGAGCTCCTCGGTCCAGAGCGCTTTTAACCCCCTCAGAAACCAGGAAGCAATCAAGTCATTATGCCGCACACCTGCGCTCAGCACACCTGGTGGAGATGCACAGGAGAGAACATGACAGCAAGGAGGAGGGGCTAGGCAGGGCCGTAACACTTCTGTTAGTTTCATTTTACAGCCAAACTAGTTTTACAATTAGATGTCCCAATAAGTTTCTTTTTTGTTGTTGTTTCTTTTAGTTTTAGATCATTTGTCCTATTGTTCAGAACACACACACACACACACACACACACACACACACACACACACACACATACACGTTTACGTGCCAAGTTGTGGCACACACGGCTTCAGCGCAGTCCCATTTCCTAAAAGTCCCCCCTGCCTGATAGGATTCAGGCACTGTGCTGGATTTCAGGTGTGGATTTCATGAACAAATGCTGGCCTTGAGATATAAAGAGGTTGGGTTAAAGTTGGAGTAAATTAAAATGTAAACGTTTTCTTCTCTTTGTACCCTTATAGAAGTGATGAGGATTGATAAATGATGTTTCTGAATTTGCTCACAAGCAAGTATTCATAGTGTTGTAAAAGTGCAACAGAAATATAACAGCCCCATGTGTGCCCACTCCCAGCGATGGTGGAAAAGTTCAGGCTCAGGATTTTTTTTTTCACTATCAGCCCTGAAGTCCTCCCTGCAAATGTAGCTTCTCATTTGACAGTTGTTGTTGATAAGGTTATGTCCCAGCCACCCCACACTGTGTGTGTGTGTGTGTGTGTGTGTGTGTGTGTGTGTGTGTGTGTGTTGTTTGATCTGTCTGTGTTGTTGCATGAGCGCTTTGGCAGCGCTGCTAGAATGAGTCATGCCAATAAAGCAATTGAATTGAATGAATTGAATTGAGTGAGAGAGAGAAAGAGAGTGAAGAAGACTCATAGGACAGAGAGAGAGAGAGAGAGAGAGAGAGCGATACCGACAGAGAGAAAGAGAGAGAGAGAGCGATACCTACTGACAGAGAGAAAGAGAAAGAGACAAAGAGGCCTGAAGCAGTAGCAGACAAAGGAGAGAGAGACAGATAGAAAGAGAGAGAGCTGAGAGATGGACAGACAGACAGACAGACATAGAGAGAGATGGAGGAAGAGAGTGAGAGACAGATAGAAAGAGAGAGAGCTGAGAGATGGACAGACAGACAGACAGACATAGAGAGAGATGGAGAGAGAGAGAGAGAGATTGAGTGAGAGAGTGAGTGAGACAGAGCTGAGAGAGGTGGAGAGAGATACAGACATAGAGAGAGATGGACAGACATAGAGAGAGATGGAGAGAGAGAGAGAGTGAGACAGAGCTGAGAGAGGTGGAGAGAGATAGACAGACATAGAGAGAGATGGAGAGAGAGAGAGAGCGAGTGAGACAGAGCTGAGAGAGATGGAGAGAGAAGGCCATGACTCTGTGTGCTTAAGTGGTTGCCGTGGTGATTATGATTGTAAATCTCCCGTCGTCATGAGAGCTTGTGTTGCGTGAAAAAGCAATTAGAGATTCATCTCTGTAGAGAGAGAGAGAAATAGCCCTGCGGGAGGAGAGGAGGAGAGAGGGAGGAGAGAGGGAGAGAGAGAGGGAGGAAGAGATGGAGAGAGGGAGGAGGAGGAGGAGAAAGAGAGAGAAATAGCCCTGCGGAATTAGAGGAGGAGAGAGGGAGGAAGAGGAGGAGAGAGGGAGGAAGAGATGGAGAGAGGGAGGAGGAGATGGAGAGAGAAGGAATGAGAGAGATGAGTGTAGCTCTCCAATCACCAGCTACTGGACTCACAGCTGTCTCTTTCTCTCTCTCTCTCTCTCTCTCTCTCTCTCTCTCAATTCAATTCAATTCAATTCAATTCAAACAAGCTTTATTGGCATGACAAAAATGTTTTTGCATTGCCAAAGCAGTACATGTAAAGTATACATGCAAAGTACAATGGGTTACAATGAATAAAAACATATACGGTACATTCTAGGTTGTCAAATAACAGACAAACTGGCTGTGTGTGTGTGTGTGTCTCTGTGTGTGTGTGTGTGTGTGTGTGTGTATGTGTGTGTGTGTGTGAGAGAGAGAGAGAGAGAGAGAGAGAGAGAGAGAGAGAGAGAGAGAGAGAGAGTGTGTGTGTGTGAGAGAGAGAGTGAGTGTGTGTGTGTGTGTGTGTGTGTGTGTGTGTGTGTGTGTGTGTGTGTACACATGCATGTGAGATAGAGATGTCTCTGTCGCACATGCATGCATGTGGGGTATGAATGCGCATGTCTTTGAATATGAGAGTTTGTGTGCATACATTGTGGTACCTAGCCACTGTCCCTTGTTTTGTGGCACTCATAGATGAGTCTAGCAGCAAGAGCTGCTGTCTGACCCTGCTGTCCAAGTAAGACAGAGATTACTTCATGTTCACTTAAATTTTGGAATTCAGGAATTAGGGTTGCAAATTTTTCAAAATAAATATGCCGGATGTCTTTGTATTTCTCGCAGTGAAGTAGAAAGTGCACCTCTGTCTCAACCTCACCTGTCATGCAGTGACCACAAACCCTTTGCTCTCTTGGCAACCAAGACTTTTTAAGTCGGCCCCTTTCAATGGCAAGGTTGTGGTCACTGAGTCTGTATTTGGTTAGGATCTGTCTCTGCTTTGTATCTCTGACAGTAAAGAGATATTCCTCCAATTTGTATTCAGATTTTATGGTTCGGTAACATTCTAATTTGCTTTGAGATTTTGTTTCATTGTGTCAATGTTCCAAATATTTTTCTTTACATTCTTTGGTGATTTGGTTAATATTTAATTTGAAAGCAGTGCTTGCATGAGAGGAGTTGTTAGTTTTTGTTTGGGGGTATTAGTTAGTCTCAGTGCAAGCTGACTTAGAGGACTGTTTTCAGGGTTCAGATCTTGGGTTTTTATAGCTTTGAAATGTAGCGTGTCTGTGGGACTTGTTTGAAGGTGCATCCAGAATTTGAGAGCTCTCTTTTGTATGTTAATAGCCAATGGGAATCTGCCTAATTCGGCTCTACATGCATTGGTTGGTGTTTTCTTTTGGATTTTTAGGATCAATCGGCAAAATTCTGCATGTAGGCCCTCTATAGGATGCTTGTCCCATCTAGTGTAACTGTGCTCACTGAGTGGACCCCATATCTCACTTCCATACAGCGCAATGGGCTGTATTACACAATCAAATATTTTTACACCAGATTCGAATAGGGATATTTACATTCCAAACATTTCTTTTTATGGCGTATAGAGCTCTGCGAGCTTTTTCTTTTAGAGCATTCACTGCCATGCTGAAACTCCCTGATGCAGTCATAATTAAGCCAAGGTAAGTGTACTGCATCGTGTGATCTAGGGCGGTGCTACCTAGATTGAAATGGTATCTGTGTTCCTGACATCTGGGCTTCTTCTGGAATATCATAATATTTGTCTTTTTTAGGTTTACTGTCAGGGCCCAGTGCTGACAGTAACTCTCTAGCAGGTCCAGGTGCTGCTGTAGCCCCTCTGCAGTGGGAGACAGCAGCACCAGGTCATCTGCGTAGAGGAGGAATTTAATTTCTTTATCATGTAGGGTGAGGCCAGGAGCTGCAGACTGTTCCAACTGCACCGCTAACTCATTAATGTAAATGTTGAACAATGTTGGACTGAGGCTGCAGCCCTGCCTCACACCTCTCTTTTGAGTGAAGGGCTCTGTAACTTTGTTGCCAATTTTTACAGTGTTTTTGTTTTCTGAATACATTTCTTTTATAAGTTGATAGGTTTTACCCCCTACACCATTTTGTAAAAGTTTATAACATAATCCTTCGTGCCAAATAGAATCAAATGCCTTTTTGAAATCAACAAAACATCCAAATATCTTTCCTTTTTTTGTTTGGTGTACATGTTTGTTTATTAGGGTGTGTAGGGTGTAAATATGGTCCGTAGTGCGGTATTTTGGAAGGAAGCCAATTTGACTTTTGCTCAGGACATTGTGCTCCATAAGGAAGGCTACAATACGATCATTGAGAATACTAGTAAATACCTTCCCCAGACTACTGTTCACACAGATGCCTCTGAAATTATTAGGATCCAATTTATCTCCACTCTTGTATATGGGTGTAATATATCCGTGGCTCCAGATGTCAGGAAAACAGCCTGAAATTAGGGAGAGGTTGAACAATTTGAGGATTGCCCTTTGGAGTTCGGGGTGCTATTTTGTAGCATCTCCCCTCTAATATTGTCAGGGCCGCAGGATTTGTTTGTTTTCAATTTGTTTATCTTAGATTGAAGTTCAAATTGTGTAATTGGGAAATCAATTGGATTTTGGTTATCTTTGATAGTTCTTTCGTAAGATTGTAATTTTTCTTTGACTATTTTGTAATTAGAATGTAGTTCTTGGGGTCGAATATCTTTGTATAAATTTTCAAAGTGTTTTTTCCAGATTTCTCCATTTTGGATTGGCAAATTTTGTGATTTGGATTTATTCAAGTTATTCCACATCTCCCAGAACTGATTGTTTTTTATTGATTCTTCAATTTTATTGAGAGTTGTGAGTTGTGTCTCTCTCTCTCTCTCTCTCCCCATCTCTCTCTCTCTCTCTCTGTCCATCTTCATCTCCTGTGGGTTGTATCAGCTCGGGGCTCTTGGCTTTTTCTCCAGACTTCATCACCTATGAGTGTCCCCTAATGATGCACGCACACACACACACA
>JAODXP020000027.1:20328553-20343553 GCA_027497455.2 Sardinella longiceps
ATACACAAAAGAAATATATTGAAATATATTTTAAAGTGTCACAAATATATGTGGCATATATTCCAAATACATTGAAATATATTTTGCATTGTTGTTCACTTATATTTACCATTTCGAAATATATTTTGAAATATATTTACATCACGTGTTCTAGAAGCCCCGCCCCTAATTTCAACTTTTGAATTTTAAAAACGATGGCGGACGTTTGGCAAGTGCAGAGAAATTGGCAAGTGTTTGACATGAATGAAATTTAAAGAGTTTGTAGTCTTTGATAGCCTAGAATAGAAAAATACAACGAGCTAGACATTACAGAGTTGTGCTATTGCAACCTAAAACCCTATCTTCGAAATATTTTACAAGCAGCCGAATAGCTAATGTTAGCTCGTTAGCTAACTAACCGTCTAGCTAACTAACCGTCCAGCCACGGCAACGCGAGAGGTAACGGAACTTTCCCTGAAGAAATCAAGAGAAGACGAGTCTGCACACAACTACTCTGCCTCCCCTCCATGTCAATCTTCAATATCTTATGGGAAATGGAAACAGTTTTCGAGTGAAATTAAGGTTAGTATCTTATTTCAGCAGAAGGATACACAGAGGGATGTTTACATGAATAACGATTGAGAATAGTTATAACATCAGCTAGTTTTCTGTCAGAAAAGTTGTGCTAACGCTAGTTTTCTGACGGTGATTCTGTGCTAGTTTTAGTTCATACAGGTTTGTATTTCACACTATAAACCTGACATGAAAGCAGTTAAGTATCAAGAAGGTTATCAAACATGCACTATATCAGACAAAGCAATCTGAGAGATAATCAAAGATGAACAAGATGGCTAGCATCTCCTTTCGTTTTGGCCAGTAGCAGGCATTTCATTGCTACCTAGCATTATATGCTGTTCATTTTGTGCTTTTAATTTACTGTTTGTACAGGCCTTAAGTGAAGGGTGGTTAGACTTTCATAGGGACCTTTCCGTTTTCATTCACAGCCTGAAGGTAAGGACTTAATATTTAATTGAGTTACTTGATTTTCTATATCATTGAATATCTTATAATTGTACAGGTTGTCTTACAATTGTTGCATTTATCATGCATCATGTTTGCAATTAATGCTTTGTATACCCTAATCTAAACTACAGATATTTTCTAGAATATAGGCTAGGCTCTTATATCAAATATTAACAAGATGGATCACATCTCAGCTTGTTTTGGTTGGTAACAGGCATTTCATTTCTGTTATGTTGTTCATTTTGTGCTTTTCATTTCTTTTACTGTTTGTGCAGGTCCTGAGGAGTGGTTAGACTTTCATAGGGGTCCTTCTGCTTTTACTCACAGCCTGAAGGTACAGTAAGGACTATACTAGGCTAATATTTAATTGAATTAATAATAATGTCTGATTTTCCACATCATTGAATATCTGAATCAGGTTGCCCCTAAACATTCAATTGCTGCAGTTTATCATGTATCATGTTGGCAATTAATGCTTGGTAACCCAATCCAAAACTACAGATATATTTTTTTACAATATTGTATCTTATATCAAATACGAACAAGATGGTTACTAGCACTAGCTACCAAGCATTATATGCAATTCATTTTGTGCTTTTAATGTTTACTGTTTGTACAGGTCCTACTGAAGGGCAGTCCGACTTTCATCGAGTCCTTTCTGCTTTCATTCAAAGCCAGAAGGTAATAACTAGGTTGACATGAATTATATCATTGAATATTCTACAATTGTGTCTGGTTGTCCTTTACCTACGATTATCCCAAAACTGCAGATATTTTCTACAATATACTGAATTTGAAATCCTTGTTGTTTATTAATGAGTAGGCCTATATTTTGGACAAGACAAGACAAAACCTGCATTTATACCAACTGCACAACTAACATTTTGGATACTAAATTGCAGTAGTTCTATGTATTATATGTTTGTATCCTCCTTTTTCCACATGGACAATAATTGCATGAAAGAACAATGTGACATTTAGCCTACCACTCCAATTTATTCTAAATGGTTATCAATATTTATTTTTTAATTTCCCTATTAATCTGTTATTTTTCTAAGGAATTGGAACACCTGGATTCCTGGCATTATCTCCTTCTCTGCATTGCTCAGCATTCCCATAAATCCAGTCTGCTGTGTTCTCCCTTCTTCTGTGCAACAGGTTAGTGTCACTATATGACCAGTTATTTTAAGAAACTAAGAAGTCTGTTGCAGTTGAGTGAATGAGCTTGATTAAGAAGATATTAACTTCTCTCTTCTCTCTGTTTACAATAAGCAGATAGTCCAAAAGGGAGGAGTGTGACCAGCAGCGGGCCGCACTGGACGCAGACACCATTGGCGTTATTTTTGGTGAGATGGCAATTGATTTACATTCAGTCAGGTGGTGATAATTTTACAATGTGAAATGTGATGCACAATACATGTGTACACCCAGTTGTCAGTTTATTAGATAAACTGTATCTAGGGAATAAATGCCGTTGCTAAGTATGCTTTTGGGAAATGCTGATCACATAATGGCGAAACCTAAACAAACTGTCTATCCTACCCCAGACGCAGTGGTGAAGAACAGTTCCCAGGGGCCACCAGGGGACAGCTGGGGACAGTGGTCAACTAAAAAGTGGCAGAGCTAAGATTTAAAATGAAATAAATAAAAAATAAATTGAAAATGTTGTGTTTGTTTGTTGTTTAACTACCTTTATGTAGTAAAGGTAAATGGTAAAAGTAAATGTCAAAATATATTTATATAAACAATTTGCAAAAGTTTAATATATGTAGGCCTACATAAAAACACAATAGCAAATATCTTGTATAGGAAAAGGTATGTCTGGAGTGCTGCAGGATGTAACTGACACCTGGTGCTCTTCGGTGCAGGGATTTCAGAAATTGTTTTAAAGAGTCAGTTCAGAGGCACTCAAGATGCAGTATAAAAAGTATTTATTCGGCTAAATACTTTTTATACTGCATCTTGAGTGCCTCGGAACTGACTCTTTTAAAATAATAGCAAATATATTGACATATATTGTGACTGAAATATATTTTCAAGAGTAAAATATATTTACATATATTTCAGTGAAATATATTTATTGGGCCAAAATCAAATATTTACATATATTCCAAAAATATATTTTGAAATATATTTTCAAAATATATTTCAAATATATTTCAAATATATTTTTTTGTGTATGGGTGAAAAGTTCAACTATAATCTGTAAACAGCACATGATTGGGGCCAATTTCATCCCACCTGCAAACTATTCCAGCACACTTAAAAAATAAGCAATGTGAAAGCTTACTGATATTGACTGAGAGAATTCTGAATGCCAATATCAGTAGCTGTTGTGGAAGCAATGAGGCAAGTCAAGTCAAGCAATCTTAAAGGAGATGCTTCAGGAAGAATTAGGTGAAATATAATCAGATCATCTTGATTTGGGCATGAGAATTGCTGCAATTAGAGGCTTTTTAATTAAATTGTGACTCTTAATGACTAGCCTGGTCTGGTCTAGCTTGGGTCTCACACAGACTGATCTGCTATGGCCAACTTCATGTCATCTCCAGCTTCCTTGAGGCGGGATTAACAGATCAAGGCATTGGATATGCCCACAACCAATCAGACCAATGACAGCAGAGAAAAGAAAGTAAGATGTATCACGAGTTCAAACTAAACACAGGCTAAGAGGGCCTCTGTTCTGTTGTGGAAAAAGTACATTTGATGAATGGAAAGGCCTCCTGATATGCCTATTCCCATAAATGCTTGATTTATCTTCCACGGAAAATAAGAACATTTCCAAGAGATCCCAAACTACAGTCGTGTATCGCTTTTACACATTGGACAGTATGGACACTTAAAAGTGGTCAGAGTCTGTCTGAGGGGGTTAAGGAGCTTTAAGATCATCTAAAATGGTTTGTAATACAGTTTTTATGTCAAATATTGATAATCAGGCACTGGCGCTTCTTGCCTGCTGCCTGTTGGGGGGGCTGAGGAGCGTGTGATCCTGATGCCCCTTGTCAGGTGCAATCCCAGCATGCACTGGGACATAAGAGGATGAGGCACTAAAGGAGATTACTGGTTTCTCTCTTTCGGAGCGTTATTTACCCGCCCAGCAACAGTGGGTCAAGCCATGATGTCACTGGCTTAAAGCACCTGAACACACTAACTGCCTACCCCCTGCTGTATGACTGTCACGTTTCCCTCACTACATGGGGGGTAAGGCAGTCCAAAATAGAAGGGGTGGAGGCGAGGTAAGATTAAGGTAACTTTTAGTGACGCTGATCATGCAAAGCTGCAGTTGAGAGGTTCATGTCGTGCTGTGACATTGCTCCGCATGCAAGGTGGGACTGAGGTGGGACTGAGGGAGGTCTGTGTGACTGAATACACTAGAGGGAAGAAGAGAAGAAAAGGAAATGTGTGTGTGTGCGTGTGTTTGTATGTGTGTGAGTGTGTGTGTGTGTGTGTGTGTGTGTGTGTGTGTGTGTGTGTGTGTTCTCTTTCTCTGCCCCTCTCTCTCTCTCTCTCTCTCTCTCTCTCTCTCTCGTGTGTGTGTGTGTGTGTGTGTGAGTGTGTGTGTGTGTGTGTGTGTGTGTGTGTGTGTGTGTGTGTGTGTGTTTGAGTAAGAGGTGGGTATTGTTGCAAAACCAATAAAACAAGTAAAACACAGAGCCAAAGCAAACCAAGCAGCCCCACAGAAGGCCCAAATGAACAGTAAAAGTAGGAGAGGTTCTCACCCTGCGGCCATCAGGCATGTAGAGTTTGGCCACGGGGAAGTGCATGATCTCAGACACATAGTCCAGCAGGGCCTCAAAGGAGCGGGCGCTCCTCTTCTGCAACAGCACCGTGTGCCTCTCCTCCGACTCCCCGTTGCGGAACACCACCAGCCGTTTGGGCGTGCTCAGTAGGTGCGGTGTGCCCTCACGGCCTCTCCGTCGCCGCCGCGGACGGATCTCCACCCTCTGTGGCTGCAGTGCCCGACGCCGGGGTCCGCTGGCCGGGCGGGCGTGGTACCAGGGTGGGGGTCGGCGACGTGCCCGCTCCAGGTCCACGGGCTTGACGGTGCGCTGGTCGGAGCAGATGTAAGAGTGTCCGTTCTGCAGCTGGTCCAGGGAGCGCACAGTGGTGTGTCCACGCGGCGTGGTGATGGTACGTACTCCAAACGGCAAGGGAACTCGCCGTGACAGGTTGTCCAGCAGTGACTCAAAGGTCTTGAACGTGCGGTTGTTGATGACCACGGGCAAGCCGCTGAACTGCGAGTCGCCGCTCTTGTAAAAGCACACATGTTTGGAGGAGATTGGCTCGTGTACATACGGCTGCTGCCGCCACGCTGTCATCATGGTGCGACCGCTGCCTGACGACGGGGCCGGTGGCGGGCCGCGCTTCCGCGAGGGGCCCGTGGCATCACTCATGGTGTCAGCTGGGACAGGTAGGGGCTCTCAGATGTCCTAACACATTGGGGAACAGGAAAATTATCAAAACTAATTAGGAAGATAAATGTAGTTAGATTGAATGAGTAAAGTTTACTGTAATCATGTATGCACACTCGCACAGGTATACACATGTACATGGCATACACACACACCCACAGACACACACACACACACACACACACACACAGACAAATGTCCCTAAATGTATGTTACTTTCTTGGCTCTGTTGAGCCATTTTTTAATATCTTCTTTATAACTCCTTTATCCACTACTGGAGCAACTTGATTAAACCATTTGATTTACTGTAGCTTTTGCACTGTGAGCAACACCCCTAGCCTACTCATCTTTGGCATGATAGAGTTAGCCTTCATCTGGCCAGTCCTTTCAGTTAGACAAGAGAGGCGTGCTCTTGAGAAAGCCTAATGGCATATTTGGCTGAGGAACTTAAATCCCACTTCATTCTCAAAACATGAAGTAAATATAAATTTCAAATACTGAGGCCGTGGCTCTTCTTTGGTACGTTCATAACAATCGCACTTAAAAACAATTATACTGGGGTTTTTGCAGGGTGTTTTTGTCAGTGAACCTATTCTATAATGATATAAAATTTTATATGGTATATGGTTATGTTTGGGTCAGCTGAGACCATCTGCTCTCACCATGCTCCATATCCCTGACATGGCCATTCACTCACTATGTGCTTCATCTTTTAGGGTTGAAACCCAGCAAAAATGGACACTTTCATTCTGAGGCAAATAAATTGGTTACCATAATCAGCAACTTTCAGTGGCAAACTGCTGTTATTTCTCTCTTAGCTGTTAGCTTGCCAGTTAACTAGTTTTAGACAACTGTGTAGTACTTCCTTACATTTGATAATCCACCAGATCAAATTATAAATCAATGTTCCATCACATGAATAACTACAGTGTAGCTGCATTCACCTAACCACAAGTGGCAGACTGCGGGCATCTTAACGACAGATGTTGTTTACTGGTTGTCCAACTGGCAGTGGACACCTCAATACTGGCATCGTGCCAAGGCAGCCGTACACTGTACACTCATCAGCATGGCCAGCAATTCTGCAGATATCCTCCCATGACCCTAAACGCTACTATGTAATTCATGTTGACGGAGTGCTTTCCAAGATAACAATTTTACAATTTGGTGAGAGAAGAGATCTAACAATGAGAAATACCAATAAAAATGTGGTAGCTAACAATGCAGATTTGATTAATAATAACAATAATATCAATAACAACAATTAAATGTTATTCAATATATTTGACTCCATTTAGTTACCAGTCTAAAATCTAAAGTTTTAAAACTAAAAATGTAATTCCTCGCCACAGAGTGATCGGCTAGCTACAGTAATAGAATGGGCCCTCCATCACAGATCCCTAATCCCACTACACACTCTACCGTAAACAAGTTCTCAAACACACTCAACCCACTCAACCGTTTATCGCTCAGGGTTTTGACAAATGTGTATAAAACCTTTCTTTTATGCTTTATCCACTTCAGAATATAATACAGCAATAAAGACTGTTGTTACATGACATGAGTTAATTACCTCAGCTCATCACACCACCCACATGCTATTCACCTCCATGAAAACACTCTGTAAAAACAGTAAGGAAGAAAATCTACTCACTGTATCCATGGCGATGTTTGTAATTCCTGTCAAATTTGTGTGTGTTTGCTGGCGGTGCGGCTCCATGCTTATGCTGGCTCGCCTCTCTCTCGTGGACTGAAGGTTACCTTTACAGGAACTTCAGTCCTAATTTGCTTAATCTTTGCTCACAGTTAATCTCGGCTACGGTAGCACTCGGCCACCTGCGGCACACGAGGCACTGGAGCAGTAGACCCTTAGGCCTTCACCATGGATCTTATATATAGCCCACATACTGAAAAACACATGGGATCATTTTGTATTGGGACATAATTAAATGAATTTTATCTAGTGAGAGAATACAAAAGATGGTAACAATGCCTTGATATGAAATGATATGATATGCTATAAAAAAAGAATTGGTGTGTGAGTTAAGGGTACCTGAGGAGGACAGAAAGCATAAAAAGTAAGAGTGGATAACAGAGGGCTTAAAGAAGATTGTATTTTTTTATATATCACAGTGGGATGCACCCAGATGGTCTGTGTAGCCCTCTGTCTTTCTCTGCCAAAGGAGCATAAGCTCATTATTTGGCTAATAAGGATTTAGCCACAGCCTCAGAGCTGAATGCAGAGAAGTATGGAGGGGAATCTACAGCTCATACAAGTGAAGACAAGACTGGACACACCCTTTCCACTGTGGCCATTCACTTCCACAGTGACCCTTCCACCCTCAACTCTCTCTGTCTCTCTCTCTCTCTCTCTCTCTCTCTCTCTCTCTCTCTCACACACACACACACACACACACACACACACACACACACACACACACACACGCATGTATAGACCAGTCCAATAATAATCTGAATGTTACCCAGTTATTGTCCTGTAATAATCAAAATGAAATGTGTTTATTTGTTAATTTGTTTGTTTGTTTGTTTGTTTTTAATAGCTCTCTGTATCTGGGACAGAATCTGCCGTAGTTGTAGTTGTTGTTGTTGTAGGACCTCTGAGAGTGGGTGTAGGTGTGTGTATGGATGGGTGTGTGTTGTGTGTGTGACATTAGTAGGCGTCCATAGGCAGGGAAAGAATGCCGCACCTAAAGGAATTGTGGAATGCCTGAGTGGCCTCCTGTGGTGAGTGTGTCCCGTTCCCAAAACACAGAGAGAGGAAAGAGGAAACTCAGGGACACAATGAAGAGAGAGACACACAGAAAGGGAGGGAGGGAAGGAGAGAGAGAGAGAGAGAGAGAGAGAGAGAGAGAGAGAGAGAGAGAGAGAGAGAGAGAGAGAGAGAGAGAATATCATAAGAGTTCTGTGATCCTGGAGGCTACACCATCTATGTTACATGAGCCTTGGCATGTGTCATTCCAATCAACAAAAAAGAAAAATCAAAAACACAGTCAAAGGAATGGAACACACACACGTACGTACGCACACACACACGCACACACATAACCACATTTCAACACACACCACACATATACACGCTGCCTATATATACACACACTGTTTATATCTTGCAGAGTTATATTTAGCTAAGTCGTGCACCCAGGATTCCATGCGACTCTATTAATGTCTTTGGAGCTCCGGGAGTGGCAACATACTGCAAATGCTGTTATAAGGAAAAAATGTGGAATATGCTTGGAATATGGACTCGGAGCAGAGTGACCACGCGTGGGGATGTAGAGTGGAGGGTGTGTGTGTGTGTGTGTGTGTGTGTGTGTGTGTGTGTGTGTGTGTGTGTGTGTGTGTGTGTGTGTAGGGGGGGTCAGGAGTGAGGAGTCAAGAGAGTATGGCTGCCAACTTTGTGACTTGTACTACTGTTCCATCAGCTGAGGTCAGTGACATAAAAACAATATTCCCTAAGCTCCTCCAGAATGCAAAGGGACATGACAGGGGCACGGGGCGAGATAGGCAGAGTCCAAGGTATTTATGCTATGTAACATTCCACTCACATTCCCTCACCTCACTCTCTTCCCTTGGAATTTCCAGCTTTCCAGGCATTCCGCCACACTGCCACACTGCTACCTGATTGCCAGTCCGTTGGACCATTCTGTGGGGAGAGGAATGACATCTCATCAGGTTATGCTCAGATAAACATCCTCTTCAGTCAGCAGCAAATCAGTCGGAACACAGGAGCGCGCACGTGCACACACACACACACACACACACACACACACACACACACACACACACACACACACACTTACTTACTTACGCCTACCGCCCAACTTTGGGCATAGGCCACGAACAAGTGCTCTCCAGTCATTTCGATCCTGGGCCATCTTTTCCAGTTGTCCCCATGTATAGCCAGACCTCTTCACATCTGCCTCTAAGACACACACACACAAACAAACAAACAAACAGTGTCAAATAAGCATATTCTGGGCCTTTTATGGTAAAATCATGATGTAGACCTAGCCTATCCAACAATCAAATATGAAAATGTCCAACTGACATCTCCTAACATCCATGAATCCTATACCGTATGTCTGCTGCATACATAATTTTAGTCCGCATAATATAGCTGACATTTCCATGTGGGATGTATGTTAACTGCTTACTAAACTTACACTGCATTGTAGTCCCCTCTTAGGATGCTAACAATTCATTCATGCTGATGGAGTCAAGTCAACCAGGTCCTGGGTGTAAATCTGTAACATTCAAAGCAACACATGGGAAATCATGCTACAGTAAGCTGTAGCTATAGACCTACATTATACTAGCCATCAAGAAGTCAGTTCTAACGATGAGGAAATAAGGTTGTGTCCTTGTCCTTTTCTGCAATTACACATAAACTCACAAGGAAGGTTTCTGACTTTCTGAGATCTCCGTGTCATCCGGAGGAAAATGCAGACGGACTTCTACTTTCAAAAGTGCCAATTGCAATTTGTTGCTTACCGCCCCCTTGTGGCCATTTTGGAAACAAGCAATTGTTATAGCTTATAATTGCCTTGACCCTTCACACGCCAAGGAACACTGCCAAGGCCATAAATAATTGTAATTTTTTTTTCTTTTAGATCATGTAATTCTTGTTCAACTCAGTTGAATACAATTTCAAAGTCTAATTCTATTGAGATAAACTATTAGAATGTATAAAAATGTAACTTGAAAGTATTTCTAGATGGCGTGACATTGCTCAGCAAGGAAAAGAAAATCTTCCAGTGTGTAGTGGTTACCCTTTCCTGACACACACTATTCTGCGGTTGGAAAAAACAAAAAAAACAGCAGATATTATTCTTTGCTTCAGAAAATCACTGACTCTAAACAGATGACCTACTTGAAGACTGTGAAAACACATGATTCATGTTTTACAATAAACAAACCTTGTTTGTTTGCTTTTGTGTGTGTATGTTGTGCATGTATAGATGTGTATGTCCCTCTCTCTCTCTCTGTGTGTGTGTGTGTGTGTGTGTGTGTGTGTGTTTCCCATGGGTCACTCTGACTATGGTTAAAGGGATGTTCCTGTTTATCTAACCAAGTTCCAGTCACACCTGAAAATATGGGGAACACACAAGCTCACTCAGTCACATGCACAGGCAAACACACACACACACACACACACACACACACACACACACACACACACGCACACGCACGCACGCACACACTCACACACACACACTTGTTGTGACTAAATGTTAGGCATGACAAAAGTCACTAACTCTGTCAATCAAACTATGACAGGCCAGCGGATATACTCTCTCTCTCTCTCTTTTTCTCTCTCTCTCTCTGTCCGTGTATCTCTGTCTTTCTCTGGCCAACAAAAGGGCTCTGCCGTGTCATGACATGCTGGCCCCTCTCCCTCTTTATTTAGATTTGATTCTCTGTATTTCTATTTGGTAGGAAATCCTCTGAGCTCTCCCAGAATGGCCCTGCTGGCTGCTGCTGTGCGTTTGCACACAGTGGCTTTCCTGTCCCACGGAGGATGTTCCCAGTCAATTCTTCACAGTTCCCACTGTCCACCGTCACCATGGGCCTGGGAATCACAGACAGGTGCTCCCCGAAACATCCGTCTGTGTGTGAATGTGTGTGTGTGTGTGTGTGTGTGTGTGTGTGTGTGTTTGTTTTTATGAGAGTATCTGTGCCTTTGTTTGTCTGAAAGTATCTGTGCCTTTGTGCACGTGTGCTATGTGTGTATGTGTGTGTGTGTGTGTGTGTGTGTGTGTGTGTATGTGTGTGTGTGTGTGTGTGTGTGTGTGTGTGTGTGTGTGTGTGTGTGTGTGAATATAATAAGTAATTGAGTCAGATCTATTTCTCTGATGCTCTATATTTAGTACGGCACAACTGGACAAGATTTGGAAGAGCCAGGCCCATGGAAGTCATCAGGCTAGGAAAGAAACTCATAGACAGAGGATTAAACAAGTGTTCTCACTCTCTCTCTCTCCCTCTCCCTCAAACACACACACACACACACACACACACACACACACACACACACACACACACACACACACACACACACACACACACACACACACACACACACACACACACACACACACACACAGACAGACACACACACACACACTCACTCACTCACTTACTCAATTACACACACACACACACACACACACACACACACACACACAGACAAAGACACACACGCACACACTCACTCACTTACTCAATTACACACACACACACACACACACACACACACACAGACAAAGACAAAGACACACACACACACACACACACACACACACACACACACCCTCTTTTAGACAGGAGACACTGGGCCAGTGCAGCTGCTGCTAATACACATTGGACTCCCAATAAGATAATCTGTGTGCTGCTATTTTCTCCAGAGCAGTGATCTCTCTGTCCCTCTTCTCTTGTCTTTGTGTCTCCCTCCTTCAGCTCTCCAAGAGTCAAGGACTCTTTAAACACACACACACGCACACACACACACACACGCACGCACGCACGCACGCACGCACGCACGACACACACACACACACACACACACACACACACACACACACACACACGTCTATGGAATATGGGATGCACTGTCACACACAGGTCAAGCCAAGTCTGTCTGAAAAGTAATTACTTATTATGGGTTTGATCACAAGGGCACGTAATATATAAGGGACTATTCACAAATATAGCTTTAAACACACACACACACACACACACACACACACACACACACACACACACACACACACACACACACACACACACCTGCAAGGAAACACCACCTGTTTGCTGGGAGGAAACAGGTCCTAAACTTGTTCTTTAGCCCTCCTAATCTAAACCATTCACCTGCAGACAGTGTGGCCACAGGCCGGGGGTAGGGGCTAATCCCAGCGCTAACAAAACAGATAACACCTTGACCACTACCCAAATGTGTGTGTGTGTGTGTGTGTGTGTGTGTGTGTATGTGTGTATGTGTGTCTGTGCGTATGTGAACGTGTCTGGATGTCTGTCACTGGAATATGTCACTGGAACATGTTTTCTCAGTGCTGCTAAAAAAAGGATGCAGAGGTTAAGGTCAGGCACCCTATACAAAAGAAGCTCTTCCTTCCAAATAGACAAAATAGTATTTATAACCTCCTCTGGGGCTTACCTTTCTTCCAGCCAGCGCATCCATGACCTCACTCTCATTCCCTCAGCTCTCATTTCACAGGAATTATGAAAAGATCCAACTTTTAAACAGGTGCTGGACTCAGAACTTAAAAAAAAAGACAAATCACACAATCACACCACAGAGTCCCCACACTGATAATACCTTGATAAAAAAGGGGTATTGATCACATCCCATCCCCACCACACTGTGCTGTATGTCCGTGGGGCTGATTCATGGGCTGGTTCCCTAATCACTATGCGGCGTCTGGCGACTCATTGTGTCTGTGTCTGACCCGTATATTATATAGACTCCATGGGTTTGGAGTGGGATGGCGGAGGAGTGCTGTTGGGCTTTTTAAGGACGGGGTATTTCCCTGCATGCAGAACCCAGAGTGTCAGCTGGCTTTTATTGACGTTAATGATGGTTTTGTTTAGTATAGCGTGTAGCGATTAAGATCCTACTTAATAATATTTAACAGCCTCTTCCTGTACAGCCAACAGAGACAGCCTCAAACAGGAAGTCCAGTGTGTAAAACAGGACGTCCGGTGTGTTAATCTCTGTGAGAACTCGGCCCTGGAAACACCCCTTTGCACTGGCCCAAAGACACACACACACACACACACACATGCACAACTAACCTGCACACAACCCTTAACAGGAAAAGGGTTTGAGGCCTTTGGCACAAAGGAAGTGGGGTCAAAGGTGAGGGGGATACTTTAAAAGGTGTCCGTGGAAACGCAAAGGGTTCATGAAAATCCCCCTTCATACTCATCACCCACTTAATAAATCACAGCGTAGCTTCTTGCTTAATTTAGCTTTATTTTCCAAAAGTGCAAAAATATAAAGACATTGATATTAAAGAAGTTTTTTTTGTTCGTTTGTTTGTTTTGTACAAAAGTTAATAAAAGTTATATTTCAAAAGTAATTGATACACACTTCATCCCCCTTATTGTTTTTAAATCATCACTTTTTTCCCTTCAATTCACTTTTAAATACAAAAGACATGACCCATTCTGCCTCTGTCAAATCACCCATCATTTTACAATATTAAGTATGTTTACTAAACACAATTAGAATTCGACACACTCCCTATAACTCAGCTCAAGCATGGAGGATGGAGGAGACCTGGATGCGTTGGGTGAGTGCCTTGAGTGCCAGTGTGGCCCAGCCAGAGGAGTTCAGATCTCCACCAATCAGCTTGCTGCTTCTCAGGCGCTGCTGTAGTTGCAGTAGTAGACGGCTGTGGAGGCATCCGACAGCACGCTGGATATGAGGCTCTCGGGCCCCTGCAGGCTGCCGTCAGGAGCCCCGTAGGGGAGGTACTGCTCAAACTCACTGCTGTCCACGTCACCCAGGAGCTCGGCCGAGCTGGCCGCCTGGCCGTGGGCGTCCGAATGTGGGGAGAGCTGCTGACCCAGCTGGCCCGTGCTGGACCGCTTGGATCCTCCACCGCCGTAGAAGACTCCTAGCGATGGCGGCGGACAGGCCATGTAGCCAGGCAGTGCGGCCTCGGGGGAGGGAGCGGAGAGGTGGCGGTGGAACATGGAACCGGGGTGGGCGAGGGGGCTGTGAGAGTGGGTGCCAGCGTGCTGTAGAGACAGGCCCCCATGGGTGCCCCCTTGCTGCTGCTGCTGCTGTTGGGTGTGCGGGCTGTGACGTGCCTGTTGCGTGTGTGTGATACCATGTTGGATTGTGTGGGCACTACTGTGTTGTGGCTGCTGCTGTTGTTGATGCTGTTGTGTGTGTGTACTGTTGTGCTGGTGTGTGTGTGGGCTGCCCAGGTGCACCTGTGTGTGTGATGTCGGTGGTGCGTATTCAGCGAGGGGCAACTGGTAGCTGTGGTAACTGGGCAGCGGCGGGCATTCGTCCTGTTGGGCGTGAGGTGGGAGGTACATGCCCTCGTTCTCCACCACCCCGTCCAGCGAAGATGACTCTGGTGTGGGCAAGCTGTAAGCCTCAAACGCAACAGGCCCCAAGAGAGCCTGGGACTCGGAGTACTGTGCTAGCCCAGCCGGAGGCCCAGACAGCGGGTAGCCGGCGTGCTCATGGTGCGAGTGGTGGTGGTAAGCCAGTCCGAGGCCCTCCAGGCTCAGAGACGAAACCTGCGGGTCAGAGGCTCCGCTTGGCAAAAGGAAGTTGTTGTCCAGACGCTTGATGCGCTTCACCTGCTTGCGGCGTCGCGGGCGGTACTTGTAGTTGGGATGGTCGTGCATGTGCTGTACGCGCAGACGCTCCGCCTCCTCCACAAACGGACGCTTCTCCGCCACGGCTAGAGACTTCCAGGATTTCCCTGCAGGGGGGAACGCACAGAGACAGGGACAGACGAGGATCAAACGCACAGTCTGGGAGTCGCTGGCTAAAATTATCCCCAGCAGCATGGTATCAGTCACAACAGTG
>JAODXP020000027.1:20356053-20381053 GCA_027497455.2 Sardinella longiceps
TAGAATTCCTAAGCACATTCCTAAGACATTCCAAAAGGATGAGCTCTATCTGGCTCTGAGCGTTCAGCAGGATGCACTGAGAGTCTAAAACAGGAAATAATCAATGGAAAAGGCCCCGTATAGCACAGCAAGAGGAATGCTAAGTGTAAGCAAATCAATGGCTAAATTTAGACCAACTGTAAACTGAAGATATTTAGGAATCAATATTCCTAAATATTCCACATTCCATAATATAATATTTGCAGCGCAAGGAGATATAATTTCTAACTTTACCGATCCTTGGAATGTCTCCTCTCGACCTGTCACATATTTGTCATATCAATATCCCCAAAATTCACATCATAAGATAGATGTGGAATGAGATGTTTATTTAATGATATTTTTGTGGTTCAACAATAAACAGTCTATATTAGGCTAAGAATGTGACATTTGATTTAGTTCCATAAAATGTTTGTGTGTTGTGTTGTCTGTGGTGTGTGAGTGAGAGACAGAAAGGGAGAGAGCATAGAATATATATATACATATGTCACTTCCTGGTCACAGTATGGCGCTGAAATATCATGTCTCTATGCAGACAAACTGTCCACCACCCACCACTCCTTCTCTCCACTCCATCCCATAATTACACACTGACTTTCTCTTTCGTTCTTCTCTCCTATGCTCTCCCATACCCCCCCCCTCCCAGATCACACGTCGCACAGTAGTGGTGCTGCCTTTGCCACTTCTCTCTCTCTCACTAGTCTTGCTTGCTGACTACTGTGATATGATAACCCTGCCCCACTGCAATTATCTTGTCATTAGTGTGTCACTAGTATATCCGCCATATTTATACGATATCAATGGTGGTATTTCATTTTTTTACATAGGAAATCACATCACTGAGATAGAGATTCAATTCAATAAATAGTCATTTATTTATCAACATATACACATAGCAATAGCACAATAGCATCAATGAAAGTGACTTGAGAGCACAATGGCCCGTCTTTGGGCCTACAGCAGCAATAACACAGTATTAAATCCATTGGACAATTCATCACAGCAAGAAAAACAGTATGATTGACAGTCGTTAGTCTTTGGGCTTCACTGGGTTGAGGTACTGTTCAAACTCGCTGCGGTCCAACTCATCCAGCATGTCCTGTCTCACGTGCTCCAGGTAGAACTCCAGCGAGAGCCCTCCACTGCACAGGGAACAGCTGCAGCCCCCGCGCCACTCAGCGTGCTCCTGAGAGCCCTGAGCCTGCCACTGGTGCAGCTGCCCCCCCGCAGACTGGCCTGGGTAGTAGTCCTCCGCATAGGGCCCTGTGCTCAGGTACCCTGCTGGATTCTGGGTTGTTGTGGTGCCATCGGGGAGCACATTACTATGGGAGTACGCTGTGGTGTGTGTGTGTGTGTAGGTGCCAGGATAGGCATTCTGGTATGCGGTCATGTAGTGTGTGTTAGAGTAAGAGGTACCGTGTGTGTAGCTATGTTGTTGTGAGTGGGGGTTCTGGAGAAGATAGCTGAGGCTGTATGGCGTGTTGTAAGGCCTAACAACAGCACTCTCACTGGCCAAGGGCTTGTCACATGGGGATGGCTTAGTGCTCTTGCGGGGCTGCTTGCGGCGTCGGGGACGATATTTGTAGTTGGGGTGATCAATGGTGTGCTGGACCCTCAGCCTCTCTGCCTCCTGCATGTAGGGCCTCTTCTCAGCTAGGGACATGGCTTTCCAGGTTTTGCCTACAGGAAAACAACAGAGTTTTAATTACAAACCAAGTACAAAATGCAATCATGTACTTAAGCTGTTATATTTCTGTTGTATTTCAGTATACTGGCTAAGACACAAATTCCAAGGCTGGATAATAAATATAAATATCAAAAAAATGATTTAATTTACTACTAAACATCTTCCATTGGGTGCGACTGCAGTGATTTGATTCTCAAACTCACCAAGAATTTTGCTAAGGTCCGTGTTCTCAAGCTCAGGATTGAGCGCGGCCAGACGTCTCCGCTCCTCTTTGGTCCAGATGATAAATGCATTGAGTGGTCTGCGGACACGAGCTTCTCCACCCGAAGGCTTGGCCTCAGGGCTCGAGCAGCTGGAGTCGGACTCCACCGACACGGGGCTACTGGGCTGAGAAGCAGGAGAGTTTGACTGCATTTTAGCCTTGGATTGCGAAGGAGCCTGGTAATAGTTTTCGTTCTCAAAGACGCCGGAGAGACCCATGTCGAAGTTTGGTAGCATCCGATCAAAATACATGCTCACGTGATTTTGATTGCTTGTTGTGCTGGAGAGGGGGCACCATTCTTAAAGTAGGCCCACTGGATGGCGCGAGCCAATGAGAGCGCGGGAGGAGTGGATCTTGAGGTGTGATTCTGAGACTGCCCTGGCCTCATCCACCTCTATTCCATCAGACAGTCTCACAATTCCTTCATTTAGAGATGGACAGATATGCAAAAAACCTGTCTACTGATATCACCTTTTGTTAACAGGAGGAGTTTGAGTGTAACATGTTGCGCAACGTGTTGCAAACCTTCCAAATCGAAATAAAAGAACTAAATCGGGGTTTATGTTAAATTATATGATAGGCGTAATATAGGCTACATCTGAATTAATAGCATTTGGATTCATATTTTTAGGAAATGAAAGGATTTATGGCTATGGAGTTGATCAAGTGATCAATTAATTTTAGGGATTGATAAACTTCTAGAAAATAACTAACCAGGGAGCGGCACGTTGTAGGCTAATTTATCATGCGTTATTCTATTCTTACATGGGTTAATGCTGGAATATATGGCCCTAGCCATTCCACACAGTGGCCCTACTCCTGTCACCTAACCTACAACTTACAGTCGCGCCAGAAGCCTGCCTCTTCATTTCAATACACACCAGGTATTGCATCCCTTCGGGCAGTTTACTAATGCACCTGTTATCAGTGTATAGTGGCAGACGCAAGACTGGCTTGCTTTAGGCCATGACAAAATGGGATTCTATAATAGACTGTAGTCTGATGGAGCTCACCTTCACACCTTGATCAGGCAGACGGCTCTATTCAAATCTGACCTCGCTTAATTCAATGAGTGATCAAGGTTAAGATACTCATCTTCAAAGAACAATCAGGTCTGCGAGGCGCTCTAACGAAACCCTAGAACGTCAAAAGTCAAAACATAGACGTGTGTTGGTTAATCGATACAGTTAAGGCACTAATGTTCGTCTAGTTAGGCCGTCTATCCAAGTAATCGAATTGAATTCAAACGTCCACGTTTTTATCATTGCGGTAAGCCATCTAGATTGATTACTTGATAATTGCTGTCCTAATTAGATCTTCGATAAATGGTTGTTATGTGGTCTTAAACAAAATTTGATCAAGACTTCAAATAGTTCATTTTTGTTGAAATCCCTGTGCTGATGACAATGTAAACACATGGGGAAGGACACACAAATCTTATCAAATAATATAAACAAACAAGCAGTAACTTCGAACTTTGAGGCCCAAAAAGGCTGGCCTAAACATCTGCAGGGGTACACCAGCCCATGTCTATTCATCAGTGTCTAATCTACTCATAATATTTATTGATAATCCAATTTAGTGTTGATACGACGTATTTCAACATTCAAGTTGTCAATCTCTCTGTGTTTATCTCATTTGGCATGAAAATACCACAGCGAAAATTCATTAGTAAAGGCTACATTTGCCTAAACCGTTTCTCTAAGCTTGTAGGCTGTTTATCCACGCAATAAGGCTGTGTAGATCCACAGAACAGAATTCACATTCTGGGAAACAGAAACAAAAACTCCAATACACATGTAGGAGCTTGAAAGCTTTCTGGCGTTAATAAATGATTGATACATTTTCTCCTTGGCTTTCATGCTTTCTCTCTGAAATCTCTGCTCGTTCACGCGCTATTAGAGGTTAAAAAGGCAGAATCCACATTCCGGCGCGTGAAAGAAAGCACACAGGGCGCGAGCTGCTGTTAAGCTCTCTAATGGGGTTAATTAATTAACTCGTGCGGCTCAGCGTGAATACAATAATGTTAGTTTCGTTTGACAGTGGTGTCAAACGTCGACTTTGGGTGGTGGCTGTGTAATGCCAGTGGAGTAGCCTAAGGCTCATGACAACTTGCAGATACATTTTTGTATGTATATTTAGAATTTGTTTAATTTATTAAAATACATTTGAACCAAATCAGATGCATCTGACAAACAAATGCAATTTCACTGCTTGTCTTATGCATCTGAAAATATAGCTTATATGTATCCTTTGTATCCTTGTAGCCCAGCCATTAGGCCTGTCATTAAATTTTGTGTCATTATAAGCTATGTGTATCTGAGTGTGTATAGGCTATGTGTATGTGTGTGTGTGTGTGTGTGTGTGTGTGTGTCAGTTTGTGTGTGTGTGTGTGTGTGAGAGAGAGAGAGAGAGAGTGTGTGTGTGTGTGTGTGTGTGTGTGTGTGTGTGTGTGCTTGTGTGTACGTAAGTACTGTTGAATGGGCACTGTTTTCTGGTGATTGTTCTTTGAGTGTCTGGATTACAATGTTCCATTGTATTGGACAGCACTCATATACAGGGACAAGCAGATCATCCCAATGCCACAGGACTAAGACGTTGCAGGAGAACAGGTCACAGCAGTGTGCTCTTCCCAAAGATGGACCATCATTCCAGGAAGACTGTCTGTCTGGAATACTTGGGCTTTGAGCCATTTGCTCATGTTGGAATTATGGAAAACCGGACAAGATGGTGTCAGCAAAGAGGGCCTAAATTTTAGGGCTTAAATTTTGAGAATGAAAAGGTGCCATTTGACAAATTGAACAAAGAGGTTTGTATTACTATTTTATGTGAGTTTGAGGTGATTGAGGAGACAGCATTTCTTCCTGTTGGTGTATTGCAGTGTCACTTGTTATTTCCATGACTGAGGTATCAGACAGCAAGTCTGAGCTCAGTGTTGGAGGATGGCTATGGAGATGGAGGGCCAGGGAGGAAAGTTACCAGAGACAGCAACTATCTCTTTGCTCCCCCCGATTACAGTATGATTACAGAGTATCCATATAGTGCTATGCTGAAGGCCATTGTATGTGTAGCATTCTGGATTGTATTGGCACAGCAGGTAAGTGGTCTACATGGCAAATTCAGTCTGGGACAGAGTATTCTATTCAGGGTCCCTCTCTCACCTTCTCTAGCGCTGATAAAACACACCTTGAGCAAACACTCACACTCACACCCAAACTCACTGAGAGGATTACATGCCCCCTAGGGAAACCATGCTTACAGAGCCCTCATTAGTGGGACACAATGAGGCACCGCCTCGTAAAATAGATAACACACACACACACACACACACACACACACACACACACACACACACACAGAAGGAAGCTGATGAAACCAGTAGTAGAGAAACAGAGGGATGATCAGATTATTTCAAACCCATGCACCACACCACAACCTTAGCAAACTCTTAAATTGACTCTTAAGTAAGATGGCATAGGCAGAAGTACATCCTTCTTGGACATGCTATAATTAAATGAGTAGGCTAAGAGTTAAAGCTTGAGAGTGCATTTAGTTTTTCATCATCAAACTGGTGTTGACAGCATTGTGAAGTCTGTAAAATGTGATGTCATTATCCTGGATAGTGTGTGCATAGGGAAATGACATTCCTTGCGCAGCATAGTAACAGTGCCGATGACAGTAATGAAAAAACAATGATTATAATAATGATAAAACAAAATATTGTATAGTCAAAGGCCACCCAGCCTTGACTGCGGGAGAGATTTTGTGTTGTGTTGTGTTGTGTTGTGTTGTGTGTGTGTATGTGTGTGTGTGTGTGTGTGTGTGTCTATTAATAACTTTCTGATGGTAATCATGGGAGGAGAGCTGTTCTGTTCTTGGCTTGTGGCAGACAAAGCAGTGGTGAACAGAGTCAAAGCATGACCCTGAGAAGCCAGAGCCCTCTAAAGTAGACAGTTCATCATGCTCCATGTGTCCTGGCACTGGGCAGCAGGGGAAGAAACGCTCTCACTCATTTACTTTGAAGTCTACCCACTTACAGCTCCCAGTCTGTAAGACTATTCTTTGTAAATGAAGAATTGTATTCCAGTTGCAGTTCAAGTGATAAGGCCCATACAATGGATTACCTCCTTTTGCTTCTTGTCCTCTCTCTCTCTCTCTCTCTCTCTCTCTCTCTCTCTCTCTCTCTCTCTCTCTCTCTCTCTCTCACACACACACACACACACACACACACAGAGAGTTTTAGTAGGCTATATTATATTAGGCTAGCTTTAAATAAAAACGTAAATAAATTGAGGTATATCAAGACGTTCCTAATTAGAATAATACCCCCATTGCAAAAACTACCTATAGAATAAACAATAATAACAAAAAAAAAAAAATATATACATATATATATATATACATATATATATATATGTATCTATATTCAGCCATGGGTTGCATAAGAATATGAACAAAATTGTGAAATACTGCTAGTTTTGCGGAGGTTATGTGGCAATTTGTTCATCAATAATGCATGAAAATGTCACGTCTATAACGCTGGAATTGCCCATATATATATTCACATAGAACCACAGCAACTCGTGAGATTTCATAATTTCATTAAGCTCTAATAAGTGGGCAATTCTGTTGCAATAGATTAAAGCTTTCAGCACAATTTTGTGATGAAATATCTGGCAGAATTGATAACAGAGGGTCTTCAACTTGTCTGTCACCCAAGCAGGCAGCTCAAACAGCCAGTTATTCAATTAACTTTATCATCTTGCTCTGCCCCTGTCTCCCAGACGGCCTAACCTTGATTTCATTCAAAAGTCATTGTTTCTCATTATTTGCTCAGATGTCTTGTACTACCCTCCCTCCATGCAGACAAATACATGCTAGACAACATGCTTGCGCAGTGCTGCGCAGACGGTCATAGCGAGACATACACGTGCCCGCGCGCACACACACCGCATGCAAACGCACACACACCGGCCCGTTTCATTCTGAGGGAGTTCTGCAGCTTTGAAGATAAGAGCAGGGGTTCGCTCATAAACACTGATTGTGTTTTTGTCCTTTCCTGTGGTTTGATTTATTTAAAGTATAATGCTGAAAGGTTTCGGCTGCTTTTCCTGCCTGGCCAGGGCATGTAAATATTTCAAATGAACTCCTAACGGGCCTCCCAAAGAAATACTCAATCATTACGTCTGCATCAACATTCTGTCTCTCACAGAAGGTAGGCCTACCAGTTGGCTATTTATTTAGGCCTAGTCCACCTTTTACCATCATGAGTTGGCTATAGGTTTACTCAACATTAGGCTACATACGGCTATAGAAATGTGACACCATTGGGATATGAAAATATTGGTAGGCCTGTGATTTTGTTACCAGGTTTTGCTCGAAATAGAACAAAATGTAGGTAGCCTATATAAAGATGAATATATTAGCCTATGTTATGCTATTATAGCGTTGTTCTCATTCAGGTAGGCTATTTTATTTCAGTCTAATCTGAATATCTTCCAAGGAAATTGGCCTAGGCTACACTGCAGATTGGCAGCGTTGAGACCATGACGCAGTTC
The DNA here is from genome assembly GCA_027497455.2 of Sardinella longiceps. NCBI lineage: Eukaryota > Metazoa > Chordata > Actinopteri > Clupeiformes > Clupeidae > Sardinella > Sardinella longiceps. Next base: position 20,363,600 of record JAODXP020000027.1, read on the forward strand.
AATAAGAAAATACAGATTTATGGATGGGTAATGTAGATATACACATTTTAATAGCAAAACATTAATTGGAATCGCAGGTCAAATCATGTCTTATAGTCTTTGGCGCAGGGGTGACCAAAGCGCGTTCCAGAGGATTCAGTAGGCTACTGCTAGAAGTCGATAAGATCAGCGCGTGGGTACAAGCCTTGGTGACATTTCCGCGCTGTGCCGCACGTAGGAGAAAGAGAGAGAGAGATGGTGGTTGGGTTTACACAATACGGGCAGCCGTGCGCACACACTAACATATGCTTCCTTTGATAAAGCCTCGCTGTACCAGCTGAAATTCTATGGCCCCGTCCCTTAAGACAATATCTGCATGAACCAGAGAGCTATTTATGGACACCATCCGAAGTTTAAGTGAACTAGCAAAACAAACAAAAAAATCTGGACCGTGAACGAAAAACATAAGTAAGAGAGGAAGTCTTTATTTTATGTGTATTAAGAGTTTTGGACAGGATTTGGTATCTAGCCACTTTCATTTATGTACGTCACAACAAAACATTTTTGGACTTACTCCATGGACAATAAGCCAATGATAACAAAAATACTACGACCAACACTAATAATAAATAAAAAAAAAACATTATAATTTAACTTGATTACTCGTAGACATGTAATAAGAACTATAAACCCCTTTAAACCTTAAATTGGGGAAACGTGCCCATAATTTCTAAAGAATTTTAAGAATGTATCAGTGACGCAAATTACGTCAGATCACACAGATTATTTTCTCCCCCAAAAGTCATCCTGTGGAATATATCCTGCTATCATATTTAAACGATTTCTCTGTGTAATTCAGATAACAAAATCTGAAGGCTTTTTGAAAAACATCAAGCTTGTTGACAGAGTTCCGAGTGTGACTCCAAAGAGTTTGAATGTAGGGTCCGGACACAGCTGCTTTGTGACTAATCACACACATTCACCGTTTACCGTGGCACACATATACACCAACAACAGGCATCTGTTTCCTGTTTTTGGGCCTTTAGTTCTTATTTTCCCAGTTTCCTCTCACCTGTTCACGTTCCTTCCACCTCCTAATAAGCTGGCGAGTTACACATTTTGCTCACTTTCACTGAGTCACCCACGATAAATTGACTGTGCTTGCTCAATCTACACCAGCTGAGGCCACAGATTTATGGTCCGTTTATTCAGGTATTCAAGTTTAGAGCACTTTTGTGATGGATATATTTATTATTTCATTGGAGACTGGTGTTGAGTTTGTCACTGGTGATGATAGGGATATCTTCATTATCAGAGGTTGATTGGAATGAAAGGCAGGTCTATATTGTAAGGTCCCTAAAACTGATGAGTTATTTTGGCATTTCAACCAAAGGAAAGCAAAACATGTTGAATACCAATGCACAGGGCAGGTTTGAATAGGAAACTTTATATATTTTTTTTAATCTCTCCCTTTTCCCCCCAAAGGGCAGGGGGGCTTTTGGTTAGAACAACTAATAATAAAATGCATTCATTCATATCAATGTTACACCTTATATCAGGGGTCTCCAAAATTTCCCCCTCTGACAGCTACTGACAAATCCAGTGTGGTCAAAGCCTACTTCAGGACTATGTGGCTACAGTCATTACCATCTTAAACGCTTACAGTGCAGTGGAAACACTAAATATGTGGAAACCTATACAACTACAAATTATTAAGAGTGAATACCTCTTGAGATGCAACATCTCGTTCTCAAGTGGGTCGCATATTCCTTTAGTCCCTAAATCTGGCGTGCACCTCTTACATTAACTCTCATCGGAGAACATTAAAACAGTCTCTTTTTTTATCCGATTAAGAGAGATATACTAGCCTGACTTTGGCTATCCCCTTAGTCTACGCGAGGGAAATGATTATCGAGCAGAAATACGTAGGAAGGCAAAACCAGGCTAGAGATATACAGGTTTGATACCTTTTGTGACTGTTTAGAATATATTTCATTTCATTTAAGCCTTTGGAGAGCTACTCTTACACAGGTGGGGAGATACAGAAAGCTCCCACCTGTTGGAGATCCCAGTCTTCAATTACCTGCAATGAAGGCTTTCAACCACCCCTCTCACAGACGAGGTCTACATCTCTCCCTCTCTCTCCTAGTCTAGAACTCTAGACGTCCTCTAGTGGTGGCAAATTGAACTTACTCAGCGAGTATGTCTAACAATCAACCAAAGGTTGTACTCACACATCGGTGGTGTCTGAGCTGTTTAAAGGCAAGCGCAATGCTCTAGGTCAGGGGTGGGCAACAGTTTGAGTCTGAGGGCCACATTAACATTGGCAAAGTAAGTGGAGAGCCACACATTAGATGACAGCAATTAAACATTATACGGTTAAATGGTACAAACTAATTTGACACAATTATGGCAGACCATAGCATAATAATAGCTGCCTCTACCATACAGTCTTTTATAAATCTGAAAATGTTTTGCTCACTTTTGGTCCCGGTAAACTGCTTTGTAAAGATATTCTGCCTGGCAGTGAGGAAAAATTTAAGGGAATTATTTGCATGTTTTGTATTGAAGAGTTTGCTAATATTGTATCCTTTGAAGACAGATACTTCCCTGACATTTCAAACACATCACCTTTGAGACCTATTCGTAGGTAAATATTTTGGTCTCCATTCTTTGTTAGATACTCAACTCTAAGAGACAACTTATCTTTTATTCCTTTAAATTGTAAGGGCATTTCGCTGCATTTTGCCCATGTGTGCTCTAGGTTGTATTCAGACATCTTGGTGTTTAGCCTATCAAAGAGTTCTATCTGGACAGGGAATCATTGGGCAGGCTTAGCGTTGTTTGAATTAACTTGTTAGTTTCGCTGAGGTTTCAGCTGTCTTACCCTTACCAGGGTCTATCACTCGTGGCCAGACTATACATTTTATGTGATAGCCTGACAAGTCAGACTATCTCTTTCCCTCATTCAAACAAAACAAATAAAGTTGAACGAAGAAGAGTAACTTGGCTTTGCTCTTGGTATATTCAGTCAACAACAACAACAACATGTATTTACATGATCAAACATCAAAAAAGTATTTGAAGAGGCACTACTGGGCATTGTAATACTGTAGTAACTTCTCATCTGTTGGTTTCAGGATTTTTTTCTCTGCCATGTTGACAAGCCATCCTGGTGACAGGCCAAAGAATATCTGCCGTGGCCCTTTTCTCATGGACAGCATGTTGTAAAGTTCATCTTTAGAAATGTCCGGAAGAACATAACCGTATTTTTGCGCCAGGGCCAAGCGAGCCTGCTGGACTTGCTCGAGGTCAGCAAGGTAACCACGGTTACTGGGGTCCGTGTAGTACTTCACCTGATCCTCTCCTGGTAGCATCCGTTTGGGGATGGGTTGGCCGGTCATGAAGAATGGCACAGGCTTTATCAGGACAGCTGTATAGGACAAACCGTGAAATTCAGATTAAAAGAAACTACTGAAAGGCATTTCTTATTATTTTCTGTGTTTTACTGACATTATACTTTGGAGGATACATACACAGGCTCCTAGGATCATAGTAGCTTGTTGTGATGACGCCACCATTCCGCTCGATGGCTGCTATAGCACCTTCAGAGGCAATCTGGACCTCAATATTCACTTTGGCACAGAACTTGTCATCACCCTACATGTCACACAGACACAAACATGTTAACCAGATTTATGTTGTAAACTCCATGCCAAGCCTGACAATCCTGGTGAGAACTATAAAATGCAGGGAGCATGGCTCAGTTACAGTTCTTGTATGGCTAGCTCTATGCTGCCATCCAGTGGAAACTGCAGGAAATTACCTTGTTTTCATGCAATTTTCTTTTTCAAAAGCTTAGCAAATCACAAAACACATAACCACATATCAATCTCCAATGTAGAAACACTTCCTGGTGATTCGGAACCATTATACACACACCTCCTCTACTAGGTTTATGCCATAGTGTCTCTTCAGTGGCTGGATGGTAACTCCTCTACAGTTCACCAACTGGGTCAGATCTATGGGCTGGGAGGTATCCACTCGTCCCACATCAATGAGATACTGCAGTCTCCGCAGTGTCAATGGGGGATATTGGGGACGCTGGCTAATATACAGAAAAACATAAACAGAAAACATTTAAGAACTCTGGTCATGCCAAAATTTAAAATGCTGTAACACCAACAACACAGCCATACCAACCTGTGTCCTTCATTGTAAGCATATTTAGGTATGGCCAGGTAAAAAGGCGTCGTTCCTCCCTCGAAACCCAAACGTGGACGATTTCCCCGCTGTCTTTCTCCCTTATGACCACGGCCACTTTTGTTACCACCATGGGCACCTCTACCTCTCCTCTTCTCCTGAAAGCGAGAGGACTTGTCAGAAATACTGTTGTACACATGAAGTTAGCTTGTTACACTTTCAATAGCCTTGATATGGTGGTGGTGATGAGCATGTTCATGTAACGTTACAGCAAATCATTACAGTTAAGTCAGTCTCGGGAGCCACATGCGGCTCTTTGCCCGGAGTCATGTGGGCATGTGTGTGTATGTGGGGGGCCCATGTGTATGATGTTGCTGGCCTGTGGGCTTACTAATGTAGGGGTACATTTCTGTTATCATGTTGGTGTAGGCCTATGACTTTTAGAATTCATCTCACTGGCAGAGGAGTGTGTGTGTGTGTGTGTGTGTGTGTGTGTGTGTCAGAAGGATGGGTAATGTAGTAATAGTAGTAACAGGTGCCCGTGTGCCGATGTGGCTCTTTGCTGTAAAATAGTCAGATGTGTGGCTCTTGGTCTCCGACTGGTTGGCCACCCCTGCTGTACATAATGTGAACCTGTCAGCTAAAACAACGTCAACGTTAACTACCTTGCAAAACCTGTGTCATCCTGTGCGAGAAAGATTATCAAAATCCAACTGAAAAGCACGCTGGAAAGTAGCATGTTTTAGAAGAACACAGTTCAACATTCAGTTACCTCATATGGGCTATACTGTTGACTTGTTGGTTGTCCATTAGCTTTCTGACACTGACGTTAGCATTTCGAACGCATGCTAGTTATTCAAGTAACGTTAGGTAACGTTATAAGCTGGAGATAGATTTGGCATATGAATTACTTTTACAAGGAGTTTTGGGTTAGAATGGGTGCTGTTAGATGCCCGTATCTAACCTGCCAAATTAGTTCTTTGCCCGGAGTCATGCAAATGCGTTAAAAAAAACATCACTACCTACCTAACGTTATAAGATATTAGCTGATGCACTCCTGGTAACTTAGCTGACTTAGCTCGGCAACACCAAACATTAGCCACAAATGGGGAATAGATTGAGACTTACTTCTTTTTTAGCACCAGGGTTTGGACGTAAATTTGCAAGAGTAATCCGAGGAAGATTCTTTAAAATGTCCAAAGACTTCCCACCAGTCGTCTTGGACACAGACATTGTACCAAGGATAGCTCCCCGTGCACTTCATCCAAGGACAACTGTCATGGCGGATAATCACGTGTGTGGTGGCGGTGCCTCAACCGGAAGTACTGTTAAAAGTAGACCACTTTGTAACAATATTGTATCACTTTACTCCAACGCACTGTGTAGCTAATGAATTAACGATTATGACAATTAATGCTTTCTATGGGGTTACTCAAGTTAATAAATTAAAACGTAATTAAGTTGCTTGTTACCAATTCTTCTATTGCTAATGCCAACAGTGTGTCTACAGTTGTGCCTAATGCCTACAGTGCGACTACAGACTGCCTGAAATTGATCATAATTCTGTGTTTATAGTCTCAATGTCTGTGTTACATTTTCGCGACAAAGTCGCCAACATGAAAACTTTCATTGGAGATGCCGGGGATTGAACCCGGGGCCTCATACATGCAAAGCATGCGCTCTACCACTGAGCTACATCCCCAACTGTGAACACGGAGGGAGTTAAAGGGCTTTTTATTACATGTAAGCTAGGATGACTAATGAACACGTTTTCATTGCTGTAGGTTATGATTTATTTGTGTCGAGGCCTGTTTTGTAATGAAAATTACCTTGAAAGAGCTTTTGAGAATCCTGAATAGGAACCTTAGACATTGGGCTATGTAGCATAGCAGACATTTCTGCAGGCTAGACTGTTTGTCCAACCTAACATGTTCATGTTATGTTCGAAAAAAACATATGCGCTTGGACTAGCCATGTGACATAATAGGTTAGTCTCACTAATCGGGCTACACCCAGCCTTACAGCTTAATGCTTTGAGAAGTGTCACTTGCAGCAAGGACACCGAGCTATCAGACAGTCACCCGCTATAGGAGGAGGCGGGATTTCCTGAACGGATCAACATTGCTACTGAAAGCATTTAGAGAAAGTATTCAGCTGGAGACGTAGTTTCATTGAGTTTCTCGGCTGTGCGATCTTATTGAGTATTTAGTAAAATGGATTATGCTGAAACGGATGCAAATTTCGCCAGATTGAAAAATTAAGTGGACGCCAATCAAGACGAGAGCGCGTAACGATAGTACTGGCAGCGGAAGGGGTATCCTGAGATAGTCAAATTGGTTGGCGGCTGTGCGCTTTACTAGAGGTGGCAAAGCCATTGTCGTTTCTCTTATTGAATGTCAGCTGATTGACCGTTATATGTGTGGTAATAATATGTCGGCACCGCTGCCCGCTATCGTCCCAGCAGCCCGGAAGGCCAGTGCAGCGGTGAGTTGATTTTGCATGCGAGGACGTGCAGGTCACCTGTACTATGGCTATTGTAGACCACATGCTATGCTACACACCACCACACAGCCACTAACTCTCGGGACACTTTAAACCAAAGCTGTCTGGTGAAAACGTGATTTGTGAAGCATGGCCTCTCTTCGTTTTACACAACCACTACGCTTGGTGACTACGTTGGGATTGCATGTCAGTAACGTTAGAAAACAATGTTGCTGTAACGTTAATGATTTTTTTTGTTAATGCCTGCAGGTGATATTTCTTCATGGCCTTGGTGACACCGGGTATGTAGCCTATTACAAACTGAATTACTCTATAAAAATATGTAGGCCTATTCAGTTATTATCCTATTCAGTTCAAGTCCATTGCTAATGTGTTCTTTATGCGAAGCCTAGTATGTAATATTGTTGTATTTCCGCAGGCATGGCTGGGCAGAGGCCTTGGCAGGTATTAGGACTCCGCATGTGAAATACATATGTCCACACGCGTGAGTGATTAATTTTTTCTTTTACTCAGTCTTTGTACCCTGTATTCTGTCACACTGTACTAAATCCATAATGTCAGTGTAACTCAATCTATTGTGGCTTCCCTTTTTAAAGGCCCATCATGCCTGTGAGTCTCAACATGAGAATGCGCATGCCATCATGGTAAGAAAGATTCAATGTTATTTTCAGGGAGAAATTTGGCCTTACCTATCTGATGCCCCTGACTGATGCAGAGTAACTTTAAACATTCAGCACTTCAAAGAAGACTTGAAGAAGGCCTCGAGGAACTGAAATGTTGCATTTGGATTTATGATGTCTGAAATGTTCAATCAGAATAGTGTCCCTTTGTATTCTATGTTTAGCACTGTCCTGTTCTACTTCTTTCAGTCAAGCTTAGGTAACTAAGGCTGCATGGGAATTCTCTGTACCCCTTGACAATCACTATAAAATGAGTGACATTGAGAGGGAGGCAATGATGAGGTCTGTTTATGTGAACGTGGCTTTGCTGTCTAGGTTTGATATCGTGAGCTTGAGTCCAGACGCAGCAGAAGATGAATCTGGTATCAAACGAGCTGCAGAGAACAGTAAGTTTCTATTCATTTATATTCATCACAACTCTGTAATGTAAATGAAGACTGTGGATATAGATATTCTCTGTCTGTTCTTTTGTTGCTCTGTCTGTCTGTTCCATCACTGTATTTATCTATTGCTCTTTTTGTCTGTCACTTGGCTCATCTTTTCATCGTTCTATCTATCTGTCATCATGTCATTTTATACTTCTATCGACTGTTCTGTCTTTTTGTGCTTCTATAAATTCATCTATTATGTATTTTTTTATTTTTCAGTCAAAGCATTAATTGATCAGGAAGTAAGGAATGGCATCCCATCCACCAGGATAGTACTTGGAGGATTCTCTCAGGTACACAGTCCAGGTTGCCTTTTCTCCAGTCTTTGTTTGGGAATGATTTTGCGTGCTTTAAAGGCAGATTGTTAAAACTTCATCCAGTCAAACATTGTGAAAACTGTGTAAGGCATAGACCACCTTGCCCAGTATTGTCTTTCTGTTGGTGTAAGTATGCAGATATGTGAATGCAGTGCTTATGACAGGGCCAGGATTATGAAGTCGATTATAAACTGCTGGCTCATGGACTAGAGGGCTCATCTGTAACCATGCTCCCCCCAGTAAGGCTGCGTAGACCAGTACATCTGCACTCCGAGCACTTCAGTACAAGGCCAGAGTCTTGAAGACCAAATTACCTCCATTCCCCAGTGTCAATAGATGTCCTAAAAAGTGCTGTAATTGGGCCATTATTCATTTTTTTTTGTTAGCCACGGTACAGAATGGGATGTTGGATGTGGCAAAAATGTTTTGAAACCCAAAACCTTTTTGCATATTCACTTTCAGGCACACAAGGTTGTGATTATTACACGTGTGCACCCTCCAGTACTGCAGGTGGTTAGTGTCTCTGAGGATGTGGTTTATTTTGTCATCTTGTTATGAAAACTGTCCAGACTGGTTCCTCAGTGTTTGCTTCAAAAGATGCTGCTGCCTCTTATTCGTTCCGGGCAGTCTGGAAAGAGCATAAGAAGTATTGACATTTATTTAAACCGGTGTGTGTGTGTGTGTGTGTGTGTGTGTGTGTGTGTGTGTGTACACACACATGTGTGTTCTTGCTTGCAGGGAGGGGCGCTATCTCTCTACACTGCTCTTACAACAAACCAGAAGCTTGGTGGTGTTTTGGCCCTCAGCTGCTGGCTGCCACTCAGGAACTCTTTTCCACAGGTATGAGTGTGCCCTCATCCCTCCCTTCTCTCTCTCTCAAACATACTCATCATGCGGCTGAGGATACTACGTTGCTGATGGTAACCCCCCTCTCTCTCTCTCTCTCTCTCTCTCTCTCTCTCTGTGGTGTGTGTTGTGTGTGTGTGTGTGTGTGTGTGTGTGTGTGTGTGTGTGTGTATAATATGCCTCAGGTTGCTACGGACACCAATAAAGATGTGCCTGTGCTCCAGTGCCACGGGGAGGCAGATCCTCTGGTGCCGCTGGTGTTTGGCCGTCTGACCGTAGAGAAACTAAAGACCCTCATGAACCCCACTAATATCACCTTTAAGACCTACCGGGACATGCCCCACTCCTCCTGCCCACAGGTCAGTCAATCAGCTGCCTCTCCGTCAGGTTTTATTTGGTACTTGGTACAAATACAATGCCGTTTCTGTTTGACAAAAATGGTAAATACTAACAAATGTGATTTAATCTGCACTTTAAAATACATGCCTCATTCTCATCCCTGACTGTCTTTTATGCGTACTGTTGGAAAATAAGATGCCAGTTTGTGTTTGTATATTATATTTTGAAAAATATAAATCAGGAGTGACTAACTCATTTTTATCATGGGCCACTGCAAGTTGTATATGTGCAACTATAAACTGTCTGGTAAGCAGTTCCATTAAGCAATTCATTAGTGACACGCAGTGCATGCAGTGTTGCCAGAATTATGTTATGGAAATCATTATTTTGCTTTGTTGGAACTATTTCAAACAGGCCACATAACTACAGGTATTTTCAAGCTTTTTGAATCATGACACATCCGGCCCCTGGCCCGTATGTTTGACACCCCTGATTTAAATAATTTATTATGAGGAAATTACTGCAAAAGAATAAACAAAAATCAAACAAGCAACAACAAAAAAAAAGAAATCTGTAAATACAGCCTTGAATAAAATGTTTGTGCCAGGACTTGAAAGCTAGACAAGAGTGAACTGTTATACATAGAGTTATCTGTAGTTCACCTTGTCCTAATGTTGCCCATCAATCCTGACAATCACTTACAGTATCTCTAATGTTTTCTGATATTTTCTGGCATGCTGTGTCGTATACAAAATAGTTCTTCCATTTCTGCATCGTTTAATGTACAGTATGCAGCCACAAAATTCTCTGTGTGGAGAGTATACTGCTAGTGGATAGTGTACAGCTTCATCTCTCTTTTCTCTTCATCCTTTTCTTTCCTTGCCCCCTCTATCCTTTTCTTTCGTTCTTTCTTTCTCTCTCTCTCCTCTTCAGGCTTAATTTTGTTTGCATTTCTTTTGCCACAGGAAATGGATGACATCAAAGGATTTATAGAAACACACTTGCCACCCATTGACTAAGTAGGCAGCACATGTTGCACAGTTGCCGGACTGCCGGCTGCCCCAACCTCACTGATAGCTGGTGTCCCAACCTGAAACAGACTGATTGAGCAAACAGATCAAACAGGATGGATCCACACAGGACCCTCTTCCGCTCCAGAACCCACCTGACCGACCGAGGAGACCGACCGACTGACTGACAAATGTGCTGCTATAGGAATTATTCTGTCAGCTGGAGGAGTTGAGGATCACCACCCGGGTTCAGACATCATGAAGAGGATACATAGACAAACCTCTGTTGCCATGACCGTCTTTATGACAAGTGATGTATTGCAGAGACTGAAGATGTAGCTGATTTTATGCTAATTTCCTGTAAATAAAAGCCATCTGCTTTAGCTCTGTCTTACAGATTTTGTGTTGCAGCATATTTATGTGGGCCTAGCAACCAATTTAATATCCACTCCATAGAGAATGAATCAGACTTACGTTCACAATATGCATTCATTCATTATTCATTCATCAGTCAGTGTGTGATAGAAGCATCTGTGCTTTTATTGAACTCCCATCCTTTAGTTGTCTAACAGGTTAGAGCACAACATAAATATCGATAGTTAAAGAAAACATCTGAGTTTTATCAATAAATACACAAAATACATTGATTTATACAGTATTGCAATGAGGACTGAAATATAAAAGAAATGAACCAGTGGTAGTACATGAAGAAATGAGTATGTCTGGGTTTGTGATGATATTTTAATGTTGTCGAGTAAGTATTTTCTTCATTGGAAATTCCAAACGCACCACAGTTGAAGGCACAGGTGTGGGACTTGTATTCTTGGTGGCACCATGTAAGGGAGGGCAGTGACAGAGCCAGTGTAAACAAACATCCAGAGCTGCACTTTCACGTGATGTACTCCAGGTGGCATCACTGTCTATGAAACAGCCTAAACTAAGCCTAACCCTTACCCTAGCTCTGGATTATGCAGTCATCCCATCCCTCTTTTAGGATTGCACTTATTCAATAGCTGATTGAAAATGTTAAACTCAACTAATGAGATTTAACTTGTCCAATATACTACAATGTAGTGAGTGGACAACAACGTTTCTCATTTAGTAGCCAAATAATTGCTCTGACGACATAGATAGGAGTCTACTGTCAACATGCTCTCCCTACCAAAAAAAAAACAAACATTGGTAAAGTAGTTGGTACTTTTTCTCAACTATCTGATTGAAACACCACAATATTGTTATTAAGTATGTACCTGAAGTTCTATTTACCGTCACATCAAAAAATTAAAAAGAAAAAAAAATGTTCACAGGGGATTTCTCTGAATGCCCCTGATAGCAGTTGTTTGGAGCATCCAGGGCAGGTGCCTGAAAAACTACGAAGGGAGAGGGAAGATAGATAGGCGCGGCGCGCGCGCGCGTGTGTGTATGTGTGTGAGGGTTTCTTGAGGCTGTGCATTGGTGTGCAGTTTAGATTGTCCTCACTTGTGATCCATTCAGGATTGAAGGTGGAGTAAGCCAATTAAAGCAGCTCAGAGTGTGTTGTGTATACATAGTGCAGGTAGTGGCAGGCTGTACAAAGGGTGTGTCTGGACTTCTGCGTCTAACTTTGCCTCCAAACATTATTCATGTGTGCTTATATGTGTCACTAAAGCTCAAGTGCATGCATGTGTTTGTGTGTGTGTGTGTGTGTGTGTGTGTGTGTGTGTGTTATTCAGGAGGTCTCAGGAGGCTTCTGCTGTGGCTGTTGCTGTTGTTGCTGCTCCTCCAGGCTCTGCAGCAGGTCAGTGTAAATGCTGGAGTTCATGTAGCGTGGGTAGGAGTCTCGCTGCATCAGGGTGTAAATCTGTTGCTGGGCGTCATCAAATGTGTGTGACGTGGGCTCCGTCATGTTGCGGTTGATGACGTCTCGCACGCGGGAGTCCAGGCTCACCTGAGGACATGCACACATAGCTCCATCATAGCACCTCCACTCAGCACTACATCAGGCTACTCTCCTAAGACTCCAGTTTCCTCACCTATCTTTTTTAGCAGCCAATCAACAAACAGAAATTGAAGGCAAAACCAATAGTAGTAGTTTATATAGTGCTCATTGTCCACCCATTAAGTCATTATATAAGTTTAGTTCCAAGATGCTATGAAAGCCATTTTGATTAATTTTCTGTTTTTTTTTTTTTTTTTTGTCAATAATAAAAAAAAAATTATTCGTCAAATTTTCGTCAACAATTACTGAAATACATTCTGTTTTTTAATAATAAAAAAATGGATGTATAGCATTTTGGAACCAAACTCTTCATAAGCGTTGAGTGTTCAGAGAGAAACAACGTTAGTTATAAGCTAAGTAATACCACATTAATACACCAAACACGGGAACGGTACACTGAATGTAATATAATGGGTAATTGAAAATACAGAATCTGGATACTGACACTAAACACAAAGACCTCTCGTGTCCCTCTGAACATCTGTATGTGTGTGTGAGTGTGTGTGTGTGTGCGCGATACGTTACGATACGATACGATACGATACGATACGATACGATACGATACGATACGATACGATACGATACGATACGATACGATGCGATAAGACTATTGTCAGTTTTCACTGAAATTCATTTTGCATCCCTGAGCAAGACTCGTTTAAGACAAAGACATACACATAACTTCAAAAGACTATTGCACATGTGCTATGCATGTGGCACATAAACACCAACAGACATAAACAGAACTTGGGGCCTGGGACTAGTAGCCCACGGTCACAGATAAAGGTAGACAGAGGACACAGGCCTATGTACAGACATACAAACAGACATACATGCATACCTAGGCTACATACTGTACATATATTACATACAACCAGGGTGCGACTTGCTGGGGGGGATGGGTCGGATTTCCGTACCTCTGGTTTTGGTATCCCTGCCTCTGTTTGAATAATTTTATCTCCGGTGGGGATAACATTTATCCCCCCTTGATATCTCGTGACAGTATGCAAGCAATGCGACTAACAAACATCTAGTGTGCAGCGAATTATAAAATTAAAAAAATTGCGTCCTGTGTCCTGAATTGTGTGCGTGACAACTCCTGGCTCACTTTGCCTCGAACTTCATCCTATAAGCGCAGGTGTTTTTTTCTCACTGGAAAGACTAAAGCTATAGACGAGAAGGAAAACGAAAGGAAACTTCATAATGTTATCACATTGTTTGAACAACTTTGTGCAAAGGAAAACGAACTGTTTGGCAAAGGCACAATTTAAGTTTTATATGAAGTGTGTTTAATGTCAACGTATCAGGCAAAATATCCGAATCGCGGGGATGAGAACACTTTTTAGGTAAATCAGCCAGTTGTGGAAAATGACCAATAAATGGCATAATCTAGGCAAAATGCTCAAACAATACATTAAGTAGGAAGGCCTAGTTGGTCCTATTTGCATTGGCTATTTTTTATGCTCAATGCCCTGGCTTTCCTCACAGTTGCAAAAAAAAAATAGGTTAACGTTTCCAGCGCAGTACCACACGTACCGTCGGATCCAACAAATGCCTTGGGTTGGGTCAAGATATCTCTGAGCTATCAAAGTAATTCGGCTATTATCGGCTACATTAAACAATGTAATCTGCAGCACTTTATTTAAATATTTAACACACCGCAAGCAGCAGGAGGGTCTGAACGAGAGAGTTTCTAAGTTTTGTGAAAAATGTCATTTGTCAGGATTGCGCTCTACACGCAGCAGTCACATGAACTGCGGTAGCCTACTTCAGAGGCATCTGGTAGACACTGCGCTGTAGAATAGATAGGCCTACTAATGGCATGATTGTTTTAATGAATGGATAAGCAGAATATTTTGTATTGGGTTGGGAGAACCGGTCATTTCTAGTAATGACGTCACCAACGCAATACCGTTTCAGAAACATCCCCCCCTCTGTTTTTTTCACAAATCGCACCCTGCATACAACCCACATAACTTGAAGACATTACCATCATGGAGTGATGGCACTATACATACAGTACAGTCTTAAGACTGGCTCAACAGAAGAAATGATTGATGTATGAAGGAATGTTTAAGTCTGTTGTGGTTAAAGTGTGTGTGTGTGTGTGCACGTGTGAGTGTGTGTGTATGTGCGCATGTGTGTGTGTGTGCGTGTGTGTGTGTGTGTGTGTGTATCCATGAATGTCTGTTACCTCTCTCGGAGACAGGATGGAGACAAAGTCCTCGTAGATCTGGCGCACCTTCTCCTCCACCACGCCGCGGTTGGTCTCCTTCTTGAGCTCCTCGCAGGCCAGCCAGAAGAGGAGGTTCTCCTCACTGAACTCAGTCCGCAGGAACTGGCGGAAGCAACCGCGGCCCGCAGGACTCTTCATCAGTCGCTCAAATGATTGCGACCAGGCGCGGGCATCCTCCAGCGTGGGCTTGGGGCTACAGACACAAACAGAAGAAGTGGTATATCTATGGGGTGTTCCACCTCTCCTCTTCTGTAAAGTTCCAGCCATTTACTCTATCTGTGCTGACCATACTATCTCTAATCAACTTTAAATCTAGTCAGTGAACGCTGTGTGAATATCACAGGCTAAAGATGCCGCACTGCGGCCGGGTGTGTTACTTGCCTCTCCTCACAGTTGCTGGTCACCTCTGTTTGCTCACAGACGAGCCTTTGGATTCTCTCATCCTGGGCAGAGCGCACCGTTAAGCTGAAACAATTGATAGAAAACATGGATGAAAATAGAAAGAGGAAGTGATAAAGATTGAACAAGCTTACGCCTGTGTCTAAAAATAGCCCACAATTTATGCCTTTAACTGCCTTTGTAGGCTGTACAAATTTGCAGAGACAAAGCAATCATTTTCCTTTACCAATCTAAGGCAGACCTAAAATCACTGACTTTCTTGTTGTGTTTGTGTGTGAGTGTGTTTATGTGAGCAAGTGTGTGTGTGTGTGTGTGTGTGTGTGTGTGTGCGCGCGTGCATGCGCGTGTGTGTGTGTGCGTGAGTGCATGAGTACTTGAGCTCCCTTGGGCAACCTGTCGTAAACACTGTAATTTTTCTGTCCCCTTTCTCTAATGACGCAAAGCGAACACCTGCATCCTAGGCCTCCTGAGTGCTTAATTACTTACAGCAGTGTGCAGACACCCGGGTGTCAAGAGCACTGGCACTGCTGTGTGGCTTTTGTGTGCTACTAATGCCCCTTTCCCCGCTGTTTCACAGGAATATCTGACTACTACATGTCTGTGCTCTCTGTCTCTCTGACTAAGTCTGTCTCTCTCTATCTGTGTATGTGTGTGCGCGCACGCACGTGTGTGCTGTTTGAATGTACCAACAGCAGCTCATCTTTCTGACTGGGTCTGTGTGTCTGTGTGTGTGTGTGTGTGTGTGTGCGTGTGTGTGTGTTGTTTGACTGTACCAGGAGCAGCTACAGCAGCAGCACCAGCAAAAGCAGCATGCGTTGGGAGGCGCGTTCAGCCAACTGTGAGTGTGTGTGTTGATGGCACTGTGAGTGTGTGTGTTGCGCGTCTGCACGGTACTCGGTGCCTCCTGCAGCTGCCGTTTGCCCATCTCCTCCCGCTCTGAACCCATGGGCTAAAGAGGAGAGAGAGAGAGAGAGAGAGAGAGAGAGAGAGAGAGAGAGAGAGAGAATCCCTAATTAACAGTAACATTAACAGCATGTGGTTTGCAGTATGTCTCTCCTGATCAACAACTACTCAACAGCACTGGTTTCTCAAGGCATGTCATGATCCAAGGAGGGGAAATAGTTTCTGGTCCTTTGGGTCTAATTAAATTAGAGTAACACCTGATATCGGACCTCATGTTCTCAGGACCAGACCTCTCTCTCTCTCTCTCTCTCTCTCTCTCTCTCTCTCTCTCTCTCTCTCACACACACACACACACACACACACACACACACACACACACATTGTTGTACAGAATCACATACAATTTGTTGTCTATCATCCCTCATTTAAGTATTCTCAATCCCCCACTGGTTGTATGCATATTACATTGACATAAAGTTTCTGAATCCGGCTGTCGAATTGCCATTCCTTTAAATATCCTGACGTCAAATTTTCTATAATCTACATTCCATCTTCCTAATGAAAACAGGAGAGCAAATTTGCATGGCAAAACGGCCCTTGCATTCATCCAAGAATGGCACGCACGACATCATACTGTTCATGCCGCTCCTCTCAAATCGACAGTGGTATTCAGCCTATACCGAGCGCGTCGTCATGAACAGCGTCACAGCCTATCTTTTAAACCAGTTTCGAGCCCGTAATAATAATAATAATAATAATAATAATAATAATAATAATAATAATCGTCGGGCTCTGTTTTACAGTAGCCTATATGTTAGAACAAATATTTGCACATCAGTATGCATCTTGTTTCGCACCGCAAACAAGCACAGCAAAACATAAAGCATTTACATGGGCTACGTTACCAAAGGCGATCACTGAACCGAATGGAAGAACAGCTGGCTAACGCATCATCGCCTGTAACCACTGGAATCTCAAACATTCTGTTGCACGATATGGTTTTACGCACCCCTCACCAATTAAGATCCCCACTCGTCTTAGCTCGTTGCATTCTAACATTACATTGACATAGCTTATGTTTATACCCACCGTATCACCATGGAAGTCCAAAGATGTGGGTCTATCTCTCGCTCACATCCATGTATGCACGAGGAGGTTATTTGCACCGGCCAGTAGCAGAATTGCTGAGCGCATGCGCACCCACAATAATAATAAACATACAGTGGTTAGGTTATAAGGTAGCATATATTGGTTATAGTTAGAATACAACTGTCAACTGACTGTTGAAATTGTTGTAAAGACAAACACAAATAGCCAAAACTATAAGAAATAGGCTTCTGCCATTTGGACCGACATTTATAGAGAAAGATATTTAATTTTGTTTTTATTATTAATATTAATTTATGTCATGTTATGTCAAGATAAAGAAAAAATGCCAGAGTTCATTGTTCAGTGACAGGTATTGAGAGGTGAGAGGTATAGATAGGCTACCAGTGTAAGTGCAACGCGTGTCGTGATTTTGCATGTATTGCAAGAGTAGCGCGAGAGGGCGGCATTTCTCTTTCCAAAAATCCTTGAAATAAAGCGAAACTGCGTTTTGATCTGTTGCTAAGGTTATGTGGACATTTGATGAG
>JAODXP020000027.1:20386053-20401053 GCA_027497455.2 Sardinella longiceps
GGCTTTATCGTGTGGAAACCTTTGAGAGCACTGAGGTGGTATAACAGGCTCTCTTATCTGCCTGGGCTTCATCTAACAAGCCTCTAAGTGGACTCTCTCTCTCTCTCTCTCTCTCAATAGGCTGCATTGGATGCTGCTGCTGCTGGATGAAAGCATTCTGGTGCTCAGTGGAAGTTCACGAACTCTGCGTTCACACAAATAACTGTGTGTGACTGTGCGCCGTATTTTATTTCATCTGATGTCATATCCTTTGTAGAAGCATCGCTTTAGCTCACACGCTTGCTGTTGTATTTGATCTGTACTGACTATACCTGCGGAGGTGTGATGGCACGCAGTAGCACACTCACAACTCACACAGTGTTGCACATCTGTTAATATAAGCAAAGACCTTCACTGGAATATGTCTGCTCCATGGCTCCATACTTGAATATGTCTACTACACGCGTTCAGTAACATAGACTCCACACTTGAAATGCCGATAATACATGCACTCAGTGGCATAGACTCCATACTAGAACATGTCCATGCTAAATGCAAGCTGTAGCATTGGCTCCATACTCTTACATGTCCATGCTATGCACTCAGTGGCATAGACTCCATACTTGAATATGTCCATACATACTGCAAGCACTCAGTGGCATAGACTCCATACTTAAACATGTCCATACTGCATGCACTCAGTAGCATAGACTCCATACTTGAATACTGTATGTCCATACATACTGCATGCACTGAGTGGCATAGACTCCATACTTCAATATGTCCATATACTGCATGCACTGAGTGGCCTAGACTCCAGCAGGCATCTCATGCTCCTGCCTCTCCGATCTGCTATTCTCTTTCTCCACTGTTTCCTCTTTCTCTGGACTTTAGCCCCAGGCACATGAGCCTCGACTTTCATGCTAGCCTTTCTCCTTTCGTCTATTTTTTCTACGTTCCTTTCATTTTCAATATCTATCACCATGCTTGCTTTTCAAGGGTTTTCTCTTGGATCTGTGAAGCTATTTAAGGTGATGGCCATTGTTAATAGCATTATAGAATAAAACAATGTGAACAGGATGGACTGGAATGTTTCCAAAACAACTGGTCTGAAACAGCTGGCTGTGTGTGTGTATGTGTGTGTGTGTGCCCAGATGGTCAGGGCTGCATGGCGGAGCGGACAGCAGTGATGAGATGTGCAGATTGGCGCTCCGCTGCAGATGCAGCCCATGTTGTTGTTGTCATGGCTCTTGTTGTTGTTGTTGTTGGAGCTGAGATTAGGGCAGGACTGGCATGTAATCCCAGAGGAGAAAGACAGAGGGGTCAGACTGAGAGAATCTGAAGGAGTGCGTCATGGCATGAGCGCAGTGTGTGTGTGGATAGAGTCAAGTGTGTGTGGATAGATGACCATTACTGACGGGCATTAATCAGTGCTTTTAATCAAGATGCCCATCTGACCAGCATTTGATGGAGGGGAACGCAGCCCAATTGAATTGTATGTGCCAAATAAGAGCACTGTGTGTCGGATTTGTGTGTGTGTGTGTGTGTGTGTGTGTGTGTGTATCTGTATTTGTGTGTGTGTGTGTGTGTGTGTGTGTGTGTGTGTGTGTGTGTGTGTGTGTGTGTGTGTGTGTGTGTGTGTGTGTGTAGAGAGAGAGAGAGAGAGAGAGAGAGAGAGAGAGAGAGAGAGAGATAGAGAGAGAGAGTAGAGTATTTGTAATTGTGGACAGAAATCTTTCTGCTACAGTAGATGGTGTGATGTGTTTTGGCAAGTTATGACTGTAACTGTGTACAGGTGAGTGGATATGTGAAAGCCATGAATGCATATTTCATGCTTGGGGGCTTACAGGCTGCAGACGAGCTCATTGGAGTACAGTAGGTGTATATATAAGCATGTAGATATATGCACACCCAGCACAAGCTGGAACAAAGGAAAAAAGTCTTTGTATGCCAGAGAAATACCAGTGCATAATGTGTGTGTGTGTGTGTGTGTGTGTGTGTGTGTGTGTGTGTGTGTGTGTGTGCAGAGAGAGAGAGAGAGAGAGAGAGAGAGAGAGAGAGAGAGAGAGAGAGAGAGAGAAAGAAATTCTGTTGTTGTGGCCTTGGATTTCTGTCCTTTTCCCATGATCCTTCAGTCATAACCCTCAAGGCAAGCCAGGGGCAAAATAGGTCAACACACACGCAAACACACACACACACACACACACACACACGCAAACACACGTACACACACACACACACACACACACACACACACACACACACACACACACACACACACACACACACACAGATACCCCCCCCCCCACACACACACACACTTCTCTTCCCCTCTCTCCATCTCACCATCGGCATCAAGCACATGGCTTTCATATGCAAAGATTCTCCAGGAGAGAATGCTCTCCACACATGTGCCTGCCTATCAGTGGATCAGCCCATCAGACAACAGAAGACCCATCTGCTCTCTCTCTCTCTCTCTCTCTCTCTCTCTCTCTCTCTCTCTCTCTCTCTCTCTCTCTCTCTCTGTATGACTGTGTTTAAAGCCCATCTGGATTTGTGTCATCATGTTTCCGCTCTCTGAATTATGAATGTCTTTGGAACAGCTATGAAGAATAAAAATAATTTCTGGCTGAAAAGACATGGAAAAGCATGGAAACATGAACAGAGTTAACCTGAAGAATTGACCTTAGCGCAGAGACCAAGGGGCTACTGTGGTGTATTGCACACTAGTAAACTGTTTAAGCAGACAACTGGAAGGACACGTAGGCAGAAATGCAAGTTAACCCGAACTGGATTTTAATATAAACCATAGCCACTGTACACATTGAGCTCTGCCTAGTCATGGCAGGTGCAAGAGAGAGCGGCGCCTAGAGCGCAGTACCTTTAGTAGCTCAGAGAACAGCCAATGAAAATCATTGTTCACCAGTACCAAAATAAAAGTAAACCTTTTTACAAATAAAATCATATTCTGTGTGTTGGAACACCACAGCTCCTCCCCTGTAAATCATAACCTCATCTCCTTTTGCTTTTCAATACCTCTTTTCTTTGACATCCTTAATAAGGTACCTTAGTTCTTGAACTCATAACACACATGAAATCATACAGTACATACTCAGTACATCATTTTTTTCTTTTCTGCATTTTTTTTTTTTTCACAACTCAACATCTGCAGTTATAAGTTCAGTCTCTCAGGAGGACGCCTGTTTCTCACAGGACGTGTATGGCGCTCCACCACTGGCACTGGTGAAGGTACTGTGGGTTGCTCTCCCACAGCCACTGGCACAGGCTGTTCCATGTCAGTCTCTGTATCGGACTCCTCAAAGTCCAAAACTGCACAAGAATCCTCGTGTGTCAACTGAGCAGGCTTTGCCTTAGTACCCAACATTTGATTTACATGTCTTTTCACACATTTCCCATTTATTTCAACATTGTACGTCACAGGACCCAACACATCACGTATGACACCATTCAACCATTTCTCCCCTCCCCTGTAATTCTTTACTAAGACCTGCTGACCCACAGTAAAAACCCTAACATGAGGAAGGTTTGGTTCTGTCTCAGTTTGCATTCTTTGGGAAAACTCAGGTTTAATAAGAGACAACCTGGTTCGCAACTGTCTCCTTAGGAACAGCTCAGAAGGCGTCTTGCCTGTGGTTGTGTGGGGTGTGTTCCTGTAACCGAACACAAAATTAGCTACACAATGCTCCAATGTCATACCACCTATTGCTCTGTTCTTTGCAAGGGATTTCTTAAGACTCTGTACTAGCCTCTCAGCTAATCCGTTGCTAGCCGGATGATAAACAGGTGAAGTAATGTGTTTCACTCCATTCTTAGCAAGAAAAGACTCAAATTCTTGTGACACGAACTGAGGTCCGTTGTCTGAAACAACTTCTTTTGGTAACCCATAAGCTGAAAACAAGGTTCTAAGTGCCTCAATTGTTTTCGCTGATGTAGTGGTGTGCATGGGAATGATCTCAGGCCATCTAGCATAAGCATCCATCACTACTAAGAACATCTGCTTGTGGTCTTCTGCAAAATCAAGGTGGATTCTCTCCCATGGACTAGAAGACCATTTCCACGTATGTACACGTGTAGTGGCAGGCATGCTACGCTGCTGTTGGCAAACACTACATTGACTCACCAATTGTTCAATACACTCATCTAATGTGGGCCACCAGAAGAAACTCCTGGCAAGAGATTTCATTTTAACTATCCCCCAGTGATGCTCATGAAGTTCAGACAGTAGTCTATCCTTCAATCTTTCAGGAACTATCACTCGTAATCCCCACAATAGACAGTCATCCTCAACAGTAAGCTCATACTTTCTCTGAAAATAAGGCTTCAGTGTTTCCTCTTGGACATGCTTAGGCCATCCTGTTAAAACAAGTTGCTTAACAACCTTCAGCACGGGGTCTTTATCTGTCTCTTTAGCTATCTCTCTAGCTGTGACAGGCAAATCTTCCAGATATGCAACTCTATACACTGGATTAGACGCAACATTCACCCTAGGCTTCACAGGTAACCTTGACAACGCATCAGCATTGCTATGCTGCTCTGATCTCTTGTATTGGATTTCGTAGGTATAGGCAGCTAAGATTAGAGCCCACCTTTGCATCCTCGCTGCAGCTAGAGTAGGAACTCCAGTTTTTGGTCCTAATATTTTTAATAAAGGCTTGTGATCCGTCAGTAACAGAAATTTCCTACCATAAAGGTATTCATGGAACTTCATAACGCCAAAAACCAAACCAAGAGCCTCCTTCTCTATCTGTGAATAATTTTGTTCTGTTTTTGTTAACATTCTTGAAGCGAAGGCGATCGGTCTCTCGCTTCCATCTTTCATATGGTGACTGATTACAGCACCAACTCCATAAGGAGAAGCATCGCATGCTAAGATGAGCGGTAAATCAGGGTCATAATGAACTAGCAACTTATCTGACTGAAGAGATTGTTTTGCACTGTCAAACGCTCTTTGACATTTCTCTGACCATTGCCAATCAACATCTTTATGCAGTAGCACTGTCATGGGCTGAATTAAAGTGGACAGATTAGGAATGAACTTCCCATAGTAGTTTAGCAGTGCTAAAAACGACCTAAGCTCAGTCACATTTTTTGGAACTGCAGCTTTTTGAATCGCGTCTGTCTTTTCCTTCATTGGATGAATGCCCAGTGCATCAATGATGTGTCCTAAGTATGACACACTACTCTTCATGAATTCACACTTCTCTGATTTCACTCTGAGATTGTAAGATTCTAGTCTCCTAAGGACCTCCTCTAAGTTAGCTAGGTGATTGTCTGTATCTTTTCCCGTAATCAAGATCATACCTGCAAACTCATAAGGGTTGAAAAAGGTGACAAACTACCGTTGCGCGCGGGCGGGGGCGGGTAAACTAATATATTAATAAATTAATTGTACATTAATTGCGGTACATTGCATGGAGTAGTGTTGGCTATACATTTTATATAATTATATTCATGTAATATACATATAAATGTATTTATATAATATATTTATAACATTATTTTCTACAATAGCATTTTGTCTATACAACAATTAAAGGCCTCACAGTAGCCTATTTGACCCAGATTTTTTTTTTTAAGTGGCGGAAATGGGCTTCCATATTGAGCTCCCAATAGCCTGAAAGGCCAGACTATCACATACAATGTACAGAGTAGCCTACGTCTAGGTTTCTAAGCTAATAAAATAATTCCATTTAGGCTAAGCGACCAAGCCAGCCAGGGAAGGTACACGTGAACAATTTGAAGAATCAAAACTCTGTGAGGCTGGCGCTCAGGTTGTAGAAAAAAGTTTTCTACCCTCTGTATCGGAGTCCACTAGAAACGCAGCTGTAGGGGTTAAAGCAATTAGGAGAAAACAATTTCGAAAACCTGCGCGGCAAGCCCAAAGAAATTGCTTGCTTTACTAACAAGTTTCTTATGTATATGACATTTTCGACCATTTAGATTGAAGTTAATATGCCTGCCGTTTGCTTTAAACTGCGCTTTTCTTCCATTACCAGTCGTTGCCTATACAAACGTAGCCGAACGATACCGATGACATAGCTCATATTTGGCTGATTAAAGCGGCAATTTAACTGTACAGCGACGTCCGCAAAGCCACCGTCTATCATAATAGCATCAAAACTATGTGTTTCCATCTTTGTTTCTCTCTTAAAATAGCGCTAAATTGTGTCATTTTGCTACGTTTTCATGGCAGCACTAAGAATGGAAATAGGCTAGGCCTATGTTAGATGATTCCATGGCTGCTCTGTTACCGGTGCGCCTCCAGACTGGACCAATGCGGTGGGGGGAAAAAAACACGCTCTCTGTCATTGATTATGATGGTGTCCGTGCTCCTCGCTCATTCTACAACTATAATAACAGTCCATGGTTGGTTGATTGTCAGCTTGGTTGGTCGGCCGTCACCCCCCCCCCCCCCCCTCTTAAAAAAAAAACTCTTCGGATTTACACGATTCACGTAAATGACCTATTTTGATTTCAAAACGGCGAATTTCGCCGAAAGGTGACAAGTTTGCAGGTATGCAAGATGTCATCTAAATAGCAGATAACACCCTCCATGCCCTGAAGTACTTGATCCATTATTTTTTGAAACAATGCAGGCGCACTAGCGACCCCATATGGTAGCCTGTTGTAATGATACAACCCTTTGTGCGTATTGATAGTGAGGTAACGTCTTGAGTTTTCCTCTAACTGCACTTGCTGATAAGCTTGTGATAAGTCAAGTTTGGTAAATTGCTGACCTCCAGCTAATTTAGCAAATAGATCTTGGGTTCTGGGTAGTGGATACTGTTCCACATTCAACCAAGGATTAATCGTAACCTTGTAGTCTCCACATATGCGTACACTATCATCTTTCTTTGGTACACAGACTATGGGAGCTGCCCATTCACTGTAGTTAGTAGGTGAAATTACCCCTTCATCTTCTAATTTTGCTAATTCTCTCTCCACAGCTTCTTTAAGTGCGTAAGGCACATTTCTTGGCTTACAGAACTTGGGCACAGCCTTCTCAGTTACTTGTAACTTTGCTTCAATGCCCTTGAGCTTTCCTAAACCAGGCTTGAAGACAGCTGCATGTCTGGCACATACACTGTCAACTGTTTCAGGAGCTACTCTGTTAACTCTTGACCAGTCTAGCTGTAGCTGGCTAATCCAGTCTCGCCCCATCAAGGCAGGACCCTTTCCTTTTACCACTAGCAATTCTAGCTTTTTGGTGACATCCTTACATTTCACCTTAGCTGTGAATTTTCCCATTAATTTCAGTGACTCTTGGCTGTACGTTTTCAGTACACAATTAGCTGGGCTAAGTTTCACTGACTTAAACCTGCGCTGGTACAGACCTTCAGATATCACTGACACAGCTGCGCCAGTGTCAACCTCCATTTTCACTCTGGCACCATTAACACTCACATACACATTATATGGTTTCACAATGTCACCTGTAGTTATGTCCATTGCAAACAAGTCCACACCTCCACCATCAAAAGTCTGACCGGTGTCCATGCTCGGCTCCTCCACCATGCACCTGGGTAGCGCACAGTCATGCTCTGCGTCGTCGCGGAGCTGCAGCTTGGCACAGCCACCACCTGTCTGTAGATCATGACGATCGCTGCTGCGCTGCTGGGGAGCGTTGAAACCATGGCTCGCCTGCTGCTTGTGAGCGCTGACACCGTGGCATATCTCGTGCTTGAGAGCGTTGCACTGTGCCTGGTTCACCGAATGCGCGGCTTGGCATGTAGCGTGCTTGAGAGCGTTGCACTGTCCCTGGTTGGCTGAATGCGCGGCCCCTTTTCCTCCTGGCTTGCGTGAACGGCATGCTTTTGCGATGTGTCCCTTTTTATTACACTCGTGGCACTCCACATCCTTGAATTTACAGTCATCAGGTCTATGGCCCTTACCACTGCAACGATAGCATGGCTTCCCGCTAGCTGCAGGCTTTTCCGTAGCCTCTCTCTGCTTTGTTTTAACTTTTTTATCAACAACGTTTGCTTTGTAGGTTTTCTGTGAAAACTGTTGCGCACTGTCCTTTGTTACTTCAAATGCAAGCGCTCTTTCAACTGCAATCGCCAACGTTAATTCTTTGTCTTTATTGTGAGCTGTGCTGAGCAAGCGATCTCTCAATTCAGTGCTTCTCACACCGCACACGAATCTATCCCGTAGTGCTTCCTCTAAGAATGCTCCAAACTTACATGTAGCAGCTAACTTTCTTAGACTAGCAATATACTCACTGATGCTTTCGTTTTCCTTTTGATTCCTGCCGTGGAATTTGCATCTTTCAGCGATGAAATTTGTCTCGGGAACATAATGTTTCTCTAACAGTCCCACTAAATCTCCATACGTTTTCTCAGACGGCTTTGAGGGAGCACACAAATCCATTAGCAAGCTATGCGCCCTTTTCCCTACCACCGTAAGAAAAACCGCCTTGGTCCTCTCTTGTGTAGTGTCCAGGCCATTAGCTGCGAAGTATTGCTCTAGCCTCTGACGGTAGCTATCAAAACTTTCCTCACTTTCCTCGAAGTGAAAGTCTTCTGGCTTACCGAACGCCATTCTCGCTTCGACGGTCCTTTCACTCGCCGATGGTCTCTGTGGCTCTGCTCGCGGTGCCTCGCTGTCGCTGCTGGACATGCTAACGTATCTTCCAACTTAAACATCCCATCATCCTCGTCGCCAAACTGTGGTGTATTGCACACTAGTAAACTGTTTAAGCAGACAACTGGAAGGACACGTAGGCAGAAATGCAAGTTAACCCGAACTGGATTTTAATATAAACCATAGCCACTGTACACATTGAGCTCTGCCTAGTCATGGCAGGTGCAAGAGAGCGCGGCGCCTAGAGCGCAGTAGCACCTTTAGTAGCTCAGAGAACAGCCAATGAAAATCATTGTTCACCAGTACCAAAATAAAAGTAAACCTTCTTACAAATAAAATCATATTCTGTGTGTTGGAACACCACAGCTACTGCAGGTTACAAACTATATTTTATCAACACAACATCTCTTGCAACAGTCTGGTCACTGCTGGAATGTAGGGACATTGTAAGATTATGGGAAAAATACACAAGCATCTGTTCAACGGGATCTTGGATATTGCTCTCTCCGGACCTAAGCCTCAACACCAAGAACATACTCCGACAGCGAGCAGTTTGACTGTGCCCTTAGTGTTGATCAGCCTGAAGGGATTAAGATGGATTGGGAGGCAGACAATATTATGAAGAAAACTACGCAGTTCATAAATCTCCGACATGGGAGACTAAGATAAAGTCTTTTCTGTGAAGGCCCAAACTGATCTAGCCCACACTGGAGTTTAATCCAGGGGTTATAATCCATTCTTTGGCAAACTGAAGGCAAACAGCAACAGTTCCCCTCAACTGTAGGTGACAATCATATTATTTTTCAGTAAACATTAAAACATTCTCGGAAACAGTATCTGTATACAGTGAATATGCATAGACAAATGAAATGAAGCAAAACAGTTGCCTGCTGCTTAAAACAGCTTACATCCAGGAATATATATTGTGTTTTATCACCCGGTGGAATGGAATACTGTTTTCTGATTGGCTGTCAGGGTGTCCGTTATTTCTAGATAACAGGACACCTGAGGCATTGTTGGGTTAAAAAAGTCTCACCAGCGTTCTATATCAATGCTCTGTAGAATGCAGCTTTGCGGATCTTCTTTCATATGAAAATAGTACCCCAACCGAAGAGGGTAACTTCTTTCTAAACGGAGCCACATGTTTCTTTTATGTTTTAAACACTTGCTTACCATCTATACGTTTTAGTTGCAACCGGGTGATAAGCGGGATAACGGCCTTCGAGGTGTCCCGATATCAGAGAAATAATGGACTTCGCGTAGGCTTCGCCGTCGGGCTGTTCTTTGCCTTCGCGTCGTCCATTATTCTTCTGATATCGGGACACCTCGGCGGCCGTTATCCCTTACATAATGTTGCAAAAGATAATCTTCATCTTTTATTATTCTTTATGCAGCTCTGATGCTTTTAGCAATCCATTTGAGCAATGCCAAGGGATCACCCTATCAGTAGTTTGCCAGGGGACATACTTTATTTTATCAACATACCTCTTCTCTTGCAGCAGTCTGATCACTAATATTTTATTTTCCTGTTTCCAATTATTTTTTTCTCTTTTGTTTTTGAGCCCATTGGTCAACCATTAGGTTGTTTTATATTTTGCTATATAAATAGACATAACTATGTCTATGACATGCGGCAGTACAATTCGTAAAAACCCAGACGTCTTTTGTGGCTTTGGTTCTCTATGCTGCTTTAATTGTTGAGTATATGGCTCAATGGGCCCTGAATAGGGCCAGTCTGTCAATAAGCTGTCCACTTTACTGACGTCAGTGTGTTGTGCATCTTTATTGACATCCATAACCCAGCATGGGGAGAGACGGCAGGAGAACGGATGCTTCAATGAACCGTCTCTATGGGAATGAGTCAAAAGTTCCTCTTTCATTTCCTTTACATTGCACTATAGTACTGGCTCCATTGTCAGACTCCCATGCCTGATGTATCCTCTCTCACGCTAAAAGTGCCATAAAGATAGTCGTTTGAAGATAAGAGAATACATTTAAAGGCCATTGAACATCGGGTGATGACTGCCTTCTTCTCTATTTGAAGGTCTTTCAATGTAAATCTGCCTGAAGCTCATTGGTTTGTTCAGATTAAAGAGTGTAATGCTTGCTTGCACACATCTAGCCAAAGTTATTATTTTTTCTTCTGTGAAGATACCAAGGCAGTCTACATATGGTCCATTTCCCCCTGGTCTGAAGAATGGGAATGATACAGAATCAGGGCTGGTTCTATAGCCTTTCTTCTGCTCTTGTCCACGTTTGAATTTTGCCTCCTCTTTTCTAGAACTACAAGTGAAAAACTGGAGAAAAAAAGGATTAAATATATTGTGATGTCCCCCTATTATTTGGTGCCTTAAGGCCACCGCACACCGGTTCCGACACAGTGCTGAGCACTCTGCTTCCAACATTCGATTCCATTGTTTTCAATGCAACCCCGCACACCAACGGCGAACCCTTCCACTGTCGATTGTGAATTACGATTCAAGTCTATTTTGTCGGAGCCGCCCATTGACATCCAATGTTAATTTCACAGGCTACTGTGCTAGGCGCTAGGCGAAATTGTCGGATTCGAAAGTGCTCTGCAATGCTGTCGGAACCGGTGTACGGCCGGTTTTAGACGATTGCCTATTGTCTATGCTAGAAGCGGCCCTACTGAATGAGATGTGTTAGACACAGACACAGCCTCCCCTGTAGCCACAGGTTATTTCCCGTAGGTGTTTTACAGGCTCTCTCCCCCTCCAGTGCTCTGCCTTTGGCCACCCACACCACCAGTCTGCCCTACACTAAACAGGGCCAATGGGCATTTAGCAGCTTGCTTAATAAGAAATAGGAGTACAATGCCATGGATGTGATAAATGGACCCAGAGCCCTTAAGCATGGTGTTAGAGCAGCACGCTTGGGACAGCCATTTCTATACCTGGCCCTCTTTGCAGGGAAAGCTAATTGGCCTATTACGCCCAATTACTGTCAACTACAATCATCATCCAATTACAATCCCATCTGCCACCTGCTTCCCCGTCTCTGCCACAACACACTGTCAGTCTCTGTGCAGATAGGGAAACATAATAACCTCTTCCTCTCTCCCTCCTAATACATTTGTCGTCCTCACCCAGCTCTGAATGTGGGTTTTATTGACCTGTCATCTTCCAGTATGGAGCCACTCTGTCAATCACTGCTGATTCAGGCCCTGGCAGTTGTAATGCACTAGAGGAGATCCACAGGGACTGTGACTGTGAATCTTCTGGTTATATTGGCGTTCTGCTAGTGTTTTGTTGTGCTCAAATATGATATTGAGCTAAGCTTTTGATTATTCCTCTCATTGATCACATATTCTGACCTTTCTGAACTTATTCTGAGCCTTTGGGTTCAGTATTCTCAGTTTCTCCTGTTGTTGTTTATATAAAATAGAAATGCACTTCTTTGCCTGCAGGCCTTTGATGTGCTGGATACAGAGATAAAGTGTAATTGGATTTTGCTACTGAATTGATATGTCAAACAAAGAACTTCTCCTACCTAAATTTTATACCTGAGTCTGACTTATCCCAGGGGTGTAACTAGAATAAGGGTCTTGATTTATCCATGCAATTGCAATCTATATTCAGAATATTCAATATCACTGAATAAATATACATTTGGATAATGTAGATTACTATACAATGTCAATACAGTTCATATCATCATTGAGTCATTTGCCACTTCACTATTTTCTCAACAACACTCATGTATAATGGACAAACATTTTCAAAGGGGCATCTTGGGTCGGTCAAAACTAACTCATATTTATGCTTTGTACTGTGGTGTGCTATTTCAGTCAGTTCTCTTCTATCCAATTTCCCACAGGCCTACAGCAGCACCAATAGTAACTAAAATGTGCCCATGGTGCTTTACAGATTGCAGTCTGAACCACTCCACACACCCCACCCCAAGCAGCACCATGGCGACAATAACAAAGACAAATTCCCAAAGAAACCATCTTAAGCCGAACCCAGATCAGAAGTGGGCAGCCATCTCTGAGTTCCTCTGGGAGTCCTGGGCAAGAGTAAGTGGATATGAATCCATGCTGAGATCCATGTGTGTGGGGAGTTTTACTTTGACAGATGTTGATGCAACATTGGTGTATAGTAGAGATTTCATCTTACATTTACCAATGGTAAGGGTGTCTAATTTTCAGACAGAATTTAAATCAACATGAGATTAAATAATTCAACGAGAGGGGCCTCTATAGCAGAAGGCTTTGCCTCCTGTTCCTAGTTTTGGAATGATGGAAAAGTGCCAAGTACAGTATGCATCTTTAACCAACCACACCACACACCAACTTTGAGTCTAGGCTACTAGACCTTTACCTTTAGCAGGTCATCACAGTGTTTCAGCAGGCCACCTTTACTTGGAGGCACAGACTCTTGACATGAAGCTGTGATGTATTAATTGCAATGAGACATGCATAGCACATGAAGGGGGAAAGAAGCACTTTATTAGACCTTAACCTTTGACCCCAGGCCATTGAGTTTCTAATCAGTTCACCTCATGCATAGAGATCAATTATCCCGCCACTGATGAAAAGCCTGTCTGGATGAGGCTGTACAAAAACATTAGCTTATAGAAATGGGACCCTGAGTGGGGGCAGCGCAGCCGGATCCCAAGAATGATAAACCCTGGGTGATTTCTCAAGGAGCTTGCTGAAAAACAAAGGAGGATGTTTTTTTTTTCATCAGAGGATATGACTGGATAAGGTAAATGGCAAAGGCAGTGATAGTTTTTTGGTTGTTTATCTTGATGTGGTTGAGTGGTTGGAATAGTTGTTTTAGCCAACTGAGGCAATGAGCTAATTTAATGCAAGAATGTTTTTTATTGTCATTTTTAATTCAATACTATCCATCCAAGCACATAGATGTTTTGTTTGCCAAAACGGAAAGAGGTGAAAAAAGATCCATGACTGACATTTATAAAGTAGAAAAATATTTTTACAAATATATTATAATAATATATTTGAAAATACAAGATAAAATATTATTTCAAATAAATGATAACATATTGTTTCACATATATTTATAATGTAATGTTTTATGTCCACAATCTTTTTCTTTCCTTATGCCTTGTGCAGGTCTCATACACTACCTTATGTATTTCTATGGCCTCAAAATGTCCATTCCTACCCCTGGAGGCTGAAAACTGAAAAGGTAACAAAATGTTTCTTGTGTGATGACGTCAATCATGACAGCCTGACCATTCTGTCAACAACAGTGTTTTCCCTCCATCACACCTAAGGTGCCTATCGGCTTTACCATTCCAGTAATGCCCCACTTCCTTTTCAGTTTTCTGAGGCAAAGGTTAGAGGTATGGTGCTATTAGACTGCACTTAAAGCATTTGCTTTTGAAAGCCTTGAGAATACTGTACCTTGGACATATTTAAGGACAAGTGCTGTTTTGAAGAGTAGCCACTCTGCCCTGTGCAACTGAAAAGAGTGAGGAGTTTGGAGTTTGAAATACCAGTACATCCCCCAGGTCAACAGAGAGTGCTTATGTTGTTGGCTGACAATAAACACTACACCCTGCCACAGCTCTCCAGCAGCACAGTCAGACACCCTGAACAGGTGAATATGACTATAGCCCCCTATTGGTCATTCATTTGCTGTCTGCATACAAGAACGTGAATATTGCAACTTCTGGTTCACGTGAGGCTATTGTTAAAGGTGCCCCAGCACAGCTGTAATGCTTGTTTGCATGGGATTCACAGGAAGTGGAATGAGCCCGGGGCCTCTTCCTCTCCTCGTGCTCGTCTTGATTTTGTTCAGCAGTGAGATCCCAAAGGATAAACTTCACTTCACTTCGCCTCCCTCATCTCCAGCCTCCGTCTCTCAACTATCTAGCCATCATTTTTTCCCTTCCTTGGCGAGGCGGCGGGTTTGGTGGAGAGCATATCGGCCCCAGCCTCTTTAAGCCCATTTAAATCAGACGCTCTCCTGGCCTGGGGCTCCGTCACGGCGCTCCTCTCCACTGTGTTTTTTTTTCATTCAGTCCTAATTGGTGCCGAAAGGTACATGCATTGTTCGAAGAAGAGGAGTTGAGTGCTTGAAACATAATGAGGCCCATGTTTTAAATAGCTCAAAGGATATTCGCTTATTAGATATTCCAACCCATTTTTTTCTCCAAGTGGAGGCTTTGTCTAATGTATTATGACAAGACATTTAATTCCCAACAGAGTATGCCATAGAGCTCTGGATTCAATTAATGCAATCATATACAGCAAACGGATCATCAGCTTGTAACATAAGACAGCAAGACCCATGCCGCAGATCCATGTTTGTGTACTGTCATTCAACTGTGTGTGTGTGTGTGTGTGTGTGTGTAGTTGACTTTTTCAGCGTATCTGCTGAATCAGACTTGATCCTAAACTGATACTCTGCCTCTTCTTACCATATA
>JAODXP020000027.1:20406053-20496053 GCA_027497455.2 Sardinella longiceps
CAGATCAGTCATTATTATTATTATTATGACTACTAGTAGTATAATAATAATAATAATAATAATAATAATAATAATAATAATAATACTCTAGTAGTAGTAGTAGTATTGTTACTATAATTATTATTTAAGGTCACTGTTCGATCATTTTGGAGAAGAAAGCATATTAAGTGAGAAAAAGAGACCCAATTTAAAAGTACTTTGTATTGAATCTTTGCAAAGAGGGAGAAGAGTACACATACAGTTCTGCACACAGAGCGGAAAACAAAGCTTATATGTAGGCTTTCGTTTCAAAACCACATGGTAAACCTGTTGAAGCGAAAAACTGCTATACAACTGAAGTGTGACCCCAACCGTAGATGTTGTGGTATTTTTTCAGACTACCACATAGCCTTCATCAGATCACAAAACACAAAACACCTAGGTCTTGGAACCCCATGTTCTGTGGTTTCTCGACATTTCTAAAATAAAATGATTATGGCTGAATAGCTGCTATAAAACATGGTTATAATTGTGCAAAGCTAGTTATATAAAGCTGGTTATACATCAGCTTGTTAAGGCTTAACATGTTAAGGTGCCCAAGGCCAGTGTATTTGGCAGTGGCAACATCTGAAAAAATAGCAAGGTACCACATAAATAATATTGACTTCAATAGTCTTTGGTTAATGACACCATCCAGATTCAAAGCGTAGAACTAATAATACCTTAACCCTAACCAATCAATAACCTAATCGATAACTTATTCAGAACATTTGAACCCTTGCAACGAAGAACCATGTAAGTCCATATTTCAAAATTAAGAATACAAATATTTTAACACATATAAAATGGTAGAAAACCAGCCTGAAATGAAAACCAGACTGAGACCAGATATTATTGTAAAGTGCCTCAATAATATCTAATTAAACAATTTTGGTTTCAGACTGGTTTACTACCATTTTATATGTGTTATACAAAATTTTGAGAAATTATATGGTTCTTCGTTGCAAGGCCTCATTTGATTCAGCCCCTCAAGCCAGTTTAAATTTCACAGTAGTTATTTATTGGCATTACAAATGTACACTCATGAAAATCTAAAGTCTAGGAAAATCCTATTTCCCTCTGATTTAGAGGCAACTCCGAGACTTTGAAAGTACACATGAAATGTAAGCTTCAAGATTCAGAACAGAAACCACCACTGTTGATCTAGCCTAGCTGTGGCTATCCCCTTTGTAAAAAAAGGTCTGGGATCTCATCCATTGACGAACGATTCCAAGATAGAGGCGTGAACTGTAGAAGTTTGAAGCGATTGAATCTGATTTCAGCTAATCGCCAGCTTGGTCGTAAATTAAGCTACGCTACAACAGCAGAAACCCAACGTAATCTCTCTCAACTCCTGCCCCATGCTCACTGTCTGCCGCAAATTGTTCGCTGCAAACGAAGCCAATGGCTGGAATCCCAGACAGAGTCGTGGAGGGAGATGATCATCGAGCGGAAGTGCGTAGGAAGGCAATGGCTACTGTTGATCCAAAAATACATTTGAATATTCTTAGAAATAAATAAATTTTCAAATTCATTAAGAAATCATTGTGCCACACAATGTGCCCAGTTTGTGGTCATTGTAACCCTTCTTAGACTGATAAACTCACAGACACTAGTTTGAACTAACACAGTTTTACATATTTTACAGTTATACATCATTCAGATCTTCCATGCAGTTTTTAAAGCAGAAACAGTTAATGAACTTAGCATATTATCGGCATATTGACCTAAATAAATCTACTACCTTAGCTTATCCTGCGATTTCTTTCTAGGTTTCTAGGTTCTAGCGTCTAACTGACCTTTCCAACCATAGATTTTAGATTTGGACTTTTCTTGGACACTTCATAAATGCTGAGAGTTCACCAGGCCAGTTCTGACTGCAGGGTGTGTGTGTGTGTGTGTGTGTGTGTGTGTGTGTGTGTGTGTGTGTGTGTGTGTGTGTGTGTGCATGCGTGTTTGAATGCATTCTAACACATGCATGTGTAGGGGGCGTGTTTGTGAAGTGTGAACACAGCTAACCTTTCTCCAGTTGACACGGTAACCATCTGATTCATGCTAACACTCCTCCTAACCATCTGCTAATCTGCTCAAATTTTACTGAGCCCAACACACCCAGTCTCACTCTCACTCCCTCTCTCGGTCTTAGCTGCATTTGGAATAGGGCAGATTATTTAATCATGAGGGATTAACACACCATAGTTTATGAGATTAGATATAACATTCTGCAGATATCAATGTGCATAAACTCTGGTCTGATGGGAAGTTTATGCTGTGATGGGTATGGAAGGCTTTGTGGTGTGTTGTGGTGAATACATTTCAGTGTCAAGCGAGAGACTGGACCATGTGTGTGACCATGTCCTGGTGTACGTGTTTACCTCAAAGGCATTTGTCAAGTCTGTCAAATGCACTCACACATAAAGTGGTTGAAAGTCCCTTAAAGCGTCATAAGTCCAGTTCAGTGTGTGTGTACGCGCGCGCGTGTGTGTGTGTTTTCGAGTGTTTGCAGATGCATCGGAAAGTAAATTGGAGGGTTTTGTACATTAAATCACTGTGATTTTCCTGGATGTGCAGTAAAAAGCTTTTCATTACAGCTGATGTGCACTTTAAAAATATGCACTGATTTCCATTCTCTTATTTTTAGTCTGTGGGTTTGTCTGAAAGACTTTTAAGTCAAGTGTATTTCACGTCTATTAATGTGTGTGTGTGTGTGTGTGTGTGTGTGTGTGTGTGTGTGTGTGTGTGTGTGTGTGTGTGTGTGTACTTGGTGCTGTAAGCTACAGTCAAAAACTTTTAGACTGTCCTCCATTCCACTGCATTGGCCAGCCTATGGGTTTTCAGAGGTGAACCATGCTGATCAATTCCTGCCTTCCTCTTCACCTCCTGGTGAGGTGTGACCTGTTAGTCATCATCGACTGCTAGCAATCATTGCCCTGACTGCCCACATCCCCCAGGCGAGAGAGCCAGGCAGCCATCCTGGTGCAAGAGAGATGGTGGTTGGAGGGTGTCGGAAGGGAGGGAGAGGTGGGGGAGAGGAGCCGGAGGAATGGAAGGGGCATCAACACAGATTGGAGTGGGAGATTACAGAGTGCCGCTTTCACTCAAGTGTGCCTTGGCTAACCAGTGGCCATAAATAAACTGGTTTAATCAGGGATGCAGATTGTTTTGTACAGCCAGGCATACAATCTCACACACACACACACACACACACACACACACACACACACACACACACACACACACACACACACACACACACACACACACACACCCATATTCCCATCTTTATCAGTCACATAAACTAATATTTAGTAAACCATATGTACAGTACTGCAACTTTGTTTATATTGCCCTCACAAATACAACATTTATCAAGAGTGTCTGTGATTCTACGAAGACATTTATATCTTTATTAACAACAAAAAAATTCAAACAGTGTATACTTTTATAATCACACTGACAGGTTTTAAAATTAGGGGCGTTGCTGATGTGCCTTTGGTTTTTTTTTTGTTTGTTTGTTTGTTGTTAACATCTGATTTTAATTTGAGCTTGTTTAAATCAATTTAGTTCTGAATCCCAACTAAGATAGACCAGCCTCTCTTCTGATTCATTTGAGTTCTTCTCACTGTTCACTCACTTAACTCTTTTCTCTCCCAACATTTCGATAGAGTGCATGCTCTTGCTTCCCTATAGGGAAGCCTTCTGTTCATTGCCATGGAAACTAATGGAATTTATTAGGAGAGTAATAAATAGGAATCAATCTGAAATAGCACGCAACAGCATGGCTACTGCTCAGGGGATGTTTTAGACTATCTTAAGGCATGGAGTACAATTGAAATCTATGTAAGAGAAAATGTTTCAGAGAAATTGGTTTTGAAATACTGGTATTTGGGGTACTGTGGCATAAGTGGCTGCATCCAGTCCACATCAACGCCCAACTGCCCGCACAGACCCAGATTCCAATTGGATGTGTCTTTAGCATGTATTCATAATGGCTATACATGTAGTCTAGAGGGAAAAGGTCCTGAGCCACCAGTTATTTTATCAGTTAAGATAATTACTGTCTCTGTAGCTGGGATTTCATCCAAATTATTTGCATTTCATAGTTGCATTAGCAAAAATTTGGCTAAAGCATTTTTGCATCTTTCCATCAACTGTGTAACTGTGTACTGACATTAATCAAGTGGCTTGTTCTGACCAGCTGCGTTGCCATCAGGCCAATGTCTATGGACAGAAATGCGGTAGATGTGAATATATGTGAGTTTAATTGTTTCCATCCAGCTTGAATGACATAATGCCTTGTTTGTATTATAGTTAAACTACCTCTCTAAAGTGATTTAGATTTCTGTTCACATTAGTGGAAAGATTCATATCTGCAGGTGTTTCTATCCAAAGATTTGTTATTCTCATTAATTAAAGCACATTACAACTTGGATGGAGACACACCTAATATTTCAATCTAATTATTAGAATATAACCAGAAGAAGAAATAAATAAATAAATAACACACCAAAAATAGGTTCTTCTGGGGTCGTAGTAGTCTGATAATACCTGCCTCTCATTAATTTCATTTTCAGAGGGTCTGGACATCCATCTATTGAGAAACAATTGCTTGCTGGAGGGACAGTATTTAAATGCAAAAAGATTGGATTAGCCCTTGATTGACAAGCTAAGTTAAGCTAAATTGTCCTTGTTCCACGTGGAAAATTGGGCAGTGAGCATCTCCGTTTCCATAAGCCTAAGGCACATGGCGGCACAGGGGGTTAGGGGGTGATTGGCTAGGGGGTCCTCTGATAGGCCCATGTGACCGACACCCACTTCATCTGGATAACCAAGCAGTAGATGATGGTCTTTGGTATGACTATGAGTCAACTGACGATATCCCAGTCTAGAGGCGGACACTTGGCTAACGTGTCAGTTTAGGGATAAGTACATTTTGTTGAAGTCAGCCAGAGCAGAGCTCAAACCTGCAACCTTCCGGTTGCCGAGCAACACTTGTACCACCTGTGGCACCATTGCCCCATAGCTTGTGGTATTCTCGCACTTCATTCACAACAACTCCCACTGTTCACTGATTGACCAGGAGGAAATGCCTCCTCAGAAATGGAGCTCAATGAGCACTGGTAACTGAGAGCTCTTTGGTTCTTTTTCTGGCTTTGACACATGACTATCATTGGTGGGAAGGATCTGAGACCTAATTGCAAAGCTGTGCTAGATGAGTTCAATGCTCTGCTCAAGCAGGAAAGGGCTGGCAAAAGTTTTCTAAAGAAGCTTGATGAGAAAATCTGACCATATTTCCACACAGGTGCCCAGTGAAGAGGGTCACTGGAGATGCACTGGACCTTTTAGGTGATCCCCCCTCATTGTACTGTATCTTACTGAAATGCTCTTCTAACCACAGAGTTACATACCGTGGTGATGCCAGCTGTTGATCTCAACATCTACGTAACAGCTGGATCTGTCAGCAAGTTTTGGTGAACTAGGCATCACCATCAATACCCTGGGTGTTTCTGTCTCCATCTTCGCCTCTGTGAGCGTGTCATTGTAACAGTGTCCTACTTGACACTTCAGCCGGGCTGGAATGAGAGCAGAAATGACATGTCAAGTCTGCTTACATGAGTCATATGTAACGGAGGCCAGCTAGCGCGGCTAGCTCGGTGGTAGTGTGTAAATCCTCATCACCCAATTCCATGGGCGCTTCTAACACACTGAGTTAGAAGCTTGGGCTTTTAGCTCAGTTGGTTAGAGCGTTCCACTCCCACGCCAGGAGTTTGTAGCTTGCGGGGTGGCGGGTTCGAGACCCGCGTGCGGTGCGGACCGCCACCGGCTACACATATCTATGTGTCTTTATGTTTATTGTTCTGTATGGTTGTTGCTCAAGTATGACACATGTAAGGAATATAGCCTACATTCATTTAGTCATCGTTGTCATCCACATCGTCATCATTATGATATTCATGATGTTCATCTGAATGATGCAAAACTGCTTTTATCCTTTTGGATATTCAAATGTATGATAAAAAATAGTAGCCAAGGAGGGGATCTGTAGCATGTTACACCTGTTGGTCAACTGTAGTCATGTCCTGGTGCACCCCCATCACCTTTCTCCAGCCACTCCGTCTTTTCTATCTGCAGAGAAAAAAAAAAAAAAAAAAAAAATTTAAAAAAGCAAAGGAAGACAGATTGACTGACAGAGATTTTGGGGAACACAGCTTTGTGCAAATAACAATTGCATATTGAATAGTGTCTGTAAAGTGATGGAGACTCACTCCATTGGATGCTAGGTAGAGAATGCTTTATTGAATGTAAATATCCTGTACATCCCTCTACTGATTGTGTGTGCGTGTTCATAATACAACAGAGCCCCCTGGGGTCCCGGAGACCCTATGTCATATCATTACAGTGTCCAAGAGCTAGAGAGAAACATGCTTACTTAGCACAACTACACTGATTGTGAGCCTCACAATGCATGCACACACACACACACACACACACACACACACACACACACACACACACACACACACACACACACACGTGTCCTTACCCCAAGCCACTGAATATCTAAGTGTGATGGAGAGAGTGCGGGATGAAAGGTGTCAGTCAGACATGTGTGTCAGAGAGAGAGAGAATGGGATGGACAGAGAGAAGACAGTCTGTCAAACAGGGAGATTTGCATAGAGTATGTCCCGGCTAGAAGACTGCCCTGTCTGAAGGACATGACATCCTCTCACCAACAAATGCATGTGAATCCCTGAAGGCATTTCACACATACTGTACACATATGCATGCACACACACTATAAACAGGTCTTCATTTTAAACCCATATGTTGTATTGATTGATATATACTGATATAAAAAAGGCTATTAAAATGCTATAACAGTCATTAAAATACATAATGCTGCTAAATTGCTGCCCGTGAAGGGCACAATATTAGCTATATTGTGATTTTTAATATATTGATAACAAATACCACTGCAAATACATCTGCGCACAATTGGTATACACAAAATGTAGTTTACACGTAGAAAGTACGTTCGTTTATAATGTCACCATTGACAGCGCAAAGTCAGTAGGCTAATGCGTAATGAATCGCACACTCTTACGTTTAATTGTCAATTTATCTGAGGTCATTAGAATCGAGGGAGGAGGAGGCACGTACGCACGCTCCCAATGCCCCTGAATTGGTTAAACGCAGTGGCACTGTATTCCCAGTCTGCCTTGTGCTGTCGAAGTTTAGTGAGTACCCACCATCAGCAGGATCATTTTTCTGCTTGAAGATTACGCTGCTTGGTTTAATATCCTCCAAATATATACAAGGAAGTGAAAGACCACAACACAGGACGTTTTTATAAGGTAAGACATACAGGTAAAGTTGAGTCAGGACAGTGCTATGCTTGTGTTGAACAATCATCGTTTCATATCTAACTCATTGTGAGTTTTAATGTCAACGATTTCATATAAGTTAAAATGTTCGATTCTATGTTTCCGCGCATTTTCCCTCTCCTCATGCTCCCTCTCTCCCCTTTGCGTCTGTACCGTTTCTCCCTTGTACTTTAGGCTTCAGAAGACTTCACCTTCTCGTCTCATTCGTCCTTTAGCTTCATATCAGAAGATGGAGCAAAATTTGGTGGAGATTTTCAAGGACGATAAATGTCTGTCGTCTTTAATG
The DNA here is from genome assembly GCA_027497455.2 of Sardinella longiceps. Classification (NCBI taxonomy): domain Eukaryota; kingdom Metazoa; phylum Chordata; class Actinopteri; order Clupeiformes; family Clupeidae; genus Sardinella; species Sardinella longiceps. Next base: position 20,413,743 of record JAODXP020000027.1, read on the forward strand.
GAAGACTGTCTAACCAACTCTTCTCTGTCCGACACGCGCAACTTGACGCATAACAACAGCGGCAGCTGGGCGCACGAGCCCATGTCTCCAATTATACCGGTTATCACGGCAGTGTATTCCGTGGTGTTTGTGGTTGGACTGGTAGGCAATTGCCTCGTCATGTACGTCATTATCAGGTATTGTTATTGTTTGCTTTAATACAGTTTTGTTTAAGTGGGCTTTCTATTTAAATGTGTGGTCATGGGTTGATTAATGATACTGACATCGCTTTTATTGCGTGTTAATGATCCATGACATTAAAAGGTGAATTGGTTTATTTTGTCTATGCCCATTTGATTACTTGACCCTGCCTGGAGCAAAATCGTTTTATGCTTGTGTGCTAAATCCTTTATGTGTGTGTGTGTGTGTGTGTGTGTGTGTGTGTGTGTGTGTGTGTGTGTGTGTGTATGTTTGTTGTGTGTGTGTGTGTGTGTGTGTGTGTGTGTGTGTGTGTGTGTGTGTGTGTGTGTGCCCATGGGTTAAGGTTTTTAAAGTTGATGTTAAGGTTTTTGAAGTGAAGTTATATGACTATGGGTCCCTTTGTTGTAAAACAGTTTACATCCAGATTACATCTGTACATTATTTCAATAATCCTATGCCCCTCTGCCGGATACATCTCTCTCTCTCTCTCTCTCTCTCTCTCTCTCTCTCTCTCTCTGTGTGTGTGTGTGTCTAAAGTATGTCTTTTTTATTTTTGTTTGCAATTACTGTCCATTTCTGGTGATGTCAGGATTGTCTGGGATATTTGTGCATCTTATCTAACATAGGTGTGTGTGTGTGTGTGTTTGTGTGCGTGCGTGTGTGTGCGTGTGTGTGTGTGTGTGTGTGTGTGTGTGTGTGATAGAGAGAGAGAGAGAATGGAATGCATTGTCTGTGGCCCTGATCTGCATTTGCAGTGTGAAGCTCTACAGTCATACCTGTGTGCATGTTTACGTCTGTTAAAGTACAGACAGCAGACCTGAGTGTATGTGTATGCATTTTAGAATGTGTGTGTGGGAGGCTGTGTGATTAAATGTGATTTAATGGAGTGATTCCGTGCTCTGACACATAGCGTGCTGATTCAGTTGTTTTTATGGCAGTTTTTCAGGAGCCTGTAGCAGGTGGCTCTGTATTTACGATGAAGGACACAAATAAATCTGAATGCGTGTGTGTGACCAGTTGATATAGAGCATATTTGTATCTGTGTGTGTGTGTGTGTGTGTGTGTGTGTGTGTGTGTGTGTGTGAGAGAGAGAGAGAGAGAGAGAGAGAGAGAGAGAGAGAGAGAGAGCAAGAGAGACTGTGTTTATGAGCACCTTAAAGCCCTGAAGTGTCATTTCACTGACAAATCGATAACACACCACATTCCTGAGTAACCCCGGTCTGTCACATAGAGGCTACGAGCTGCTGATTAACGGCTTTTATGTGACAAATTGAAGCTGTTATGCAGTGATTTACTAAGCCAGTTTAGCGAATTATTGATCTGATTGATTGATTATACTAGGAAATATCTGAAGAACATCAGATCTACAGAACATCAAAGGAATATTACAAAATATCGGAACAGATTTCAGCATGGAAAACATGGGAATAGGTTAAGAATGTTGGATGATTATCCCCTTGCTATGCTTGACAATTTGAATCCAATCAAAGTGTGTGAGAAATTGTGTTTGCTCTTGTTTGTTTGCATTGCTTATTGGCCAAAATGACATGCTTGATGAAAATGTGTAGAAAATGCAGCCCATGAGATCAAAATGGAGATCATGAATAAGATCTTATTACCTGATTCAGAGTTCCATTTGATGTGAATCTAAAATGATTGTCTTTCACTGAGGATATCTAGAAAATTCTGTTTCCCAGCTCAATGTGTTGTCCATGCGATGAAGGTTTCCATGCAATGAATGCAGGCACACTGCTCTGTTGCAGGTTATTAAATGCAGCAGACACACATGAAACAGTTTAGTATTGCAAGAGAGCAGGTCTAGTGTTTGCTGGTTTGCATGCTAATTTGAGTAGACATCTGGACATGGGACAGCATGGTGTTTATGGACATTTCATAAAGAACAGATCAGATTCTGTAGCTGTTTCATGGCCATTTGGGGATGTTTTACATAAAGCTTTTAACAACCGTTCTTTTTAATGAAGCATTCAGCAGATTGGGAATATAAAGTTTAGCGAACTAAATTGTGCCCTTGACATTGCCATTACTTTTACACCTTTTATTATTACGGTAGTTTTTAGAATGAACTCTCTGGCCAGTGTAGTTCTGCCCTCCTTCCCCTCTCACTTTTTCCTTTTTCCTTGGCCAAGGTACACCAAGATGAAGACGGCCACTAACATTTACATCTTCAACCTGGCCCTGGCTGATGCCTTGGTGACCACCACCATGCCCTTCCAGAACGCAGACTATCTGCTCCACTCCTGGCCCTTTGGGGAGGTGGTGTGCAAGGTCTTCATCTCCATAGACTACTACAACATGTTCACCAGTATATTGACTCTTACCATGATGAGCGTGGATCGCTATGTGGCTGTGTGCCACCCAGTGAAGGCACTGGACTTCCGCACTCCGCTCAAAGCCAAGGGCATCAACGTGGGCATCTGGGTGATCTCTTCAGCTGCTGGGGTGCCCGCCATGGTGCTAGGTGGCACCCAAACCAATAACGGTAAGACAGATACTTGCGGTTGATTTGTATACTGCAAATGAACTCATACCTCAGCTTCATTACAGTTATGCGCACATGCTGAGGTCGGAACGCTACTGAGCTGATGGCTGTAGATCTTGTGATTGGTGGGTTCGTTAGAGAGCTCACCTGACTTGTCTGATAGATTGTTGATCACCTCGTCAGAAATAAATGAGCCCCCTGAGGGCAGCTTAATCTCAGAGCTTACATCGTAGAACAGCGCGGCAGTAATTGCCACATTTATCATTTATTTATTTTAAAAACGCGCCAGCATTGCCATTCTCATTAACCCTTGGCTCCTGTTTACCCCCTCTCCCTCTCTCTCTCTCCTGTCTCTATCCCTCCATCCATTCTACCCCTCCACTTTCACTTCCATCATGGCCCCCCCCCTCCTCCATTTCTCAGGGACCACGGAGTGTGCTCTGCAGTTCCCCGAGCCGTACGAGTACTGGGACAAGCTGATGAAGCTGTGTGTGTTTGTGCTGGCGTTCGTGGTGCCCGTGCTCATCATCACCGTGTGCTACTCGCTGATGATCCTGCGGCTGCGCAGCGTGCGCATGCTGTCGGGCTCGCGGGAGAAGGACCGTAACCTGCGGCGCATCACGCGGTTGGTGCTGGTGGTGGTGCTGGTGTTCGTGGTGTGCTGGATGCCCATCCACATCTTCATCCTGGTCAAGGCTCTGGTGGTGGTGCCCGAGACCACGCCCGTCATGGCCGCCTACTTCTTCTGCGTGGCCCTGGGCTACACCAACAGCAGCCTCAACCCCGTGCTCTACGCTTTCCTGGACGAGAACTTCAAGCGCTGCTTCAAGGACTTCTGCTTCCCCGTGCACGGGGGGAGGGGCCGATCCGGGCGGCAGGCCAGGGGCAGCAGCAGGCAGGGGGAGCCTGGGGGCCGCCAGCTCCCCCGCCCTGCTGAGAGCCCACCGCGGACTGCCAAGCCGGCCTGACTAGCCGTGGAACTGTCCTCCATCACACAGGCGGGGAAGGAGGACTCTCATGACCTCGGACTGACTCAGGTCACCTCTGTCTTGTGATCTTACCGAAAAAAAAACTTTCTTTACAGTGACGCCAGCTGGACACCTGAAGCAAACCCTCACACTGGTCTCACATGTAACCAAAATGAGGAAATTGTCAATAACATTCGAGAATTCATAATTGGTTGTCCAAAGTAGCTTTTCTCAACTGTGGTTTATTCACTCTTCAGAGAGGGTCCATTAAGAGATTTGTTTATATCATTGTGTGTTAGAGGATAAGTGTGGGGCAAATCAACCCATAGACTTCTCGTATGAGGTCACTGAGTCAACTAGAATATTTTGCAAAATGGCAGCAAACTCTTGCTGATAAGGGCAAGGAACCAAACTACAGCATTCTGTGACCTTGAATAATTTAAGGCAGATTCATACTCATTTGTGTTATTGACATTATTGAAATATAAATATGATTTTATACATCTACTTATTTATGTATTTAATATTTGGGTGGAGAGAGAGAGAGTGTGTGTGTGTGTGTGTGTGTGTGTGTTTCCCATTTATTTATTTTTTATAATAGTCATAATGGTGTGCACAATGCACAATGCAATGACAAGTCTTTATTGCAAAGAAAATGTGCTCCATCAATCATTTTTATACAACATGCTGCTATAGGACTGTGATTCTCATGAGTCATCATTGTGATGTTTATCCATCCCTTTACTGTACACTCCATTATGGAGTCGGTCAGCTCAAAATAACTTTACTACCATTGGCCTTTAAGTTTAGCACTCTAGTGGCTATATTCCAACATAGGAAATTGGTCAAACTACCTGTCGTATAGGATTATACCCTTTTCAAGGAAGGATCCGTGGGGAACATCTTATCGCAAAAGCCATTCTACAAGTGACAGCTGAATAGGTTTAGTTTAATTTGTAGTGTTCTCACCTAGTGAATGGAAAATAACCTATTCCATCCTCAAAGAACCTTTCTGATCTCTCGTGCTGATGAGACTTCCATCACAGTTGCCGTGCTGTGCTCCATCTGATAAAGTTGCTAATGTCTTCAGGCATCTTGATTCTCAGGCACGGCCATGCAGTAATGAGCATGTCCCTCCTGTCTGACACCGGCGTCTGACTTCAGCTGAATTATTCACAAAGATGTAGGTGTCACACCATCTCTCACAGCCTTCACAACTCCTCATGAAAATGTATTTCTGTGGTGAATAGGATTTCTGCTACTGGTTTCCACAAGTCAGATAAGCTGGGAAGCTATGATAGACATGCAAGGGCACGGGCAGATAGTGGTTGTACAGCTTTTTTTTGTGTATTCATTAGATAATTAAGACTAAGTATTTTTGCTCATTTTTTAATCAGTCTAGGCTATAGCAGTGGAGTGTGCATGGGAGTAATTAACGAGCCCTGGGTCTCTGGGGGGAGACTGCAGCACCAAAGCACGGCTCCGAGAGGCTTTGGAAGTGTGGGGAGTACATTCCTCAGGGACAGCTCTGCCTTTTAAAACACTCCGCCATTCTGTCAAGCGTCACACTGCATTCTACTCTACATCTCAATAACAAATTGCTTTGTTCATCTGTTTATTTTACTTACATTTACTTTTTTTTCTCATTGTGTAGAATTTTGTGATACATTTTCTACTACCGCAGTGTACTTGTTTTCAATGAAACTGTTCAGAGCGGTTTCTGTTCTGAATCTTAACCAAAAAGTGCACTTAGTGGTCCAGGATGTAAAAATCCCATTGATGAACATGTTCACAAACACACACATACACACACACAGACACACACACACACACACACGCACACACACACACACACACACACACACGTGCAGACAAACACACACACACACACACACACACACACACACACACACACACGTGCAGACAAACACAAACAAACAAACAAACATAAGAATTCTGAGCGTATACATAATGTATAGAATCACACGCCTGTGGAGCTGGTGGTTTTTCTAGAGAAAATCCTGGACCTGAATGATCTTAAATTTGACAGAGGGCTCAAACTCAATATTGACTGCTGGAATTCCACCAAGCAGTTTGAGTTTTAAATATTTTATTGTGTTAGACCTTGTGATTGAGGTGTGTTTGTGGTGTGTGCAGTAGGGCCTGCTTTGTACAGTTGAGAATTGAAGAAAGAATTGTGTGATTTTAGGTCACACATCCTGGGTATTAAATGAATAACCTACTGCACCTTGGGCTAAACTAGTTAAAAGTGCTTCAGAGGTAATGTGGTGTGTCATAGAAAACAGCTTGCAGGCGCACTCTGCTGTAAGTTACTGTTACTTTGCTGACATCCCTATCCAATATTTTGTACTCTGTTTTTATGGTTTGTTTGCACGTCAGAAAATGGACATGAGATGTATATATGCTTTTTGATGTACAAATGTTTGAAATGAATGGTGAGGTGTACAGAAACATTCTTCAGTCATCTGCAATGGCTTTTAAGGTCAGAAAATGCTTCTGCAATGTTGTGCACATTATGTCAAATACCACCGACTTTATACGGGAATGTATGAAAAAGGCAAAGAGGACTTCTATGTGTGTGTGTGTGTGTGTGTGTGTGTGTGTGTGTGTGTGTGTGTGTGTGTGTGTGTGAAAAATGAAAAGCTAAATGTGTATGCTGTATGAGGAGTCACTTCTGCTGTATTTTTAATCTATAGTATATGGATGACATATTCTCAACTGTGAAGCGCTATATCAAGTAAACTTGAAAACGTGATTTCTGTGACATTATCTAAAATCTTTGTTTGTTAACCACCCAGACTTTTATTTTTAATGATCTATCTTACTTTCATTATATATTATGTGAACTACAATGATTATATTGTAAAATAGGGACTCATGCTCGTCGGTTTATGGCTCAAACTGTGCCTTGATGCAGAGCTCCTAGACCCTCGACTGTAGAAGCAACTATGAATCTCTCTTTGCAAACATATATGAAATAGTTCAGAATAGTCATTATTATTATTATTATTATTATTATTATTATTATTATTATATAGATTATTCATGGCTGTAATTATGTTAATAGGCCTATATTAAAAACAATATACCGTGACTATATTTATTATAGTCCTTAAATGATTTTATTTGGCTGAAATGATGTTTTTACTATACTATACTGTATTATAACTGGCTGGTGTATGCTGTGGATTCACTAAGTGAAAATGGACGCTTTTCTTCTCTGCAGTATTTCTGTCTAAATGTATCCAAAATGTTCTTGCTTGCTGTTAAGCAAATGTCCAGTGTATGTTTGCTTCAATGATTTTGCTCTCTAACCAAATATGTAATGCACAAAATAGAATATATACTGTACTTTGATCATGTATCAAATGAGCATTCTTGTCTCAAGTGTGTGTGAATCTTTCTTCATGTTGTTGTCTAGAGGGACAACCACTTTTAATTGTCCTTTATATTTATTACTGCAGTATTATGAAAGCAACACGATAAACAGCCCAATCCATAGGCCTACAGCCTACTTTTCAAACGATAACATGGCCTTTGCCATCAGCTGTTGATACTGTGTGCCGTACCCCAGTGAATAATGACTGATGATGAATCACTCCGCAGAACAATCGCTTTTCTCAGCAGCAGCCTTTAGAGGTGACGGGCAGTTAAAACAAATCCACTTCAGTTTTTGTTACAACCAAACAACGAACCAAATGACTAAAGAAAATTACTTCATGGATCAGTCATTGTCTTACCTTTGTGGATTTCTTGTTGTTGTTGCAGTGCTGGACAATAGGGGATTTTGACAGCTTATATACCTTGGGTGCAGGGAAACAAATTCAGTTTCAACGGATGCCCCTAGGCTCTGTGCTTCTGTCTCTCCGACCTCTCAAAGTTCCATTTCTACATTTGACTCGGGCAATCAAGGATCAAAAGGTTGTCATGGCAACACACACAGCCTAGGGGGACAGAGGCACAGGATTTCAGATATCTGGCCCAGAGTGTCACCACCCCCCTGTCACCAAGCCAAGGTCTTACTTTCTTTAAAGTCAACTCCCCACTTGAGGAGCAGCCCTGTGCTTTTTGCTCTTTGCCAGAGACTGAAGTGATAATAAAGGCCAAAACCCTCCTTTGACATTTCAGTGCCAGGGCTAATTCTATTCTCAATGCCACTGAAAATCACGTGAACAATAAAACAGATTATAAAGACAAGCATGGCTCCAGACAGAAAAATAAGACGGAGTGTGTTATGTATAGACCATGTGTGGGCAAATGTTTTAAGCGCAGAAAAAGCCGGAACAAAGCAGGCTACCGACACTGATGCATTAGTGCCCTTTGCAGTGTTTGTGTCACATCATCTATACAAAGGCGAGGCAAATGGACTGTATTTATCAGCAAAATAATGCCTTTTCATTTCAGATGTAATGGCCTGGAAAACGTGAATGGTATATGATTGAAAATGCAAGCAGGCAATATCTAATGTATCATTTCCATTTAGTTATACAAGCAATGTAAACATTAGCATAATTAAGTTAATTCAAGTTGGGCAAAATTATATGTTTAAACCTATTTGCGCTCACACTGGGAAGCTAATAACCCATACAGCATTCAGATTGTCTATAGCTCAACTCATGGCTATACTTGAGCAAAACCTAGAGGCAGAGAGTGGGTACTGCAACTTGCTCCAACCATCAATATGTGGAGTGTGTATTAGTTGCAAAACTGCACATTCAGGGGGTGGGTGCAGATCATCAGCGATGCTAATTTCAGGTTATTATAATTTGCTGTGCCTTTCTTAATTTTCCTCTCATATTAGAGTAATAAAACCGGCCTTTTAGCTTTAGTATCACAGGTTATTGTTTTTGTCCCTGATATATTCTAAAAACAAATAAAAACAAAAACATTGCACGCACGCACACGCGCACACACACACACACACACACACACACACACACACACACACACACACAGTATCTTGCATTGTAAACATTCACTAATTAGCCTAAAATGAGAGAGAGTTATGATGAGAACTGAGGGAGAACTCGGAGCACTAAAGGAGAATACATTAGAATACATTAGAGGAGTTTAAGAGAGAACTGGAAGTTTGGGGTATCAGTGTGATGAAGGCAGGGACAGACAAAGACTCCTAGGAGAACTGAATAGAAACTAAAGAGTGAGCTGAGAAAGTTCTTCTGAAGGAGCTGATGAGAGTGGCACTTCAGCGCTGGGCAAATTAAGGGGAAGACAGTGGTGCAGATGAGCCTCACCAGCTCCTGATAACAAGGAAGAGCAAGGAACCATGGGACAGGAGGGAGGAAGGAGCCTGGGGATGGACCGCAGCCAGCTGATACGGAGGACTCTGGAGAGCAGCAGGATGGAGACTGGGCAGAAAATAAGCGAACAGAAAGAGCGGAGAGAGCAGGCCTGCTAGACTGGATGAGACAACTGGCATAATATTTGATTTTTCCCCCGTCTTGAAGCTGTAATAGCACACAGCAGAACTATTTAAGTTATGCAATATTTGTAGTGTTCCACACCATATTGCCTAATGAGTGAAGAAGAGGTAAAAGGAAAAAAGTAAAAGTATTGTGAAAGTTAAGAATAAAAGTGTGTGCAATACAAAAGAGGGGCAGAAAGCCATATGGAGGCCAGAAGAGATTGGTAGTGGTGAGTTATTTAAGAAAAGGCCTAAAGGTAATGGAGGGAAAAATAAGTATCACATTTTTATAGTCAGATGTAATTTAGAGTTGTTGCCATCAAAAAAGGTGGCAGAGAGGACACTTCACTCAGCTTTGCCTCACTCAGCAAAATCAAATCTTTAACAATAAATTTCTACACCATTTTACAAATCAGTGGATTGACTGAATGACTTATCAGCCTGGTTCAAGCATGAGACCAATATGAGGAACGAAGGCTAGAGAGAGCATGTTGACAGTTTGATGGATACGAATGTGAAATAGCCTAGATATTTGTCAGATATTTCTTATTTCTTATCAGGTTTAAAGACAATAGGCAGCAATGTGTAGCCTACAGCTCTCAACATGTAGGCCTGAAGGCTATGGGACATTCTATTAATATCAACTCTCCAGATTGTTGTCAAATATTAGGGCGAGAGAAAACTAAGAGAAAAGAAAGACATTTAATTCTGCAATCGCATAGGCTATTTTGTCACCCTTTGGCCCACATGTCAGGTGTGTCAGACTCAGAGCCTGGTTTGACTGTGACTGGCTGTCATGCAGGCAAAGCATTTGGGGGGGGCATTGAGGCTTTTTTTTATTTGACAAAGAATCAGTGATGTCTGGTGATATTGCCTACAGGATGGGCCTTTACCTAATGAAAAACCTCCTGCCCAGTAAGCCAGTCAACCAGCCAAGCCAAATTTCTCTGTTTTTTTTAGACATGACCAGAGAAATTTTAATCTGTGACATGTGACTGGTGACGTAATCGTGAGGTTATTTCCGGGATAGCTGTTGGGCTTCCTTGTAGGGCTGGCCAGAGTAAACTATCTACTTCTGCGTTATTATTTTAACTTTACACAAAATGAATCGAATTTTTGGTCGAGGGAAAGCTAAGGGGCCACCGCCTAACTTATCAGATTGCATAGGAAGTGTAAGTACAAATTCAAATAACTTTTGAATGCCTTGTCTATCCAAACAAACAAAGGAACTTTGTTCAGCTTTCATGGCTGCTAGCGTAAGCTAACATTCGCAGAAAGAATTTAAAGAGGCTTGTTGACGAAGGCTTAGCGTTGTCAAGACTTATCTAAGGCAAAATGGCATTATTTTTATGCTCATTTGACTGTAACGTTAGATTCATGTATTTTACGTAATCTAGAATATAGTTTCTGTGACCTACTTAGTCTACTGACATGAATCGGCAATTCAGGCATCAGGCATATTATTATTGCTCGTTAGCTAACAAGCTAGCTTACATCGTAACGTCAAGTCAAATCAGAGAGGATTCAAGCGGAGTTTAAAAATCTTTGGTCAAATATTTGTTTTGTTTATTTGTTGATTGATAGCGACATGGCGTGTAACGTCGGGGCAAACCCTGTCTCTAAATAACTAACGTCCTGGAATGACAGAAATCAACAGAGGTTTTTGCTGTGGTCAAAATGCTTTGTTGTCCGTTTTATTGCCTCTGTTAAAATTGTCAGAACTACGTTCCTATCAGCACGAGTTTGCTCAACAGGGACTTGACAATCGCCCAATATAACTAGATAAAATAATGAAAACATCAATTATATAAAATATCCTTCCGGGTTATGGAATGATGGCCCTGTAATGGGCGTTAACATTAACTGTCAGACTTGAAAGACAGGTTGCATGGCAAGCGAACAACCGATAGTGAACTGATTTAAAAAGATTTGATTGAGTCAAATTCACAAAATGTTAAAAAATTGCGTCTTGCGCTTCATTCACCCAGGTGGATTCACGAGCTGAATCCGTTGACAAGAAGATAGCCAGGTTGGATGTAGAGTTGGCGAAATACAAGGATCAGATGAAGAAGATGCGAGATGGACCATCAAAGGTAAAGTCAGCCTTTACTTAGGCCTAACTGACATGAACAGATGTGCTAAGTGGTCTGTGTGAAGATGCCTGGAGCTGTTCATGTCATTTGCTCATCTATAACTTTGAGAAATGTTCCCATCATGGTCCCTCTGTGAATCATGAATGGCTCCAATAACAGAAATGGAAGTCAGGACTGAGCCCAGATGATTGAGATGCAATAGGCCTAATTGTGTCATTAAAGTCTGAGCTGAAATATCAACATTCTTGTCTGAATTAGCTCAAATAAATAACTTTTCTGTTGATTTTTAGTTCAGACCTCATCTGAACGAAATGAATGAAAGTAATTTATCCATGCAAATGTTTCCAGAACATGGTGAAGCAGAAAGCTATGCGAGTCCTGAAGCAGAAGAGAATGTAAGTCTGCCACATTTAGATTATATTATTAAAGGAGTAGGCCTACATTTTGTCTATGTCCATATTAATCACATATGATTAAATTGGATATTGACATATGTCATTCTATCACATACTGCAAGATCAATTTCATTCTGCCACATCCTCTGTGTGCTGCAAGCTTTCGGTCAAAAGACCTTCTTCAGGTGTTTTACTCTGCCTGAAGAAGGTCTTTTGACCGAAAGCTTGCAGCACACAGAGTAAAAATCTTATTTGCAAAGACTTGAGTGTGCGGATTTGTCTTTATTTTTCATTGAATTACTTGTTAATCCAGCACCTCAACAGATGAGCGGTGATTTTTCTACTTTTTTCATTCTGCCACATCCTACAATTTGTTGGCTTCTAAAAGACCAGCAGTCATCAAATGATGACAGTAATGCCTAGTTCAGTAAGGCATCAAGACCTACCTCAGTATGATGTGAATATGGTGCTGTGTGCTATGGGGCACAGGCTGATTGGGAACATCCCATAGACATTAGGGGCATATTCTGACATGTCTATATCCCTGCTCTGTAGGTATGAGGGGCAGAGAGATCAGTTGATGCAACAATCATTCAACATGGAGCAAGCCAACTATACCATCCAGACCCTTAAAGACACTAAAACCACTGTAAGGGCATTCACATATAACACATTGACGCAAACAAACCTTAAGCTTACATTCAGATGCCATGAATTCAACATCTATATGTTCTGTTTGTAGGTGGATGCAATGAAGATTGCATCCAAAGACATGAAGAAGGCATACAAAAATGTTAAGATTGATCAAATTGAGGTAAGCTTCATTCACATTTACAGTTTTCTCTCTATTTCTCCCATGTATTGATTGTGTGCTTTGCAGATAGATGAGTGAAGTAATGTGATGAACATACTAGTGATGGAGGATATTGGCTTTGGTTGTGGTTGCAGGACCTTCAGGATCAGCTGGAGGACATGATGGAGGATGCCAATGAGGTGCAGGAGGCCCTGAGCCGCAGCTATGGCACACCCGAAATTGATGAAGACGACCTTGAAGCAGGTCAGTAATACTATCCAACACAACCCCAATTGCTCTCTTAAATAAGTCTACTCTACCACTTTTCTATAAACAGAGTTCCAACAAGTTATGAGCTTTATTTATTAAATTTTGATAATTTTGCAGGCAAGGTCAGGGAATAACAAGTATTTCTGTTAATTATTCAACAAAATCCAATATTTTTTCATTCCAAGAACTCTTAGCTGGTGTTTGAGGCTCACCTGTTTTTTCAAAGCCTATTATCCTTTTTGTGACATTTTGCACTGCAAACCCCTGTGAACCTGGCAATGGAGCTCAGAGATTAATTGGTACAGATGTTTTTTCTGCTTTTTACCCAAGCAGTATCATATCAAATTGTTTACACAGGAGGTCATAGAAAATTCCATTTTTAATCAGGGTTTAATCAGAAAAGGTCAGGTAGTTTTAACTTGAATTTTAAGTAAAGTCTCGGTGTGAAACTAATGTTGGACTCTTCATCAGCTTTAGCCACTTTGACTGATGAAACCAATACAATGGCATAAGAATTAGGGTCTGTAGTATGACCAATATCATCCTAGTGTTAGACCATTGAGACACTGAGAAAAGGTGTGTAATAGCTCAACACAGCAGACCAAACCAGCTACAGACACGCCAGCCACTGTACTGAAGAATATTATATCAACAAGGATTGATTGAGTGTTTTACGTCTTTGCTCTTAGAACTGGATGCGCTTGGTGATGAACTGCTCTTGGATGACGACTCCTCTTACCTTGATGAAGCTTCCACTGCTCCGTCCATACCCGAGGGTCTGCCTGGAGACAAATCTACAAACAGGGTAAATAATGTTTGTCTCCTTTCATCATCTACGAGTGGAATACTACTCGCTAGAAAGGCCTTGTTCTTATAATAAAGCGTTGGGAAGTTCATTCCACACTTCTTGGTGGCAAAGGCAGCACAGCGGCATGACAAATGTCTACGGTGAGAGCGAGAGCAGTGGAACGGGACCAGCTGTGTAATGGGATTGGCCTCTGTCCACCAGCTATCTTTGAGCCAATGGGGGGAAATTGGTATTGGCTGTGCAATTGACAGCAGAGATTCATACTGGAGAAGATTGATAGTGCACATCCTGGCATCCAGATAAAGGACTATTTATCTCTGGGGAACTAATCCTGAGAGATACAATCTGGAGAGTGGGTTCAGTCCTGTGTTTTAGCCTTGCTATTTTTACTCACATCTCAACAGAAATCTCGGAAGGGAATGCTTGAATCAATAACATAATTGTTCTCAATAAAAGTACCGGTAGTGGTACTTTGTCCCTAATTCTTATGTCTTTTCCCTTGCATTTCAGGATGGTGTTCTGGTGGATGAGTTTGGCTTGCCTCAGATTCCTGCTACATAAAGCCTTTAAGAACAATGCGTGCTCTTGTTTTATATGAAAACCATGTTTATATTAAACTCAAGCCTATAAACACAGCCAATCTGCCTGAGAAGGAAAAGGGTGTGCTGGGATGGCAAACACCTCTGTCTTTCGCTTATCCAGAGACTAACCTGTTACGGCTATCAATATCAGGAATGTATCTGCTGCAATCAAAATTATTATTCTTCTTTTTCTATTGATTTTACTTTCTTTCTAGGGGGTGTCAGGCAAAACCTTCTTTCTGTAGTTATAACAGGGATCTTGGTTATGGATGACTGACTTTGTACTGCAACAATGTTGCCAACAATGACAATAAATTATTCTATATTTCATTTCTCTTGAACTGCGCTTTTTCCTTAGCGGTTATCTTCTGCTTGTATGAATAAATGTAACAGTACATTTGTACATCTTTGAGTTTGCACAAGGTGCTTTATCACAGCTCCTACAACAGAGTGACTTAACACTTAGATGATCAAAAGCACTTTAATATGACTTACAGTACATGGTAAATCCCAAATGAGTTAATAAATAATGTATGTTGATTAAACACTGATCACATTTGATTGAATGAAGCGAGTGAAATACTGCCTGGCAGTGACTTTAATGGCCAATACACAAGGAGCCTGTTAGTGTTCACCAGCTGAGTCTGTAGCTTAGAGGGAAGATCTTCTTGTGGAGATACTCCACTACTTGCGTTCTGCCTTTGAGCTTCTCAAACTCATAATATGGAATCTGTTAGAGAGGAAAAATATAACAGTTTTGAAACTATATTGTCTATATAAGACTCATCAGAACAAGATGCCCCTAAACATCCACAATTTGAAAAACAAAGTAGTGTTAACATTTTTTTAGAAACAAAATATTCCCCAACTGAAAACCAAAAACCCCACTCACCTCCACAACTTCATAACCCAGCAGCCGGAGATGTCTCTGTTTGATGGTTTCTTTCCCCAGCAGCTGTTGTGCATTGACAGCAAACCGCTTTGGCCCGTTGATGCACACAGCAATCCTGCACACACGACTGAAAGTGACTTGGTGCAACAACACGGATGCAGAAACACTTCCATCAATATTAAATGCTTGTGTCAGCAATTGGCTCTTCAAAAAAAAAAAAAAAATCAACCTGGCCTTTACCTCTTGTGGATCTCATCAATGTGACTAGCTGGTAACACATATCCCTCTTCATCCAGCTTGATCTCCACATCTTAGAACACAGGAGAGGAGAATCAGCCTCTTTATACAGTACATCTCACATCATTCTAACAGTTCATACTATTATACAAACATTTCTCACTTATACACATTATATACAGTTGATAGTACATAGCATGTTGGGATTCAATTTATGCTCTCAAACACAGCACAGACTTGCTAGAATTGTTTATAACCAGGCAAAGACAGTAAACTGTTATCTGCAAACAGTACAAGTAAAGGTTTTTAGGATGCCAACAGAGAGAAAACCTTGATGACAGTGAAAAGCCATGAACTGAATTTGAGGAAAAGTGTTACACCTCTGAGTGAGTGGGTGTGTGGGTGTCCACTTACCTAATGTGTAACAGTAAGGAGTTAGAACCTTTGAGGCAAAATATGCCCTTGCCCCCAGTAAGTCCACTAACCCTGACTTGACAGAGTTATAGAAGGGGGTATCCACGTGCGTCTCCAGAGACTGTCCGGGCATCAGGAAGGATTTGACGCGGTACTTGGGCAGGAGCGGTGGGCCCTGACCATGGGAGAGGGAGAAGCACATAAGCAAACCCAAAAGCACATGAAGTAGGCCTAGGCCAGGAGTTAGTGCAGCAGAGGGAGTGGACGTGAAGACTTGAGAAAACCTTCACACTCCATCAGCACCCTCTGCTCATCAATCTGCTCCCACAGGACTTACATTATAAAAGGGACACTCCAGCTTCACGGTCATGAAGAGTTGTGAGAGCTGAGCCAGCACTTTCCTGTCTGTTCTCGAGTCCTTTTCTGCAACACACACACACACACACACACACACACACACAATAAATATAGTGCCAAACTAAATATTTTCACAGCAAACCACTGTAAATCTGGCCCTGTTTAATAAGTAGCATCATTTAAGTACAGTGTCTGCTAATAGAGGTCCTGTGTCTGCTAATGGGGGTCATATAGTTTACTGTCTGTGTGGGCTGAGCCAGCACTATCCTGTCTATTGGAGTTTATCTATAACACACACACACACACCCACACAATGAGTATCATGGCAAACTAAATATTGTCACAGAAAAACACTGTAAAGCCGGCCCAGTTTAATAAGCGGCATCATTTAAAATACTGTGTCTGGTCAAGGGCTCCTTGGCCTGTAAAAGATCTGACCTCAGAATAACAATGTATTGCATGACAAAATGAAAAACCTGATAACTACAGACTTGCCCTGATAATACCATAAGACCAGAACATGACCAGACACACGTGAATTTACAGACTATAGATTCATTTTATATAATTGTGCAGCTCAAATATCAATCTTCTTACACAACATGAGCATTCTTCATCAGTAGCAAACTATTCTTATGTTCATGTTAAACTGGTGGTCAGTGTGTGTACCTTGTAGCTGTTGGAGGAAATAGGGGCTGAAAACTTTGGAGACGAAGTTGAGAGGGAACCTGTGCAGCAGCGTGCAGGCGTGCAGCAGCTCTAGAAGCACCCGGGGCTGGAACTGAGAGAAGCGTGCGTGAAGCAACGCCTCCACCTTCCGGAAGAACTGCGCTGCGTTGGGCGGCACGTATCCCAGCACCCCCAGCGCCTCCAGCTGCCTCGCCACCTGACTGGTGCTGTAGTTGTCGGCGCGATAGACAAAGCTCTCAGCAACCGCATCGAAGACAGCTGGAGACCAGATGCAGCGTTGGCCAAAGTACTGCATCACTTTTGTGACAGTCTCTGGATGTGCGGTGAAGGCCTTCTTGGGGATATGATGCTCAAGTGCCTGTACTAGAAAGTGATCGCTGTGGCCAAAGTTTATCAAAGCAGAGAGCACAGCTGCCAGCTGGCTGTCAGTGAAGACAGGCACGTGGCGCACAGCCTGCTTACACAGAGCGATCACCAGAGGCAGCGCTTGGTTCTGACCCATGGCGACTAAGGCCCCGAGGACCTCGCTCACCGCCATGGGCTCCAAGCGTCCTGCCACGGACAGCGTGTGGGTGTGCATGGCGTTAAGCAGGTCCTGGTAGCGCCCACCCTCAGCTACGCCCGCCCCCAGGGCCCCGTACACAGCCACCAGCTCCTCCAGGCTCCACTGAGCCGGCTTGCCCCGCTGGAGCTGCTCCATCACTTGTCCCAGCATGGTGCACTCTGGACCCTCCAGCGCCAGCAGGGCTCGGGCCAGTATGCATAGTTCCGTCAAACCCAGCCTCTCCTGGTCCAGACGCTCCTGGCTCTCCGACACCAGGCGTACCAGTAGCCGGCTCCAGGGGTCCAGGTAGAGGCGGGTGCAGGCTAAGAGTGTAGACACCAGTGCAGCGTCGCCCAAACGACTGCTTTCCTGCTCCAGCCTTTGGCACAGGCCCCGCAAAGCCATGTCCATCAGAACAGAGGGGTCCCGCAGCCCATTCCCGGCTTCGTCCTGCTCCAGGTCAGCTAACCGATGGAGGAGAGCAGCGGCCACGCTGTCAGAGAGGAGTGGCGAGGAGCGCAGTATTCGCAGCAGCTGTCGTGATGAACCACAGGAAGATACGCGGTCCAGAATGGCTTGCTCCTCTTGTCTAGTGCCCAACGCTACCGCTGCAAGGGACAGGCGCACCCCAGCATCTGGAGGAGAGTCCCGATGCAGACGCACTGTTCCCGACACACCCAGCAGGGGGTCACGGAGCGTCATGGAACAGACACCCCTCTTCCCTGGTGATGGTGACAGTGCTGGCAGCGACCAACGGGCCCGGAGACAGCCATGGCGCAGGGAGCAGCGGCTGGAGGAAGTCCACTGACACACCACACACCCATGCTCCCTAAGGGCACACACACTCAACAAGCGAGCAGAGGAGAGGACTGGAGACCCAATCAAGCCTAGCAGCTGAGCTCGTTGTAAAACCTTGAGAGCCATGGTTGGATGTCAATGGCCAACTGCACCTGCGTAGAGACAATACATTAATCAGTTGAGACGAGTTGAGTTAATTCTGTTCTAAAATAAACAAAGTGACATTTCTGAAAACCAACAAGTAAAAGACAATAAAAGACATCTGATGTAATATTAGCTCAATGTCAACATTATAAGCTACTCTGCGGTCCCTGCACGTGGGTTCATTCATTCAGCTGATCATAGTAGCCTAATCTACATAAACAATGAAGAATCGTAACAAAAAAATTAACAACAGCATCGACTGTAAGGAAACTAAAGTACCTAACAAGATTACGTGACTCCTTATTATTTATCTTCAAACGTTTTTGCAAACATTTTGAAAAGGACATAACTTTGCCCTTGCAAATGTTAGCTAACGATAGGCGGAAGTTGTTACATATTACTAGTCCTAGTTAGCCGCTAGCATAGCGGATAATTCAACACGTGTGAGAAAAGACAGGCTAGTAAACAGTATTCACAGACCGGTTATAATACGTGGAAGACTGTTTTGTGAACAAAATATAATACACATCTTTTACCTGCATCACATTCCACGCACAACACACCACAACAGCTGCCCGCCACCGCTACCCAGCTCCAGCTCTATCAACAACGTGTGTCGCTTCGGCTCAGCCAGCCAGTCACACATCAGTATTGGTGTGTTAGGGCGGGTACAAAGCACATACCCGGATGTCATTTTATAACGATATTACAAAATATTGTTTTGCAACAGGTTATCCTTTTGTAACAACTTGGATATATTGAACAAATTCCCCTCTATAATGTTATAGCATAGAAATTTAATTTTCATATTATGATTACATTATAATGGGCCAATTTATAAAGGCACGTTGACATGTTCTGTTTCTGACCTCTAGAGTGAGCCAGAGAGCAGGTTTATCCAGAGCCGTATCAGGCTCTGGGTTTATCACAATTTCATAGGCATTTCCACTTCCTTTAATGCACTTCTTTTAGGTAAAATATCCAGATTTATTTAATGATTTAATATTTAATATATTTGCTTTTTTTATATTCTTTTGTTCTATAGTTTCAATTATTTACATAGTTTGACATGTGTGTCTTTTCTTGTCTGTTTTGTTTAATTATGCGCCTATTATTATTCACTTGTCTTATAAGCTAGGCTACAAAAAGAGACAAAAATGATAAAACTGGAGATATTGAAGTCAAATGTTTATTCAAATCCAGACACATTATTTTCTTGACTGTATTAAGCCTATTTCTCATTTGTTTCCTCTCTCTGGCTTGTCTGGTAGCGAGAACACTGATAACCCATGAGGTGTGGATCACAGGTGAGTTTATAGGAGTAAGAAAATCCCCCTCTATTAAGACTGCAGCTGCCTGTGTGAGTGCCCTCGCTAAGCCGGGTGGAGCACGATCCAAGCTTATCATCATATTTGACATCTTTGTCCCACACTTCAAATTTAATGTCATGAGAAGCATCCACATGGCTGAGCTCATAATGGGAGTTCCAGTGGGGGTTGCGATTATTTTTGATCCAATGTGTCTGATGGAAATGGTTTGCGTACCACATCTTGACATAGGGATCTGGGGCTCCAATAGGATCTCCATCCATATCCCAACCTTTAATGATGTTCACACTGAGTTTTCCCTTCCTTGGGGACAGTGGGCAACATTCAGGGGACAGATTGGGCTGGCCAGTGCACTGCTCTGAAGGTTGCTCCTTGGGCACAGCATTGTCCCTAAGATACTGCCTTACTATGTTTTTGACATTTCCCCTAACAGTGGGATCAGCTACCAGCTCATGGATTGGAATCAGAGAGTAGGAGACGATGTCAGGGATGTTCTTCAGGCTCTGCAGCCAGCTATTGAACTCTGTAGAGTCATTCTTATGGAGAGACACCTCTCCCAGCCATTTATTCCCACCCAGCACCTCTGTAACATGGTTTAGATAAGACAACTGAGACTCTGTTTGATGGTCCTGATTCTGTAGAAGGGATTTGCACTTGCTGGTAGTAAATGATGGATCAACAAAGCCCAAGCCAATGGACAGACCAGTATTGATACAGTCCTTGGCCTGGGAAGCTGAGTGACCGTTTACAGTGGCCAGACAGGAGCGGATGGAGGTGAGCCGGGTCAGACGGCCTCCAAGATTCACTTGCTGGATGTAATGTGTGCCGTATGTTTCAACGAACCGATGGTAGAGGTCTTGAGTCTCAGCAGTGTACTCGGCTGGAAGAGACTGCACATGTGCAAGGAACTCTGGGCTGAGAGGAGGACTGTTTGGGACACGGTAACTGAAAGAGACAAACAGAAGATTGATGGTTCAAAAAATCCAAGTGGTATAGGTATAAGGAAATTTACCCAACATTTCAAATGAAGTACATAAATACACATTACCTGTAATGCGCACAGCTGAGTTGATGTGAACTAAAAGCTGATTTGTCTATTCTAGACTGGGCCCTGGCAAACTCCACAGAGGTGGAGTGACTACCCCCCACACTCATGTCCACCAGGTCACCCAGCTCTAGCCCCAGGGTCCAGTCATTCTCAATCATAGAGGTGGCACTCTCTGCCACACTGGTGGTAGAACTCAGCAGTGCACTGGTAAGCTCCTGTTTACAGTTGCTAAAAGAACGCCAGTCTAGCACTGACAGTGGCAGTTTCTGCAGCTTGTTGCCCTGAAGTGGGTTCTCACACAGTGTACAGGTGTCAGTTGGGGTGAGATATGTCTGGAAGTCCAGCACGTAGGCTCCTTTGTGCTGCAGCGTGACCACATCAAAGCCCTCTCCAGCAAGGTTATGACCGGGGACAAAAGGTGCTTCTTGGCACTCCTGAAGAGTACCTGTCCGACAGGTGTGCACCACACACAGGTGGCTTAGGAGGAGTAAGGATAGGATGGGCAGCATGTTGATGTGTTACCTGAGAATATTATAGCATAATACAAATTAATGTTGAAATTACTGGGCAACACAACACACACTAACCCACTGACAACATCCTTGCATCAAGCCCAAAATTTTATATTTTCCTAAAAGGACTAGCTTAGAGTAATTGAAAATGATCGAAAATAAACTGCAAAATATACAGCTGAAACCAGAAGTCAGAATGTATGGCATCCTGGATTAATTGGAAAAAAAAACTGTCCTGTAAAAATATATATCAGCCTGCCTCTATGGGAATAGGTGTGTAAGCCCCTGCTTACAGTTATTTTTCCTGAATTCTTTAGCAATACCAATGACTATTGTGGCACACTTGTAGCCAATCTATTCACATATTCTGTCAAACAAAAAATTCTATTGATGCTTTAGACCAGGCAATTATTTTGGCTGAAGGGTCACATTGGGTTAGATTTACATTTACATTTATGCATTTAGCAGACGCTTTCATCCAAAGCGACATACATTGGTTGATTATCAACTTCAGGGCAAGTCTCCCCTAGAGGGACTTAGGGTTAAAGTGCCTTGCTCAAGGGCACAACGGTGGCAGACGGGATTTGAACCCACAACTTGCAGACTAGCCCACTAGAGGTCCATAACCACTATGCTACCACCGCCCCAGTGGTACTGACTGACGGGCCAGTTACTGTCAGCCTGTTGGTTGATGCTGTTAAATTGGCAAGTCTAAAGCCAGTAGCCCCACTTTCTTGTGAAAACATGCTGGCATGCAGGGTTAAAAGGAAAGAAAATTGACAAATCAGGGCTATTGGAAATTATTCTACAAAGGTCCCCCGGGCCAGATTATATAAACCAACAGGTTACAGCCTCCAGGCCATAGTTTGTCCACCTCTGTTTGAAATTTTGTAAACAGTAAACAAAACACATACAGTACAGACCAAAAGTTTGGACACAGCCCCTAATTCAAAGCGATTCATTTATTTCTAGGACAATGTATATTGTAGATTCTCACTAAAGGCATCAAAATTATGAATGAACACATATGAAATTATGTGCTTAACAAAAAAAGTGTGAGATTATGACAAACTTTTGGACCTGAACCCGATCAAGATGGTTTGGGGTGAGCTGGACGGCAGAGTGAAGGCAAAAGAGCCGACAAGCTCTTAGCATTTCTGGGAATGAATAAGTCTTCAAGACAATTGGAAAACCATTTCAGGTGACAACCTCTTGAAGCTCATCCAAAAAATAAAAAGAGGACAAAGCAGTTATCAAAACAAAAAAAGAATATTTCGATGAAACAAGAATATAAAACATGTTTTCAGTTATCTCACACTTTTTTTTATTAAGTACATAATGCCACGTGTTCATTCATAAGTTTGTTTATTTTGTAGATTGTCACTGAAGGCAACAGTCATGGAAATAAAGTAAATAATTTAATGGGAAAGTGTGTCCAAACTTTTGGTATGTACTGTACTGTTCTGTACACTTTTTGTAAATCTGTAAACACAACTCACTGCATTAGATTCAGTTTGCAATTTTAGAACCCTTGACGTAAAAGCACACCTCTCTGTCTTCTACTCACACAATTCTGAGAAAAGACTTCCTACACAGACACAAGACAGCACTTAATAATTGCAAAAAGACAGGTAAGGATTTCTTGGATTACAATTTTGAACAATATTAGACAGAGTGAGATTGAAAAAAGTGGAGTAGATGACAAAATAAGGACAGGGACATGGAAAAATCAAAATCTGTAAAAGTAAATGATAAAACTAACAAATTAGGCTACTTACAGCATGAGCCCCCTTATGATTTAGGCCTACTGAAATGCATGTAAACATCCATAATTTGGCACATTTGGACCTGCATGACACAAAGCTAAGGCTATAAGATTGATTGGCTACTAAAAAACTGACATGTCAAGCGAAAGACATGTGTTTTCCATTCTTGCTCGAGTTGTTGCAAGTGTTCCGTTTAGCAAAAATGGTTTGGTTTTGCACGTAATATGTTTTGCAAATTGGGTGAGGTTTTGTGATTTATGTGGAGAGTTTTGTAAAAAATAGTCAAAGGTTTCAAAAATTGTACCTAATCAATCAGAAAAAATCCCTAAGGCACAACAGTTATTTATTTACTATACATTATTCAATCACATAGAAAATTTGAGTTAGCAGCTCCTGGTCTCAACAATAACAATCACACACAAATCCCCACATTTGCATTTCTGTGATGATTATAAGGCTTACCCTTTTTGATCCCTTTTCTCTTTGTTGTTGTAGCCTAAGTGTTGTTTCTGGTTGTGTCTTGATGCTTTCTCAAATCCTGTTGTCTTATATATATTCTGTACAGGAGGTCCAAGGCCAAATCTAAACAGCTGGACTATTCTCATTAATGGCACGTGATAATATGATGACATTAAAAATCCAACACAACTGACCAAAACAACTGATATCAGCACTCCACTTTTGGAATGACCTCAATCCTCAATTGCACTATCTTTAAAACTGATCCAAAGTAAATTTAAACAGGTGGATAATTCTCATATCATAAGCAGAATACGGTCAGAAATCCAGCACCAACACAACTGACCTCAGTGCCCCAGATTCTCATTTCACTGTCTTTAATAGAACAGATCCAAATGTAAACAGGTGAATAATTCTTATATTATAAGATGTGCATAATACTGATTTTACTGGAAAAAAAATATTGCAAACTTGAAGACCATCAGAACTTCCCTTCATTGCTGAACCATTGGCTACATTGATTAAAAAAAAAAAAAAAAAAAAATTAGCTACATACTGTACATGAGTTAATTTGCATCTGTTCATCAGTGAAAAGGTTGAATAAATGAATGTTTATTATAATTATATTAATATAGGCCTATATTAGCCTAGTTCTAAAGACTTACTTTTCAGTGCATTTTGTCATTGAGTTTTACATCTAGGGTAGTCTGGTAATGTACAGACCCACATCAATATGACTAGATTTCTAGGCTACATTTAGGATGGAACATGGGCTCATTCTGAAATAATGTATCAGCATTTTGCACCTTGAAGTGACACAGTTGCCCACTAGGGGTCAGTGATAACCATTCTGTTTCTATTTACAGTCAGTATGCCTACATCAATCTTCTTTATACAAAGTGACAAAGTTACACTCAATTCATTTTGGGAACTATCCTTACAAAGAAAATTGTTCTTAAATCCCATTAAAGCATTTTCTTTTTAAAGATTTGTTTTCACCAATATAGGTTTTTAAAAGGAGAAAGAAATTCTTTCGAAGATATTGGTGAATGAGGCCCAATGATCACAGTTAGGCTACATACATAGAATTCAGTGAGACAGTGAGACAATGGTAAAAGATTAACATTAACCATTAAACATTCATAAGACAATACCAAGTGAAATTTGTGGGTAAAGTAGGCCTATGTGAAAAAGTGATATTTGTGATCCATTTTTATGAGTATAGCTCACAACTAAAAAGCAAAATTCTCATTTCCTTCATACAGAAAGATACATGCCCACACTGCAAAAATTACCAATAAGCCTTCCTGAAAATTACCGTTTTGTGCAACATTGTATTTGGGGTTTTCTTTAGCTGCAAGCCACATCCAATTTAACACAGATACTGGCTAAAATCAGTTGACTGTCTAATGAATTTAATATTCCAGTTAATTAACCTACCGAAAGATTTTTTTTTTTTTCACAAGAGACCAAACTGCAAACAGCATATCACCAACTAATACTGGAACACTGTGATCTTACTATCAACTCTATTTTGACATAGTAGACTTTTCCCTTTCAGTTGGTGCTTAGTAGATTACATTCAGCCTGGTCGTTGCAAGGCATGTCTATACATGCTCAGAGGACTAAAGGTATGCAACTACTGCCTCGCACTTGGTAGCTCAGTCAGTTTCAAATACACAAACACTTGAGCATTTGGGTAGCTGGAGTTTGGTAAGGCAGCTTTTAACAACTTGTAAATGGAACATACAAATGCAAGGGTACTGAAATTACACCTAGGTCTCAAAACACCAATGAGTTCAATAAATGTGGATAACGTATAGTATTTTGATTCCAAGACTGGGACTTAACATTTTTATTTCAGTGCTCACACAGCGGTTACTGGTGACCTGATGTTTGAAGGATACTTTAAAGGAGCAGTGTGTAAAAAATGTGTTCCAAATAATCATAAAATGTCCTTGATGTGTCACCAAACATGAAGGAAGCATGTTCATTTCACTGATACCACTTACAGTTGTAATCCAGCCAGAATAATGGCATTTGAAAAGCTAAGTTGCAGCCCACAAGTAATGTTTTCTTTTGCATTTCAAGCAGTGTGTGTTGTTTCAAACATAACATAGCACCCACTAGAGAGTGAAGTGTTTCAGACGCTTTCACGAATCAGGCTACAAGACTCCCATCTCAATAGAGAATTTGCTACAAACACACTTTAGGAACTGCTAAGGACATCTGGATAGAGTAGATTTATTTAAAAAGTTTCATATTTATTACAAAATGTAAAAATTCAGCTAAATCAGGCCATCGCTTTAACCAGAGGTGCTTTTCATAATTCAATGTTGAGTCTTCACATTTAAACTGGTTTTATTTTTAAAGCACAAATAAAAAGACCTGCATGATGGGTTGGAATATTCGGGAATCTTGTAAGTAAGCATGTTTACACACACTATCGCCCATATACATACACTGAGGTACCCCTAGTTCCATGAAACTCCCAAGGTTTACAGCAGACATGCAGAGTTCTAACTGGAGTGAGGGCAGGAAAAGGTTTATCGAAGACAAAGGGGAGATGTGGTACGCGGAATAGAGCAGTGTTATTAATCGTCCTTGTCCTTCGCTCCATGCTTGAGGATGCGGGTAAATTCAACGTAGTTGAAGTTGTTTTTCTTGTCGATGGGTGCTTCCCTGAACAGCTCATCCACCTCCTCATCTGTGAAGCGGTCACCCATGGTGGTCAGCAGCTCCCGCAGGTAGTCCTCCTGAATGAAGCCTGCAGAGAGGACAACATGCACAGGCCATCAGCATGGTCAGGAACAATACACTTACCGCCAATACAGTACAAGGTATATGAGCAGCCACTTAAATAAAGGTCGTATTAGGCTACTTGAAATAGGTCTCTTATAATTTGGAAGCAGTGTCAACATGCTACCAACACATTGTGTGAAGACTGGATTAAGCCTCACAAAGGAAAAAGGAATGAGCTCATCCAACCACAACCTGTTTATTGCACCCATGAGATTACATGCAAACCAGACATCTAGAGATAAGAAAAAAGTGAATCTACAGAGGCCTGTATGCGGGACTAAACAGTGGCCTTTTATAAGGCCATCAAAGACATATTCCACACCAGTCTCACATCATTAAGGCCTAAATTCTAGCCTACTTTGAAAGTCAAATTAGTCACACTTTATAGTCTGTCTGAACTTAAGCAATGGTAATGGTAGCACTTGAAGAACCAGGAACAGGTCATTCCTTTGCTAGATATAATGAAAAAAAATAAATAAAATACCCAGAGGGGGAGGCTGATGTGCACAAGTAATTAAGACCTTGACGCCTACCTGTGCCCTCCTCGTCAAAACATGCGAAGGCGTTTCTGATGACGTCCTCTGGGTCTGTGCCATTCAGCTTCTCTCCAAACATAGTGAGGAACATGGTGAAGTTGATGGGTCCTGGTGCTTCCATCATCATGGCCTCCAGGTACTCATCTGTTGGATTCTTGCCTGGAAACAGGAGCATATAGCAAGGAAATTAGTGCCACTTCACCAGTTCAAAATGATGCAAGCATGCAGTATAATAAAGACACTGATACCACATGTCCCATACCACCACCTATCCAAATTTCTTTAAGAAAAGTCTCACCCAGGGATGCCAACATATCGTGCAAATCCTCCTTGTCCACAAATCCATCACGGTTCTGGTCAATCATATTGAAAGCCTCCTTGAACTCCTGGATCTGTGACTGATCGAACATAGCAAAGACATTGGAGGTGGCGCGCTGAGGGCGCTTCTTGGTGGTCTTGGCCTTGGTCCTTTTGCTAGACATGTTGCTGTTTTGGGGTTCCTACCTGCACACATTAGGAAACAAATAGTTTCAAATCAGTCCAAGCCAAAATGACCTGTTAACACCTGTCCACAGACAACAGATTTAAAATAGGCCTAGCCATTCTGGGTAGGCCAAATCAGTTTTTATACATATTTATACTTATTATGTGTGGCATTCATGTCATATGGCATAAATGAATGAAAATTCCAAGGTGGTGGTTAAGTGATGATCAGGGCAAGCACTGGTAAACCTGATAACAGAAGTCTTCAGTCCCTTGAAAGAGCAAAGCTAACAGGCTACTCTACTGGCAGGTTTACTAAAGGTTTGCATAGCAGGGTTTATCACTTAACCACCTACCTGAAATACCCTGGGACATGTTTACAGTTAAAAAAAAACTGCTATAGACCTATTCAATCTGATAGGGTCAATTTCATTAGGCTAAAGATCCATCCATTACAAATTCTCTTGATCATTAAAACAACTATCTGAATCTTGAGGAGAGGCACAGTAAGTGGTGCAAAACAGTTCTAAAGCATACCTTATCACATAGCCTAATTACTTAAAACAGGATTTAAGAAGTCATGCCTAACAGGGTCTGGCCAAGGGAATCTAATAATGTAGCCATGATTCCCCTGTGGGATGTCACAGCAACTCTATAAAAGGCAAAAGTACAACCACATCCAAAGCTTTGTTCTACCAGGACCACTTTGGACAGGAAAAACTGTTGATGCGAAAATGGAGTCCTTATTCAGGCATGCCAGTGTTTCCCATGGGAAGCTGGGGTGACTAGGGGTCTTTTCCCCTGGCGTCTGGCTCAAAGTTCAACTTGACTAGCGGTCAGGCAACAAGGGGAAGTCAGATCGGTATATTAACTTGCTCATCATCTAAGTTGAACGGCAGTAGTAGCAGAGGCATTACGTAATTGTTGTGTGAGGCGACAAAGCCAAAGTAGCGTCAACTTAATCGGCAGAGAATTACAGGCCTATGTTGTTGTGACTACAGAGAAAGAAAGCGCATCAAGTAACCTACCTAGCGTCCTACATACAGAGCCCTGGAGACATGGAGAAACCGAATATAGATTTATATTAGATCATGACCTAAATGGAACCTACGCTGTCAGAATTTGGCACTTCTTGTTTGGATCTACGTTTAGCCTTTGCCCACGTACAGCCTAAACAGAACGTACCACAAAAAGAGTGTATTAGCAAAATAAGTAGTTTCATGATCTAGGCACGAGAAGAAACCAATAAATCCACATTAAGGCCAATTTGCCAGTCAAAAGTTAAGGTAAGCTGCTGACAAACAACAGGAAAGGTTGGGCCTCGTAGGTCTTAACGCTAAACTGCCATCAACGTAACTTTACGGTTGATATCCATGTTTTTAGTGCGCATAGTATTACCCTAACTAGTTGAAAATATCAACATTTTAATTCAATATATCAAATAAATGAAAAGTAACATACGACATCTGAACCACTGGATTGACGAGATTAGGCTAACGAACGACAGCTAACATTAGCTGATGTTGGCTAACTAGCCGTGAACCCTAGTTTGCGCAGCTTGTAATCAAACATTTGACACGGTCTCAAATCATACATTCATATAAACGTGACAATGTCTTGTCAAAGATTATAACTTAAAAAACTGTGTAAATTCATCGAGCTGTAACTAGAAAAAGAAAGTCTAAAATATTCTGTAACTGTGAATGACGCTTAAGAAATAGCACAGGCTATCGTACACTGGCTACATGATTTAACGCTTTTCTCTTTTGATAACCTAAATGTAATACTTAACAAGACTTCGACAACAAACAAAAATATTGTGGCTATTCAATTCATATTAGATAGTAAAGCTATAGATTTCGACCATTATATGAAATAGCACTGAAACTCACACTTCGTCGAGAAACGGCGTTCACACAGGAGGTACGGCTGCTTTTCAACCACCGCCCAAACTTCCTGATATCGGTGTGGGTTCCGCACAGGAAACGCAGACGATTCCAAAAATAGGGGACCTGTGTGTCTCAAACGCACATCCATCTTTCTATACACGTTTGATTAAACACAATTTCTTATTAATTAAATGTATTTTCACATTTATCACATGTGGCTTATAGTGGAAGCGCGTACAAACATAATTGTAAAGAAATGTATATCTTATTTTTATCCATAAACTGCCTGACGCCCAATCACAATACCCCTATTGTTTTTGTTTTAGTTTATTCTCCGTTGCCCCACCCCCAAACCTGTGTCTACGTCTACATTCCTTCAAGAATGCCCTTTTACGGAGAACAGAATAGCTGCTTGTCTGGGATGAGTACATCCTGCAAGTAATTAAAAGCTAATGGCAAATTTGTATTCTCATATAAATCATCAGTTTGTTTAAATAAAAAGGGTTATGCAATAGGCTATCGTGGTCTCCTTTACTACAGGCTGATTTGGAAGGTCTAACCAAGGCTTTTTTGAGCCAGTTGTTCTGTAAAGTGTTCTTCTTCAGTAACATGCTTGTAACTGTAGGCCTAGCCCACAACTTCAGGAAAAGGACTAGGCCTAGACATGTAGGCCAAAGAGAAAGACAGGACGCAGAAAATGTCCGCTACAGAGATGACTCATTGCCCCTAATAGACAATGGCCTCCCAAGCCCACATTCCTTGCTACACCTGCTGGATCCAGCCATTTCACATTTCTAAAATTAATAATATGACAAACTGGTATTTCATTCGGCCCTCAGTAGATCTAGTAATAGTAATGATGTATTGCTGATAATAGGCTATTTATAATGTTGTTCTAGACTGGAGCACACCCTATAATCTTTCACTTTAGGCTACGTTGCCTGTAGGTTTTTTGTCTCAAAACCAAAGGAGCATTGTTAATTTCATTCGGTCCTAGATCTAGTAATAGTAATAATGATGTATTGCTGATAATAGGCTATTTATAATGTTGTTCTAGACTGGAGCACGGCCTAATCTTTCACTTTAGGCTAAATTGCCTGTAGGTTATTTTGTCTCAAAACCAAAGGAACTTTGTTAAGGTTTAGGCAGCTATAAGTTATTATGTTTAGCTATATAGTCCATCTTGTTTATTATCCATTCTCATTGCCCTCAGCTGCTTACGTGGCTGCCAATGTTGTGGGACCCCACCCACCTTTACCTGTGACATACGTAGTTAGGAAAATTCTATACAGGTGATTTAGGCTACTGTAAGCACACACTGTAAGCAGCTGAACAGTTACTAACAGTGTAAATTGTCTATTTTAACAATTGAGGCCTTTTATCCAACTTAAACTGTGTGTATAGAGGCAGTATAGCTCATAGATGTTGAAACCACACCCTCCACATGGCTCCCTGACGAAGATGATGTCCCAGAGCCATATCAAATAAGACGAATCTGGTGATGTGTGATTGACCTGAAATGGCAGGTCCATTATGGCATATGTGATAGCATTGCATTCAGAGTAGTTTTTTATGTACAGTTTTTGTCAATGAGATACCATAATTACTGCAAAAAGCTTAACTAATTCTCAACCCTGACTCAGTGTTCAAGTTTGTAAAACCCTTTTTGCAGGACACAACGCCTACTGTACCTGACACAAAAACAGTCATACACACATAGTATTGTGTAGTGTTCAATTTAGCATTGCTGGCATGCATACACTAACACCAAACTAAATAGTCAAAAGTGATATTTAGTCTGGAGACTCACTCGTAGAGGAAACGTGGTGTACAATTGTCCAAAGCTGTTTATTGTGTACAACGAATGTCTATCATAAGCGTCTGTATAGTTCACGTAGCAGCTCATATATGAAATCAAGCAGCATGACTCGTTCCTCCTCATTCTGTGATAGGATCCCAAAAGCAGGACTAGAAATTGCCCATGACCATGCTGCTTTGCAGAGCGAAATGAAATGGGTACTCCCAGGGTATGCATACAGTGTATTTCAACTTCTCCTTTCGGGTTATTCAAACTGATCAAAGGCAGAAGTGCTTTGAAGTTTAGAGCAATAATGTGTAGATTTAGTATTCGGTGTGAGGAATTAATGGCTTTGTGTGTCAAGTTTATGGAAAAGACAGAACTTATAACTGTTGTAGGCAGTTGAATAAAAAAAAAACTGTAACCGTTTAAGTCTAAAATCCTGTGGAGCGTTTTATTAACAGGTGAATATTCCATGTTTATATTCCATTTTACAAGTATTTCCATTCATACACAGGGCTGATATGTTTTAGCATACCTGATGCAGGTGTTAAAACTACAGTAGCCAGTCAAGACTCAGACATGATTGTGGGAGTGGTGAATGGTGTCTGGCACTTCAGACAAATTCCCCTCTATACTCATTTGTGTCAAAGGGTAGGAGAAAGAAAGCAATAAGATTCAAGTTTCAAAATTCATTAGACACTGAGTAAATTCTTGTGTTTGTTTCCTTGAGAGAGTTGATAAATTAATAATATGTCAAGGTATGAAA
Source organism: Sardinella longiceps (assembly GCA_027497455.2). Taxonomy (NCBI): domain Eukaryota; kingdom Metazoa; phylum Chordata; class Actinopteri; order Clupeiformes; family Clupeidae; genus Sardinella; species Sardinella longiceps. The sequence continues at coordinate 20,445,240 of JAODXP020000027.1, forward strand.
TGTGTGTGTGTGTGTGTGTGTGTGTGTGTGTGTGTGTGTGTGTGTGTGTGTGTGTGAGAGAGAGAGAGAGAGAGAGAGAGAGAGAGAGAGAGAGAGAGAGAGAGAGAGAGAGTTTTGTATGCCCGTCCATGTGAGATAAAAAAAAAAGAAAGAAAAAGATTGACTGGCACAGTTTTAGGCTGTCTCAGTATTCATAAGCCTTATAGCGTAGAGGAAGTAGCTGACACAGTGATAGGGATGGCAAGGGTCTTTAGTGATTCTTTTGGCCTTCCTGATCCATCATCTATGGAAGTCCTTGATGGAGGTCTCGAGATGGCTAACTTGAGCTGTGTGCACAACTCTTTGCTTTGCTTTTCATTTGGTGGCAGACAGTCCATACTATGCAGTGATGTCTTCTGTCAGGATGTTCTCTTTAGGATCTTTGACAGGCTCCAGCACATCACTTTACTTCTCAAGTCCACAATCAGCTTGTTAGTCCTTGCAACGTTGAGAGATACAGGGCCTTATTTTCACTAGATCTTTCTCACCAGTGTGAAGTGTAAGTTCCTGTCTAAGTTGGGGGCGTTCCCACAACATTCTGCCATTTTCACAGCAAGATTAATGAATAATGTGCCCAATGCAATATTCAAAAGGGTTGGACTTATGTTACTTAATTAATCATGGATATGTTAATACCGAATTAACCAATGACAGATCAATCGCTCATTGAGCTCACAAACCTTGGCGGGTTGTAAAGTCAACCGACCATTATTGGTGCACATACTGTATAGTACACACCAATATAGTAAATAGATGTCTAGACTACACAAGACACAGCTGAAGTTGATTTTGGCCTCTTTAGATACCTATTTAAATCAATGTCAGCAACGAAAATGAAAAAATTAAAGCCTCAAGTTCCGACTGCGCCCTCCAGTGGGCTAAGAATCAAGCAAAGTTACCAAACGTTTCTGCTGATAATCTTCTATGTAATCCTCCAATTGCGTAGTTCATCTATCAACATCAACAAGTATCAACGGTTGAATGGACTGAGAAGGTATAAATGAAGGTATAAAATGTTGTAATTCAAATAGCTCCAGCTGAGTCATCTGACCTACCCTGCCTGCTAACCAAAACAAATGTTGAGCATGATGCACACAATGAACTTGTGAAGACGAACATTCTGCGTTCCATGCAGTATTTATATTATATAACAGGACATGGGGACCCTACCCCCTCAAAAAAGAAAGGAAAGAAAGAAAATAATCTTTCATTAATAGGCTATAAGTAGTCACACTGTAAAACACCACCAACTAAAAAATCAAAAAATATTTAAGAGTAAAAATGCTTCGTATCAAACTCACCAAAAAGTGCATAATATCTGTGATGTTAATGTTTAATTCGTTATGCAAGCTCTTTCATTACATTTCATAAAATCAGTGTCACTGCATCTGGAATGGGATGTCATCAGCAGGTCTTGGGAGCCTTCTTCAGCTTGGGGCCCCAGGCAATTTCCTGGTTTGCCTGTCCTGTTGAGACTGCCCTGGGGAAAAGTCAAAATTTTAGCTAAATCCTGCAAAGGGGTAGCCTGACATAGCCCGCCCATAATACGAATGTTCATCAGTATCCATGGTCTGGGGACGGTCTTCTGGGGCGGGTTTACATCGGTAGAGAGACAACCGGCCAATAAGCGAAGCTGATTAGACGAGCTGTCCAATTGTTTCAAACCAGAACTGAATGCTAAAATGCAGTCATTCTCACCACCTCAACCATCAGAGGATCTGTTCTGTCCGGCAAGTATTGAGGGGTCGAGAGCAAGTGGAATCATGCTGCAGGTGCATTTTGCAGCTAGTATCTGTACTTTCTACGCCACTACATTTCTAAATGCATTCCATTACATTTTATCAGGCAATCAATCTTTGGGATAGCAGGTGTACGTGGTAAATCCTCACACCCTTAGCCTTAAGAAGCTTCTAACTGCTGATTTGGAAGCCTGGCCTTTACAGCTCAGTGGTTCGACTCCAGTGCTGTGTTTTTTTTTTGTCAAGGTAGCGGGCGAGGGATGAGGTGAGTGGGGTCGAACTGATTTCAGCAACACTGATCAGCTGTATTTTTTTCAGTTCAGATATTTAACATCTCTTCTCAAGGAAATAGTTCAATATAGTAAGAAATGCATTCAAATAAGAATGCAACATCTTGACCGGTGGAAATTGCGGCTGTCTTCTGACTTCAACTAATTTGCAATCTCATGTCTTGAGTCACCTCTCTATTGTCTGTAACTGCTCAACACCCACTTTTATGTGCTTGCACAATAGCCATTAATCCCTGCACAAACAGCAAAGAATGATCTCAACTCTCTTATTTTTAGAATAAAAATGGCAATGATTTAGGACCCTATGTTTCAGTTGTTAAAATTCTGGGTCAAAATAGATACATGTATGCTTTAAGGAGCCATGATCCATGACTCATAGCTCAGCCTCTTTGCTGAACCATGTCTGGATTTGTATAGATTTCATATCAGGGAACTGAGATGGGCCTAACCATGATAGAAACTTGATTTTGTGTTCAGCATTTTTACATTGATTCTAGACATACAGTATACTACATTGGATCGTTGACCTACTGGAGAAATGAATCATGGAAAAGTTGTTGATTTAAAAAGGCCTAGAAACCCAGTAGACTCTCCACCTTCCATTCCTTCATGTCAATATTGATTATTTCCTGACAAGCTCCCATTTTCATGGAACATGATTCCATGCAAAGTTATGTTTTTGTTTGGTGGTGTTTTGTTATTTTAGGGAATAATACAAAACTCAAACAGACCAAAAATCAATCAACCAAACACTTTAATCTCTCACCACACCACACCCATCTGAACCCTGAGTTAGTTTGAAAGCTCACACCCATGCACATAAAGGCACCAATGGAACCAAGGACATTTGGGCAGTGCAGTCCCGGACTCAGGTACGTATGGCATTCTATATGAATGCATTGAAATGGATTAAATGCATGAATAAGGGCAGGCAATCATTTTTAATACTAACTTTTAAATTGGACTTACTAAGGTCACTTAACACCTTGTGTTTTTTTTTTATAATGGACTCTCATCATATGGGTAAAGTCAACCATAAAACTCCAATGCAAGAAGAAGGTCTACCTTGACTATCTGACTGTATTGCTCTGCCTGAAAAGAAAGACTAATGTCTGCCACATCTGCCACTCAAATTGAGAATGAACAGCGAATGAACCACTAGAGGGTGCAGTTTACTCAGAGTATCAGGATACAGTTGTACTTAGTTCATTATTGAAAATAAAAAAAAATAAATACTTGAAATTAAAAATTAAAAATTAAAAATGAATAAAACCACATTATAAAGTGACTGATGCAGATTTAAGTGGCAGTAATGCAGAGACTGATTGCTGATGCTTACCAACCCCAGTTTGTCTGTCGTCTAGTAGGCCTATCTAACAACCCAGTTCAAGAATCAAATTCTAGAAGCAAGCTGAGAGGAAACTCTTCTTTTCTCAACAGATATGGATTTGACCTCAGCTGTGAACCATATTGCTCAGGGGAAAAAAGGATTTCCTTCCTCCCTGATACTTGGAGTGGAATTTCAGTGTCAGTGTGTACACTTGACCTACACAATAGGGAGAAGAAATACTGAGTGCTTGGATGTGTACTGAATGGTTTTACAGATGTTGCTTACTTGGTTATATCATCATCATCATCAGCAGCAGCAGCAGCAGCAGCAGCAGCAGCATCAGCAACAACAACAACAACAACAACAACATTATCAACAACAACAACAACAGTAAGCTGATTTTTCTGTAGTTCAGCGTATTTCATGTGAGTGCTCTAGGTCTTGAAAAATTATATAATGATTAAAAAAAACACCATACAATAGTCTTTTAGTTACTGATCAAGTAGACCTTAAAACATTCAAATACATTCTGGGCCCTCTCTCTCTCTGTCTCTCTCTCTCTCTCTCTCTCTCTCTCTCTCTCACACACACACACACACATACACACACACACACACACACACACACACACTTACAGTAGGCCCACTCCTCAGTGAAATTTTCCATGTGATCTGTGGATTGATACTGATGGACAGGTAATTGAGGCTTAACCTTCTGATGACTATAATCTCGGACTAAGCTGTGGTATACCCACCATCCAGTGCTCTTTGATGTTCCAGGTGATTGACAGCAGGCAACCAAGGTGCTTCTTGCCACACTTATTGACTTGCATTCCCACATCCCAACACACACGCACACACACACACACACACACACACACACACACACACACACACACACACACACACACACACACACACACACACACACACACACACACACAATGAAGGTGTGTTGACACATTTAACATTAGGATATTTAAACATGTATATTTTATGTTATACAGTATGGATGGATGTGTGTGTTTTACCCAGTTCATTATTGCCTTCCTCAAATTATACCCTTATTGAAAAGCAAGTGCCATATTTAGCCGTGACTCTGAGACGCCATGTAGGCACACACAACAGAGTTCTGTCCGTCAAGTGCATATGTTAGGAACTGAATGAATGGATGGGGGTGAGGTTTAGGTTGTATGTGTGTATGTTCTCTTCAGGACCGCACGTGGCCTTGTCTCGTGCAGGAGAGAGAAATGACAATGGGCAAACCACTAGCCAAGTTAAGACACACACACACACACACACACACACACACACACACACACACACACACACACACACACACCACATAGACACACAGGCATACTCTCTTTGTCTGGTGGTATGTGTTGTATGTGACAGAGGTAACAATAGCATGTCTAAAGTTAGTTTCAACCACAGCTGAGTCCCAGGCAGTAAAAGAGATAAGCCCAGCATCCAGTGGTCTGCCTTAACCCCAGCCTATATCAAATTAGATGAGTTAAATGAGTTTGTTAAACTTGAAGAGGCATCAAATTTATACAAATATGTATACCCACAATAATTGACACAGCAATGATAGGCCTATAGTGATACAGCCAAGCATCATGGTGCCCACAAGCTGTCTCAAGAAACAAATGAGAAGTGGTGACAGGAAAGAAAGTTAATAAGGCAATATATATATATATTTTTTTAATTTCAGGCACATTCATATCTTAATCACAAAATTCCCACATAGGCTCATCATAGATGAGGCTGAGGACCAGGCATAGAGATGGTCAACTATGCAATGGAATAGCCTATACGCATTTAATTTAATGACAAAAGCCACAGTTGGTGTTTTAATGACGACTCGGAAAGGTATCTTGACCCAATGAAACTAATTCAACAGGCCGGCTTACTGTAGGCTACACGCACTGCCACTACGGCAATCAGAAGCATTGCTGATGTGAACTGTCGAGGTTCTCCCCACCGGTGTGCTGAACGCCGGTTAGTTGAGAGGTGAGATAGCCTTGCCTCTCCTCTCTCGGCTATATTTAACGGTCTGTCTGGCCATAAAAGGACTTGACTGTGGCTTCGACATTCCGCCGAGCGCCAACATTATTTTTGTTGTGTAGACGGCAGCCCTGTCCACTGCGTCCCTGTCCACCACCTCCTTGTGGCTTTGCGTGGATTTCAAGGCTTGGTTGCTAGCGCCTGAAGTTGGAGAACTCATAGAGCGGCTTTCAACGACTGAAAAGTCTCTTTGGACTTGGTGAGAGAAATCAAGATTCATCTTTTTGTCCTGCTTAATGCTGAAAGATTATTTCATAAGGACGCTTAATGTAAACAAGTGATGGAACTTTACTGTAAGGCCAATCAGTGGGCCAATGTAGCCTACAGTAGCCTATGGTGTTGATTTTCTGCATGGTGAATGTGAATGCATGTAACTGATGGAAGAGGAATTCCATATTCACAGGCTTTATGAAACTTTAGGTCTAGATATGTATTAAATAATATAGGCCTTCCTTAAATTTGCATTATTCACATGCCCTTATATGGACAGTGAATAATTTGTGGCAATTATTAAATATTGATCATGATATCAAAACAATGACATGATCTTAACCTTTCTAAAGAAATGGTGGGAGACAAGTCATCTTAATGACTGTGTTTAGTCATTTTGTTTCTTTAGTCTTAAAATAAATGTGCAGTATCAAAATAATGAATACAAATGTTTTAAATAGCATGTCTGAACCTTGGTATTGCCACTGATCAGTAGCCTATTCTCATTACCAGTGAAAGAAACATAGATTACAGGTAGTTTGTGGACACATCTTTGGATTGGGAAGACACGTGCAGGATGTCGGGATCAATGCCATTCTATCAGAAACATCACAAACACTATGATCGCGGATATCGTAGTCGGGAGACCCAGTCTGCTCTCAGCCAATACCAGCAGAGCTCCAGCAGCTACTCCTCCCAAAGCAGGAGCAGCTCCAAGGGGTAAGAGGGTGTAGACCAGCAGGGTTACTTTGGAGCCTCCCGAAACTCAACCCCCATCCCATAACTCTAGTCAACTTTCTAAACATGCATCGACCTTTCCTGTCCACTTGAGAGACTAAATGTCCCTTAAATCTCTCGATTTCCCTCCTACCCAGTTTCCATAATCTCATTGACCACCTCTTTATTTTTACCCACCCTGAGCACCCTGTCCCCCTCACCGGATATAACAACAAAGCCTTAATATAGTATGTCTGTGAATACGGCATGTTTGTGTGTGAATCCCTCTGTGCTGCTTCTAGTGTTTTAAATTGTTATACCACACCGCTTAATACAGCTTCTGTCTGACCTGTAGCTCAGGTGAACATTAAATGAAGAAGGTGAAGATATATTTTATCTTCAGCTAAACTTCAATATTGGCTGGCTTGTCCTTGATTGATTGATTGATTGTTATATTATTATGCTTTTTTGTTGATCTTCTGGGCTTTCTATTAGATTCAGAGGCAAGTAGCTGAATGGGTTGGCTGCATGTGGTGTTATGTAACATCTTGTTATGGTATACCGTATGCCCCCAGTGAAACCTGATGGGTGGGACCAAGTCAGTGGATAATGAGTTGTGTCAGTTTGTATGTCTAGTTTGATTTTACACATTGCAAATTTTGCACATCTTAAGCTCAGAGTATACAATTCATACACACTCACACACAGACAAACCACACACAGTGCTGCGGATCACTGTGTTGTTGCCCTATGGTTGTTGCCAAGTTTTTCCATACATCACTTAGATATTTATAGCATGGAGCCCCTAAGAGCTCATATGGTTAGTGGAGAGATTGTTTAGCATGCTGTGCAGCAAGTGTCTGAGTTTACTTCTGAGTGACAGGGCAACTTTGCTTTTAAAATACTTGTGTGGAAAGTTGTTTTAAAAAGTGATTTTTTCTTTTACCAAATTACTTAAATTCCAAATGACATACTTAGTGCATTCCTCTGTCTCCATGTAAAGCAGGCATGGTAAACACCCAAGGTGCTGAAACGATTAGAACATAAGTGGTCCACCGTGACATAATATTTATAACACGTCCAGTCTATATGTCTGCTTGACAGATCACGTTTCCTTCTTGCACATGGCTAATTATTTTTGGCTGTTTCAAAAAGCTTTCTGAAGGGAAGGGCTGTAGATTCCCAAAAGTAAGAGTGAGTTGATACGGCAAAGTTACTGTATCTTTGTATTCAACAGGTCGGGGAAATGAGAGCTGAAGAAATGTGGTCATATAGTGTATAAGCAGGTGCTTTAGGTCATGCTTATTGACAGTAGTGCTTAGTGTGCTTAGTGTGTGTGTGCTTAGTGTGTGTGTGTGTGTGTGTGTGTGTGTGTGTGTGTGTGTGTGTGTGTGTGTGTGTGTGTGCTCACGCAGAACTGTTTTTGAGGATTCAAATTATTTGAATATTTTGTCCAAACATTGTTCCCTTAATGATCCCTGAGATATTGTTTCACAGCTCAGTCAGTCACCTCAGGCTTAAGAGTGGCTAGAGCAGGAAAGGGCAGTGAAAGGTCTTGAAGTCATGAGTGTCTTTGAGGGTCAGGCGTGAGCGTATGGACATGGAGGCCATGTTACCTTAGCAGTCCTGCCAAGTACAAGTCAGAGTGCTATAAATTATGGTCTGAAAAATTATCTGAATTCCTGGACATTCCTTAGACAATATGAGCACAAATATGACTTTCATATACATTTTCAGGACCCTTGAACTTCAGATTGTGAAGAACTGTAACATGACCTTAAGTTTAACAAAGAAGACACATGATGCATTTGTTGATATATCTAAAGTATTACAAGGTGGTCCGATGACATTTCCCAGTCAGCTGTGAGGGAGTTTATTCCATGTTGTGGATGGATGGTTAGGAATGCTGGCGTTCCCATGGTGAAAGGGGAGCTCCCTCTTCTCATCATGGAGCATTCCGGCCTGAGTCTGGAAAGGGAGGCGTTCCCGGGAGGGCCATGCGGGTCAGGGTGCAAGGCTCTGGATGTGCTGTTGTGTTGTGGAGAGCTTGGAGGAGTGGGAGCCTCCTCCAGCCCACCTGCTAGCATAGCTCAGTGCTCCTAGCTGATCCTGATGGATAGACGTCGGGGAGCTGTGGGATTACGGTGGCATGACATTGTGGTGTTTCCTAGTCGCTCTCGCTTCAGAGAATGTGACACCAGGCTTAAGGGCATTTGCAGATGGCACGTCTGAATGAAAATCTCAACTTGATTCTGTGTAGTCCTTGTCTTTTCCAGAATGGTTTGATGTGAGTCAGCCCAGAGCCCCAGATCATTCTTGAGAGTACTACTCAGCCCGCCTCTTCAGTTCTCCCTAAGCACTTGATCTGTCTGTGAGAATCTTCAGGTCACATTGGAGTATTTTCACTGTTGCTATAGTCTGCTGTCTTGTCTCATCATCCTCAAAGGTTATGAAGTCAAAAGCCCTCGCTATGTGTATCTACACACACACACACACACACACACACACACACACACACACACACACACACACACACACACACACACACACTCACCAGTTAGAATTTTTCCAGTGAGTCATGGTGTACTTGAGTTGTCATATAGCTTAGCATTCATCGTGATTTTGAAGCCTTAAAAGTCTTGTAGCAGATTCACTAGTTAAGGCTGAAGCAGGTCTTTGCTTTCAGTGGGTATTTGGTATTTTTAAGCCTCAACTTACGTGAGAGACGTGTGGTTTTGCGTTACACTTGTTTTATGTCCTTGGATTATCAGCAGTCGTTCATCACATTCTAATTAAGGTTGAATGAAGTCATCAGGTGATAATGAATTACTTTTCTCTTGGTCTTTGCATATTTCAAATTCTTCGGATGGATTGATTCCACATTTCTTTGAAACCACCAGCCAGGCACTAACTTTCTCCCAGTTTCACTCAATTAATCTTGATTAATCCTCCCATCTTCAATCCTTTTATCCCTGATTAATCTATCCATCTTCATTCCTTTATTCCTGATTAATCCCTCCAATTTCCAATCATTCCTTGATTTTCCTTCACCTTTGGCTGTTCACGCTTCCAACTCCATTCCCTCTTTCCCATTCCCCCTCCAACATCTATTTTCCATGCGCTTGTACACGTCCCAGTCTTCAGCAGTATGATGATACAGTATGCTTGTCTGCTATGTGTACTACTGTAGTCTTGCAGCCACCTTCAGTGCTCTGGATGAGAGCCACTTGAGTCCTCTGCCCAAGCGGGCCAAGCCCACCTACCTGGCCATGGACAAGGAGAACCAGATCATCGGCTACGTAGTGCCCATCTTCAGGGGCAGGTAATGACCACTGACCACGGCAGCAGGCCACTTATTCAAGACAGCAGTTTCCAGAGTAACTTGGGATTTAGAGGTGGAAAAATGCTGGAGAGGAAAATTGCCAATATTGACCCCCATTCCTACCCCCCCCCCCCACCCAATCCTCAACCCTATCCTGTCCCGTCTACTCCAGTCAGGAGTTTGCGAGCGGGCTCTCTGACACGGAGGAGGCGCGTCTGAAAGAGAGCTCGGCCTACATGGCTCGCCGCGGCCTTTTCTCCAGCGCCGTGGAGATGGAGCGAAGCAGCAGCGAGCAGCACTCGTCTCGCCGCGCCATCATGAGGGAGTCAGCCGAGCGCATCTCACTCAGCAAGAGGGTCAGTTGTCCACCCCAGCTGCCAATCAACCACAAAATACCCCCCTCCCCAGCTCTCTCACACACACACACACACACACACACACACACACACACACACACACACATGCTAATCCCCCTGACAGTGACCGAGTCATTCACTACATCGCAGAGCAGGAGTCAGTTTCCTTGACAAGCGCTTTTAATAAGGCCTAGCCTCCTGGAGAGAGGGGTTTAACTTTAGCCTCTTCTTTATGGGCCAGGGCCCTGGCTCCTCTCCCTCACGCTGCCAGTCTGGTGTCCCCAGTGGCACTGTTGCGCCTGTTGGCAGCGTCTCGGATAGCCGAGCGCCTTGGGACTTGTTGTTGGTGCTGTGTGTTAATGACCTCGGGGGGTCTTAAGAAGGTGGTGATTCCTGTGGCAATGAATGGACATACGAGACCATGGGACACATGTGTAAACACCCAGACACAGACACACACACGCGTACGGCACACACACACACAAACACACACATGCAACAACACACACGCGTGCACACATACACTGGCACGTGAACATAAGCAGCATACAGAGGACAGAAGGGGACTTTCAACATGCAGTGAACCGTGAACTGCAAATATAAATGCCTTGTGCTTGTTTAATGCATTGTGAATTGTTTGAATACTTTAAGATGATTTACAAAATGAATCATCATTGCTGCATGCTGAATATATGCCTTGTGTATGGCAGCTGTGTTTGCCTGGGTTGTTGTTTAAGCAGTGAGTGAAGTGAAGGTTTGTGGCTGGCCTGCTCCTCAGATCCATGATAACGAGGAGTACCACAGGCGTATGAACGAGGACAACCTGATGCATACCCCCGAGTTTGTGATAAAGCCGCGCTCACACACTGTGTGGGAGAAACAGTGTGTGAGGCTCCACTGCACCGTCAGCGGCTGGCCGGAGCCCAGAGTGGTCTGGTGAGTCTAGCGACACACACACACACACACACACACACACACACACACACACACACACACACACACACACACACACACACTGTGTAAGATATTGTACTGACAGATATTGCTGTATGTAGAAGATATAACTTTAAAGTTCTGTATCCTCTTTTGCCCTAACATCAGTGCACCACTTCTTTTCTCTCCCTGCCCTTTCCCCACCTTTCTCCATTTTGTCTAATCAATGTGATTCCACTCTCAGCTCAGTGCTGTGATCACTGCTGAGAGACGCTGTCAGGATGTATCTCCTCCGCTCCTTCTTGTGTCGTTTTCTTTTCCTTATTTTTCCTCCTTTTTTTTCTCCCCTGCCTCTTTCCTCCCCTCTCTCTCTCTCTCTCTCTCTCTCTCTCTCTCTCTCTCTCTCTCTCTCTCTCTCTCTCTCTCTCTCTCTCTCTCTCTCTCCTTCCTGTCTCTTTCTCCTCTCTCTCTCTCTCTCTCCCTCTCCTTCCTGCCTCCTTCCTCCACTTTCTCTCTTTCTCTCTCTCTCTCTCTCTCTCTCTCTCTCTCTCTCTCTCTCTCTCTCTCTCTCTCTCTCTCTCTCTCTCTCTCTCTCTCTCTCTCTCTCTCTCTCTCTCTCTCTCTCTCTCTCTCTCTCTCTCTCTCCCCCCAGGTACAAGAACAATGTCAGTATTGACCCTATGGCCAACCCTGGCAAGTATAAGGTGGAGAGCAAATACAATGTCCACTCCCTGGAGATCAACAGGTATCTCACATCATCATCATCTCTCTCTCTCTCTCTCTCTCTCTCTCTCTCTCTCTCTCTACACACACACACACACACACACACACACACACACACACACACACACACACACACACACACACACACACACACACACACAAACAAGGTCCAGAATAGAAATCAAGGTCCTGATGAAGGTGTGAATGGTGTGGTTAGGTTGTCTCCACTGCTGCTGCTGAATTGTAGGCTTGAGTGCTGCTCTGTTTCTCTGTGCTCTTGACTGATAACAACGAGGACATCTATAAATACCTGCAGCGGAGATTCACTCACACACACAAGGGACATTCTTTCTCAGACTGGCTACTGCTGGATCTTATTATAGTGCACTGCCATTAAACACAAGCCTTTTATACACATTACACACACACACACACACACACACACACACACACACACACACACACACACACACACACATTTTATATACTTTTATATACTTAAGTAATATACTTAAGTATATACTTATATACTTTATTTGATTCCACCTTACAATCCACCTTACACTTTCCATCAGGAAACAAATATTCTGAATAATCCAACAGATTAACACAGTTCACAAATTATGTGTTTAAAGCTCATGGGTACAAGAAACATCACACACACACACACACACACACACACACACACACACACACACACACACACACACACACACACACACACACACACAGATCCACCATGGAGGCATAATGGTGGCTGTTGAGTGTAATAGTGCAGTAGAAGTGTTCGAATGGAAGCCTGTGAATTACTGTAATGCCAACCCCCCAGCACCTGGCCATCATGACATCACTCCACAGGCTATTTATTCCCCAGCATGCTGGGCTTGGATTCAGAGAACTCTGTACAGTCTCAGCACACATACTTTGGCATGATTTACACTGGGTGGCAGTGTGTGTGTGTGTGTGTGTGTGTGTGTGTGTGTGTGTGTGTGTGTGTGTGTGTGTGTGTGTGTGTGTGTGTGTGTGTGTTTTAGGTTAAACTATGTTCCTGTGTCATTATGTCATTGTGAATACGTGTGTACTTTATGAGTATGATTTTATAAATTACAATGCAGCTGCAAGTGTGTGTGTGTGTGTGTGTGTGTGTGTGTGTGTGTGTGTGTGTGTGTGTGTGTGTGTGTGTGTGTGTGTGTGTGTGTTGACAGGATGTCACACATGTATGTGTGTGCTCGCTGGCTGGCCTGAGGAGGTCCAGTCTGCTTGTGCATGTCCTCTCCCTGGTGGTCACGTGGGCCTCTCTCCTTTCAGGTGTGACTTTGATGACACGGCACAGTATCGCGTGTCGGCCATGAACAGCAAGGGAGAGCTCTCTTCTTTCGCCTCCGTCGTCGTCAAGAGTACGTGTCCCACACCACACAAGCCACCACTCTCTCCACCACTGGGGGAAAATAGATATTAAAAAAATCAGATTCACTTTTGATGCAAAGTTCCTTGTTGTAAAGCATGCAAGCTATTCATTTTGGGTCTAGTCTTCTAGACTTGTAGTAGTGATTGAAATATAGGGAACATTAGTCCCAAACTAAGTTCCATCAAAAGCATAAGCACACAGTAATTGCATCGATAGACCTGTAGTTGTTTCTGCTGGTACACACAGAGTGTGTGCATATGAAAGTCTGGTTGATGACAAGGTTGATTGACATAATGCAGGATGATTTGGTGTATGGTGTAGTATTGGGCAGTTGGCTCCTATTCAGATTTTGACATGTGGAGTTTTGACCCTGAGTTTCCTAATGCCTTAAATGTGGTCTTCATTCTGCATAGGGTTCAAAGGTGAAATTGAGGAAGGCTTGCCAACTCCAAGCCAACGTAAGTCTTATAAAACATTAGCATGCTGCTGACTGCTTTTACTGAATGTTGATCTGCTGTCTTTCTGATTCTGATGTTGTGTGGCTTCACATTGAGAGCACACAGAGTCTAAATGCAATAAGATCCAATGAGATGTGCTTGAGCTGGCTAGTGCTTCTGCAGATGTCAAACAGTGCCCTTTGCGCCATCAATGTGAACCCCACTAGAGGGACAGGGGGCTGTCATGGGCTAACATGCTAATTCTGCCATGCTAACGGCTGATTTTGTCTTTTGTCCGCTGGATGATGATTTGCAGAAAAGGCAAACTCCGAAACAGGTAACGGAGCCATGGTGCTCTGCTGGGTGACCGCTTCTTTGGTATTTCTCTGACTTTTATGTGACCTTCCGTCTTCTGTGTTGGGTGACATTTGAGATGTTATTCTTCCTCTTGAATGAATGTCTGTGTGCATGATCTGTTTGTGGAATCTTTTTTTCTTTACACTCTTCAGTCTTTTGGAATGGAAGCCTAGTATTTCTTGAATTTTGTACAAAATATTATTTTTTTGTACTTTATATTTTTCATTATAGCTGTTTTTCATTATCTAAGGCCATGCAGTGCCCACTACACTGCCAATAAGTTACGATCATATCATTTACACAGCATAAGTTGAAATAAATTGTCTTGTGAATATTATAATTATAATGATTAGGCTTTACGTTGCTTTTAGTTATATGATTCCAGTCTGAATCGATCTGCAAAAAGTTGCAGTGTGATCCTAGCTTGTTTCTTTCTTGTGTTTCTCTCTTGTGAGAGAGTCTGTTTAAGTAATGCGGTTGACCTAACATGCCTCTTATGAGATTGACTTAGGGTAGTGGCAGATTGCCCACATAAGCAGGCCTATTGTGTGATTATACTTGTACATGGATGTGAGTGAGAAGAGCAAAATGTTCATTTGTGTGTGTGTGTTTGTGTGTGTGTGTGTGTGTGTGTGTGTGTGTGTGTGTGAGTGGAGAGAGAGAGAGAGAGTGTTACTTTCGTAAGGTAACATTTTGTATGGTGTAAAGTTCTTCTATATGTGATGAGGATGTCTGCATGGAAATAGTCCATGTCCTAAAAGCTGCACATGACGTCTGTCTCTTTTGCACACTGCTGATGTGTGTGTGTGTGTGTGTGTTTGTGAGTGTATTTGCACACTGAATAACCTCTACAGGCTCCCTTGTGTCTCTGGGTTTCTCCAAACTTCCTCTTCCCTATGGATGTTTGTGTGTCTTCAAGAGTAATGTCCTCTGTGTCTCCAAGCTCGCCTTCCTATTCCTCCTCTTTCTCTTCCTCCTCTTCCCTCCTCTTCCTCCTCCTGTGTCTGTCAGACCTGGTCTGATGTTGCAGACATTGAGGCTGCTGCCAGCCATGTTGTTGGAGTCCTGATGGGATCTGATCCAGGATCAGATTTGATTCCTTAGGGCTGGCCCTGACTGGTGAGAGCAGCAGCCTCTGCTCTCGGACTCCTAACTGACTGTGTGTTTTCTCCTCTGGCAGATGGCTGGGTGTGTGAATATGGCATCACCTTTGAGACCCACATTGTGGACAAGTTTGGTGTGTCCTTTGGGCGCGAGGGCGAGACCATGAGCCTGGGGTGCACTGTTATCATCTACCCGTCTCTGCAGCGTTACAAACCAGAGATCGAGTGGTACAGAGATGGTAAGGAATTATTTATCTATGATCATGTTATTTGCCACATATGTTTGTCCAGTGAAATTATATAAAAAAGAATATATATATATATATATATGAACTAACTAAACTAATGTATATGGATAGTTTATCATGTTGTCACTCAGGTCCAGTGAGTAAGCTTCCTCAAAGTGACCTTTATAACACACATAATACATAGTACATAATACATACATAATAATGCATACATAATTCCTCAAAACGTTTAGTATAGTACAATTTTTTTATTATTCCAGAGCGCTCATCCAGAGTGTGCTAGGGACATGTCTCTCTTGCATGTCTCTTTCCTTATTTCTGTTGGAATATTAGTTTGGAATAATTTAGAATGCTAATTTGGTGAAATTCTGTCTGCTCTCTTCAGTTTAGTGGAGAGTTAGTCTTTATCGTTTGTCTTTCTCTTGGCCACAGATAAGCTGCTGACTCCCTCCAAATGGTTGCAGACGCACTGGAGTGGCGAGAGAGCCACACTCACACTCACACACCTCAACAAGGAGGACGAGGGCCTGTACACAATCCGTGTCACCACCAAGTCTGGCTTTGAGACCCACTCTGCCTATGTCTTTGTCCGAGGTGAGAAACATGGCTTCCTTTGCAGTCTTCTGTCCTATTTGGTGGCATCTCTTGTTTGGCGGCATAGTTGTGCTAATTCAATGGTGAACAATGCAAGATCAGTTCAGTTGTTATCCTCTATAAACAAAACTAAAATAAATCTGTGTGAGAACATCTGGTTGAAGCAGAAAATTTTGTTGCTCTTGAGTAGAGACTAGTTGAGTAGGGTCAGAGCTCTTGAGTAGAGACTAGTTGATTAGGGTTAGTAGGGTAGTCTACTCAATAGCACTGCACTACTCCACTAGTCTACTCAAGAGAACTTCACTACTCCACTAGTACCTACTGAAGCAGTGTTCTTGAGTATATTAGTGGAGCAGTGCAGTGCTCCTGAGTAGAGACTAGTGTAGAGTAGAGACTAGTAAAGTTGTGGCAGTGCTCTTGAGTAGACTAGTTGAGTAGTGCAGTGCTCTTGAGTAGACTAGTGGAGTAGTGGCAGTGTTATTGAGTATATTAGAGTATGAGTGCAGTAGTGGCAGTGTTATTGAGTGTATTAGTGTATGTTAGTGGAGTAGTGCAGTGCTCTTGAGTAGACTAGTTGAGTAGTGCAGTGCTCTTGAGTAGACTAGTGGAGTAGTGGCAGTGTTATTGAGTATATTAGTGTATGTAAGTGGAGTAGTATCACTGCTCTTGAGTATGTTACTGGAGTAGTCACAGTGCTCATGAGTAGACTAGTGCAGTAATGCAGTGCTCATGAGTTGTAGACTAGTGCAGTAGTGGCAGTGCTCTTGAGGAAGGCTTGGCAAGAGGTGGAGAGTGATGTGCCAGTGCAGTGAGGGGTTTGGGAAAACAGAAGGGAAAAGATAAGCATGGGTCAGTGGAGAAGGGCATGTTGATATTGTTGCAAGGGCACAAGCAGGGTCTGGCACCAAAGGCACCTGGCACCAGTGTAGATTTGGCAATGTGCTATGTGTGTGTGTGTGTGTGTGTGTGTGTGTGTGTGTGTGTGTGTGTGTGTGTGCGTGTGTGTATGAACGTGACATGGAAAGGGTATGCGCATTATCTGTTATATATCACTGTCAAAGTCTGCCACACACATACACACACACACACAGACAGACACACACATACTGACATGATCCCGTTGCGTCTCTGGGATGGAAAAAAGTGTTGATCAAGTTTGTCCCATTCACAGTAAGTGACCTTTCACTTCCTGGATCACTTAAACTCGGCCTCCCAGCCAGTATAAAGCCCAACGGGATCTGCTGTCCTTGCCAACTATGTGATGTCAACTAATACAGCACTGGGTATGGTGTCAAGGCTATGAAATAAAGGCTTGCAATACAAAGGCAGATATAAAGAGACTGTGTGCGTGCGTGTGTGTGTGTGTGTGTGTGTGTGCGCGCGTGTTTAAGAGATAGTGAGAGGTAGTCTACAAAAGGCTGTTGGCAGTGGCCACTGTGTACTGTACATGTGGAACTGTAGACAGACTCATGTAGCCATACACAGTCATACCACAGAGCACTGGGCACGTGAGTGCTCTGGGGCATCACCAACACACACACACACACACACACACACACACACACACACACACACACACACACACACACACACACACAGTTCTGCTAAATGCAGAAATAGAATCAAAGTGTAACTGGACACCAAAGCGCACCCTTAAAAGCACCCTCCAGTGGACGTGTGTATATTTGCATCTTATTTGAGTATTGATTGAGGCGCATATTGCAGTATTTCATGTAGTGTACCGGTATTTGTGTTCATGTGTCCATCATATATTGTATATAATTGTGTGTGTGTGGAAGGGGTACTCATGTGTGTATGTCTGAGTGTAGTGTGTATGTGTCTGAGTGTAGAGTGTGTGTGTGGTTGTGAAGCGTATGTACTGTATTTTCTACCATGTGTGTGGTCCACATGTCTGTTGTTGACTCCATGGTGGTTCCTGTGTGTGTGTGTGTGTGTGTGTCAGATTCGGATGCGGAGGTGCAAGGTGCTCCTGCGGCCCCTCTGGATGTGGCGTGCCAGGATGCCAACAAGGATTACATCATCATCTCCTGGAAGCAGCCCGCTGTGGATGGTGGCAGCCCAATCATGGGTTACTTTGTGGACCGGTCAGTCCTGAGAAACAACCCCACTGTACTACAGCACACACCACTGTACTCTAATGCCTTTTCCCAGTCAGAAGTTATAAGTCATAAGTCATAAGTCAGTTTATTTATATAGCACATTTAAAAACAACAGAAGTTGAAACCAAAGTGCTTCACAAGGTTAAAAAAAAAAACACAAAAAACAGGCACATAAGTGCTTCCAATACATAAATAGTTCAAAACACAGAAATGTATAAAAGTTCAAAAACAGCTGTGACATTCACTCCTGCGCCACACATGAACAGTGCCACCCCCTTCCAACAATAAAGAAAAATAAGTAAAAGAAAAGAAAAATAATTAACAACAGTTAGGTTAGAAGTGTAAGGTTAGACGTCTGTTGCATGTAAATGACTGATTATGGAGGTTACTTAGTCAATTATTATCACTAGCATTATAATGTTAGCATTCTGACCCATACATGTAAGCTTAGGCCTCCCTTTGCCTAAATCCAAGCAATCTATCTCCTCTTACAAGTGTATGATAATGGTAGGAAATGGTATATCCAGTAACTCCTCCTATTCCTTCTCTCTCTCCCACTTGCTTCCTGCCCATCTCCACTGGCCAATCTCAATAAGGGCAATTATAAATAATAATTTTTTCGACATCTGTGAAAATGTCTATAATATATACCGGTAAATGCTTTTAAAACTTTACATTAATGCTATTAGATGAAGCCTAAATAGAGATCATATGATGGCATTTGCTGTCGCCGTAGCGGATCCGTAATTCATATTCTCATGCCATGCTGTCATGTATCTCAACACTGTCCGTTAACCTTTGACTGACCCCTATCTCTGTGTGGCCTCCTGTGGAAGGTGTGAGGTTGGCACCCCTCACTGGATCCAGTGCAACGACACCCCGGTCAAGTTTGCCCGCTACCCAGTCACCGGCCTGGTGGAGGGACGCAGCTACATCTTCCGCGTCCGCGCTGTCAACAAGACTGGCATGAGCCACCCGTCCCGCGTCTCTCTCCCCGTCGCTGCTATGGACGCCGCTGACCGTGCCCGCAAAGGTATCCGTGGCAACCCCGAAGCCCAACCACTATACTTTCTTTAATGTGTCGCCATGCTGGGAGATGAAATCTGTTCTCCATCTTTGAAAACTGGGTTTCCTTTTCCTCCCATTTTAAATTGTCTATCTGTCCGTCTGTCCCTGTGTGTGTGTGTGTGTGTGTGTGTGTGTGTGTGTGTCTGTCTGTCTGTCTGTCCCTGTGCTGCCAGGCACCTCTGCTCCCTTCACTGGCCAGATCATCGTCACAGAGGAGGAACCATCAGGTCAGCAAAGCCCTTTCCCTGTTAGAAGAAAGAAAATCACATGGATTTACTAACAACTGCACAGTCATTACACTGTTTAGATGGTGTGGGTGTTGCTAACAGTCTCTCTCTTTTTGGCTTTTGTATTTTAGAGGCCGTGGTGCCCAGCAAGCCTGGTGAACTGACTATTACTGAGGCCACCAAGAACTATGTAGTGCTGAGCTGGAAGCCCCCTGGTGAGAAGAGCGAGGGCATTATGTACTATGTGGAGAAGGTAAACATGACCACACATGTTATTCCATCTACTGTATCTCACAGGTAGATGCGGCTGATAAATTTCTGTTCAAATCTTTGTGTTCGAAAAGATAACACTGTGTGTGTCTCTTTGTGTGTGTGTGTGTGTGTGTGTGTGTGTGTGTGTGTGTGTGTGTGTGTGTGTGTGTGTGTGTGTGTGGCAGTGTATCGCAGGCACAGACAGCTGGCAGCGCGTCAACACAGAGATCCCAGTGAAGTCTCCTCGCTTCGCTCTGTTTGACCTGGCCGAGGGAAAGGCCTACAGCTTCCGTGTGCGCGCCTGCAACTCCGCAGGGGTGGGAGAGCCTTCAGAGCCCACTGAGGCCATCACTGCTGGAGACAAGCTGGGTGAGACAGAGCAACACTACACTCCTGCCACTAGAGTACTCTATGCCCCACTGCTGCTACTAGAGTACTCTATGCCCCACTGCTGCTACTAGAGTACTCTGCCCCACTGCTGCTACTAGAGTACTCTAGCCCCACTGCTACTACTAGAGTACTCTATGCCCCACTGCTGCTACTAGAGTACTCTATGCCCCACTGCTACTACTAGAGTACTCTATGCCCCACTGCTGCTACTAGAGTACTCTATGCCCCACTGCTACTGCAAGACTACTGTATGCCCCATTGGATGGGCTGGCAAAGGGAGATGGCCTCATGCCTATACTGTAGCTGCTGGAAGAATATTGTGCAGCACGGCCTACAGGCTATAGGCTCTTTGGCTTGTACACAATACAGACTACAGACCATGGGTCCAGACCTTAGATAGCTTTATTATAGAAGCATATTAAATGTCTAACCTTAATACATTTTATACAATTAGCCTTTGTGTAGAACTCCTGCAGTGTCAACAATGACTGATATCCAGACTATAACTAACTCCACTATCTGCACTGCTCTCTCACTGTGTATCTCTGCCCTCAGATATCCCATCTGCCCCTGGCCGGGTGGTTCCCACTAGGAACACAGACACCTCTGTGGTGGTCTCATGGGAGGCCTCTAAGAACGCTAAGGAGCTGGTTGGCTACTACATTGAGGCCAGCCTGGTTGGCAAAAATGAATTTGAGCCCTGCAACAACAAACCCGTTAAGGGCACAAGGTACCAGAGGAGCACAGCACCCTCCATAGCACCCACCGCCCAATCTCCACAAATAATGAGAGGTTAGTTTTCTAACAGCTTTCCTTGATGCTCTGCAGGTTCGTGTGCCATGGCCTGACCACGGGGGAGAGCTATGTGTTCAGGGTGCGCGCTGTGAACGCCGCAGGTCTGAGCGAATGCTCCCAGGAATCCGAGGCCATTGAGGTTAAAGCTGCTATTGGTGAGTCAATTAGAATCCTGCTTATGGCTCTAAATGCTGATACTGTATGACAAAGGAATAGGGATTGTTTGTTAGTCCAGATGGTAGATGCTAGTCCAGATATCTTTGGGAACATGAGGTCTGTCTCCAGGCTGGGTTTGTTCTGGTCATGTGTTATTCTCTCCATCAGTTAGTTTTTTTCTCTTCTGTTCTCATCTGGAGCGTCCTGAGTCTGTGTGCCATCAGACCTGCGGTCCTGTCCCAGTGTCACGTCTTCCTCCACATGGTCATGGTTTAACTCACAACGTTCTGCTGCACCGTATCGTAATATCAGACCTCGCTCACTCCACACCCCCCACCCAACATGCACCGGAGGCGGGGTCAGGACTTGTAGACTTCCACTAGATTGGGTCCAGTGATCCAACGTAGCGGTTGGTTACAAAACCAGCTCACCTGCCGCCCCATCCGGTCACTGCTCTACCCCACATCCCATGCAGTCCCTGTGTCCCACACACACCCTTCTCCAGCACAGCACACATGTAACTCCACCCCCTCCCGCCCCACGGCCACCCTCATTGGCTCCCGCTCTAACCCCACTGAGCACTGCTTCCTCTGCTAGCCCACACCACGCCTCTCTGGACAGCTTTGCAGCATGCTCTTTACGAACCCTTTGGAGCACGTCTGGTAGGAGGCCAATGGATCTTGCTCTGAACCATGTCACACTCAACCAGGAATAATCAGATAAAAATAACTTTAGTGACATGAAATATAATGGTATACATAGATGTATACTATTGGTATAACATGTTTAGGAGCTGAATTGATCTAAAATTAAGTAATCCTTGTAATAGTAATCATAAGCTACAGCCAATGTTCTTCAACATAAACAGATGTACACAATTAAACCTAATTAAGACCCATCTCCAGTGGTTTATGGTTGAGATAAATCTGTTGGCCTCATAATTAGACACTATAAAACCATTTTCAAGTAAGGGTTGGTGCAAAGTCTGCATGTGCTTTTTATATTGATGCCTGTTAACTCACTCTCTCACTCTTTCACCCTCACCTGTCACTCTCCTCTGACATTCACTCCATCCCTCCCTCTCCCTCTCTGTGTTCTCCCTTCCCCTCATCTTTCACTTTTCCCTCCACTGTTCCTGTTCTTTATTCCTTCTATCACTTCCTGCTTCCTTTCCTCCTTTCCCTTCCACTCTTTCTTTCTTACTTTCCCTTTCTTTCTTTCTTTCTTTCTTTCTTCTTCTTCTTTCTGTTCTTTTACTGCTTACTATCAATTTCAGATGTGTCTCCTCAGCCATCTTGTCTTCATTTTGTTTTCCTACAGCCAGATGAAGACTAGTGCTCTATAACTTAGCTGTCTCTGTCCCTGTAGCTTAGTTCATATTAATAAATGTGTGATTGTCTGTTTTATAGCATTTAATGCTTTCTCAAATGCCTCTCAAATGCTTATAATATGTCTGTCTTTAGTGTGGTAGTCATTAGGCCTACTTTACAGCGTGTGATTTGCATATACTGTAGCTGTGTTGTTACCGTGTAATTTACAACTGTAAATTTGTGTCTAGTTTGTAATTGTATGTTGTGTGTGTAGATTTGTAAAGCAGTATTTGTATATCAATGCCTGATTCTAAGATCTGCTTCTCTCGCTGTTTCTCTGCTAACTCCTGTAGGGGGCGGTATTCCTCATGGTGTGTGTCTGGAAACAGGGGGTAACAGGGTCGGACTAACCCAGCACAGCCCACGTGGGGGAGGCAGGCATGTGCCCCCCCAATGTCCTCCTGACACCGCGCTAACGCTCAGAACTCAATCTGCTGACGGGGGGACCGGGGCTGGGGCTGGGGCCGGGGAGGGGGGTCCACTGGGCCTGCACAGTGCACTCAGTAGGGGCCGAGGGCCCAAGAGGGGCAGCGTGAGCTGGGCGGACGAATCCAGCAGGGATGGGGGCAAAGACAAGAGCACCCAAACAGGGTCCTTTGACTCAGACCCCCCGCTGGGCCATCAGCAGGCTGCTGGGTGTTTAGGAGAGCCCACGGCTGGGCTGGTCCCAGATCAGGTAACAGAGACACACGGGGCTCCCAAAGCAAAGGGCAAGGCTCAGGCACGTAAGTCCTCTCTAGATGAGTCGTCTGCTCGGGGCAGAGGCAAAGCCCGAAGAGACTCGGAAGGTGAGCATCCTTGAGAGATGAAAAACAAACCAATCCACCTCCCTCATCAACAACTCTCTGGATCTTTACTCTCTTGAAAGAATTCCTAGGAGTTGTTTTATCTGCAACTTTTCATTCTTTTGTTATTTACCATTTTAGTATTTTTCCATTCTTCATCATTATTTATTTTTTTACTTTAATCATTTGTCTTTCTGTATGTGCATCATAAAAACATTAATTACAACACTAGCACATTTACTTTTGGACATTGTCTGTTGAGACCCACCATATACTGTATCTAGCTGTAAGATAGTTCTTAGCGTGGAAAAGCCACAACACAGAATAACTATTCAAACCAAAGGGTACTATTGATAAGAAAGTCCATGTACTGGAAGGAAAACCATTGCTGCTTTTTTCCAACTCTTCCTTTAAATGTGAAGGTAAGGCAGAGAACATGTGGTTCAGTCCTAGCATAGAAACACCTGAAAGTCCATAGGCCTGAAGGTAAGCTGTTGTAATAACGTGCACTGGTTTAAACCACAGCTTAACTACAGCAGGTAGTACACCTGTCACCTGGGCCACTGTAGACCACTGAGGAGGCTCCTCAGTCTCTGTCACACACACACACACACACACACACACACACACACACACACACACACACACACACACACACACACACACACACACACACACACACACATACGCTACAGCAGTTCACTGGCCACCAACTCCCTCACTTCTGCCAAAGCTAGCACCCTAACTCACAAATCTACAATGCACTAGACCAACACCACTGCCTTATTCTACTACCCAGAGCAACACACAACACAACACAAACATATTGAAGCAGTTGAAAAAGAGCTGTTAGCAACCCAGATAACACATAATCTGAATACAGACAAAACTACATGAAGAAATATACACATGCAGCAGAACACAGGACAAGAATCCAGTGAAAAGCATCAAGTGTTAGCACAGATATATGATCAGGCTTAGCTTATATAGTTAGTTAGCCTGACAAGCCAGACTACCAATTTGCTACGGCTAGAGTACGTCTAGACTTCTAGGCTAATAGTCAGCTATATATTCTAATCGATAGCTATAGATGAGTATCACACAGTCTGAACATACTGGGCATGTGCAGTGATGACAGTCATACCCATGCTAACTGATCCATCCCCCCATCCCATCCCAGCCTCCCCTGCGCCTCCCTTTGGCATCAGTCTGCTGGAGTGTGTGAGGGACTCTATGGTCCTGGCCTGGAAGCAGCCCGCCTTCATCGGAGGTGCCGACATCACTGGCTACTTTGTGGACTACCGGGAGGTCATCGGTGGCATTCCAGGGAAATGGCATGAGGCCAACATCAAATCTGTCAGCGAGAGAGCCTACAGAGTGAGTGGTCAAGACAAAAACAAACAAATCTGTTTAAATCTTTGGAATCGTCCATTTTTATGTGTTTTAGTGTTATTCTTGTGGGCAGTGATTATATTTAACGTCTAATTTCTGTCTGTCCCATCTCTAGGTGTCTGACTTGCATGAGAACATTCACTACCAGTTCCAGGTGCGGGCTGCAAATATGGCAGGTGTTGGTATCCCATCCCTCCCCAGTGAGGTGTTTGAGTGTAAGGAGTGGACCATCGCTGTGCCAGGTGGGTCTCTATGGAATAGCAATTAATGTACAGCATATCTGTCTACCTGGCCGACTGCTTTGACCTCTTTTTAGTCTACAGCAGGTAGATACTGTGTGTGCATTATTAACCAGTGTGCATTGTGTGCATTATTAACCAGTTGAAATGGCATCTGAATAAAAATAATTTAGTAAGGCTAAAAAAAAGCATCATTGAATAGTTTAGGACTGAGATCATGAACCCATGCAGTCATTCTGTGTTTTTTATTACTCTTATGTCTGTTTATTCATGGTTTTGTGATTGACAGATGATGAAAAGTTCAACTCTTCACCTCCATCCCTTCACTTCAATTCTTCACCTCCTTCTCTCTTTTTTCCCCAGGGCCTCCCCATGACCTCCAGGCCTTGGAGGTGCGCAAGACATCCCTGGTGTTGCTATGGAAACCTCCAGTGTACCAGGGCCGTGATGAGGTGAACGGCTACTATGTTGACATCAAGGAGGCCGATGCCGACTTTGAGTGTTGGAGGAGCGTTAACGAGAAGGCCTGCCCCAACAGATACATCAAGGTTACCGTCCGAAATCCCCAACCATTATTTCATGACAGAGAAAGAAATCGAGAAGATGATCAAAGACTTAATTGCAATAATATCTCTACCTGTTGATCCATGCAGGTCAGTAACCTGAAGGAGGGCGAGACGTACGTGTTCCGTGTGCGTGCTCAGAACAAAGCCGGAGTCAGCAAGCCCTCCGAACCCACAGAGCCAGTCCTGGCTATCACTAAACCCGGTAGGAGACAGAGGGACACATTTCACACATTTCTCACATACATTTCATACTCTTTTAATACATTCTTCCCATCTGTGAACTAGCCTCTCACACACACACACACACACACACACACACACACACACACACACACACACACACACACACACACACACACACACACACACACACACACACACACACAATGAGTAAAGACACAAACATCGAGCAGATATCTATATGCAGTCTACCAGCATATCATCTGTCAGATATTCATCTTGCTCTCTTGCTCTCTCTGTCCATCATTTTCCCTCATTCTCTCCTTCTATCTCCTCAGGCACTAAGGACATGGTGGTGGACGTGGATGACGACGGTGTGATTTCCCTCATCTTTGAGTGTGACTCACTCACGCCCGACTCCAAATTCATCTGGTCCAAGAACTATGAGGAGATGACGGATACCACACGCATGACCATTGAAACCTCTGGGGGCAAGTAAGTGCATCAGAATGGTCACACATGCCATATGTCATGTCAGGGTCGGTTTTAGGCATAGATGAACTAGGCAATCGTCTAGGGCACCAAAGATCAGGGGGGCATCACAATACATTTTATATTTTTAAAATTAAATATATATATTTTTAAATTTCTAAAAAAGAGTGACCTAGGACAGCGAAAAGGGTAGAACAGGCCCTGTGTCATTTTAGAAAGGAATGAAAATGCGGTTTAGAAGGCTTGTGGAACTTACGCAGGTGTGTAGTGTTGTGTAGTAATTCTCAAGTGGTGACTAGATGGTTGTGACTGTCGCAGGTCAAGAGCCATCTTTAACACCCCAGATGAAGAAGACATCGGCATTTACTCCTGCCTGGTCTCACACACCGATGGCACATCTGGCAGCTACACACTCACTGAAGAGGGTGAGTGTGTGTGTGTGTGTGTGTGTGTGTGTGTGTGTGTGTGTGTGTGTGTGTGTGTGTGTGTGTGTGTGTTTGAAGAGAATGGAAAAATGAGTGTGAAACGAGGTGAAGTTTTCACCATGTCATTAACTTCATTAAAGTCGTTAACTTCATTTTATATCAATTTGCCTTTTTCTCCCAGGGCTGAAGGAACTCCTGAAAATCAGCCATGACCACAAATTCCCCAGTGAGTTTACTGACTTTTATAGAGCCTCAGTGTTAACCAGCACACATGTTCTAGCTGTAGATTTAGACACACTATAATAGAAACTGCTGGGCAGCTGCTGAAGGGTGTGTGTGTGTGTGTGTGTGTGTGTGTGTGTGTGTGTGTGTGTGTGTGTGTGTGTGTGTGTGTGTGTGTGTGTGGCTAGTTATTCCACTGAAGACGGAGTTGGCTGTGGAGCTGCAGGAGAAAGGCAGAGTGCGCTTTTGGCTGCAGGCTGACAAGATCACAGCTAACGCACATGTGGAATATGTTTTCAACGACAATGTTATCTCCCAGGGAGAGGTGAGTGACACACACACACACACACACACACACACACACACACACACACACACACACACACACACACTTGCTCACACTGTAACAGATGTATTTTCTGTACATGCCTTACTAAAAATGTATATTATGTTTGTGTGCACCTCCAGAAATACAAGATGAACTTTGACAAGAACACTGGTGTGATTGAGATGTTTATGGACACACTGAGCGATCAGGACGAGGGCACATACACCTTCCAGATGCAGGACGGAAAAGCCAAAAACCAGTCTAGCTTGGTGCTCATTGGAGAAGGTAAACACACACACACACACACACACACACACACACACACACACACACACACACACACACACACACACACACACACACAGACACAGACATGGTATTTTAAAGACACATTTCTCTTTTCCCAGTTTTCCAGAAACTGAAAAAGGAGGCCGAATGGCAGAGGAAAGAATGGATCAGAAAGCAAGGTGAGGGCAGTTCCTATCTATCTTACAGTAATGAATGGCTTTATTGCAGTTTGTATTGTGTGCTTATGGGCCTATAGTGTTTCTGTAAGTCAACTCAGCCAAGCTCAAATATCCTGCAGGTCCTCACTTTGTGGAGTACCTTGGCTACGAGGTCACCCCAGACTGCATAGTAAGACTGAAGTGCAAGGTAAGTCACTGAATGCGTGTGTGTGTGTGTGTGTGTGTGTGTGTGTGTGTGTGAGAGAGAGAGAGAGAGAGAGAGGGAGAGAGGGAGATAAAGAGAGCGAGAGACTGTGTGTTGACATAGGGGATGTATGAGAAGTCAATGTGATTTTCCTTCTGTTCAGGTTGGAAACATGAAGAAGGAGTCTGTTGCTTTGTGGTACAAAGATGGCCGTGAGGTCCAGGCAAATGAGAAACTCGACTTCAGTGAGGGAATGCTCTACCTGGATATCGCACAGGTGAGGAAACACATGCAGGATGATAGTAAATTATTTTCCACAGGTGGATTATGTCATTTCATTATACAGCTGACTTGTATCTTTATCTGTGTCCTGATGTTTGATTTCTAACTGAATCAACATGTGATGAATTCTTTGGTTATTTGGTTGAACAGATTGATATAATCTGCTGTAAAATAAACATATTTCCTTCCTGTCAGTGATTAAAAGGCTCTGAGGCCATCATGACACCATGGGATGGAGGAGGTCTATTTGCTGTGTGAATGTGTGCTTTACAGACACGCTCAACCCTTCTCTTGTGCTCAATCACTACCTTCTACCAGCTTTGGTCTTAGAGCTGGGTGTAACCTATCCCAGCTCAAGGAAATTAAAGAATTGATTGGCATTAGCCAAGCAGAATTTGACTGGACTGTCCCAAATTCAGTTTGAAAAGTTGAAGTGTTTATTGAAGGAATAATGTGTAAATAAATGGATCAGACTGAGCATGGACACATCTGAAGGGTTAAGAACTCACACATGAGGCATAACGTTCAGCTGGCTAACATGGCTAATATGAATTACAGTAGCAACTCTACCAAATCTACCAAATCCTTTTGTTATTCCCTTCCTCAATAATGCAACTTCACAGTATTTAACTATTCAGATATAACATGAAATAGGTATATACTTGTGAAGAATGGTCTTTTCACAGTGTTATTTTAACATATACAGTATTTTGTTATCACAGAGAATGGTGCTCATCATTAATAAGCAGTTAAGCAGTCTAAGGATGCATGCAAGTAATGAAAGAGTTTTTAATGTAAAGCATGTGCCAATATTTTATGTGTCTGATTACAGCGAACTGGTACCGGTGCTCCCGGTGATGACACCACCTGGAAGACAGTCA
This sequence comes from Sardinella longiceps, assembly GCA_027497455.2. NCBI lineage: Eukaryota > Metazoa > Chordata > Actinopteri > Clupeiformes > Clupeidae > Sardinella > Sardinella longiceps. The sequence goes on from JAODXP020000027.1 coordinate 20,473,936, forward strand.
AAGTCTGGACCCCTAATCTCTAATCAGTTTGGTTCATGTGGCCTGTAACTCTGCTTGCCCAAATACATTTACCTCTATCCATCTACCTGTCTACCTCTCTGTCTGTCTATCAGTCTCTCTATCCATCTATCTGTCTATCTATCCATCACTCTAACAGAATTGCAACTCGTCTCCTTTGTCACCGTAATCTGCAGTGTACCATCAGTTTTGTGCCGTTTTTCTACGGCCGCCGTCTCCTTATTTCTGTGAAGTTGTGTACTGTACTGTACTGTACTGTATGTGTTGTCATCGGGGAGCTTCTGTCTTTTGGCTTTTTTGCTCTCAGCATCAGATCCATGTCCTGCAGCATCTTTAGCAGGGGAGAAAAGCCCAGCTTTTCCGAACAGTGTTACATACATACCATCCTTACTAGTCTAGTGCATCTAAGGTGGACATTTGGCATTCTTCTGTGTGTGTTTTGTCTGGTTCTGAGGGTTTGGTCTGTATTTAACTCAGATCTCCAAGAAGGATGCAGGAATATACGAGACGATTCTAAAGGATGATCGGGGAAAAGACACTTCTACACTTAACCTTACAGACCAAGGTATTATGCAACACACACACTCTCTCTCTCTCTCTCTCTCTCTCTCTCTCTCTCTCTCTCTCTCTTTCTCACTCACACACACACACACACACACACACATTAATGTACCACACAAATATATTCTAAAATCAACCACCACATATACAGTCACACATGGCAGCAGCCTTTCGTCAGCATACATGACAATGTTTTTCTTTGCTTCCTGTGCTTAGGGTTCAAGGACTTGATGAACGAAGTGTTTAGTGTGATTGGTAAGTTCTCATTTCTTCTTTACAAGAACGACGTAGGACATCCATGTTTATCATCATTCAATGAGATGTTTAGAACCTGTTTAGAAACCTTAACATTGTGCTTCCATGTTTGTGTGTGTGTGTGTGTGTGTGTGTGTGTGCGTGCGTGCGTGTGTGTGTGTGTGTGTGTGTGTGTGTGTGTGCGCACTGACAGCCAACTCATCTACCCCACTGAAGATCCAGAGCACTGAGGAGGGCATCAGACTGTACACCTTCGTCAACTACTATAATGATGAGCTGCACGTCACCTGGCATTACAAGTATGTGTGCAAATCTACTGTACCCCTGTGAACAGACTGCAGCTGATTGGTCCTAAGGATATGTGTGTGTGTGACTTTTATCATTCCCATTCTTTCTCTCATTCTCTCTTTCTCTTTCTGTGTGTTTTCAGAGATGCCGCCATTGCCTTCAGTGACCGCATTAAGAGTGGTGTGATAGGAGAGCAGCTGTGGCTGCAGATCACAGAGCCCACAGAGAAGGACAAGGGCAAGTACGCCATTGAGTTCTTCGATGGCAAAGGAGGCCTGCAGAGGACAGTGGAGTTGTCTGGCCAAGGTGCGTGAGTATGGACTGAGTGTGCATACTACACTCACACACTACATTACATAAAGAAAATATGCATCTTCGCAAAACTTGACGACATATTGCTGATTTTGTGTGATTTTATTCGACTGCAAAATCGTGAAAAACTGGAGGGTCTCATTGGTTTTGTTCATTCTCTTTGCAGCATTCGATGACGCTTACGCAGAGTTCCAGAGACTCAAGTAAGTCCAAACAATACGAAACTTTCTACTCTGATCAGTGCCCATGCACCACCTCTACATTTTTGCCAAATTTACAATTTAAAGTCAATTTGAAAGCTCAAATTAATTTTAAAGATCTCACTCATTTGAAATCTTAAAATCAGGAATTGTCTGTCTTATGACATTTGACATTGAAATTTTTGCTCTAATTTTTTGAGAAGTCTCACATATGATCCAAGATATCAATTGCCTGAAAAATGAAGAGGGACTGATTGTTTAACTATATCTGTCCTGTCTCTCTCTCTCTCTCTCTCTTCTACCTTTTGTTGTGTAGAGCGGCAGCCATTGCAGAGAGAAGTGAGTGTTCACATGTCAAGCTAAAAATTTTCAATGACTTGAATATGTGCAATTGATTAATTAATTGATTATTGATCATACTTATTTATGGTAATATAATCAGACAATGATCTCACCGCTCTCTGTCTCTGTAGATCGTGCTCGTGTTGCCGGTGGTTTACCAGATGTGGTCACAATCCAGGAGGGCAAGGTCTGTGTGTGTGTGTGTGTGTGTGTGTGTGTGTGTGTGTGTGTGTGTGTGTGTGTGTGTAAAATAGATCTGTATTTACATCTAAAGATAATTGAACTGTTGGCTGTATTTATTTTGCCCTTTCCCTATATCTTTTGTGTTCACACAGGCCCTCAACCTGACCTGCAACATCTCAGGTGACCCAGTTCCCGAGGTCACCTGGCTGAAGAACGAGAGAGAGATGGTGTCTGACGACCACTACATCCTTAAGTTCGAAGCGGGCAAGTTTGCCAGCTTTACAATCTCCCAGGTGAACTCAGCGGACTCCGGCAAGTACAGCATCCTGGTGAAGAACAAGTACGGCACAGAGAGTGGTGAATTCACCGTAAGTGTGTTCATCCCTGACGAGCCGGCAAATCCCCCTGTCAAAAGGAAGTAAGATGACGGGATCCTGATAACTAAGTAAATATGTATAAAAGCGACAGAGACGTGGGAGCTGAGAGAAGTACATATGTAGGCTGCTAGAGTGTTACGTTCAGCTGCAGCACTGTTCTATTCACCCTCTAGCAGAGTATTATAGTGCCATGTAGAAGGCAAGAGACTAAAAGGGCCTGGAAGGGGGTTGGGGTTTCACAGCACACCGCAAAGGTTTACAGACACAGGTTTACAGACGGAGCTCAATATAGACATGATGAATAATGTTGCTCAAATGTGTCTGATAATCAAATGTTAGCTTAAAATACTCATATAATATGTAAAATACCAAAACTACTTTGGTTTATAATGTTATAATTAACTGAATACTATCCAAAATAACAAAGTAATTATTAATATATAATATATATATATCAACTGGACTAAATGGGTTGGGATGGACTAGTATGGCCGCTAGAAGTTCCTGATGTGTTTGACTGTGTGTCCTGTTTTGGTGAACGGTTCTTGTTGCTTGTAAGAGGGTTTTGCACCACTGTGCATGCGCAAGTGTTTGAGGAAATGAAGGCCGATGTTGAAAATTGCGAGGGGAATGCCACCTCCATACGTTTGAGCGGAGGAGTCCTGGATTTCTGTTCAAGTCGACAATCTCTTTTAAATGTTTTGTTCGGTGGATTATAAATGTTTCTTGTGTTTGAATGTGTGTCTCATGTCATCACACTCCCTGCACTGTCACTCTCGCATCACTTCCCTCCACTGCATCTAGATACGTAGTTACATCACTGTCTCTCACACACTGCATAGACTATGATGTCACCCTCTAAATCACTGCATATTAGTTAAGAAGGCACTTCCTGTTTTGGTGCACAGAGATAATGGCATAATGTGCTTTATCACTGCACACACCTCTGACATACCTATGCTATGTCACAATAAAGACTATGACATCACTTCTGTCTGTCACCTCTTTCTAATAAATGGAGCACGTATTCCCTCACCCTTTCTCTGTGTTGATTCAATGTTTCCTGTTCTTGTGATATGGTACTTTCCTTTCTCTCTCTTTTTCTCTCTCTGTGTGTGTGTGTTTGCAATTTCCTTTCTTGTCTCACCTCACCGACGCCTGCCAGTTGTTGTTTATTCCTATTTTTCCGTCCTGTCCTCTTTTGAAATCCTGGTTCTTCATGTGATGTCCGTGATGCTGTCTGATCACCTGACCTGGGATAGGAATCCACTTTTCAGCTCACACGCCAAGCCACTCCTAATTCACACCAGTGAAAACCAAACATTCCTTCTGGTTTAACTACTGTAGCATTGGCATTTAGTACACTTCAAACACCAGATCCATTCTGACCAATGACAACAGTTTTCTAAAGACATCTCTCACACACACTTGAATTTCTTGTAAAACAAATGAAATACATTGAAAGGTGGTTCCTAAATTCCTGAATTGTGGATGTAGTTTTTTCATATAAATATAGTAATATTTATATGATTATAAACACCAGCATATAAATATCTTATAATATTTATATGAGCATTTTAGTATGTAGGCATAGTAGTAGGCTAATTCATCTAGCTATTGCATCTAGTATCAGTGTAATACATTTGGTGCCAGGCTACAGTTGGAGTTGGAGTGCACAGTTTGAGTCTCATTCACTGAAAGGCGACTCAAGTCCAGTTTGAGATTCAGTGCTTAATATCCCAAACATGATTAATACGATTGCACAATTTCACTCTCACTAATCCCACATCTCACCACATAGTTCCGGGCAGAACAAAGCCTCCCAGCACTCAGTGTGTGTTGAATATGTGTGTGTGTGTGTGTGTGTGTGTGTATGTGTACGTGTATGTGTTGGTTTGGTCATTTGCAGAATGCTGTGTGTGTGTGTGTGTGTGTGTGTGTGTGTATGTGTGTGCCTGCTGTGTGTGAAAGAATGTGACTGGCCATCTTTTGGATGACTACAATGTCAGGCCATGTGTGTGTTTGCCCATTGAAAGAAATCACTGACCGGAAAACATAGGCTCACAGTCCAGTGGAATTTTGACTGTATTAGTACTAACAAGAACAAAGAGTTCACTCAGTCCAGTGACACTGTGACACTCATCATCACAGCATTTCTAAGAAGGAAAGAGAAGAATTGTAGAATATTAATGAGACAAAAGCAGATGGAAAAGATTATTTTTAAATATTTATGGTCAACACTACATCATCACCAATACATATAATGTACCTTATGGTCTGATTTGTAAAACTACAAGCCTGTTTTTCTCCCTGACTATTTTTCAATGCCAAGGATATCAGGTGGGTGTGTGAAAGTTGTGTGCCAGTGTGTGTGTGTGTGTGGGGATTTAAACTCTCCTACTCTTCCTTGTCAGATGAAAGTGACAGAGAACCTGGGCGATGATGGTGTGACAACCTATCTGACCGACGCTCAAGGCAATGTGATAGGTGGCCAACTTCCACCAGTGGCGCCCAAAGCAGCAACCCCTAAACCCCCTAAGACTCCTACACCTAAAACACCCACTCCACCCACTCCTACTCCAACTCCAACACCAGCAGAGACCCCCGTGCCCGCCACCCCAACTCCAGCACAGACCCCAGTGCCCGCCACCCCAACTCCCCCGACCCCTACCCCAACCCCTGAGGTCCCAGACACCACGTCCACCCCACCCACCCCCACCCCTACACCCACACCTGGTGACGGCCCCAAGGAGAAGAAGAAGAAAGAGAAGGTGAAGAAGGTGAAGAGAAAAGGTAGGCCTCATGGCACAAACCACTGACACAATGTGCTTAGCAAACTTATCAAATGCATGCTCACCAGAGCCTAACAAGCCAGACTATCACATATACTGTATAGTCTGGCCACGAGTGATAGACCTTCGGGTAAAACGGGTAAAAGTAATGAGCACAACTACTGTAACAAGCGATTTAAAAAACTTTATCTCCCTTCAGAACGCCATTCTCTTCTATGATTGGCTGCTAGGTGGCCATTAATTCCAGATAACCGGCTACTTTGGAAGTAGTTCCAAAAAATAACTCATCTAATAACTGATTACCGTTCCATATGAATGCCTTTCAGAATGGTAACTATAACAACAATAAGCAACCTTGTAGATCTACTTTCAACTGAAAGTAGTACCCAAACCGAACAGGTTAGCTTCTTTTAAATTTGAGTTGCATATTTCTTTTACGTTTTATACGCTTCTTCAAATATACGAGAGATAGATAGATACGGGAGATAAGCGGGATAACGACTTCCGAGGTGTCCAGTTATTCGCGCTGCGCGCGTCGCCGAAGTTCTAGATTCCACCTCGACAATTTTAAATGAATAACTGGACACCTCGTCGGCCGTTATCCCTTACCTAAGCCTGCCCAATGACTTTCTGTCCAGATAGAACGTTGTGATTGGCTAAACACCACAATGTCTGAATACAACCTAGAGCATAAACAGCTCAGACACCATCAAGGTCTGAGTACAACCTATGGCTGATAGCTAGACGTACTCGCTGAGCAAATTAATTTTGCTACCACTAGTGTGTCTAGTTCTAGGCCCCAGGCAACAAGTAGAATATTATTATCCTATATTAATATGAGTCACAGTGTTTTTATAGATAGTGGAAGATGCTGATCTGATATAAATGGGATCACTTGCCTGTGCTGAAAATGTGTGGGTTTTTTTTCAGACTCTGTAGTTCTGAAGACCCCTGGTGGGAGCACTGAGACCACCCCAGCATCCACCCCTGCTGCCACCCCTCAGCCACCAGAGGATTAGACTGCACATCTTGTGGAGGGGCAAAAGACACTTCTGATAGAGGATTTCACAAGGAAACGAGAAAGTGACAGTGAAGGAGAAGAGAAAGTGGTTTCTCATTGAATGGCCTAAAGAGATGTTGGGAATGAGCAATGTAACAGGCTATTGATCAAAGAGAGGCTGCTTTTTAAGAGACTTTACCCACTTCAGTATGCCTAGATTTTTACACACGTATATAAGTTTTAGTACAAACTGAGGTGCAGATATGAAGCCTATTGTATAGCCTATCACAGCTTACTTGATTGCAGTGAAATAACAGATTTGAGGAATCCTTTGAATAAACGTACAGTATTACTTTTTTGGAATATGAGGTTTGTCTCAAATAAACTGCAAGCAGAGGGATATACATTCTGTATTGTTTATTTTTCTACCTATGCCTCAGGCACAATCATTAACTAATTAACTAAAATAAGTGACTAAGTACCTCAACATAACAGGCAGAAATGTATTGGTTATGTCAAGGGCCATGAAGACACTGCCATCAGCACATGCAATAACAGCCCTTCAAATAAACAAACAAAACACAAGCCATTGCCCCAAACACATAGGCTTGTAGCCTACATTCTAAGAAATCCTCGATGCAATATTTGGGAACCTGCAGTGCGTCAGTATCTAGGGCACATCTCTTGCAATTGGGTCAGGGGTAATTTCTGATTACTTTTTTTCTACTTCCCAGCATCAGCGCATGAGTTTACGGGTGAATCAATTAAATTAGTCAATGAAGTTGTACGTATTTTGTTTCCATTCAACTAGACTTTATGCATACACAGTCTCTGCATCAGATTTATGTCACCAGTTTCTTTTTGCATGTAAGTAACATAACCGGACACATTTTGGTTTTACTTTGCTTTACTGTTCGAGTGCTGAATAGAAGAGCGCCCTAAATCACGTGAGCATCTTTTGAGGGAAGTCACATGTCGCTCTTACGGCGCATTCAGGACAAGAGGTAGAGGATCATCAGTGAGTGAGTTACCGGCAGGTGTTGTTATTCTACCTGCGGAGGAAACTGTTTTTGCATCTCGCTACTGACGTGGTGAAGAAGTAGGCTACTGCATTGAAGAATGAAAGGGAAGCTTTCACATGATCAGCAATTTAGATGAAAGAACTGTCTTCACCGGTGTGTAGAGGTAAGAAACTGTCAAGTTATTGGCGACAGGTTGCCAGTTTCATTGGCTATAGCCTCCAGATTTTGTAGGCTATTGAAGCTGATTATTATAGACTAGCCTGTAAATGGGTGTGGACATTAGGTCAATCAATGTGATGCATTTGTTAAGTGTTAAGATTAAGACAATTAGATGTAAAGTTTAAAAAATTAATTGATAGAGTAACTTAATTTGCCAAGATAAGGTATTTTGTTATGGTTATGTAAAGGCTATGTGGCTTTCTTGGGGACATTTTGGAGCAGGCAGGACAAGAATAGCATAAACAGGTTTCTCACGTATGATGTAGGTTCATTCGCATAGCATTGTCGCATCTGCGCTCGCACGCGTCTGTATGTATAATCGCCATGACGCGTGACTCGGACTTTGCGTTGCATGAGTCTGATCATGGGATTCTCCCGGAGGATTCCACTGGTCGGTTACCGAACGCGCGATCATGACATACGGTCCGTGACCCGCGAGACTACCTGCAGACCTGCCTCGCGTGCTAATCCCATTCCAAGGCTTAAAGGTTCCATAATATTCTCACTACTGCATACAGGATGATGGCTCGCGGAACTGCCTGTTCACCTGCTGCCCTTCTTCTTTCGCCATTGTTAAATAGGATGCTTTTCTCATTTAGTAAACGTCATTTAATTTATTAGCTATTAAAGCCATTGGAAATTTGGCAAATGGAAGGACTGTCTCTAACATAATTGCCACTTTGCCACGATTTCACATTATGGCCATTATTGTGTAGCCTGGCGATGCCATCCTACGTACCTCCTGTCGCTTTCGCCCAGGCTAATTATTGTGTATATGAGTGCTTGTTTTAAGAGTGAGAATCAAAGTTTGTCTAGACAAGGAGAGTGAAAGAATATGTGGGCTCTGTCGAACTGAGAGTAGGTCTATCAAAACAACATGTGGTCCAAGACAGGATATGGCTTATGTGGTGTGACAGCGCAACAGGCTACAGCCGTCTGGGTTTTTTCCACTTCACAATAGTTGCTAATGCACACAGAACTGGGCTGTGACACCTGCACTGGTCTGCAGCTCAGTTCACTAGCAACCCATCTCTCTAAAGGCAGCGGAAACTTGTTCTCTCTTTCACTCTGTATTTGTCAGTTTTGTAATTGGATCCAGAGGTGAGTGTCCACATATAGAAGGTGAATGTGAATTACAGGAACTGTCTGTGGGGTGGAATATAGTCATGACAAAGGAAGAGAGGGGTATAGATCCTCAAAATAGCTCCTCCGGATGCACTTGTCTGGGGCCGCACTTCCCTGTCTGCCCCCTACATGCCCACCTGCTACAGAGAACACTATAACATATCTTAGCTGTCTATGTGGTAGATGATGCCCATAACTGACAAAGGAGCTGGTGGCGAAGCCTCAACCCAGTATCAGAGACTCAGGGAAGTAACTGAAAGCTTTGAAAATGAGGTAACCATACCCACAATGCAGAAGCCTAGTCCAAATATTCACTTCTAAATGATCTACTGTACATGTGACTTGTTTTTTTTCCTAAAAAGGAAGACTTGTCAGAAAATAATATATAATGGTTTGCTTACCTCACTCATCTCTTCAGGTCTAAACACATGCATGAAACAGAGACAGTGTGGTCTCATATTACAGTTGCTTGCATGTTAAATGTGAGCAAATATTGATGGACACATATCAGACTGCAAAAAAAATCACAAGTAGAGCATGTTTACCTAGTGGAGTGTGAAGGCTGGTGGGTTGGTTATGTAAGAGGCTTAAGCCCCTTCTTGAGGCTTTTTCCACTGGGGCGACCTGGAGGTGGGCGTAGGTCAGGAGGGTGCCGAAGCGTGGCACGGCCAGAGTGGGGCCAGCAGCATGGAGGGGAGGAGGCCAACGGAGGGAAGCGGAGAGGGAGAAGGACCACAGCGGGGGTAGCACCCTAGGGACACACAGACAGGCTGATAGACAGACAGAAGGCAGCAGGACACATGGACTGGGTCGATTAGAGGGACCCTGACCCAGGAGAAGAGTGAAAGGCAGGTGAGCAGACAGACAGGGATTAGTAAAGTTCAGCTCAGGGGGCTGTGTGTGTGTATGTGTTGGGGGGGATTGACATGGATGGAGGAGGAGGATGCATCCAGGACAACAGATCTTCCTCAAAGCCATCATGGACTCTGGTGAGCATGTCCCAGCTCTGTCAGGGTATGCATGAATTTGGTTTCATTCACTTTGTGTGTGTGTGTGTGTGTGTGTGTGTGTGGAGGCTTGTGTGGGGAAGTTAGTGTCTGTTTGCAGACTAACTTGCAGAAAAGCACCATGCACTGCTTCAGGATGTGATTGTTCACTGATAAGACCGATAAGAGTCCTTTAAAATGAAACCGCCTAGTCATTACATTGTCATTTCACACATAGCTTGTTTTGCCTCAACACAGACCAAAGTCCTATGGGTGGAAAAGTAGCCTAAATACAAAAGTGGAGAAATTGTTCTGGCTATGTGGTAAGGAGCTTAAAGCTCTTGTTTGTGGTGAGACTCAGCTTAGACATGCTGTTCTTTTCCTTATTCTAGTTCTGGACAGACCAGATGTGTGCTTCTCTGGCAGTCTGGCTAATCTCATGGTGGAACCGCATGTGTGTGTGTGTGTGTGTGTGTGTGTGTGTGTGTGTGTGTGTGTGTGTGTGTGTGTTATCAGGAAGATGAGGCTAACATGAGATAATGACTTCACTGAATTGTGAGACATCAACCATGGATCAGGAACATTCAGTTATAGGTTCAGTGTTTATACCCACTAGCCTACTGGATTCAGCTCAGTTATAAACACAGATGAATAGACTTCCTGGATAGCTTAGGGTCAGTAGAGGTGTGAATCTTCTAGCATCCTTGCCGTGTAATCCGCTGTGTGATAATCCTGTTTACCAAGTGTTACTCTCTGTGAGTACGTCCATGGAGGATGTATTGACAACACTGGAGCTCGGCTCACTCACAACAACACAAGGTTTTTTTCTTCACTGCGTATTTGATCGGTAAATCTCTACACATGTACACATTACCTATTAGTGCGTCCGGATGGCTTCTGGCATAATACTGAACTTTTGACCTGAGTAGTGTTTACTTATTCACCCTGACTCCTTACTGGTTTTATGTATGAATACTCAAGAACGTCTCTTAGTCTCCTGGTGTATTGTGTGTAAATACACAACAGCTAGGCGAGCACTTCTGTTACTTTTGATGCTCCTCTGAAGCCAAGCGTTTAAATAGAACTTTCTCAGGCTGATGGTGACATGTTGAAGCAGCAGTGGCAGGTAAGAGCTGGATGGGTGGATGGGGGAAGTTCAGTACTCCACATGGTCCACAAATAGTTAAATTTTGTGCTTTGTGCTGAAAGTGGTGTAATATTCTAAGCTTTTCTTCTAAGAAGGACCTCCATGTGTGTTTGATGGTCTAACAGCTTAGGATCAAGGATTTAGACTTTTTTGTGTGTTTGAATATGTATTGTCTGAAGTTAAGTGAATAGTTTTTGATTATTCTTTGTTTTTCTTCATTTAAAAAGTAGTAGGATTTTGAGAGGTGCATGTATTTAATTCTGAATTATGATATAAGATAAATCATGTGAAACGATTTTCTAAATGAATATTTAATGGAATATTTAGAGGTAATTGTTCCCATCTTGTGCTCATGTATGCTGTATAATTAGTGTGTTTGTATTTTTGAATGTTGTTTGGCAGGCCAACACCATGAACTACGTGGGACAGTTGGCTGGGCAGGTACTGGTGACAGTCAAAGAGCTCTACAAGGGCATCAACCAGGCCACCCTGTCTGGCTGCATAGATGTGGTCGTGGTCCGCCAGCCCGACGGATCCTTCCTCTGCTCCCCCTTCCACGTCAGATTCGGAAAACTGGGGGTTCTCCGATCACGAGAGAAAGTGGTATGTTGCTTTTATGATGCTTTTAAAATTTATGAATTTAATTTTGGCTTCTGCGGTTGTCTCTCTGTCAAGATGAGCTACTGTGGGCTATTTCTGAAATTGTTAAATAAGTGCTAATTACCTGTGACTCCTGAGGCCATGGCATCTGTGCTTACTGCCTCATGGATAAGAAATGGGTCAAGTTGTTGGCCACTACAATGATAGCTTATCCAATTATATGAGCCTTTATATAATGACACTGTTTGTCCTTGTGTTCCTCCAAGCACAGCTGGACTTGGCTGATTGCTTCACTTAGCAACAGTGACATACAGAGAGAGAGAGAGAGAGAGAGAGAGAGAGAGAGAGAGAGAGAGAGAGAGAGAGAGAGAGAGAGAGAATTTTAATTGGCCTTGGAGATTTTATGTGCCAGACATATAATGACCGGTCACTTTACCTATGATAGTAAAATCCTCATGATTATGTCTTTCTTACGTTTTACTTCTTTACCACCTGAGTTGATTACTCAAGCTGTTACTTGTATGAGAGAGAGAGAGAGTAGAGTCTACTCACATTGCTGTCTGTCTAGTTTGGCCCTCACATGTCTGCTGTCTGTTTGACTGGGCCTATTGCAGGTGGACATAGAGGTGAATGGGGAGCCGGTGGAGCTGCATATGAAACTTGGTGACAATGGTGAAGCCTTCTTTGTGCAGGAGGCAGAGCAGCACAATGTGAGTGTGCCTTCAGGAGATGCTTGTCAAAGTTTCTCAACTACTTTCATCTCCCTGTTACCACTACATATGAAGAGTTCAAATGCAACCCAAAGACCATTTGCAATGAATTTACTGAAATATTAGTAGTAGTCCAACTCCAATTGGACTGTTTTGCCTTGATTTGTTTTTACTCAGTAATAACATTAGAATTGCAGTTTGATAGAGATCCTTGAAAATTATTACAAAAAACCCTGATTTTTTTGTATATTTCTGAAAATGGACTTAATGGTTTTTGAGTATTCTTCATGTGCAATGTACAAGGTATAAATTAGCCCTAAATTAATATGATTATGCAATTATAGACAAATTAAAAAAACATTTCAGATGCTCCAGAATTCATAGTTATAATATAGTAATAGTAATCAAAGTAATTAGTAATAGTAATTCTACTAATAGTTTAGAAATAGTTATACATAATCATAAAAGTCATAGAAATCAATAGTAAACTGTTGCTGAGGCTGTAATATTGTCCTGTACAGGGAACTATTCCTGCCCACCTGGTCACCTCCCCCATCCCCACAGAGGACCCAGGCTTCTGGGGCCGAGAGTCCCGTGTCCTGGGCTCCTGTGTGGAGGGGGGCCTATAGAGGAGGGGACTGGCAGCTCAGGCGTGAAGAAGAGGAGGAAGAGGAGGAAGAAGCAGAAAGTGGATCAGCGCAAGGAGGAGACTACTGCAGACAACAACAGTGATGCAGAGCTGGACAAGGACAAGAGTTCTGAGGATGATAACCACGTGCACACCAGCCGGTAAGGGCACACACACACAGACAGTGCTTGTCCCATGTCCTTACGGATCCTGTTTGCGTTCCAATGAGCATTAGCTGAGTCTGTTTGTGAAACGGTAGCCCACATACCAATTTGTTCCACTCATTCTGCAGTGCAGTCCATACAGTCCCACCTACAGTACAGTAGGTTCCATCTATAGGTGTAAATGTATTGTGTTGTGTGTCTTGTTCCCAGAGCCCCAGCGTTGTCTGCAGTGAAAGACTCAGCACTGGAGCACAGGCACCCTGCACTAGTCTCTCAGGCCAGCTACCCTCTGTCTGACAGCGACTGGAGGCCTTCAAACTGGTGAGTGACCTCTAACCTCAGTGCTTTTAACCCCTGACCTCTCACTGTCACTTGTGGACCAGTGGCAACTCGTAAATTGCAGACTCTGAGACATCCTTATCATATGTTGTAGGTGGAATTGTGTGTGGTGACATAATACTGTTTCTTCCACATAATGGTAGTGTACCTAACCGAGGCACCACTATAATATAAGCTTGAAAAGGCAGCTTGTTCCATATCTCCAGGCCACTGGTTAGGTCTAAGAGTCTTGTAGTCTAGTAGTGCCTCTTCTGGCCTGTGTGTCTGATGTCTGTCCTTTGTGTCCTGTCCGTCTGTCCTTTCCCTGCAGCAGGTCCCCACCCAGCAGCCCTAAGAGTGACTCGGAGCTGATGATCAGGTCTCCAGAGAGCATGTGCAGAACTGAGACACGTATGCAGTGGGCTTGGGGCGAGTTCCCAGAGTCCACCAGGGTAAGTGCAATCAGAGTGCTGAAGGAATGAAGTACAGTATAGCAGGCAAGCAGTAGAGCTGTGGACAAGTCAGTGACAACACAGAGACAAATTAAGACCAAAAAAAAAGAATCATGTTTTACAGTAAATCATCAAAAAGTGGCCTGCATATCCTAGACCAGCTGATTCTGTTTAGCACATCTAATCCCACAAATTACTGTATGTACTGTTAGCTCTAATCAACTTCAGAGAATAGATCTCTCATCTAGTCTACAGGATCCAAGGAAAATACAGCATATCTACTGTAGTATACAAAGGCAAACCAGTCACTTCAGCACCTGGTTCTGTCTGGCCCAACTCCCAGCCAGTAGATTAGCTAATCAGTTACATCATCTCCTCAGAGTGGAGTTCACTTTCTGGGGTTTGGCCACCTCTGCTCACACAAGGCCAAGGGTTACGTCATCTTACAAGGTGTTTCTAAACAAAATCTGATTTAGGTTTACAAGATCATTAAAACAATGGTTACGTATGTAACCTCGGTTCTGAGTTTCGGATGACCAAGTAGAAATGAAATTCAATTTCCGTACGTAGATATTTAGAGACATAGGAGGTTTAGTGTCATTGTTCCTGCTACACTATCATTGTGTACCATGATTATGCATGTGACAAATAAAACTTGAACTTGAACTTGAACTTGAACTTACATATAGTGTTAAATACAGTGTATGTTGTATGCAATAAAACATGCTTCTGAATCCCCATCATAGGTGAGCCGCAGGGAGAGGTCTGAGTCACTGAAGACTGTCACCATCACCCCCTCGGAGACCACACACTTCCGGGTCATTCTGAGCTCCAGCGCCATGACAACCTGCAGCCCTGACCCTGAGTGTCCCATCGTCAAGCCCGAACCACGCAGCCTCAAATCAGATGTGCCTCCACAGAGGACAGACGAGACGTCCTCAAAAGCAGAGATTCCCGCTCCTCCCAAGGCACTTTACTCAAGGCGGCCGTCTGACTCCTCAGGTTGTCATGGTTACAGGTCCACAGTGCCCCCTGCTGCTGCCCGTCTCCTTGGTGATATGACAGAGGGGCTCCCTGAAGTCAAGTCCAGTGGTAAACCAGACACCATTGGCAAGAGGAAAGGTACTCCTCCTCTCATTCGCCTATAGACTTAAACTTGTATTTGCCCACAAACTTGCCACCTCCATCTTCTTCTGTGCTAATGTTCTCTGTTCTCTCCCTGTGCTAATGTTCTCTGTTCTCTCCCTGTGCTGATGTTCTCTCTGTGGTTCTCTCTGATGTGCTGATGTTCTCTGTGTGGCAGTGGTGAGGAAGAGGAGTCAACATCAGGGCCCAGATGACATCTACCTGGACGACATCACTGCTCTGGAGCCTGACGTGATGGCACGCTACTTCCCTAAAAAGTACAAAAGATAGTAGTGAAGTCTTAAAGGAAAAATCTTGAGCCGATTAGTCTGTATCCCTGTTCTTAGACACTTCTGAGTGCTATTGTTAGGTATGAGAACATTTTGTACAACGTAGATCGAATTTACTATTTGGTCTTTGCTGCCTGAAATTCTTATACTTTCTTATACTTATCAACAACACTTACTGTACCAATATGAAATAACAGGGCCATGGCTTGATTCACTCTGGAAAATACCTTGAAGTGCTTCATCCATTCTGTGAGAGTTGTGTAGTGAGTGCTGTGCTCTGTGCTGTTCATGCATCCAGTGAGAGTGTTGTTCTTAGTGGTGTGTTCTATGCTGTGTTGCGTTGCCAGTGAGTGGGACTCTGCTGCACAGCAGTGGGTGGAGGTGGGCCGGCGCTCCAGCTCCCAGTCTCCCCAGTCCGTGGGCAGCGCAGCGGCAGACAGCGGGACAGAGTGCCTCTCCGACTCCGCCTGTGACCTGCCCCACGTGTCCCTGTCTCTCTGCGGGGGCCTGGGGGACGATGCCCAGGTCAACAAAGGTAGGAAGTTAGGTAGCCACTCAAGTCCACGTTCACACAGCTTAGCGTACAATGTAGATTTAGAAGTTGCAGCCATTTTGCCATCCTAATTCTTTACTCTTTCATTCCTGTCCTTCATAGAGAAGTTCATGGAGCACATTATCACCTATCACGAGTTTGCTGAAAATCCAGCCATCATTGACAACCCCAACCTAGTGGTGCGAATAGACAATAGGTGAGAGCTATGTTGATCATGCCTGTGTTATGGACATCAACATTTAGATCTCTGCAAAAGTTTTTATCCTGTCTAAAACTGTCTAATGCTAAAACTCTTTAATGCTGTGACTGAAGGGAGAATGCAGTTCTAGCTAGACTTTTTTGGCAATATTTTTTAATATTTTTTTGCCAATACTGTATTACACATCTATCCACATATCTGACTAATGCATCATCTTCGCATGTGTTATGCTGTCAATCTCAGATATTACAACTGGACCCTGGCAGCTCCCATGGTGCTCAGCTTGCAGGCGTTTCAGAAGAGCTTGCCCAAGGTGAGAGTGCTCTGGCCTCATGTGCTGCATAGATCAGACTCACAGCACAAGACTGTATGAAATCTCTCTATAGTGTATTAGGGAGTCTGTTGGCTGTTTGTGAATGCATGTGTTTGTGTGCTCCAGGCCACGGAGGATGCATGGGTGAAGGAGAGGATGCCTAAGAAGTCTGGGCGCTGGTGGTTCTGGAGGAAGAGTTTCAAACAGGTCAATACAGTATACTCTTCATATTCCTTTACCACTCACTTGTGTTTACACTCGCCTCAATCATGCTGACTCCCATCAGCTGGTCATATTCCTGCCTTCTTCTTCTTCAGTCGGAGTCTAAGTCTGAAACTGCCCAGGCGCCCAGCAGGGGAGAGCCAGTCCTTCCCAAAGACAAAGACAGCCCCAGCACACAGTGAGTCTCTAGAATGCTCCAGAAAGATTAAAATAGTGCACCCTGGTGGAGACAGGCAGCATAGATTCAGGATATTTGTGATGGGTGTGGTCATACACAATGGGTTTGGTCCATTATCTCATTATTTTGGCCCATTATGTCATTATCTTGTGAGGATGAAGCCATAACTGAAAACACAGAAGCATCTGTATCAGCTTGCAGCATTGTATTTATTAAGTTTCCCATTCCCTGGAGGTCTATCGTTGTGTTGGCAATAAAGAAGGGATGTACAGTATAAAAGCAGCTAAGCATTTCTTCTCCGTGTGCAACAGACAGAAGGTTGTGGACATATCCAGTGAGGAGGAGGCAGAGCTCAACCCAACATCCATTCCTGAGCGCCCGCCGCCGCCGCCGGCAGAAAGCCACACCACCAACACACACTCGTACAAGAAGTCCCTCCGCTTATCCTCGGACCAGATAGTAAGACAGCTTTGCTCTCGGCAGAGGTCATTTAGTGTTCTTCCTGAATCCTGCTCATATAGACCTGACCTCTTGTCTGTTTGCTTTTGACAGGCCAGTCTGAAGTTAAGAGAAGGACCCAACGATGTGATATTCAGCATCACCACTCAGTACCAGGGCACGTGCCGCTGCGAGGGCACCATCTATCTGTGGAACTGGGATGACAAGATTGTCATTTCGGACATCGATGGAACCATTACCAAGTAAATGAATCATCTGCAGTTAAAGGAGATACAAAACAGTTCTAGGAGTGTTGTGTATGTCAACAAATAAGTAGGAATGATATACTGTACATGACTAGGCAATCACGAGAGCTCAGAGATTAAGATTAGGCAGGTACAGACTGAACTCGTCATCTCTCTCCTTACCCTGTAGGTCAGATGTGTTTGGACAGATTCTTCCTCAGCTGGGCAAAGACTGGACCCATCAGGGCATTGCAAAGCTCTACCACACCATACATCAGTAAGACTGCCTTCCACACACACACACACACACACACACACACACACACACACACACACACACACATACACACACACACATACACACACACACACACACACACACACACACACGCACACACACACACACACACACACACACACACACACATTTAGCCCTTATTCATCTCCACAACCTCAAGACCTTTCATTTGTTTCCACAAGCTCAAGTGTGCAAAGCTGTTTCCAACATGGAGTCACAACTGGAAATAAATTAGTAATGTGTGTTTGCTTTCTGTTGCAGGAATGGCTATAAGTTCCTGTACTGCTCAGCGCGGGCCATTGGCATGGCGGGCATGACCAGGGGCTATCTGCACTGGGTCAACGACCGAGGCACCATCCTGCCACGCGGCCCTCTCATGCTTTCACCCAGCAGTCTCTTCTCAGCCTTTCACAGGTCTGTGGACACACACACACACACACACACACACACACACACACACACACACCTCAGATAAAACACACTGCATGCCATATCCAAAACTCGCAGATAGATACAGTAGATAGATAGATACGATAGATTGTTTATAGTGAAAAATAAAAAAGATTGTTTATAGTGAAAAATAAAAAAGATTGTTTATAGTGAAAAATCACAATTGTGAAATGATTCAGTGTTTTTAGATGATTCTGTGTGTTTCCTTCCTCAGAGAAGTGATTGAGAAGAAGCCGGAGAAGTTCAAGATTGAATGCCTCACAGATATCAAAAACCTCTTCCCTCATGACACACAGCCTTTTTATGCAGCGTTTGGAAACCGAGCTAATGTGAGTCTCACACATTCATACATATTCATATGTGTCATACATTTTGTCATTCATTCACACACTCACTTGTTCACACACTCTCTCATTCACTCTCTTGGATGTAAAGAGGCCGCAGTCCTCCTCAGCTCAACTGATTCCTCTTTCTTGTGTCTGTCTGTCTGTCTTGTCTTAGGATGTGTTTGCCTATAAACATGTCAGGGTTCCTGTCTGTCGCATCTTCACAGTCAACCCTAAAGGAGAGCTCACCCAAGAACAGAGCAAAAGCAATAAAACCTCGTAAGTAGACACAAGTCAGTAAAACTTCAAATGCACATCCACTGTCAAGTACATTGGTGTGGTGTCTATTTGCCTATAACTTCATGCCTTCTGTTGTGTTGCAGGTACAGCCGACTCAGTGAACTTGTGGATCATGTGTTTCCACTGCTAAGCAAAGAGGAGACGTCTGCCTTCCCTCATCCTGAATTCAGCTCCTTCTGTTTCTGGAGACAGCCAATAGCAGCGCTGTGTCTGGAGGAGCTACTCTGAGACAGCCAATAGCAGCGCTGTGTCTGGAGGAGCTACTCTGAGACAGCCAATAGCAGCGCTGTGACTGGAGGAGCTTCTCTGAGACAGCCTATCACAGCGCTGTGTCTGAGCAGAGCACACAGCATTAGAAAGCCCATCCAACTCAGGCTGGCCCTGGGCCGGGTGAACTGACCTGCTTGCCATAGCAGAAAAAGGGCACTTTCAATAATAAGCTTATTTAAATACTTTCCCATTTAAAGTATATGTAAATAGCTGTTTTTAAATGTGAAACATTTGAAGAAGAAAAAAAAGAAAACAACCTCCAAACCCCATCAGTTTGTGGCACCTGTAGAGACACTTTGGGGAGATTCTGTGCAGCAGCTGTTTATTTGTCTTATTACAAGACAAGAAGGAATTCATTGTTGGCTGAATTATTATGGTGTGTTGTTGAGTGAGTATGTAACTCTTCTGTCATATCCTGTAGGGAGGAGTAGAAGTTGCTGCTTTTTGCGCCTTATTGTTGTTGTTGGAAGCGATACTCAGGGCACAGATACACAGTCTTAGGGAGATGAACCAGCCCTTTGACAACTGTGTCTGTGTGTCATGTTAGTGTGTGTGTTTGTGTGTGTGCGCTGCATGCACTGGGTTAACAGCATTGCAGCATGCTGTTGCTGTGGTGCACTATGGCCGTGTTTATTGCACTGAAGACTGACACCCTCTCCCCTCTGACCTGCTATGCAGAGCCCATAGAGCGCTGCTTATCAATGCACAATCACAACCACAGTATTTTTTTTAAGCACTCATTTCAGGTATGGAATGTATTTCTTGAGTTGGAGCACTGACATTTTCCTGAATTATTAGTTCGAATCAAATCAAAGATTTACAGTGCAGTACTACTACTGTCATTAGATGTGTCTGTATTTCAACAGATGCGTTTGTTTCCAGTAAGCCTACATTTCTGTATGAAAGGAAACAACAGTTCATATGTTGAACTGGACAATGATCTAGGCCATCCTGTTGTTTACTTAGATCCACTACTTGAGCTCTTCTGAATGCCTTTCTCCTTTACAGAATATGCCTGTTTGGTTTGAATGTATTTTGAATCATGTTTTCATTGTCTGTACATTTTGTTAGTAAAAAGGAAACAAACAACAAATTGCTTTCCTCTCCTTTTAAAGACAAAATTACAAGCTGTTGAACTACAAGCTGGTAGGTCCTACCAATGGACTTCACATGTGCATTATTAGAAAGAAAGTGAATTTAAGATTTGTTTTAAATGTTACTACCCATCTATTTCCAGTCAGAAAAAAAGGATTATGATAGAATAGAATGTTATAGAATCTCGGAATGTTCAGGTGTGATCGTATTCCATCGTTCCAGACATCTATGACACCTTTATGACACCTGGGAAGGTTCGAGATTTCGAAACAATGTCGCCAAATTCTTCCCTTTGGCTTTAGCCTACACACTTTAGCGCGGTACTGAGTTGATTTGGACAAGTTATCGACAGGGGTGTCCTAGTAGTTTATAGCCATTTTGGCTGCATTCGCAGTGCCTATGGCCAAGAAAATGGGTGTTCATGCTGGTGTTCCCATTGAGATACTATCAGCAGCACAAGCCATCGTTGAGAATGTTGTTAAGGAATCCGTGCTTATTTTCACCTCGGAACTACGCGCACACAAACCGTGTCGAAGCTCCATATTGAGAAATGCATCTGCTGCTGACTGTGGAAAGTCCTCACCTGCGTCGCCAGGCCCCAGAATCAGTTGGGCAACTGAGCTCAGTGATGGATCGGAGCGCAGCTGGAATCAGTCTTCGCCTGGCAGCGCAGACTCATTCCCATTCGCTGTACATCCGAGATGTGAAACTCTTATTCGTGAGGACAGGAATTTGACTTCAGGAGTCCATACATACAAAGCCCCAGAGAAGGAGAAGCCGACCGAGCGATTTGTTCGGGTGCCGTCTCCTCTGTCTGGAGACGCAGATCGCTCAGCGTCCGTGTCACCTGTCCCCGTGGATATGAAATCTGGTGTGAGTGGACAAGACAAAGCAACTTCTGCGCCGGAAAGGTCAAAGAAGGTTAGCGACCCTGCGCCGTCCCTGCGACAGCGACTTCAGAGTGCACTTTCCAAGGTTGAACTGCCTGTTAAAGGCATTTTGTTTTTGGAGACATTAGCCTGCCAGATTTCTATTTATTAGACTTACTTTTTTTAAACAAATGTCAACTTTTAGGGATTGATTAACTTAATCTATCATCTATAAAATTTAAGACATAAGAGCTTACTGTCGACTATTTCACAGGACACTGGGGATGGTGGATGCTGCATGCTTTCCTAGATGACAGCGCTGTGTTCGACCCACTATCATACAATTTTTTTTATGTTTTGTTTTGCAGCTTAGTCAATATGCGAATATTAGTAAATGAAAACAATAAAGATGTTCTTCTCTCTGATGCACGATTTTTTTCTCTCCTCTATCATCTTTGAAAAATGCGAAAACTCGAATTGTTCCAAAGTATCTTAAGTAGGCCTACACTGTGACTATGATTCTGAAACGGTTGTTCTTACTGCAATCAGTTAATCAGTAAATCAGCTCCAGCATTCACGAATGTATATGAGTACACACGGTACGTATTTGAAAATGGGCCTACAATAATCATAATTTGGTCCTGGCAAGCTTTAGTGCCA
Source organism: Sardinella longiceps (assembly GCA_027497455.2). Taxonomy (NCBI): domain Eukaryota; kingdom Metazoa; phylum Chordata; class Actinopteri; order Clupeiformes; family Clupeidae; genus Sardinella; species Sardinella longiceps. Next base: position 20,495,466 of record JAODXP020000027.1, read on the forward strand.
TAACCTTCCGACATTGACACCACCAAGAAAATCCAGTTGCCACTTTGGTCAGATAATCTCTGATTTTATTAATAATTAATCTTTAGAAAATTCTTCACTGCTCAGACAGTCTTTTGAATGCACAAAATAACGAACCAGAAATAAAAACCTTATGAATGACATAAACAGAGAAATATATCCCTTCTCTCAGCACAAAGTAGGCCTATTGTTTGAAGACAATGATTTGGAGTGTTTGGTATGTAATGTCCATAAAGTTATATTTCATTTTAGATGTATTTTTTTGGTTAGATGATAGAGCACAGTATTTTCAGAACATATTTACATGTTTAATGTGACAAACTGTTGGTTCTTTGGTTTTTCTTCAATGTGATGCTGTTACATAGAAAACTGTGAGTGAAAACTGCTGCAGAAGTCCTGTTTGTTTGAGAATGGTCCTGATGTTGGGAATGGTCCTGATGTAAGTCATCATCTCTTTGCTGCTGTTGGATAAAGCAGCACTGCACTAAAGGAGGAGACTATCTCACTGGACGCTGAGATGGCTAGTTTGCCTGATGTCATCACCAGCCCCACCCTATCACCTCTCTTCAG
>JAODXP020000027.1:20501053-20588553 GCA_027497455.2 Sardinella longiceps
AAAAACAAGCTTGTGTAAACACATAAAAACACAACACAAACACAAACACACACACACACACACGCACATAAGCAAAGGCCTAGGCAGGAAGGAAGGTAGAGTCGATGCGGAGGCCACACTGAGGCATTGCTGATTGAACAATAGTCTTTTTAAAACACACAGCTTACATGTGGCTCCAATCACACACTACAGGGAACAGGGAACAAGGTTACCCTTGAGATGATGCACACACACACACACACACACACACACACACACACACACACACACACACACACACAGTATATACAGTACAAGCAAGCACACAAGCATGCACACACACACACACACACACACACACACACACACACACACACACACACAACCCCAAACATGCATTAACACAGCACACACATAACACACACATACACTCACACACACACACACACACACACACACACACACACACACACACACACACACACACACACGTGCGCATACACATGCCCACCTTCCGAACCAACTCACAGTATCCTTTCTGGGTGAGTGAGGGACCAGCAGTGGGGCTTGACTTGCGTTAGCAACTAACAGATGGGGCACAGCTGCGGCTGGTAAAACCGCACTAATGAGAATGTCTGCTGGTCCAGACACACACACACACACACACACACACACACACACACACACACACACACACACAAACACAGAGGAAGGACAGGACATGGGCCTGATCTTTGGGCAAAGGGACAGATTTCATGACTTTTTTGATAAATCAAAAGAATAAAAAAGAACAAGAGACAAACAAACAGACAAAGAAACTCACTCACCTGTTTGTACAGGTGTGTTTGTGGTCTGCTCCCAGGTGTTCTGAAGTGCGTGCGTGTGCTTGTAGAGGGCGTGGAGGTCTCGTGTGTGTGAGCGCAGCGTGCCGTTCATCTGCTTGACGCAAGTCCAAAGGCCCGTCACGTGCTTGTTGAGGCCGTCTTTGATCCGGCTCAGACTGGAGGACAGCGGCTCCAGCCTCCCACACACCCCCTCCACCCCGGCCACCCGTCCGTCCACCCCTGCCCAGGCCAGCTCCAGCGTGGTCAGCCTCTGCTCCAGCTCCCCACCGGGCTGCCCAGCCTCCACGGGTCCAGTTCTACCTACAGGCCTGCAGCTGGCGCTCAAGAGCTCTAGCTCCTCGGCATGCTGGGACATGGAGTCGTTGAGCGCAGAGACGGAACTCTCCAGGCCTTCCACCCGTTGCGTGAGTGCTAGCACCTTAAGGCAACACGGCGGTGCTTGTTTGGAGTCTGTAGTGGCGTTGAGGGCGTCCCCCAGGCTGTGGATGAGGTGGCGCTGGTCCGTGAGTTCCCTCCTCAGCTCCTCCAGAGCCGTGCTGTTCCCCAGAGCCTCCTGCTGTCTCTCCCGCCGCAGCTTCTCCTCCAGGAAGAGACTGTGCACCTCCGCACTCCGCTCCGCCAGCCCCACCCTCCCCTCCAGCTCCACCCCGCTCTCCTCCACCCGCCTCAGGGTGGCATTCTGACGCTCAAGGGCACCCATCAGCTCCCGCTGGGCCTCTTCTATCTTGGCGAGCCGGGTGTGGAGCTCACCGTCGTTGTGAACGCCGGCCTGAGGAGGAGACTTTGAGTCCGCACTGCTGCTCTCGCCCCCTAGGGAGGTGCGGAGGTCCTGGATCTCCTTTCGGAGGTCAGCCTCCTTGGAATCCATCAGCTCGGCCAGGCTGAGGTAGGAGTTCTCCTGCTCCTCGCACTGCTCGCTCACCGACATCAGCTTGTACTCGCACGAGTTCTTCAGGTCCGACATCTTGATTTCCATGCCCTCCATCAGCTCAGCTCGCAGAGCCGAGATCTGGCTGTCCACGTAGTCTTTTAGACAACACTGATTGGCCGAGTCAGAAGTGGGGGGCGGGTCTAGTACATCTTGGCTCGAGTCGGTTGGCTGACGCTGCTGTGCATCTTGCTTGGCTTGCTGGAGCTGCTCCTGTAGGTCCTTGATGACCAGTGTGTTGGCACTGAGTGTGTCTGAGAGGTCATTGACCTGAGTCTGGAGCTGCTCCATCATAGATGTGGCGAGAGGGTCTGGGGTGGCGGCGGGCAGGACGATGCTCTCTGTGCCCGCTCCCAGAGCGCTGGCAGGCTGCCGTGGCACATTACCCATCATGCTCAGGAAGATCTTGCTGGCGTCCTCCTGCAGGTCCTGCCGCAGGTTGGCGTTCATGCCCGTCATGGCCGCCTGCAGGTCCAACAGGCTCTGAGAGAGACGCTGCACCTCATCCTCCAGCTGCCGCACCCGCCGGTTGTCAGTGGGTGCCCCCTGGCCTCCTCCGCTGCCCCCTCCGCCCTGCAGCCACGGGTGACTGGGCTGAGGCCTCCGCTGAGGTGAGTCTCCCCAGGTAGGAAGAGTGTCCACCTGGCCCCAGTCCTCTCCAGCCAGAGCCTCCAGCTTCTCAGGGCCTGAGCATAGCACAGGATGAAAGCAAAGGCATTGAGCTAAATCTCACATTCAAACATTATAGACACACAAGCTCAAAACACCAAATGATTTTTGCATTATCAGGAATGAATTGTGGGGTCAGGTTAGCCTAGAAATGTAGACATACAGTAGCGGTAACAAATTGTTTTGGTCAGCGAATACGTTTATAGCGATGAGCCATTGGGAACTGTGATATTCAGTCCTTTGTGGCAGGAGACCAATGACAATTGACAATTCCCTAAGTGGGCAGGAAGTCATTGAGTGGGCTTAACCATCGCTTGAATCGGCTTGTTTATTGCTGTGATTGGTTGTAGCCGATTGTCGCCAGTGTACATTACATGTTATAGTCTGTCAGTCTAGGATCATGTGATTAAAAATTAGATTATTTCCCATGTAAATGTATATTTTATACACTTTAATGTGAAATTAACACTTTTAATCTTGCACATTCTTACCCAGCACGCTCTGTTCCTGTTGCGGGACATGTGCTGGGATTGGGTGCACTTCTCTGGGCGGGGCTGGGAAGTCCTTGAGCTCCATGCAGTCATAGCCCTGATAGCCTGGACAACACCGCCACTCCAGCTCAGTCACCTCCTTGTAGCCAATCTTATACATGGGCCGCAGGTGAGTGCGATATCTGAACACAGTGACACAATCATTACACTTCCGAAGCACGTCTTTAGTTTTACCATAGTGCACTACATGACTGAAAATTGATAGATTTTTTCAATGAAAAGAAACAATACCCACAGATCTCCTCTCTTGTAATGGACATAAGAATCTATTGCATGCTTGAGTGACATCACACTAACAATAAGATGATGTGAGTGTAGAAGAGCACACAGTGGCTAGGTACAGTAAGACTACTGCCAGGGAGCTGACCAGTTGAAGGAAACAAGCACTGGCCAAGCGTGAGGAGGTTGCTTTCCATAGAGGCACATGGGAAATGTTTGGAAGAACTGGGAACATGTCCGAACTCTCTTTTTGCAGATGTGTTCATGTCCCCTCTTTCAAATGACTCTGAAATCCAAACACCAGCCTTGGGAGAGCCCAGTGACATAATTATGATCCTCGTAACTCATTATGATTTAATCCAGCTCATGCCAGACATCTGGACCGCAGCTTCACTGGATGACCCAAAGTGGGTACCTCTCTCTCTCTGTATTCACTATAGAGGATACAGTCTGCCAGAATCAGAGTGCCGTGAAATTCAGTCCACAGTTTTGAGTTTTCCTCTTTGTGAGAGCAAGTCTGGAGGGTGCTGACAGCAGCTCAGTGGCCTGTGGCCATGGCTATGCATGAGGTGGGCCCATGAACTGGGAACATAAACATGCAGAGACACACATGCAACAGTGCGCATGGAGACTGTGCCTCAGCGGAGAGAGAGAGAGAGCACATTCCATAGCTCATAAAGACATCAAGTCTCATTACAGCACCACTTAAAGACTCATTTATCAGAGCCATCAATACTATCTGTTTCTACATCTCTTTCAGGAACTAGCCCTCCATAAAAAAGAGCCTTATCTGGACATCTCCTCACAGCCAAAGATCAGAAGGGCTGGAAAAGTCCTACAGCCCTCTTTCCCCAAAGGTCAATTGGAGCAAAAACGGAAAAGATGACCAGACACTAGAAAAAATATCTGGACATTACAGTATGTTAATGTCAAAGGATTTTAAGTTATCCTTAATTCATACACAAAAAGTCATATTTCTTGCATATTTACCAATAGAATGTGTAAAGAGATTTGACAGTCTATTTACAAATTAAAGGATATGTTTTCATTTAGATATGACTCAGAGCACAGTCATCATAATTCAAGAGTTTTACAGGAGCATCACTCATTTATTTGATCACAAGGCTCCACCAAAACATCTGCACCACTGCCTCCTTGACCAATAAATTCATACACAGAGTTCTCCAAATTCCCACCCTGTTCTCTGTGGCTTTTTTCCCGCGGGACACTTACATCACACGTTGCGCGCAGTCAGGTTGGTGGATCGGGCATGGAGCAAGCTCTGGTTCCACAACGCTCTCCGTAGCTCCAAGCACAGCACATGTTACATTCTTGTGTACCACATATGCACACCAGTTTCTAGAGTCAAATGTCAGTTATGGTCATTAGTCAATTGTGGTCAAAAGACAAATGGACATGAAGTCCATGTTGCAAGTTTCAATATTTTAGAGACAGACATTCCACAATCAAAAGTAATGAAGTTTGTCTGAAAGTCTGAAAAAAAATGAACTAATCACCCAAAGACTAATTCAAATGCAATCAACTACACATTATGTGATAAAAATCTAAGTAAAGGATAGTCTTTAATTGATTATGAAATGAAAGAAAGATTACTTACTTATTTCTCTGACGTTGAGCCGAGCCAGAATATGCAGTGCCTTGAAAAATATTATACCTTGATGGGGTTCCATAAATAAAAGGGATGTTTAACTGTAGGTAAATAAGAGTCAGAATATACACGAAGTCAGTAAAACCGGACTTCATCTTTTATATTTAAATCTTCTAGTATAGCAGATGTGCGCAAATTTCTCCTACTGCTCTTGCGCAACAAGGAGCTGCTGGACTGGTGAAAGCGTCGCCTCGAGTGATGAGGTTGGCAAAGCTGGGACGTTCAAGACCCCACCGCGTCACCTCGCCTCACCAACCCCCGCCCCGAGAGCAGAGCAACTTTTACAAGGTTTTTTTTTTTTTTTTTTTTTTAACTCCTACGTGCTGTTATTGAGCTTCATCCATTTCTCACTTTTGGCTTGTCCATAAAGACATCTGCGCAGCTTTTCGTTTGGCTTCTCGCCTCTGTATTGATACGAAAAATACGAGTCTCAGGATAATTAGTTAATTACGTTAACCTGTACTAATAACAAAATTAACATGCTCATTTACCTGGAAAAACTCTTAAAACCCAAGAATAGGTATTATGTCATAAATAACGCCTAAAACTCTCCTCGAAAATTTTTATAAGTTGTTCACATCTATTAGGGCAAAATGTCAACTTACAGTAGTGCCTTCAGGACGTGAATGTCCGTTTGGGAGAATTAAGAGCGCGCGGGGGCGCACATTAACAGATTGCTATAGATGACTCCGAATTAAACTTTGAACACGTGTATGTGAAATGGTGCGACTACAATGTAGTGTCTCTACCAATCTGTACTAAAATTGAGTCCATGAAGCTCAGAATGCAGGCTGCCGAGGCAAGTTTATATTACTTCAGGTGGCAAAACTGCCGCGTAATGGCTACATTCTACTGTTCATAATATGGACTAAATTAAACTCTTTAGAAAGGAAATCGTTGTTTTGGGCACGAAATACTACAGTCCTTAAATACCGAGTATTCCCTGTGTGATAAATTGATGTTCATGCTGATGATGAAACTGCAGTGTTAATCATGTAACTGCGTAGACAGGGTGGACAGGAGTTATAAGACAAGACACATTTTGAAAAGATACAAATTCTTCCTTTATTACTGTTCATCAGGGAAAGAAACTGTGTCCAGTCCAGACATTACAGCAGCTTTTTGAATCCAATAATATTACAACATATTTTCTCTTCTCTGAATACAAATAAATTTGAACAGTAACAAGGAAAACAAGGTCAAGCTCTTTCTTAGAAAGCACTGTAACAAATGTTTCATAAAATTAAACATTAAATACTAAAATTAATAAGATATTGACTAAATAACCAATAAAATCAGTTTTAAACATTAACATTCATTCTTCATTTTGAGGGCAGAGCATCCTTCTCAATCTGTAGAGAAAAGTGAGAATAATCACACAGATAGTTAGTCACCACACCATTGGAAACACATCATAGGAGCAGTTGTGAGTTGAGTAGGTTTGTGACTCAACGGTGGTTGTTACCAAGCAGTCTGCAGGGTTTGAGACGCGCTCTCTTGGACGGTGGTCTGGATGGCTCTCCTGCTTCTGTGGGGGTCTGGGGCTGGGGCGGAGGCTGGGGCCGTTTCACAGCAGAACCAAGCGGGGTGGTGCGCACAGGTGTGCTTGCTGTGGGGAAAGAAAGAATTTAACATGAGTGAGTTTGTAGCGACTGTTCTCTCCCTTACCACAATCATGATGTGATGACATACATGAGAGCCTCTACACACATACAGTACAGAGGCTCACGTTGTCTGTCTAACATAAATGATCATGTTTGGGACGTGACTGACAGCATACCGAGTTTCTTCTCAATGTCCTGCAGCTCTTTCCTCTGCTCCTTGAGCTCCAGCTCCTTCTGGCGCATCTCAGGGCTCTGCATGTACTCCACATGGGCCTCGTAGTCTCCCTGCACCGCCTGACTCTTCTCCAGAGCACCGCGGTACTGCTGCAGCAGCTCTGTACACACACACACACACACACACACTAACTCAACTCTGATGCAGCTCACCATATGGGAGTGTGCATGGGGGCCAGAAATGGAGCTGCTCTGGCCAAGTCTGACTGCATTACTGCATGTGTCGGGTAATGAGTGGGATATTTTTGCCCAGACTGGCGGCCCCTCCCTCCCTCCCTCAGACACTGACCTATGTGGCGGCTGGCCGCGTGGTACTCTTTGGGGAGGGGGGCTCCAAACACCTGGCCCCGCATCCTCTCAATGGAAGGAGCCTTGTTCTGCAGGCCGCCAAACTTGCCATTGCTGCGGATACGGTCCCCTTGCCTTGTCAACAGGGTGGGACACTGGATCCTGCTCTGCACCACCTGACACACACACACACACACACAAGGGCAGACAAGACAAATATCACCCTAGGGGTAGGACACACACGCACACACACGCAAACGCACAAACACACGCACACACACACACAGAACTACCCTACTACTGCCCTGACTTTTAGCTCTTCATTAAGCTTACAATGGCCTGAATTGCTTGAATGGAATGGATGAGATTTATTCCAGTTGCATAGGGACCAAATATCCAAATAATTTTACAAAGATAACATCTGCAATTGTATGATAGTCCCCTAATTACAAAATCATTTTAAGTCCAAGGAGCTTATATTGGTGGTTACCTTCTATTCTATATATTTACAACACAATACGTCTTATTTGAATGGTCCAAATGCACATTGAAAAGCTGATGGCATTAATGGCTGTTGTAATATTCCATATCAGTACAAGCATGAGGACTGTGACTCATGTAATTCCTGTTGATGCCAAAGAGGTTTGTCCCAAAGCCATTTCTGTTAAAGAAGGGGATGTTCTATTGGCAAATGCTCACTGACTGACAGATAGATGTTGAGAGTGACTGACACTGGTGTAAACTAAGAGTGATGTGGAGATTAAAGTAAAACTGATCAATCATTTCACAAAGCCTGATGAAACTGATGAAAAGCTGACATCTCTTCCCAGACGCAGAGCCTTTCCTGACGCACACTCACTCACCCCCTTTCGATAATGGTTGGCAGAGTCCAGGTCATCGATTAGAATGGTGTCCCCCAGGAGGCTTCCAAACACTGGGATCACAACAAGGGGAACAAACACAACAAACACAGGAAATAAAAAACACTTGAATAGCATTTGTCCAGAGCCAAAAAGATGCTGGGCCAGTCAAAAATGTCAGGCTGCTCAGTGGTGCCAGCTGTGTGTGTGTGTGTGTGTGTGTGTGTGTGTGTGTGTGTGTGTGTGTGTGTGTGTGTGTGTGTGTGTGTGTGTGTGTGTGTGTTTGAAGGCCATGAGCTCATAGGGAGAGCAAAGTCAGAAATAATGAGCTGGTGTCCCACAGCAGCATGAGGAGGGACTAGTGGCTCTGTCCATGCTGATGTATGGGAGTGTGAGTTTAGCATGCATGAATATGAGCGCTGTAAGCTCAAAGCTGCTCGTTAGGGCTGCTGTAAATGGCTGGATGTGGGCCAGCTTTTGATGCAGTAGCTGGGACCCCCTTTGGAAGGCAGCCCCTAATCACCAACCCCCATCCTGTGCCCACTAGAACCCCCCCCCCAGTAACCAGCCCCTGCCTGCCTGCCTGCCTCACTCACTCGCTCACTGGGGGTCCCATCTGGAAGTGCTTACGGAACAACAGATCAGAGCCGAGCAGGAGAGGGAGAGAGAGTAAGAGGAGGAGAGAGGGATATATGACTCAGAGCCTCAGAGTGAGTCCAACTCATACACTCACACATACACGCCCATGAAGCACTTACTCAACACCCACACAGATGCACGTGCACACACACACACACACAGTACAAGAAATGCAGATTAAATGCAGACTAACGTAGAGTAAATTTTACAAGTTTCTTGGTGAGATCACTTCCCTGCAGGGTTAAATAGTGTCACACAGACTTGCAGGCAACGCTGCCAGGGATGGACAGAGCAACCGTAGAGACTTCAACATTAGTGCATTAAGCTACAGTACGCTTATCTGTTTCTAGGGGAGAGGAGTGTGAGGACTGTTGGCCACAGTGGCCGTTTGAATACGGTGTGCTGCAGACCACATCACTGGTCTTTTAATATTTCTAATATCCTCTGTCAAATGTTTCCTTAAGTTTCCATCGGCATGATGTATCTCTAGACCTCCCGACTTTCCAGCCTTTTACGATGAGGAGATTGAGCAGATCAAAAGGACACTTAATTTGGTATGATTGGGAGTTGGTTGCGAGCACAGAACGGTTGAGCTATTGGGTTTTTAATACTAACCATAGAATGGACCGCTTAGGATAACATCAAACATCCTTCATTCAGGAAGGTGGAGTCAACTGAAAGATCTTTCAAATCAGTCACCCAAGTACGATGTTTTAGTCATCATTTCCATTACTTTCTCAAAACTGCACTGTACTCTAGAATATTGCTTTTGCATAGATACCTATAGTGTATAGACTAAGGTGTAGGCTATATTACAGAAAAAAGGAATACTGAGTATCAGAATTCAATCTAAATAGACACTGATGTGAATGACCAATAATTGACAATAGTCTATCCTATATTCTCTAAGGCAGGGGTGTCAAACTCATTTTGGTTCAGGGGCCGCATACAACCAAATGTGATCTCAAGTGGGCCGGACTAGTAAAATCATCGCAAAATATCCTAAATCTTAATTTAGGCTTACTCCAGAATTGAAGGATGTTAAATGTTGGGGAGTTAAAGTCGTAGCTTAATACATGATGCAAAGATTTGTTTAGGCCTACACAATGAATTCAGTACCACTTAATGTATTGTTTATTACTATTATTATTATTATTATTATTATTAGTAGTAGTAGTAGTAGTAGTAGTAGTAAATTATTTTTATTGTTCTGAACTGTATTTGGATCACTCGGCCTTTGTGCTTGTTGCCCACTAAAACAATATCAACAAGCAGATGAAAGAGAAAAAAAATAGAATGTTAAGAACACTGATGGCCCATTTTTCATTTTTAAACAACATGTAAACGTTTACTTATGGTGCCAAAACACAATTCTTGCATCTTCTGAATAACTGTAATAACATTTGAAAATACTCCACACGTCTTCTTATTCAAACGGAGCAGTGGGTGGGGTTTGGCGATAAAGTCGTGCATAAAACTCTGTGCTTGCCTCGACGATAGCCAATTGCGCCCGCGCTCCCCCACTGCTGGCTTGAGATTCACGTCTCCGTATCATTCCGCGCATTTGGCATATTTTGGCCTTCATCAGAGCATCAATATCAGGTTTCAAACCTGCGCTCGAACTCCTGCAGCAGTTCTGTGATTTTATTTTGTATTCATCCAAATAAGGTTGGCTTGCACGCATTGTTGCGAGAAGTGAGAAATGAGAGGTGTCATCGCTGGAGAGCTACGTCTCCTACAGTGACAGCTTTAACTTGAAGGCGCATATTGTTGTAAAACTGCATGGCTACTCTTTGGTGACCCTGCAACGTTGTGTTAAGATTACTCAGATGCTGTCAATGACAGATCCCTATCAGATTCAGGACATTCCAATTCTCCTACTGACCTGCCCTTTTCCATGAATTGGCCATTTTACCCGCGTAATTCAAAGAAGCTTGAGTACGGCACCTTGGCTTAATAACCGCACTTCAGTGTGGTATGGTAAGACAACCGTAATATCACTGACAAAACAGTCAAACTGACGTGCTCGGATGAAATTTACACCCCCAGTGGTGACGAATTGCAGCATTCTCAGTATTCCTTTTTCCTGTAATATAGCCTCTTGATCAATGTGTTACATTACATGTTGGTCATTCCACGTCAATTCAACCGGAGCCCGCGCACAAAATGGACACAGTAAAAATGGCTGTAACATGGAAAGTATACATCTTACATTCAAATAAATTTACAGTGTTTCTCTTAAGTACCATGGGTACATTTGGTGATTTTTTCAGGTTTTTTGAGACCTACAGTAAGTGCGCGGGCTCCGGTTGAACTGACGTGGAATGACCCATGTGTATATCCTCAAAGCTATATTGGCCTCTCGTCTAGACGCTCTCTCCCCTGTCCTTGGAATATATTGCTCTGTAATCATAAATGTTTTTCTGTATGCACGTTATAATATCGTCATATCATGTTGATTGCTTTATTAAATACCAAATGTGCAAATCATGATGCTTCACTTTCTGGAAAATGCATTCTGGTTTTTCTGGTTGAGTTAACATTTTTACAGGGTGAGAATAGGCATCCTACTGCAACTTATCATTACCACCAGGACCATAAATCTTTGGCACTTCTAGAACCCCATGTTGAAGTGGTACTTACCCATCTGGCATTTGTCTGCGTGCTGCGGGAAGATGAGCAAGTCTCGGGCGAAAACAGGATTTCCCACTGGAGTGAAAATATTCATGCCATTTCTGATGTGGGGCAACGGCCTGGGGGACAACAAAACCAAAGAGTGACAACTTATGACAAAATAACATCTGCAAACAATCTAATGGACGCCAGCAGCAATGGGCTTCAGCATTAAGGAGAAGACAAACGTTCCGAGGCTTTCAGCAGCTTACAAAAACATCGGCTCAGAGGGCTAGTTTTAATCATGGAATAAACTGGAAAATATGTGTTTTATGTGTACTTCACACAGCAAGCATGCAAACTATTACTATTAAAAACAATGTGTGTCTAAGAGTGTGCATTTGTCTACCTTGTAGAAACTTTCCAGAACACGGTCTCCAGAGGCATGACCTGCTGTTTGCCATGCGTGTCGTCATAGATTTTCCGTGCTGCTGCCGTCGTCACGGTTACCACACAGTCCATGTCACCTAGGAGGTGCCAGGAGATGACTTTCGCAGCATCATCATCCTCCACCTTGGCCAGTTGGGCAACCTAGGGAAAGGGAAAGTGGTTGCACTGGGGCTTAATACTACAAATCCCATATCTAAGACAAGTTTCACTTTCACATGACTTTATGAAGACAATATCTGTGCTTTCTACTACAGTAGACTAAAAGTACTGCAAGTATGGACCTCTTCATTCGGGATTCATCACTGACTCCATAGCGTAACCCTGTAGCATAGCCCGTCTTTGTGACTGGGGTACATCACCATTTGGGGAAATGGTTTTCCACCTCCCCCTGAGTTAAACAACTATGTTATACCTTTTTCCAGTACATCCAGACGCTCACAGAGTCTGACAGTGGTACTTCAGCTCCAGCCTAGCATAAATCATGAGGGGAGGTGGAAAATGACTGCATTTCCCCAAATGGTGGCGTATCCCGTTACGTTTCACTGCTCCAGTTGGGAAAAGCTCTGGTTTGGTCTGTCAGTACAGAGAGAAACTGCCATCTGCTCAAGCCCAGGTCAAGCCTATATAGCCTGGGGCCGACCACTAAAGGCCTCTCATTACAATGAGCAGGAGTATGAAAGAGAGTGCAGAGAATCAGAAAAGACAGGCCAACAGGGGCAGGGGTGGCCTGCTCATCAATCAACATCATCTGATTGTAGCTTTTCACTTATCAATTCTTACACCTCTGTCCTTTAATAGAGTTCCTCAATGGACACTTATGGGAGTGAGGGTTCACGCTGGCGCCACACACACACACACACACACACACACACACACACACAGTCACACACACACACACACACAGTCACACACACAGACACACCTTTCCTAGCACATCAGGGCTGGTTCTGAAGGGGTCAGCTATGCTGCACGTCCGACGTGGCTGCTTCTTGATGTTCTCCATCTCTGCTCTCTTCTGACTGATCAGAGCCTCAATCGCAGACATCTAGAGAGAGAAAAGCACTTGGTTGGTGAGTGTGTATCTATGTGTGTGTGTGTGTGTGTGTGTGTGTGTGTGTCCACTTACAGTAATTAATGTGCCACCAAGGCCGCCTTTATGGAGCTCAGATTTAAGCTGCTTTTCTTTGCCTTGAGCAAGCTGAAGCTGACCTAAGAAACAAACAATGCACTTATTAAAACACAACAATCTGTCAGTTTAAAAAGGAATTACATTTTTTTTCATTTTCATTTTCATTACCACTTCATTTGTCTTGAAACTCTAGTGGAGAAAATGACGTACCTCTTAACTCTGTGATGAGCTGGTTGTTGGTGTCAAACAGACTGCGGTAAGCCTCAATGGACATGGAGAGGCAGTCCTTCTTCTTGGTCAGGGCTGACATCTGCCTCTGATTCTCCACATCTAGAGTGCCCCACCAAACACACTCATCACAAACACATCCACTGCTCTCGCCTCACACAGCACTTAGAGTGACTTCACGTCCCACAACTGGGCACAGGCTCTTGGACTCGGCCAAATGGAGAAATCACTCTTGTGGTTCCACGAGTGGGTCTACTGTAGCTCAGAGGGTCACTGGGTCTGCACAGGCCTGTGTGTGTGTGTGTGTGTGTGTGTGTGGGTGTCCATTGCGTTAAGTGCATGTGACTCACCGTTGTAAAAGCGGAAGGGCAGCTCAAAGGGTGTCAGCTCCAGAATGTCTGCCTTGAAGATTAATATGTACTCCGTTCCATCACGGCCAGGGCTGTTCTCTGCTAGAGCCAGATTCTACAACAGAGGACAACACATTTGTAACCAGACTAGTCACTTATTTCATAATGCTGTATGAATACTACAGCTTATCTGCACCATGTACCTTAATAAGGGCTTCTCCATCCTTTAGCTTGTAGGAGGCAGTGGAGGTTTTGCCCTCAAACAGAGGGAGGTCTTTCTGGCTGCAGCCGGAGGGGCTCTTCAACGAAACACACACCTGCCCATTACAGCCTTCACCTGCTGGGTTATTGTACTCATCCTGCATCCGGCAAAGAGAACACACACACACACACACACACACACACACACACACACACACACGCTTAACTTGAGATAATGTACAACCTCATTTCATAAAGGGCACAAAAATCGAGCTGTTAAGTGTATCCAGTTGAGTGATTTTTCTATGGCCCTTGTGCCAAAGTGGTTTGCCATAATTGATGGGCATTGGGCATGTCAGTGGGAGAGCTTACAGTCCTCATCTCCTAAACGACAGCAAATGTGAACCCCATTAATCTGGGCGTGTGCATTAGTGTGTGCTTCTGGAGCCACGACTGTCACGGGTGCTATTGGGCATGTCAGCAGAGGAGCTCACAGCAATGACCGCAGGACCTGCAATACTTTCCCTCCCACAAGCAGCTCCAAGCACAGGAAATTAGAGCAGATGTGTTAAACTGTGGGGTGAGTCATGGTTCAGTGTCTGTATACCATCATGCTCCAGCACAGACACTGGATGCAGGCCCAGTCATATGGCACACGTGCATGTTGCACACTCATTTCCACTGGGCATCAGAGAGGAGTGGAGCGGAGAACATTCAAGCTCACCATGATCTTGAGACACAGACTGTCCACTAGCGTGCGATCGGCCCGGGCGCTGCTGTTGGAGACCACAGGGGTGGCGGGTGGAGCGTCAGGGACCAGCTTTATGGCCTTACTGGGGACCACACTGAGGATGTGCTGGGGAGAGAGGGTTAGGGGGTTCACATGGGTTGCTAACACAACATTCCCATCATATTCCGTTTACATGCAACACCAGGACCTAGATCATCAAAATTCTGAAGAATCTTTTCCTTCTGTGATTTTTCTGTGAAAATTCTAATGTCAAAAAATGCGATTAATGTGCCGACATGACAAGAACGTTCCCTCACTCATGTCAGATGCAGCACCCCCTTGGGGCGCAGCGACCTGATGTTGCGTCCATGAAAAGGTATTTCAGGACTGATATTAAACGGACGGACCAACCAGGAGACGCGTACGAAGCAGCGGGCGGGATTTTTGATGTAACTCATCTCTAGCAAACTTACAAAACACATCTAACAGTTATGAAAGAGACATCTATATTATGCCAGTTGAATCGAGTATTGTGGCAATTATGCTGCAGATTCTAGCGTTTATGTTTGTTTGGAACAGGTGAAAAACTAGAAATCGTGTGGGATCACGGGATGGAATCGGTAAGAGGCTGAAGTAGGATGAAAGATTTAAGTGGCTGAAGTAGGATCCAAGTACATGTAAGGATTTTTGATGACGTCCGGTCTTTTGAAAAAAAATTCTTATCAAGCAACATCAGATGCATGCGCCCAAGGGGATGCTGCATCTGACGTCAGTGAGGTTAACTAGAACGCACCTCAGAATATGATCGGTATACAGTACACCACATAGCTTATTTGGAATAGATCATCTTACTGGGGTTCTTTAGGGAAACTACGGTTAGAACGGCAGTATGAGAGAATAGTTTGCATGAGTCTAAAGACTAACCTGGTTACTCCATATGGTTTTGGTCTTGTCCACGGAGAAGGCAAACTGGACCGTGTATTTCCCCACACGCTCTGGAATTACTTTATCTCTGGGGGGAACAAAGGTTCAAAAACAAAATATGAAAATCAACACAATTCTACAAAAACACACGACCCTACTGTACGTTCAGACTGCGAGCGATGACTGTCCAAGAGTCGCCGAAAAAGTCCCAAGAAACATCGCTTGGCACAGCAACAAAAACGGCTAAGTGGGCTATGACATTAAGCATTCGAACGTTTGATCCTGCTTCTCTAACAGAGCCACACCGGAAAAATCGATATTCTGTTTGGTAGTTGCCGAACAGCATCATAGCTCATTACATAATATTAAGCAAAGTTTAACTTTCTTTCATCACTCTAGTTGGCGAAAGTTTTGTCGCCCACCACAGCTGCCGCTTTTGTTGCCAAAGTTGCCCATCTCCATACAAAGTCAATTACTTCTGTCGCTCGTGTTGCCTGCATCGTTTGCGGTTTGAACGTACAGTTATATATTGATTACATACATAATGCTATGCATATTAAAAGTGAACACTTCTTATTCCTTAAGGACAGAGTTATGAAAAACTCAGTTTGAAATAGAAAATGGCTGAGTATTCATTTATCACAAGTATTCTCAGTGTAACCTTATGCTGAATGTAGAACAAGCAGTTGAGGTTGCAAGTACCTGAAATAGAAACATTCTTCCTTTTCAGTCTTCTTTGGTTTCCCACACTTGAGGGTGGATGCCTTCACGGAGCACACACACACACACACACACACACACACACACACACACACACACACACACAGACAGAAACAGACACTTGAGGGTGGATGCCTTCACAGAGCAGACACAAACACAAAGCTTGTAAACACTTGGGTTGAGTCCTTAATAATGCTAAAGCTGAAGTCCTTTAATAAGAGACAGGGTGGGGCTGATGTACCTCAGCTGGAGGGCGCTGCCCAGTGGCCTGGCCCTTCCATAGCAGCATGGACACACCGGCCGGGTTAATGTTCCGCACCGCTCCTCCCTCCTCTGACAATACTGTTACTGTAAACACTACACACACACACACACACACACACACACACACACACACACACACACACACAAACAACACATTCTGTTGAATTGTCTCACACCCCATTACATTTAGGCATTGGCTCATCGTATAAGTCTTTACATGCAAAATG
This sequence comes from Sardinella longiceps, assembly GCA_027497455.2. Taxonomy (NCBI): domain Eukaryota; kingdom Metazoa; phylum Chordata; class Actinopteri; order Clupeiformes; family Clupeidae; genus Sardinella; species Sardinella longiceps. The sequence goes on from JAODXP020000027.1 coordinate 20,517,375, forward strand.
GTTGAACATGTTGTCATAATAGGTCAAGGACAGATGCATATAAGCAAAATAATGCATGTAAGCAAGGTGTAGGAAGACTGAACTGCAATTTCTATAGCACTGGGTGTATAGTTTTCCCAAACGACATTGTCCTATGTTCAGATTTAGCTTTTTTAGTGCTGTAGTGCTGTCTTTTCCTTTCTGTAGCACAATGACATGGTTTGTCAACAAATTGCTGTAGAAAAAGTAGCAATGTAATCTTGAATCTTCTCCATTCTATTCAAACAATCTCTCACATACACTACTAATACAACATACAATACTTATCATCAAAATGTTATATTTTATACAAGGTTTATAACCATAGTTTACACCAGAAAACTCCTCATGTGTGCACTATTACATTGACAACATGACTAAACAATTTGACTGTTATGTTCACACATGATGACACAAGAACTTTTCCCTCTGATGGACTGACATCTCTATTGACACAAATATTTAATTTTTGAGAGATGAATTAAGGATTTTGAGCAAGAGACTTGCTTTTGCAGTCAATCCATGGTGTTTTGCCATTTGTCCAAATTGTTTTGAGAAATGCACTAATTGTTTTGCAAAAAGTAAGGAAGATTCGAGAATTGTACCAAAGCGACTGAGAAAAACTGTAATACAACAGCTTCAAATCAGCTATTTAATTAGAGAAATAGAGCAAACAGACAAATATGGTAATAGTCTTAGATACTAAAATATTTTAGTACCAAACACACATACCTGGAAAATTCCCGCCTGCGGGAAGTGATGCACTGCTGTCGTAGTCCACGGCTAGTTTGACTGGCTTGCAGGGATCTGGCAGGACATTGAGCGACACGACTGGGCCAGGGATGGGCCGACTGCTCATGCTGCCCATGAACTCCATGTTATACTCCCCCCTGGCTCGCACACGCACACACACACACACACACACACACACACACACACACACACACAGACACACACAGACACACAGACACACACACACACACATAGACACACACACAAACACACAGGGAGTGTGAGGGACAACATACAGACACACACTTTCAAAGGCATTCAAAGCATTCAGAAGGCCATTCCAGGCTGCTTGGTATCTGACTCACTTTGGTGCTGTGATCTGCGTCAGTGTGAAGGTGGCCTTCCCCTCAGAGTTCACAGGCTGAGACATCACTGATGCCTTAACCTACATCACACACACACACACACACACACACACACACACACACACACACACACACACACACACACACACACACACACACACAAAAAACCATCTTTACATTACAGACACTCACAGTGGGAAAAGTATCAACAAGTACTGTACTGAAGCATGTGATGCAATCATCTATGAGGAAGCAGAGTGTCTCTCACTTTGAGCTGCGGTGACCAGCCCTTGATAGTTATGACCACCCTCTGGTCAGGGGAAGGGTTGTCCCACTCATCACAAAGCTGCAGGACAAACGGGATGTCCACTCCATGACCATTCAACACCTGCAGGGGCTACACACACACACACACACACACACACACACACACACACACACACACACACACACACACGGATCATATACATGCTTGCATTGCATTTCTGGAAGTATTTAACCTGAGCATGAGAAAGAGACAAAGCTTGTGTCCAGAGAGCCATGTGGGCTGTTTGGGTCGCTCACCATTTCTGGGCCGTCCTGGATGATGATTCTGAAAGGAGGTCCTGCACCAACTCGGATGCGAGCAAACTCCTCGTAACGCTGCCATGCAAAACGCACCTCTTTCTGCCCAGGGGCACAGTTTATAAAACGCAACCCGCTAACATACACAGACTGGGTGCTCTCCTGCAAAACAATCACACACACAAAATCACAACTACTGTACTGTATATAGAAATATCACAGACATAATTTGAGGAGAGAACTGAGAGAGGCGTAGCTGTATGGTAATAGAGAGAGAACTGGAGTACCTTCCATTTAATGTTCACAGAGGCTTTGTCTAGTCCATCAGCAGACACACTGATAGCGCTGACGGCTTCTGCAGTCAAAGCGTCTGTCTTATTGCCATACTGATCTGTCATCTCTAAATCTGGAAGAGGAGACAGGCAAAACTCATTGAGTATATAATAAAGGGGGACTTTAATAATAAAGGCTCCATTGTGCTGATTTGTAGATATTTGACATTAATGAGGGCAGAGGTTCCAGGGTCAGACTCACTGATGTTTCCTGCTAGAACCTCTCCCAGTCTGACGGACGTGTCACTCAGCGTCACCTTCAGGCATTCTGGAACATCAGGGCGAGGCCTACATGTGCATGAATGCAAACACACACACACACACACACACACACACACACACACACACACACACACACACACACACACACACACACACAATAAAAATCACAATAAAAATGAATCAGTGGGTGAGGCTGGACTAAAGAAAGAACAAGTGAGAATCACAGAAATGCCCTTTGACAGTGAGCAAAGTTACACTACATGCCGTGACTATTCGGGTTTTAAACAGAATAATGGCGATATTGATTGAATCGGAATAAGGAGTTTACTTGCACGCAAACCGGATATTGCCAATATTCCGTTTGAAACAGCAATAGTCCCTGTATGTAACTGTGCTCATGGTGACCGTTCACCATTAGCACACTGGCTGTGGTTTCCAAGTGGATACAACAGGGTGCATCATGTGGATACAATTCCAGCAGCAGAATTGTCATTAGAGGGGCACGGATAAGCCACTCACACAATGATGAAGGAGGTCTCCACTGAGGGTTGGCCCTGGAATGCCACCTGGTAGAACTGCTCGCCCTGGGCCAGCGTGGGCACGCACACAGAGGGCAGCTGCCCCTTGGCCACCTCCGCACCCTTCAGGTTGGCACTCCAGTTCACCTGCGGAGGTGTGGAAACCAATCATTAGCCAGCAGCTGCAACCAACCAACACACACAGACTGAGGAGGACACCTCTTTATGAAGCCAGATGGACTCAACTCAAATGTTTATCAACAACTTTACAGAGATGACCCTGGTGTGTGTGTGGGGGTTGAGGATCCCAAAATAGAGCAAACTGATTTTTTTTTTTTTTAAAATAATGATGGCATCTGGTAGGCAAATGGCTCAAGGACATGTAGCTTGTTTTGCAGAGCTCAGAGAGCTAGAGCTAGAGTACAGTATGTGTGGACCCAGATGGGGAGGAAAAGGGAGGGGAAGCACCTGTGCCAGTGGTTAACTAACTGTGGAATGTTCATTCAGACAAGATCAGCACAGTATGAGTTACTGCAGTGAAATGACACAAAGAAGCCCAAGACTCTGCTTCCAAAGATCATTTCCATCCCACACACTGACTTGCTGAGAACAGTTAGTAGGCTACACATCCACACCCATACCCACAACTCCAACCTTAATTTTCTGTGCCAGCTCTGGAGTGATGGAGATCTCGGTCTCTCCCTCGTCGTAGAGTCTGTAGAAGAGGCTGCCCAAGGTGTCGCCGGCGGTCCAGTCGATGCGCTCCAGATTCATGATGACCATAGGAGCGTCGCCATGGGCCTCCACCCTGTACACCTCCACACGCGACACACTGCGACTGGGCAGCACACACAGCTCCCGCTCCACGCACGCCACTCCCTGGTGATTCTACACACACACACACACACACACACACACACACACACACACACACACACACACACACACACACACACACACACACACACACACACACACACACGTGGGTGAGATCATGTGTCTATAAAAGTGTTGCTGGATGCAGTGGGAGCTAGCTAAAGAGCCCTGAGGGCCAGCAGACACCTACAGGGAGGTCGAACTTGGCGGTGATGCGCCGTTGAGCCCTGATGTTGTTCAGCTGGAGGGGTTTCCCCAGCAGCTCTCCCACCCCTGTGTTACTGCAGTCCACCGCCTGCAGCGGCACCTCGGGCACGCCAACAAACTGCCAGGGAAAACACACAAACACACACACACACACACACACACACACACACACACACACACACACACACAGACAAATTAATGCCATCGAACACTCTAGAAAACTCACGCGCACATATCCTGACTTTAACCATGTGACTGTTTTTGAACTATAGCACCACAACCGACACCCACACATAATTCACATGCCCTCCCATAATTCACATGCTTATAGCCCATTTCCTTTCACATAACTCTGTGCAGTAAGTGCTTTTGGATAGGCCATCTTTATTCTCAATGTGACATAGTAGTGACTTAAACAGCCGAGCCTTCACAAGCGTGCCAAGTATGACAACACAGCTTCATACGTTCCATAAACATAGCAAATGACTCCATCTTTTTTATTTTTCCTAAAACACAATGGCGTGGGCAGTATTACTGATGCAATATTTTGGAATTGTTCCTAATCTGAAATAATCCCTCTCTGGAAATAAAATGGCCAAACTGAGGGAATCTGACATGATCCATATGTTTTTGAAAATGCATTCAGTCATGTGTGCTATTGATCATGATGAGTAACCAAAAAGTGAGCATCTGTGCGTTTGAGTGCATAAACATGACTGAGTACTCATTACTACATAGTGGGAGAGGACATCATTTTTTCTAAAGCCTCTCTAGATGTTGTCGTTCCACTGTTACCTGGCAGCGCACTAAGAGCTTGGAATGTGTGGTGATGTTTCCAGCCTCGTCGTGCACCTCCACCTTGAAGCCCACTGCTGTTCTGTTCTCCACGGTGATGAGCTCCTGGTCTGGGAGCACCCGCAGAGTGTGGGGAAGACCTGAGAGAGAGGAGCACAGAACTCACTTTACAGCACACAGCAGATCACTGTCTATGCATCACTGTCTCTCTACACAGATGAGTAAGATGCTACTGAGAGTGCTGTATTGTATGTCTGTGTGGTTTAGACACAAGCACTCATGTCCTCACCTGGGAGCATGTTGATCTGTATGGACTGTGAGGCATGACTGAGGCCCTCTAATACAACCTTCAGTGTGTGAACCTGCAGGACAACAAACACACTCCATTCACTAACGGCTCATTTCAGTAAGACAAGCAGCAGACAAGTGGGTGTGTGGGCCCTCACCTTGACTTTTAATGTGCCTCGGGCTCTTACACCTTTGATGGTGAAAGTAGTTCCATTGACTGCAGTGCCTTCATGAGTCACCTCCAGCGTGCTGAAACACACACACACACACACACACACACACACACGCACGCACGCACGCACGAGCAGTAGAGTAGTCCAGTTCCATAGTTATGTGCTGTGCATTCTTTGTGTAAGACACATAAGTATCCAGTTCCAGTGGTGTCAGGCTGACAGAGGTAACAGTAGAGACGCAGAGAGAGAGAGAGAGAGAGAGAGAGAGAGAATAAATGGTGTATACCTGCATTCCAGTTTAGGCTTTAGGTCAGGCGGTGGTCGGGCTGGGTGTCCAAACTCATCTCTGAGCTCCAGTGAGAGGGAGAAGGGCACCCCCACCTGGACAGCAGTGGACAGAGCGCTCACTGAGAAGCTCTCTGCAGCCCCCTCTGGGAGGACAGACGGAGAGAGGGAGAGACAGAGTGGAATCAGATGTGAAGCACGGGGGACATAATCAGCTCAACAGCTGACAGTGACTCGACCAGTACAACTTGTTACTTTGGTGCTACTTAGTACAGCTGTTGGGCACATATGCTCTGTGATGACAATACACATCTAAAAAAGAAAACGTGAGTATTGTTTTGACAGGTGGACTAGGCCCATGGGAGACTGGAGAAGCACACACATGACTGTAAGTGTACTCAGCAGAGTAGAGGGGAAGGGAGGAAAGAAGCTCTGATAAAATGTGTAACCCAAGGTCACTCACAGCATTCTTAGCATTTACTGGTTGCCACATAGAGACAAAACCGGCATTCAGGGTTGTTGCCTCCGCCAAGGAGGTTATGTTTTCGCTGGCATCTGTGTGTCTGTCTACAAAATACTCAAAGTACTGCACGGATATGGATGAAATTTTTGGACAACGTGTATTGGGCCAAGAACAACTGATTCAATTTTTTTGGTGATCGATGATCCAGAACACCATCTCGAATTTATATTGTGTGTGTGACCACACTGCCTTGGCAGAGGTCTGACAAAACTAGAAAAGCCCTCTGAGAACGCAATTAAACCTCCTGAAGGTCAAAGAATACTTGAAAAAATATGTGGAGTACATCTAATGACTGCTTTGTGCTCCAAATTCGCAGACAGACAAATTGAGATGAGTTCTGAATAAGGACCACTGTACTGTATGTCCCAGCAACTATGTACAGTATGTGGTTCACGAAGCAGTGGCAGCAGCAAGTACCTGTCAGGGTGAAGTTTAGAGTAAAGTGAGGCAGCTGCTTCCCCGCCCACACACTGGCGTTGGTCTCATTGAGTATGGTCTGCAGATAGAGTGTGTACTTGCCCAGCTTGTTCAGATTCTCTGCAAAAACACAATCAGGAATTGTTCTGCTTAATACACAAAACATGTGCTTTCTTTGAAACTATTTGTTCTTTTGAAGGCAATGAAAACAATGCTTACCCATCTTTCGGAACCAGTAATCCCACTTAGCGGAGTACATTCCAATGTGAGAGTTGGTCTGGATGTCTCCTTTGGGGGCTGAGAACAGTGACACAAATGTCAGCACCCATGTCAGAGTTTTTACTGTTCATAATCACAGTTAATCACAGCTTTGCTATCTCATGTGCCACTCATCAGCAAATCATCCAAGTGGAGCTGCACAGTGAAAGGCTGATAAAAAAGAGAGAGATCCACTCACAGTGCCAAATGACTTTGAGCTCCATGAGAAACTTGCGTCCCGCTGTGTTACTGGCCAAAGGTAGTCTGGAGATGGACTCGCCTTTCTTATTCAGGATCTCTACTTGGATCGGTCCTGTTAGACACACACACCCACAGAAATAAAAGACAAACAAACAGTGCTCAAAATTTATTTTATGAAATGTTAATATCTAGGATTAACAGCCACAGACAGATAAACTGAAACACCAGCCATTCAATCATGAATCATCATTTTTGATCTGAAAACTACAAACTAAATTCAAAATTTAACAGCATTTGGCTGGTGGCTGGTGACAATTTTGTCCCCTGCCAAGAAACAGAGGGAGAAAGAAAAGAGAGAGAAGTATTTGAGCTTACCCAATGGGGTGCCGACAGGCTTGGTTCCATAGTCACACCATGGATTGGCTTCTGGCCAGGTGACCTTCAATTCCGTGGGCAGTCTGAGCAAAAAGAGGAGCATTATTAGCATGATGCAGAGTGATGTTACACAAACAACACAAACACATCAGCTCATTTCTAACAGCATAATACTCACTTGGCCAATTCATCTTCTATGTTTTTCTTGATGGTGGCTGCAGTGGCCTGCCTGTCAATCTTGAAAATGGGAATGGTTCGAACTTCATCATACAGCTCCTTTGGTTGCTATGGGATCACAGACAAGCGCACAAATGAGCAGAGGTATTTCCATCGTGGCAGAACACACATCTAAACAGGTCTACTGTATATTCCTGAGTGTTTGTGGTGCTTTTCCTCACCATGGCGATTTGTACGTAGCCGCCCGTGGCAAAGACATCACCGTCGTGGTCTCCATACAGCAGGAACTCCTTTATGGTGCCAAACAACACGGGCAGAGTCTTCACGGACTTCACCTACAGCGCACACACAGGGAGTAAACAAGTTAGCTCTTGGCACGTTTACAATGATGTCTGGTGTGAAGACACAGAGAGCCTGAGACTAATGACTATTGGTTTATGCTCTGCACTGCCTTTAAGAAACAACAATAGAGTTTAGGTCAGCTGGACACTCTTTGGTCAATAGAAGCAAATAGTATATAGTAATATAGTAAAATTGCAATGTAATGCTACTGTTGTCAATGCATCTCTGCATCTGCTTTGTATTATTTTTTAAAGGCAATGCTCTCTGCTCCAAGAACTATGGCTGATTTATCCACCAACACCCACATACAGTACATCCTTACGAGACCGTACTTCTTACCCTGCAAGGTCACCCTCCAACACTCCACCCCTCTGAGACCAGAAGCAATAAAACAGGAAGAGACAAGAAGTGATATTTGTGCACAGCAGCAGCAGCAGCACATGTTGCTCTTTAAGCTCACAATGTGCTGAAGCGGCAGAAATGAAATGGGAGCTGCATAAAATAAATCATTTGCCCAGCATGGCCCCGAGCTGAACCGGTTTTCCACGTACACTTGGAGCTGGCACACACTTTCATTATCTCTAGTCTGCCACTGCTCGCATAATGGACAGTGGCGACATAAGAAAAGTGTCACTCAAGGTTAATACGCACATACTTGTGGGAAAAAGGACATTTCTGAGGAAACTTCCTTGGCAGTCAAGTGCCTGTTGTGTAGTATTGTGTATGTGTGCAGTGGTGTTAATATGCCACTACTTTCTCTAAGGGCAAGAGTCACTTGAGGACACTTGGGGAGGGAGCTCACATATTGGCCTGCTTTGTAGATCTTGCCGTCCCATCGAATGGAGCTGAATCGTGCCCAGGGATGCTGGAGCCGTTTGGTGCTGACGTCTGTCCGGGTGGTCACACCGAGAAATCCCATGAATTTGATCTGTTGGTACACATACAGTATAATGCGCATCAAGAAACAACACACAAAATGAAATGGGAAAAAGAGTACATGAAGCAGGCACTGCATGGCACAGACAGTAGTCAGTTCAGTGCATTTCTTTGGATCTCAAAGGTATGAGGAAATGTGCTTCAAGGTCGCTGTGTGTTTTAATTAGAGCGGGCAGCAGCAGAGTTCACGCACTCCCACACACCTGCTTATCATACTGCTCATGACATTCCTTCAGCCAAGTAGTGAACTCCCGCTGAATCTTTACTCTTTGGTCCTGAGGAGTAGAGAAGAGGCACAAACTGAGACAACTGAACTTAAAACACAACATCAGGCTCTTGAAACATCCAAGAGTCGGCTGACAGCTAAATCTGTAGGGCTAATGGTGTTGCTATGTGCTAGTGGGCAATGTGTACTTGAAAGGGTTTATGTCTGAGGGTTACCTGGTTATTGATGACGCGGGTGAAGATGGTCTCTCTGTCTCTGAGCTGGAGCTCCAGGTCCATGAAGGTGAGCTTGTTGGTGCTGACAGGGAAGCAGTCGTTGGTGAACAGGACACCTGAGATCCGATTGTAGCACTCGGCTGGAATCGCTCCGGCCTTCTTAGGACATGCACACCACTCGAACCTGTGCCAAACAAGCACACACTGTGTCAAACTCACACTAACCCAGACATACACACACAGGGGTTTGGGTATTAATATCAGTCACTTACTCAGATACAGTGGTGTATGGAATCAGCCTGCCGTTCCAGAAACACTCAAAAATAGGCCTCTTGCCTCGTCCCTCTGGGTTCAACACTAAACATTCATCATCTTCTTCATCGGCTGGGCCTACAAACACACACACACACACACACACACACACACACACACACACACACACACACACAGTTACAAAATGTCTTTCACTGGTGCCGCATTCAAGTAAAAGTCAGCCAAGTATTATCTGCTGAATTTCTTTTATACTCCACTGGCTTTCCATTGATATAGCCATTCCTATCATTACAACAGACTGTCAATAAATCTTTATTTGACGGAGATCATGGGCCAACACTTCAACATTACATGATACTCGCAACGGAAATAAACAAGATTAACCATTGACCCATCAAAGTTTGCCCAACACCCTGAGAAACAGGCCAAGGCCCAGCCCCAGTGCAGCACTGTGGTAGCTGCTTACGGTGTGTGGATACAGCAGACAGATGAAGCATTAAGCCAGCCGCACACCGGTTCCGACAGCATTGCGGAGCACTTTCGAATCCGACAATTTTGCCTAGCACCTAGCACAGTAGCCGTGAAATTAACATTGTATGTCAATGGGCGGCTCGACAAATAGACTTGAATCGTATTCACAACCGACGGCGAAGAGTTCGGCGCTGGTGTGCGGGGTTACATTGAAAACAATGGAATCGAATGCTGGAAGCGGAGTGCTCCGCACTGTGTCGGAAGCGGTGTGCGGAGCCCTTTACTGTGTGTGGATACAGCAGACAGATGAAGCATTACTGTGTGTGGATACAGCAGACAGATAAAGCATTACTGTGTGTGGATACAGCAGACAAATGAAGCATTACTGTGTGTGGATACAGCAGGCAGATAAAGCATTACTGTGTGTGTGGATAAAGCATGCTGGCACGTCACCTGTGCAGGTGTAGGGGTCCTGGGGGTAGGTCTCCCGGTCATACAGGAAGGGGTGGTACCTGATGAGCCCCTCCACTGCGGCCTCTCCGTGGGCCTGGGCCCGGAACTCAAAGGATGCGGCGCTGGAGTTGATGTACAGTGTCTGCATATCGTTGTCCACCTGCCGCAGGTTCACACTGCGTGGCTGTTTACCAGCCTTCTCCACCAGGGAGATCTAATAAGGAGAGGAATACAAAAGTAAGAAGAAAAAAAAGAGTAATGGAGAAGACATATGATACCAACAGTCAAGATGATGTGCAATTCTGACAAAAGTGCAATTTTCATGATTTCTATAGATTAACACATTTCATGTAAAGCTTCCAAAAACAAATGATTTAGACTATTGCTTATTCAACTGCATTATTTCAACTTGATTGTCATTGGTTTGATTTCTGGACACTGTGCATGCAGCTCACGCAGAAGGGAATTACAAAACAATTAAACATATCCCAATAATCTTTCCACCATTTCCACATACTCGGATATTACCTGAATGTCAACATTTGACGCGCTTGGAATATTCTTAGCAGAGGGTCTCGTATCATTTCCATGGATGCCATGGACATAATAATGATAGATGTGGCTGTGGGAAATAAGGAGAAAGGTATCAGTTGAACTGATTCTTTAAAGACACATCAAACACAGTGAGTCATGATTGGCCTGGGGTCTGTGTGTTTGGTGAGCACAGATGTGTGTGTGTGTGTCCAAATGAGTGTGTTCAAGTACAGTGCGGTACTCTATGCACGAGTGTGTGCCTGTGCGACTCACGCCAGCTCTCTGGTCCACAACTGAAAGTGTTGCTTGAGGTAGGTGATGTGGTCTGACTGGATGCCAGTGATGACCACCGCAGTGAAACTCTCTTTGCCCTCCTCTTCAGAAATGAGTGCTTTCAGAAACAGCTCCTCCTCCCCCACTACATGGGCACTGTCACCTGGCTGAGAGGGAACACAACATACACGGCTGGAACTTGAGTGCATTTCCTAAACAAACAACATTAACAATTCTCAGTTGAAAATACATCTGAGTTTCCATTTTGTTCCGTTTCTTCTTGATTGACAGACAATCAGTGCAACTTTTTCACTGACTAAACTTTTTGCTCATTTAGTCTTAGTTATCTTTCGTTTAGTCTTTCATGTTTCCAAAAGATACAATTTCAGCAATACATTTTTATTAAAGAATAACTCTATAACTTGATAATTATCTACCTACAAATCTACTGCACTGCTACATGCAGACAAATTTTGTCAAATATCCAACATGACATTAAGCAAATGTAATCCATGTAGGCCTTCAGTGCCATAGCTATTCTGAAAGAGCAAAGTTCACTCTTGTCTATTTTTCTCCACTTTTTGGGGACTTCATTTGTCTAATGTTCTGTTCGATGGATTAAAAGACCACATTGACATGTCAATATGATCATGTGACATATCAATGTCAATTATTTACAACGCACTTTACAAACAACAAGCTTGTGTAAAGAGAGAAAGAAAGAAATACATCATAGAGAAAAAGAAACTTCACTCAGTATAACTTAATGAACTTAATTAACTCCGCCAAGGAGGTTATGTCTGAGGTCATCACATCTGCTTGGAGATTCTTTGTCTATAACATTCCTCAAGATTTGGAATATCTTTAACATATTAACTGATCGTTTCATCTTTTTTTTTCTTTACCTTTCTGTTCCTGATGACCCCACAGTAAATGTCCTCCTTGTTGCGCTCCTTTCGCTCAAAGTCCTCTTTGGACATGACAAACTCGTGCACATCCGGTGAGGCTGCGGGCTTGGTGATTATCTGAAAGTGTGGATCAGTATGAGAATTAAAACCCCTAATAGCCCTTATGCAGTACAAATGTCCAGTATCCAGTGCACACACGTCTAATACTGTATGTCTGTAGACTGTGATGACGGCTCACCCGTGCAGACTGGCCTATGTAGAACACTGCCTGCTTCCCTCCAACACCAAAGAACGAGATGTCGCTGTTGAGGCTCCGAGGTACTGGAGCAGGTCGCACATACCCCGAGTGATCACTAGTTACACACACACACACACACACGCACACACACACACACAAAGTACATATACAGCACATGCTCCAAGCAGGTAATACTGTGGTACTGATAGGATGTTGGGGAGTATGTGACCTCTTAGCAAGCAGTTGTCATAAAATGAAACAAATCCGTGTTACTTAGGCCAAGATATCAAAGGTCAGCAGCAAGGCTATAGGCCATATTTCTACGTCAAAACAAATCGCGATCCTGTGAGTCTGAAGAGACTACAAGCAAATTACAAACAAGAGACTACAAACAAAACCTCCTGTGCAACATAGCCACAATTTTTACAAACAAAACGATATGCATGTTAAGCCCAAAATGTTTACATGTTTAAAAATGTTTAAAAATGTTTACATACAGCATTTTATGCAGGCTGTGACCTGATTTGCTCTGCGCTCGCAAAAGCCCAACGAGCCAGCAAAACCAAAGACATGGAACAACACAGAACAAATGCAAATGCAAACAAACAGTTAACACTGAGTCGACGGCACCATTAATCTTATGGTTTCGATGGATTTTGGTTCAGGTGACTTAATGTAAAGTGCTTTTTTCCCATTTGGGTTTGGTCTGTGTTGTTCCAAATTCTTTCATTCCCCTCGCTGTCTACAGCAGTGAGCAAGCTAGTGCAACAGGGCTATGACTAAGTGACGCCTAACTAGATTTGATCAAACCAGCAGAAACTACATTCTGCATTACCTCATGACCTGTGTTAGTCTTACCTGTGGAAGGCACTGTTGTCTCGATTAAACTTGGACAGTCTGTATACGGCCCAGTTGTTCAGCTGCTTCGAGGTCATCCCACAGCCATTATCCAGTACCACCACTGCATGTTTACCCTGGGTTTCATCAAACAACTAAGAGAGAGGAGGAATGTAAAAAAACAGATCACAAAGTACCTTAATTTTTGGTCTAAATCTATGGAATCTATGGCAGTTAGTAGACTTACCAGACGAATATCAATGGTCCGGAGTCCTTCTTTTTTGGCTGTGGCTGACAGGGAATTGTCAACAAGCTCTGCAAAAGCGTATGCTACAAAGACAAAGACAATTTGAATGACCTTCTAATATGCTCACTTCTTTAAATACAAGGATAGAAAGAAATTGCTATAGATATTGTTTGACATTAAATAGAATTGGGAGGAGGGAGAGTGTTGGGCAGTGCATGGAGTAATGTGGGTAGAACAGGGTTCAGACACTCTGGAAAACACTAGGGAAAACAGAGTTTTAACACTGATGTGATGTTTCATGTCGGTTTTCAGATTTCCAGTTGGCTATCTATTTCTTGGACCTGTTTGTGACCACCTTCCTTGGCTGTCTTTGATGATGTGTAAACTAAATCATTTTCTCAGTAGGAGATAGAGGGCACACCCGGTTTTATTAGTACCCAGGTGTGTGTAAAACTCCTGGCAGTGGGTTGCACATGGGTCATCAACACCTTGAGCCAAGCCACACCTTTGGAGCGGGCACCACTGTCTGTCGCGTTCACACTGGTTTGTTCACCCCCATCCCCCAATGTAGTAGCCTAGGCCTACCACACCGGCACACTCCACATACTAACAGATGCATCAATCTGCCTTTGAGGGCTTGTGTATCAGGGTCCACACACACATACTGTAAGTTACACACGACAGAAAGGGATCCTTATCACTGTAGGTCTAATCCAAAGGCTAAAAAAGATAATGCACAGTGATCAATCATAAAGGGACAAATTTTAATTGTAGTGGGGTAAAGGATTATGCTCATTGAGTGGGTGGAATATAACAAGAAAATACTTCAGTTCAGATATAGTAATTCAGCGGACCCCCTGTAGTACCTCCGCAGACCCCCCTGTTGAAGACCTCTGACCTAGACAAGTGTGAAACCATGGACCACAGTGGCAGAAATATAAGTGTTTAACAGAAAAGTGGTCAGAGTGAAAACACATTCAGTCAAATATATAATCCCCTGACTTTTCCATGACATTCTCTTACAAAACCGCAAAATTTCCATAACCTTCACAAGCAATAAGCCCAAAAAGGTCGTTCCATGCTGTGAATAGAGGACAGCTGAAGGGTGTGCACAAAGTGAGTGGCACAAATTGTTAATTTTGGTCGACAATTCCTGGTATATCGAAATACCATGCAAAGTGAAACTGGAGATGCCCTTGAGATAAACAAGTAACAGATTATAGAACTGAACATGTCTGGTGAAGGGCAGGACTGGTGTAAACAGCATATTGTGCAGTTGGGTGGGTTTAGTGAGTGGGCCTGGGAAAAATGTAATGCTTATAAAGAGGTATGGAGAATGAGCAAAAGCTGAACACGGTTCATTCTTACGCAGAGACTTTTGTCCCTCGCTGGCGTAGTACTCATACATGCCACTCTGCACCAGTGTGTAGTAGTGGGGCACATATTTGATGTGCTCTTGGGTCGCAGCTGGCAACTCCTGGTCTGCAGTGCGCAGAAGCTGCAGGGTTATTCCATCATCCAATTCATCTGAAATTACATATTTGACATCACACATAAATTCCACATTTGCAACAGTGTCAAATTTATGCACTATTGTCATTTATATGTACTATATGTATAACTATAATATTGTTAAACATGCTGAACATTAGCTTAATACCAAATAAATGGAAAGAGCAAAATGCCAGCTACTCACCAAATATAGTAGTATCAATTACTCTTCTGTCAGTTGTCGTCAACACAAAGGTTTCTTTCTCAGATATGGAGAAGGCCTAAAGCACAGACACAGCACAGAGCACAAGACACACCTTCAAAAGACCAGAACCAAGTGGACAACCCATCTGGTAAAGTAGATAACCAATCTGTAGCCTAGGCTACATTACAGTCAAATATAAAAGCATACTTTATTGTGATCCTAGATTATGCCATCAGTACTAACGCCATCAGGCCTGTGTCACACTCATCCCCAAACTCTTGCTCTCTTACTGCAAGTGTTTCTCAAATGCAACTTCCCACATATCTCTTAAGGTTTTTCATGAGCATCTCTGAAGTTATTTTAAAGGTATTCAAAATAATTAAAACAATTTCTCCAGCAAACAACAATTTCTGAAGCAACAAATAGGGGAATAACGTTAGGATCCATCAACTAACTTAATACTGGCCATCCACAGTGAACGCTTGCCTCATAATACAGGATTCTGCCTGGTTGCTACCATGTGTTACGATATTAGTTCACGTGATGCTGTGGGTTAACGTTACTGTGGTGAAAGGGATGTAACATGTTTTCATATCAATAAATTTACGTACTAACGTTAACCTTCTCGTAATTATCCCCTTAGCTAACGTTAGTCAGCATTGGAAAAGCCCCGCCACCCACGTTACCACAAGTTAGCCAGTATGCCTCCTCTTGTACACGATTTAACCCTATCTCTCACGTTATTTGGTAAACTTAACAACGCCCAATATAAACTTAGTCTCATCCAAACTAAACTAAATTATCTCTGAGCTCTTTTAGATTGCTCACTATGTTTATATCAATACAGAGCGAACATGACATGCCCAAACATATGCCCATTTCAATCAAGTTAAGTTAGCCATAGGTGGCTAACTAGCCAAGTTAACGTTACCTTTGATACATCCTCAAGAAACCCTTCCAAGTTTTTGCTTGTGGCATCCACGATTTGCTCGGTGACATGCTGATTCTCGGGACGGCAATCAAAAACTCTCATTCCCCTCTGAGAAGTCGTTGACAGTTCTGAAGAACTGTTAGTTTGACATAGTTTAGGACCCGCCGTTTTGGTTGGAGACCGCATCTCCGCCATGATTCTTCTTCCCTCCTTCTCTGCTGTGCTGTGTGTGTGCGGATGCTGAGGACTCGTTTGCTAAGCCAGCTAGCGACAGCTATCCATTCCCGTCTCAGTTTATTGACATCGTTAGCTCATGTTACGACAAACCACCGCTGACAGCTGACAATTTCTGCCACATAATCCAGTGACAAATTAGTAACAAGTTTAACAAACCATCTACATGCAAAATAAACGTTTTTTGTTTATCTATATCCTCATATTGTCATGAGGTAAAGTGAAGCTAAAACAACTTCAATGAAAATGTATTAACCTTACACTTTCGTATCTAAGTATCTGCAAAGCAAAGGCGCCAAGGGAATTGAAGTGTGTGTTGTCTGGTTGCCGCAAATTTTCAAGATAAGTCAACTGTCTCGCGAGCCACCACCACAGCCACTACTTGCTCCACGCGCAGATGTTTACGAAGTGCTCCAGACACACCCTCCTTGTAGCAAGCTACGTCATTTGTGCGCCACGGAAAGTAGTGTGGTGGATGGTAGCAACTCGGTAGCAATTAGCTTTCTGTTATTCATTTTCTTTCAGTTATGAAAGTTTAAAATGCTGTAAATGTTTAAAACCTGTAAATGTCTGTTATAGCGTCTGATAGTAGTGGCTGGCTCTTAGACTCACAGTCTTTCATTAATGAAAATTACAGTTGTTGCCACCACGATGCTTGTGTGCGACGACAACAACCGAGTGCAACTGACATCTCTAGTGAAAAGTATCGTTTTAAAAAAGAGTTTTTTGACATCTTCATGCCATACATTGCTTCCAAGTCAAAATCAGAAAATGGGGAAACGAAAACATCAGATGATAACCTGACAGTCCTTGGTGGTGTTGAAGTACAGAAGGTGAGAACTATGATGTGCAAGTCCAAGACATTAACGTTACAAGTCCTCCAAGTCGATTGAGAGAATTTCAGAATAGGCATTTTACACACCTTGTATTGCATATGAAAGTCGGATTAGAGGGGTCCCTAAAATGAACAGAAGGTACACGGACCTCTCATGTACCACTGACATTTTTTTTACGTCCTTAGAAAAGAGGAAAGAAACGTAAACGAGAGCTAAATCAGGGTGAGCTTGATTCGCAGGTCTACCATGAAAAGGTAATGCATAGCCTACCTTATGCAATACAATTTCTTCTTTCAAGCTCATGATAAGATTTTTTCATTGTGCATGTAAATCAATTTGAACAAAACTTCTCTAACCATGACCAATACATCTTGTTAGATAAGACTACTGGTGCAAGAGGGCGCTGGATCCCTGGTCAAGGCAGGGCAATCTCTTGGATACCTCACAGGAACAGCACATCAGGGGTCCACACAGCTGACCACACCTCAGGAATGCCACCTGGCGGCCTTGTGTGATATGGCCAAATCATTGCCAATAGACAGTTCAGTGTCTCTCCAGTCAATCTGTGGAGATGAAGAGCCTGACCTGTTCTCGAGAATATCAGAGAATCCATGTGACCACAGTTGTGTGGTGAAGCTGATGGGACAGCAGTACCTGCTTCCTGCTCATTGCCGTTTTCTTCTCTCTGATATTACACGCACACAGCCCCTTGTAAACTGTGAGTATGCACTACATTTGGTTTGAATAGATAAACTCAGTGAGTGATGGACTGAAAATGCTAATATGGGTATTTTTGATGTAGGTGGGGAGAAATTTGACCTCATTGTTCTGGATCCACCTTGGGAGAACAAGTCTGTGAAGAGGAGCAGTCGGTAAGTAGGACAGATTGTTTGATGAGCAATGTATTATTTTTGAATATTTTATTTATTAAATGCTTTGGTTGTCTTTCTTGTAATACAGATAAGTTAACTGTACCAGATGTTTTCTTTTGTTTACAGATATAGCTTCCTCCCGTCCACTCAGCTCAAACAACTTCCAGTCAATCTCTTAAGTTCACCAGAGTGTCTAGTGGTTACCTGGGTAACCAACCGACCCAGACACCAGCGTTTTGTTAAAGAGGAGCTGTACCCTTCCTGGGGAGTGGAACCTCTGGCAGAGTGGCTTTGGGTCAAGGTAATTGACTCGTGAAACATGCATGGCCCCAGAAAGCATCTGTCTGAGGGGTATTATAAGAAGTTATTGAACTGGTAAACCTGGGTAGGTTAAGCTGGGGGTAGTGGTAAACTTCATAGTCCTCATTTTCTTTACGGCTCAAAGTCAAAGTACATCAGGCTACTCTCTTAGCAGATTTACCACTTTCTCTAGGTTAACTTAACCACCTACCAGGAGCATAGCCTGGTGAATGCCAAACTAAAATCACAAGTGATATTTAGTCTGGGGACCTACCTATTGCATTTCTCGTAGCGGAAGCATCGTTTACAATTGTCCATAGCCGTTTATTGGGCGCTACGAATGTCTATCATAGCGTCTGTACATACCTCGGAGCCAATACCAGAGCCACCACGTGACGTAAAATGCAATCGAGGGCCGTACAAATCCCTTTTTGTTCTGCGATTGGATACCGAAAGCAAGCGAGAAAAACGGCCATGGTCACCATGCTCCTCTGCAGAGTGAAATGAAATAAGTGCGCAAAGGAGCATGGGAATTCCCAGGCTACCAGGAGCATTCCTCTGGACAACTTTGCACACTCACTTTTGAGTAGAGGTGTTTTATAGATTTGGAGTAGATTAATCATTTTTGTTTAAAATTTGGTTGTCATGCTAACTGAATTATGTTTTTTTTTTTATTGTAGGTCACTCGGGCTGGTGACTTTGTGTTTCCTTTAGACTCTCCACATAAAAAACCCTATGAAGTTTTAGTGTTGGGGAGATACCATTGTGATGAAAGTGTCAAGACCAGGTAAAAATGGGGAATGCCAGTGTTTCTGAATATATGCATTGTATGCTTTAATACAGCTCTTGTTTTCCTCTTCCTCTAATTCCTTCAGCAGAAATGAGGTTCCTGTTCCAAATGAGCGACTGATTGTTAGTGTGCCCTCAACTCTGCATTCTCAAAAACCATCTCTAGCAGGTATTTCTCGTTGCCTTTGCACTCTTTTCACATTCTTCTTTTCTTAATTGTATGTGAGGTAAACATATGGATCAGCTCAACATTCTCATGTGCCACAAAGTAGTTTTAATTCATGCATAAAGCCTTTTGTGCCTTGCTTAACTGGCTATTTTACATGATATTTGGGTCCCTGATTTTCATCTGGTTATCAAAGTTTTCATCACATCTCATAGGCTCACAAAGTCTATTATAAATCTTTTAATGACAGAAATGATGAATGCTGTATATATCATGTAAATACTGGTAGTAGATATTGGTATGATGAATGTATAAATTGCAGCCTAAAAACACTTAGAGTTTACACTTTACCTTTATTTGACTTTCGAAGTTTGAAATGCTAAATAATCTAGGCCTTAGAATGGTCTGGGTCTGGAAATTAGTATGCAAAATGTTCATCTTGTGTCATGTGTAATACTGTTTTCTCTCCTTACTATGTAGCTGTGCTGAAGCCCTACATTAGCCCCAATCCCAAATGTCTCGAGATGTTTGCACGCAACCTCCACTCTGGCTGGACCAGCTGGGGAAATGAAGTTCTCAAGTTTCAACATATCAGCTACTTCACTAAAGACACAACAGATGAGGTTCACCCCACCAGACAGTGAATTTTCCTCAGTCTGCCAACATTAACACCGTTCAGTTAGCGCAGGACATCTATTTAGAACATTCCAGAGAGGAGCAGTCTTTATTGACCCTTTATTGGTCTGTGGGTGACCCTAACACCATACTGGCTTGCTAGAGCTACATATCAAGCATGAAATGAAAATATATTTTTTAATGTTTTTCCCGTGACCATGACACTACTTTATCATTTGCATATTAGACTTAGTAGATGGTGAACTGTGTGATCTGGAAGTCTTGTATATGTACAGTATTTTATACAATTTTGTACAATAAATATCTTGTTTCTAATCTAATCTTTTCATTGTGCATCTGACATATCTGCAATGAGCCTAGCAGAAAACACAATGATTGACTATTAGGGAAAATAGATAGTAAGTTACTAATATTATTGAAGATCGTTGTCATAAGAAGATCGTTGTCTGATTTAGGACAGTGATGGTGTGAAACCTTTGTTTCTAAAAGGAAGCATACTGATACCCCTACAACTAATGATAATATTTATGAATGTGTTAACGATAATTCTGTATTTTTCTGAGCAGCTGTGCTTGCTGGCTCTGTACATGGTTATTATGCTTGCAGAACAACAGGTGGCAGCAAAGAGGATTCTATTGCTTGTGAAGTGGGCCCAATCACATCTTGCTTTATGACCAGCCACTTAAGCCAATATTCACAGCATTCCAAGGATACGATTAAAACAACACTATGGTGTTTTTTCTGTTGTAAAACCATTGGACTAGCCACCTAAAAGACTGACAAAACCTCACAAAAGAAGATGCTAATTGATGTTTGATGTTAAGTCAGCAATGTCATGATGAAAAATGTTTCTTTTATTATGTTGTGGTTTCCTG
Organism: Sardinella longiceps; assembly: GCA_027497455.2. Taxonomy (NCBI): domain Eukaryota; kingdom Metazoa; phylum Chordata; class Actinopteri; order Clupeiformes; family Clupeidae; genus Sardinella; species Sardinella longiceps. The sequence goes on from JAODXP020000027.1 coordinate 20,537,989, forward strand.
CCCTCCACCCAAAACTGCACAGTGCATATCCTGGATTCTGATTGGAATAGCTCTTATGTTTATCCACCCTTCATACGCGATGGTACCAAATCAAATAATCTGATTCAAAGCATACCTCAAATGGAGAAAAGCTATATAGTGTCGCTTTACGAGCTTGTATTTTCTCTCTCTATTTCTTCTATATAACAGTGAATGGGATCACTTGTGATACTATGGCATAAACAGACAATGTGTAGAATGGTACTTTGTCAATTTACTGATAGCAGGTTCCAATGGAATGGCTTTCACCATGAACTCAATTGACACAGTGCAGTCTGCAGCCACCTGCCATAGTGTCACATGAAGCCTATATTCTTTCAGAGCCAAAACTAATAAAAGCAAATTTTGCTCTGCAAATGCTATACCCTGGGCCACTTTACATGGAAATATTCTCGCACAGTTTCCATTTATGTTGCCATAGGAAATTTATCTAACAGCTCAACAACAGTTTGCCAGACAGGGAATTTGTGGTTAGGCCATTTCTCCGCTGGCTCCACACACCATATGGCGCGTAGTTGAATAAAGAGGCATTTAGAAATCTAAGAAGTGGTGGGAACTAAGAATCCGAGGCACCTGCATGACTTGGACACAGCACAAGGTCTGCAGTGAAACTGCCTGCACACCAGACCCACACCACAGCCGCACTCTCTCTCTGTTTGCCAGGACACACAGTCATTTATGGCTGCACTGCTACAACATTTAAAACACACACACACACACACACACACACACACACACACACACACACACACACACACACACACACACACACACACACACACACACACACACACACACACACACACACACAGGTTTGGCACTGCAATGGGCAAAATTCCTAACTCAAAATCCAAACAACTGTCATACCTAGATGAAGCAGTGCGCATACAGATGTTAACATCGGTACCATTAAAAGAATATGGTACTACTGGTTACCATATTGTTATATTTTAGACTTTAAATTTGAAAAGGTTTATATTCTGAGGTCTGCGCTTCATGTGTCTCAGAACACATTCATTTCACTCACCAGTTTTAAATAATATTAAAGCAAATGGGAAAAAACAGAGTGGCTTCTCTTTTTTAATAAAAAAGTGCTTCCCTTTAGAGCTTAATACTGAATCACATCCATTAGAGCATTACAAAACAAAACTTTTTTAGTAACAAAACTTATAAAAACATAGCAGCATCACATTTCCTTGGCAGAAACTTGTATTTCCCTTCCTCTGGTAAAGTAACTAATACAGAGCTGTCATGTGATGCATGTAAAGTGCAAATGCTCACCCCATATTGTTTAGGCAGTAAATATTTATAATGATGTCAGAATAGCTTACATAGTATTTGAATTCTTGGCTTTAAAAGAATGTTCCCTTTCATAAATATACTTTCACTTGAGTATTCTTGTTTGACAGATGGAAAGGACAGCAATAATCTAATTAAATGCAAATATTGCACCACATTAAGTTTTACTTTAGTTTGTTTTTGCATTACCTTAGTCATCAACTTAAAAAAAATATGCAGGGAGAAAAAAACTCCATTTGTCAGTGACGAGAACGTGTCAGTGTCCTCCTATGTCCTCAGTAGAAGGCAGGGATGGTGTGTTCAATAACACAGCGCCGACAGTGTCGTCTGACCAGCCGCAGTGCCTCTGCTGGTACCTCACACTCCTGCACGTTGAGCAGCTGCAGCTCAGGGCAGTGAGTGGCCAGGAGCCGCAGGCCTCGCCCCGTCACGCTCTCACACGCCCGCAAGCTCAGCCTCCGCAGGCCCGGGCAGCTCCGCGCCAGCTGCTCCAGCCCCGAGTCCGACACCAGCGGGCACTTCCCCACATCCAGTGAGCGCAGCTTGGGGCAGCTCCGTGCCAGGTGGCCAAGACCGTGGTCCGTCAGCCCCTCACAGCCACGGGCATTCAGGTAGCGTAGCCGTGGACAGTAGCGGGCCACGTAACGCACGCCAACGTCAGTGATGCGGCAACAGTGTGCCACGCTAAGGTAGCGGAGACGGCCCTCTAGCCGTGCCACCTCCCGAAGCCCAAAGTCACCCACCAGTCGACAGTCGCTAAGGCTAAGCTCGCGGATAGCTGGGCAGTGTACTGCCAGCTGTCGGAGGGCCTCATCTGTCAGTCGCTGGCAGCGGCGCAGGTACAGGTGAGTGAGACGCGGGCAGTGGGAGGCGATGGTGCGCACACCTTCATCCTCCAGTGAGAAGCAGTCTGTCAGGTCCAGGTAGCGGATGGAGATCTGCTGGCAGTGTTGTGGAGACAGAGGAGTCATGGAGGAGTCTTGGGCCAGACTGATACAGGTAACCTTGGTGCAGCCTGACATGAGACACAGCAATCACAACATTAGCTTTATTAGCACAGAGCTCAACACAATTAGCTTTGTATTTACAGAAAGTTATACAATTTGACATAAATTTGCCTTTAAGAAGCTTTCAGTGCAAAGATTCCTCACTGAGAAGGGTCAGAGATCAAAACCACAGGTGGGCCTTCTGACTTAACACTATTAGTTGTAACACTAATAATACCACTTATACTAACACTATTAGTTGTAACACTACTAATATTACTTATACTAACACTATTAGTTGTAACACTACTAACACTACTTATTGACAGGAGGAGGCCATGGTTCCAAATGAAATTAACTGATGCCATAAAAGCAACGGGGACACTGTATGGAGTGCCGCTGGGTCAATTGGAGGACAATTTTAGCCCACAGTGCTTCAGAGAATTCAACACAGAGAGAGACCAGAAAATGCCCTTTTTTAGAGTGAAAACCACCAAACAGAGTCCACATCAGGTCTGAATAATCTTTTAGAAAATCAGGATTTATAACCATTTGCTATTTTTTTCTGCAGTATCAATATCTCTAAGGCTTGGATTTTGGGAGACATGTGGCAGGAAAGGCCCTTATTATGGTTAAAACCATTTATTTAGAGAAGGAAGTGATCCATGACAGTTAAATGTGGTCTTCAGCATGGCCGCACTTTTCGGTCTTTATGCAGGGAAGGAGTGAGAGAGATGGATTGAGCCAGAGACAGACAATTCAAGTCAAAGACACATTAACCACTGGCAGAGGAACATTAACTATAAGTTTACATTCATTTATTATACTAGATCCATTTTTCTTTGTGGTAACAATGGCAACAAATAGTACGTTTTTTTGACAAAGAAAGAGACTTCCTTTTCTTAATGACTTGGACTTTCCTTGACCATGGAATTATGGGGACTTTTCAATAATGAGGATTGCTTCTTAGCGTGTCACTCCCCTAATGACAGCAGCAGACAGACAGGCAGCCTGAATCTCTGTAAGGTTGGGAGTCAAGCTTTCAAAGCCGAGCAGGCCTTCGCCTGGGCCTCCGGGGAGCAGTACGCTGGCAGTGATTCCCTCCAGCTCTTAATGCCTTTCCCAGCTTGCTCAGGCAGAGAAAACACAAGTGCAATGAATCACAATTCGTTTTTGAAAAGGTTTCTTCTATGTGTATGCCACAGTGTGAATGTCAGTGGCAGCATTCAGGATTGAGGAGGGGGAAAAAGCACCGCTGTGATTCATTAATGATTCGTTTCATTTTGATTAGGCCATAGTGCTGGAGGTTAATGGCTGGGATGCAACAGAGTCCAGAACCCACAGCACCCACTGCTGGTCAAACAAGCCAGTAAAAGCACTCAGAAGGCTGACTTAGATACATAAGACAAGACAAGACGTAATGAAAGACTGTTTGAGCGTTTGCTCTTACCTGACACATCAAGGTGTTCTAAGTTGGGGCAGCGGGATACCACCTCGAACACGGCCTCGTCCGAGACATTGTAGCAGCCGGCCACCTCCAAACGCCTCAGCTCAGGGCAGCTTGCCGCCACGGCATGGAGGCCACGGTCAGTGAGCCGACGGCAGCCGCTGACCACCACCGTCTCCAGGGTCAGGCACACGCTGGGCGTGTCCTGGCACAGTCTGTGTGTGAGCACCCGTAGGGCCCGGTCAGCGTGGAGCTGCTCCCCTGCTAAGCGGATGGTGCTCCACAAGCGAGGGTCCCAGGCCAGGTTGTACCAGCGGCGGCAGACCCGGGCACAGCGGCACAGCTGATTGGTAGCCAGGTGGGAGAAGATCTGAAAGAGGGCAGCGTCTGGTAGGTGGTCGATGGGTGCCAGCGGATGCTGGCCCGGAGGAGGGTGCACCAGAGCCACGGTCTCCCCAGAGACAGGCGAGCTGGGACTGCTGCCATTGTGAGGGAGAATAGTTTGAGGAGTGAGGATAAGGGCTGGACTGGGGGTACTCAGGGTCCGCATGCTGAGGTCAGAATCTGAGAGAGGGAGAGAGAGAAAGAGAGAAAGAGGAAGAAAGAGGGGAGAGGGAGAGAGGACTGTTACTATACACTGACACATTTCACATTAGCAGTCTCTAACAACACAAGACTTTGGTTTCCTCCATAGCTACACGCTTTGAAAGATTTTGTCAAATAACGTCGGCTTACACAACTTTCAGAAGGCTTTCTTGTTCATAACAGAGTGGTCTGTGTTCCTGGTTGTCATGGATGTTATTAACTTGTTATAGTGAGTTTACGCAGGAGAAGTGTCAAGTTTATCTTAGGCCCACTTGTGCATCCAGCCTCCACACCTCATCACAGGGACATCTGCCCTTCAAAGAGCTCGAGTGGAACCGCTGTGGTTGCCTCTGGCTGATAGCCTGGGATTGCTCATAAACAAGCTTCTTCACAGATGGGGCTAATTGCAAAGGCTTTAGGAGCTTGTGGGGAACTGGGCTTGGTGGGCTGTGGGCGGGCGGCGGTGTGGGGGTGAGGATGAATTCAGGCATGATTAGGGTAAGCTGGATCTCATCACAGTGGCGTGCGAGGAGAATGAGGACTCCCTCTTCCAAGCCCCCAACCAGAGAGCCTTGGATGATCCTGAGGTCATTGTATGAGCCTCAAGCATCATCCACAGATACTATCAGTCTCAGAGGTTCATAGTACCCCAAAACATTCACACACACACACACACACACACACACACACACACACACACACACACACACACACACACAGACAAACACACAGAGAGAGAGAGAGAGAGAGAGAGAGAGAGAGAGAGAGAGAGAGAGAGAGAGATGAAATCTATTTGACTGAAGAATAGGGGGAGGCCAGTGTAGTGATGTCATCCCTGGATTTGGACAAAATCCCCTTGTTATGAGGTAGAGCAAGGAACTGGGAACAGCATTATTGAACTACTTATACTGCAGTCTCTCAAGAGGTAATGTGGCATGCTGATCTTAAAAAAATAGCACTTTTACTACGCTTTCTCTACTTCTCTTTCTCCACCCCCACACTTACGCACAGTACCTGGGTTGTTCAGGAACAGGTTGCGTTTTGCAAAAAAGCTACACTGTGCTAGTACTTTTGCTCTGTGAACTGAATAAATACACCAATCCCACAGAATAAATGGAAAGTCTCAACAAGAAGGAAGTGTGCAGAAGGGCCCAAGAAATGTCTTGGAGCCTCACTTAAAATGACAAAACAGCTGATTTTGCCCAGTTCATCCTGCTGCAAGCACTGTTCTTTTTTGTGCAGCTCTGGCTTCATGTCAGTACGTTTTCGTGCCACAGGCATAGGAGATCCGTCCTGGGTCTGCCTCAGAGATTTGTGGGAGCCTAGACCAGCAGACAGGTCCACTATGAAAGTTTGGCATGCAGATTTGTATTCCAGACCTGACACAGGGCTGCAATGCCTTGCGGACAGGTTATGATGACATCCACAGATGACATGGGCTTGGACTCTGTCTAGCAAGACTGCTCTCAGCCCCATAGATAGCCTACCACTCCTCAACTTCAAGAGCCATTAAGAAATGCCGGAGCGAATGATGACAATGGCACTTATTGTGGATCAGGAAGAGATCTGTGGCTGTGTTTTGTTTTTCTTGTCATCATAGGCACGGCTACATGACAAATAGTGGCATGTTAGGAAGCATTTATCAGTGCCAGCTGGGCTTTTGGTGATGTTTTTGCCTGCCTGCCTGCCTTTTAGATATATTTAAGTCCTTACTGCTGCTTTAAATTATTCAGTCATGTTAACACTAATCTCTCAAGGCCTCTAAAAAGATGTGCATTCTTTTCCTGATGGTAGATAGAAAATGCCACTTAAAAGTCAGATGCAGTCGTTTACATACTTTCCATTGAAAGTCTGTTTTGGTAATCAGTCATCTTCATAAAAGTCCAAGTAAAATCTGACAATAAATCTGTAAATTATTGTACATACTATCAACAATTTACAATCTGATGCCTTTCAGCTAGCAAGAAGCCACAACCCTCAAGTATTTCTTAGCTCCACTTAATGAATAGTAATTGCAGTCTGCTGAAATGAACCCCAAATGTAACCCATTACAAAAGCCCCATAGTCAAGTCAATGTGAACCCATGGTTAGAGGGAAGAACTGAAACAAACAAACAAACATAGTAGTCACAGTAGTCTTCAGAGAACAATAAAAAATTGTAGCACATTCGAATGTGTCAAGTCTAAACATAGGTAAAATGACATCTGAGATTCAGGTTGGACATGCTTGATCCTACAATGTGTGCTACTGTCATGTTGTGTCACATGGGTGAAAGTTTAATTAAGGAAAAAAAGAGTGAAAAAGGCCCACGTAGTTTCAACACATGATCCAGTGTTGAAACTAAACTACTGGGCTTAAAAGCAGCAGACTAACAGCTTGTGAACGACAAGCATTACAAGATCAGGCGATTTGGGGTCAGTCCGATGGCCTTCTTGGTGGAACTGCTGTGCTTGGGTGGTCTTTCCCAGCACCACTGTGCAGATGTAGCGTGGAGCCCACTCAACACCTCCACGTGGAGGTGGACACAGCTGGAAGCAGGCACATGGGGAAGGCTCTCACGCATGTGCTGAAATATGTGATGTGTTTTTTAATACCTGTTACATTTCCATCCATCTAGCGGGGCTTGTTTTTAGAGCACGCATGGACTACATCCAGTTCATACTCCACATTCCAAGACAAAAGACTTCATGAGGTGAGTCAAAGTGTTTGCTCAAGTGTTTCATAATTTCTAAATGAGTAACATTTACTAGATCCTTTCTCTTATGTCAGAGTTGCACTCACTGACAAGACAAAATTAAAGGAAAGGGACCTGAAAAGACAAAGTTGTAAATGCTTCTTATCTTATTTTTCAGTTGAAAAAAAAAAGATTCCTTGATTTTGGAATAATGAAGCGAGCTTATCAGTGTCTGCATTCACTGAAGCTGTTCCTAACAAGTCAGTCACCAAAGCGAAGCTGAAGGGAGGACGTTACGCATGTAGCCACTGGCCAAGAAGCTGCCCGTAATGCCATAACTACATGTGTCAGTGATCAGCAGAATGTTCCGTTACACACACAATCAGAGAGACGCTAATTAGCTTCATTTGCTCTGCTGAACAGCTGGTAGATGAAGACACACTTTTGTTTGCTAAGTGAAGACCAGTCCTCAGTGTTTAGATTCTGCTAGGCTCTCACTGATGGAGCACATGGGGTCCATTCTTAGAATAATAGGCCTACCATAAAACCATCTTTGAATAGCATAAAACCATCAGGATTGTTTTCTGTAGTTACTATAACTAGGACTGATTTAATTCATCTGAAAGGCATCTGGAAACTTGATTGATGATGATTACCATATGTACTCAAGCAAATGACTCACTTTTTCTAATCAGCAAATTCTTAATAGTGAAATTTCTCTATTTTAATTGTGGGAAAAAAATAATAATTTATTGTCCAAGCACATGCTTGAAAAGGGAAAGCATGAAAAATTGGAAACTGTATACAGTGTACTCTAAAATACTGCCAGGGGACATTTCGATTTGAACAGTTTTGATTTGTTTTACAATGTCATAAAAAGTTTAAACTGATGCAAGTTTTAGCTCTGGGAACAGGACTTTCTCTTCCCAATACTTGTAAAAATGGGATTTTTCTTGTTCACTAGCAAATTCAGAGGATGGCTCATTGAGTCTCAAACAAAGGATACAGTATGCATGCATAGGCCTAGTCCTTGAGTTAATTTAGTCCATAAACAATCACACAATCAGCAGACAAAACATGGATGACTAGCCAAAACAAATTTGTCAAAACACACAGAAGCCCATAACAATTACCAAAACAGGAATCAGAAAAGACCAAGACATTGGCTAATTCAAAGCAGCTTAGCGGTTGGTCAGTGGAGAAAACTATCTATCTAGTGGTGAAATATCTATGTAATGATATGCAACATTATAACTATAACACTATAACTACAATTTACAATTTTGTAAAGCAATCTATAAAATTCACATTCCTAGGAGCTGAGCATCATTTCTTGTCATAATATGACAGTAAAAATGAGCATGACAGCTTTTATGATAGTGGGCAACATGACAGAGAATGGCTCTGATGTATTTAGATGAGCTGTGTCCTATTCCTGTCTCATGCACAAGTGTGTGAAGTCTCAGTTCTCTAGAGAAACTGCTTGTCCTCCTTGAACCATGCTTCATCAGTCTGGTTTGGGATCCTGTAATTACTAACATATCTCTTCCAGCTGCATGAACTTGACATGAACTGGCAGTGGCGGAGGATTTTTTTCACTTTGAGATATCAGACAGAAAATAGTTGAACATCTGGTCTTTAACTTGGAGTGAGCACAGCAGCAAGACAAAAAGGATCAAGAGAATGTGCACTGGAAGGGAGTGGAAGAGAGAATGAGCGTGAGGAAAGAAAGAAAAGATTGAACTAAACATATGGAGCTCCACTCTGTCAATTCAAAGAAGACATTTTCTATTAATGACACTTGTTGATGATGGATAAACTGTGAGCTTGGGACATAAAGGCTCTGGGGTCTATCTTGTGTAAACTCATGAATCTTGACACAGCTTTAACAGGCAAATGTGTGTGACTTACAGAGTTAGCCACACACATTTGTATGCAGAAAAGCTGAGGGTTAAGTAAAAAGAACATGTAACAAAGCAGTAGGGACTAAGGCTTCATCACATGCATCACATTCTTCAGTAAGTGGTTCCTTTAAAAGAACAGCTGTGGTCAGCTCCACACCACTCATTTAGCTGGGTCTTCCTTCATCTCTTTAGATAGATTTCATTTCAGTAGGGGAAATCTACGCTTTGTCTATTTCATAAAGTGAACTATCCAAAGAAGAAAGTGATCTCACTGGCTCAAACACAGATGATGAGGAGATAAGCATTTGGAAAGAATGCATGAAATAAAATATAATAAAAAGTGTGTGTGTGTGTGTGTGTGTGTGTCTAGAAAATACAATCACAAGTGCACTGATAATACCTAAAAATCGTATTGGCGTATCCAATCAGTAGCAAGTTTGCAATGCAGGGACGACTAGGAACAAATCATAAGGCCTCGCTAGCTGTTCTCCCAAGTTTAGTCAAACCAATCACATTGTAACTCCGTGCAAGTCACCTAGACATACACTAGCAGTAGTTTATCAGGCTACAATTTCAAGACACAATAGCTTGTATTAAAGACAACAGCTAATTCCGCCCCTTGGATCGAACCCGGCCTATCCGTCATAACCAGACATTACTTTTTGATTTTATAGTCTGGCTTGCCAGGCTACTGATAAGAGTATTCAGCTGTGCATAATATGCTCTAGTGATGTAGCACCAAAAAACTTCCCCTTCCAAAGGACTCTTATCCTTGTGATGCATGACTACATAAGCTGCTCACAGACAAGCTCCGTAGCTCCTGGCCAATGGATCCAAAACCATTAGCTCAGTGTCTTTTTCCCCCAACAGGCTCCTTCCCATTGGACCTTTCCAAGAGCATCTCCCTGCCAATAGAGAGATGTGGAGGGGTGTGAGGAAGTCATCTCCAAATCCTCCCTGGCAGGGCTGAAGCAGAGCTTAATGCATCCTCTCCAAAATCAAGCTGGGGAAATAAACCATGAAATAGAAAACGGTCCCAGGCATAAAGAGGAGCTACAGGGAGCAATGAAGAAGCCAAGCACTAGACTTCGACGCTTCCTGGGTCTTTCCGATTGGTCAAAGAAGTAAAAGGATGGAGGATATTTTTCATGAATTATCACTCTGTTTGGGAGTCAAATGAGAAAACAGCTGTAAGTTTGCCATGTCCATTTGTCACTATTATGGCGTTCCAGTGCTTCTCAGATCTTCCATGCTTGATAACACACCACATTGGCATTTTCATACAAAACATCTTACAAAAACAAGGAAGGCCACTGACAAACTACTAAACAAAAATCAGGCAAAGGGCAAAACTAAACCGAGTGAAGTTTTTTATCCCTCAGAATATCTGCTGGTTCACCTATGCCAAACTGTGCTCATGGCTTCAAAATAGAGCTATTTGTCTATTGTCAACAAGGGTAATCACTCACACACTCACACTCACAGTTACGTTTTGTCCAAGCAATGCCCATAAGACTGTAGAGCACAGGGCCTTTGAGGAACTGCCTTGCTTCAAACCTTGACTGCTTGTTTGAATCAGAGGAAGTCTCACAGCTTCATGGCCCTGGCAGTTTGCCTGCTCTCCAGGATTTACTTTACTACACCAGATTAGTGACGCCACGCAGTCAACCGCAGAACAATGGCACACAGTGGCAAAGACAGGAAATGATAAGACTACGATATTAGCGTGTGTGCTAACTTCACACGGGGGTCTGGGACCTCAATCTCAAGACAAAAACATCACCACAGCCTTCTATCAAGCTCCACAAATAGCAGTCAGAGCTCCCTACGTGGGCTGAGCAATCATTGGGTCTGAGCGAGGCCTTCGTGCCTCAGTAGCAGCAGCGGTGGGCCCCACTCCCATCCGTCTCTGACGTCCCTGTCTGCTGCCCACGGAGAGAATTTACTGAGAGCAGACATCCAAGGACAAGTCAGACTGTCCTTCAACCTGCTGAGAGAGACAGGCTGAGAGGGTAGCCACAGGTTGCGTTAAAGCCAAGCTTAACAAAGAGACTCAGTTATGAGAGGATGTTGAGTATCTGAACCAAGAAAAGAAGGAAATGGTTTGCTTTTAAAAGGCAGTGGTATGGAGACTGTATGTCTGTGAGTCAGTCTCCTTATGTGTGTGAATGCTTGCGTGTCAACCTGGGTAGTGTGGGACATTTGAGAAAACTCTTCACAGAATTGAATAAGAACAAGGGAGATACGTCCTGAGTCCACATCATTCCATGTGCAATGCAGATCCGCACACTTGCATACCCTCTGAGGGCAGGAATGGTTTCCAGGATCCCTCCCTCTAATTTGGCTATGACGAATGGCGCACACTGCGGTTAACTCTGTCATGTGGCCTGGACATTGCAAAGGCAGACAGGCTCTTGGGGGGATCACAGCACACTTCCTTCCCGCATTTGAGGGGAGTGAGGTTAGTTTCATAAGTTTTTATGTCATCCACAGTGGTTTGGGTTCCATAACCAAGACCACAAAGCCTCGGAGCAATCTCAGTGACAATGCATTTGAAGCAGATGCCAGCGGTGATTCTGAAGCGAGCTATCATGGTTACCTATTGGTTGGAAACCCTTTGAAAATAGCCTTTCCTGCAGTCAGTTCTGGATAAGCACAGGATCTATTCAGGAACTGTTGTCCGACCACAAGCGAAAGATCTCCTTTTTTTGAGATTAAATCTTGATGCTGAAGTTTTGGTCCAGTATATCATTACTAACTTGACATCAAAAATAGTTACAACGAACACTGAGCTTGAGTTCTGAGATCTGACTATTAAGGCAGATGACGAAGTAAATACGTGAAAGAATGCCTGATGTAGCAGGATACTCCTCACACAAACACAAAGCTACACAAGGAGCTGATATTTTTAGCAGACTTTAGCTCACTCTGGAGATAAATTTCAACCAATAAATCTATCTGAATTTATAAGCTCCAGAAACAGTGTAGCCACTGCGGTTTAAATTGTGTGAAGCCCATTTCTCCCAAACAGCTGCCATGTGTGAGAGATGCACTGATGTGCTGCATAGGCTGTGGGTAAGAGCAGGGCAGGGGTATTTCTCTCTTCAGTTTTTAGCTACAGGTATGTGACTTTGAACACAGATAAGAGAGGAAACTGTGCTTTCATTTGAAGTCTGATTGTTTGCTCAGAAATTTGTGTTTTGAATATGAGATGTTATTACCTGTAGTAGCAAAAATTATTATATCTCCAACATAACTCCAGCCACAAGCTAACAGGCATGGACTGGCCATAGGGCATAGGGCGGTGGGTGACGGTCATTTTTGGGCCGGGGCTGTCGTTTACTCATTTTCATTTCATAATTTTGATGAAGGATATTGGGCTAGTGTAATTAAATCTCTCATGTTCATGCAATATGCCCCACTTACAGTGTTATTTTAGCAAGCCACAACGTTATTATTATTGAATAAAATCATGGTGGGCCGCCATGGCCAAAAATGCCCGGGCCAATTTTGGGTCCCAGTCCGGCCCTGCAAGCTAATAAGTATATGGTAGATAGCCAGCCAAACTGTGCAGTAAGGAAAACCCTGACTTTCACCTTGATTTGAACATCTTTTCCTTGACCTCCCTTTGACCAACACCTTTGTCAGCCCACCTCGAATTGTACAGTAACACTATTTCCTTGTTTAGAGCAGCTGGTGAAAGCATGCATCAATGCAAAAAAGTATATTTTTAATTTAACCTTTATCTTACCAGGAAACAAGTATATCATATGAAGTATATACATGTATCAAAATATATATAATTCTTAGAAATTTTATCAATACCAATGCCATTGTTGATTCCGCCTATTAGTCAAATTCTTAACTGTTAAACTGTTATTCTACAAAGTTTTTCGGTATCAGCACATAGGTCTGTACTACCAGATGACCATAGCAGCTTATTAGAATGAGTGAAAATGTAGAACTGTGTTTTTTCATTGAGGAAGATCCACTAACCATGGTCCGAAAACAGGCTGACATTGATAATGTCAGAGGGATACAATTCCAGTAAATTGAAACATTCAATTCAGTATACTCAATTCCTGGATTTCGATCTGTGACAGTATACACTGGTGTCAAGTATATCACAAAAGGATATAATAACAGGGAATTCATGCACAGTGTTCCTACCATAAATCATCATATAATTCTATAATTGTCATGTCTCCCAGCAAGCACCTGCAGGTGATGACATCTTTCCAATATAAATCCTTCAGAAATCCTCTCATTTACTCTGCATGGCAGTTTCAGTGCCAATTCTGCACAGGTCCAGCCTGCACTGCCTATAGCCTTCTTCTCAGACAGGACAGTATGGCCGCACAGATGGGTGCCAAATACAGATTTCTGAGTCACACCTTGGCACCTGTGAGACATTCTCACGAAACAGCACAACTCAGTCTCCAGACCAACTTCTTTGCACACAAGGAAACCTTCAGCCAGTCCCTCGAAAGCAAAAATAGTATCTTGCTCTGTCAGTGTTGAAGAAAATGTTTCTCCTGTCCTCTATAAACACACAGCGCAAAATGAATAATGTTACTGTACGTGAGGATTATGAATTTGCTAGATAAGAGTCCTACCACAAATTCCATAAATGAATGTTATTTTACAACCAGGTCTACCAAGAGATTAGCCTACTGATTAGTAGCAAGGGTTAAGATTCTCCACAGCAAAGATGAATGACAGGTGCAATTTTATCAGTAATGCCAAGATTCAGATTTTTCACAAATTATTGTAATTGTTCCAGAAATATCAGCAGATGAAAAATGGCCCTTCTAACACATAAGGGAAGTCCTGTAGTCTGGCTTGTCTGCTTTTATTTTAGTCTCTTGGAAGAAAACTGCCCATTTCTTTAAATGAATGTGAACGAAGGTTTCAAATCCCTAACCATCTTGGACCGCTTCACTGACTAATGTCTCCCCTGTCTCTCATTCTGTGGAATGGCAAAGATCAATATTGACACGCTGCATATACATCTGAGTGGGAAAATAAATGGGAGAGAAAAATAAACAGAGAAGGAGAGTAATGCAACCTATTTATAAACACAAGGCAATCTGTGGGGATTAGTCGCCCAAAAAGAAGGCCAGAGTGTTAGCATTGTGGAGCCAGGCTGGTCATTCCAGGCTTTTCTGTTTAGACTGCCCACATGATTTCTCCTCTGTTGACCTCACAGCACCAGAAGAGAGGACAGTATTTTACAAATCCCACACTAGTCCTGTCCAGCAGCCCACTCCAGGGTTTTAAATGACCCGCGACCGTCAATGTGCCAAAGGAAACCTGAGGGAAACCACTTTGAGGTTTTCAACACCGCCTGAAGCTCAGAACACAAAAGGACATGCTGAGTGTGAGCTGTTTCTCATTTTCCAAATAGGATGAGGAAGAAGAATCATCTCGTGGGGATACGCCAGTAACAAAATAAACAAACAAATCATACAGTCAGACAGACAGACAGGATCCATCCAATCCCACTTTTGGACATTTCAAGTTCTTTCCTGTTCCTATGTGGAATTCCACTGGGCTCTGCATGTTTCTTGTTAAACAATTTTGAAGTCAAACTGAGGGATAACCCATGGCTACGTACGTACAGTACTTAGGGCAATAGAGGTATTACATTTCAAGGTGTTTCTCAAAACCAAACATCATTTACTAAACTTTGCTCATTTTCTGCAATCAATGGCCAAATCATTGTCACTTCATCTACTTTATGATACTTAATGTAAAGATGTCTGCAGAAGCTGGACACTCTCCACTGGTCTGGTGTTGGCTGGAAAAAGAGGGCCTCTCCTGGAGCAACTGTGGCTGAGCAGTGGAACACGTCTCTGGAGCACAGAGCTGCCAAAGCAAACCTGGCAGCAGGCAGGGGCCGGCGGAGCAGACCCGGGGTCGCACTTCTCCTGTGTGTCTTGAACCACATCCCAGGTGAGGAATGTAAAACGCTGAGGCTCACAGCACATCAGCTGTTTCAAATATGCTAGAGAAACGGCAAACAAAGCAGTGGCTGATGGAGGAGACACCTGGTATGGGAGAGTCCCAGAGGATACTGTTTTCACTAAGGGCTTTGGCAAGAAGAATCTATGGAGATAAATGCAACTACAAGCAATGAAATGATTTGCTTGTAAGCAATGATTTTCTGTGGCCATGCATGACCACTTCTCAAAACTATTTGTGATAGCAGTAGGCTACTAATCACTATTCATGCACATGAACAAAGTCAAATTTACACTGACTTTTCTTCGTTAAATATTTCAAAACTCCAATGGTTTCCCCTCATAATTTGTGTGTTTCTAATGCTGTCTCTGAGGTAGTGCGTGCCCACCATGTGTGCTGGTGAGCAGGCTGCATTTTGATTAGTAAAGTGGGGATGGTGGCTGCTGTGGTTGAGGCTCTTTGAGAACATGTAATTACTTTGTGCTTAACAGGCCTGGTAACAAAGTCTCTCAAAACATTAGTAGTTGGCGGTGGTACAGCCAGACAGCCACCAGCGAGTTTCTTCTTTCCTTCGCAGATTCTATCTTCAAATTCACATAGTAGACAAAACTAATTTTCAGCACACCCCCACCACATACTACAGTGAAAAGAGGTTCTGTTTAAGAAATGATGCGATTATATTTAATATTTAATAATTACAAAAGGCTACAGCCGAAAGGAGCCGAAATGTTTTGAATATGAATTGTCAGATTCAAACTGACACAATATTTATTAGGCTTTATAGGCCTTGCAAGTAAATTTTATTAAGAGGACCACAATCTGACAAGTTGAGCCAGTACAGTGCTGTGCTGTGCAGAGTTTACATGCATTGGTTATTCCACTATGATAGATCTTTCTCAAATGCAGCTGAATGTGTGCCTTGGAAAATCGGAGCAATGCCTTAACAGTGTCAGACTAAGTCAAGTTTCCTGATCAACAGCTTGGAAAACAAATTGCACTGACACTTCAAGCATGCTGATTGATGGGATGTGTTGGTTTCCATGCATGGTCAAAGCCAGATGAACCATTATGGTAGACAGGAGTCCATGTCATTCCATCTCTCCCTCTCTCTTAACCTTTTTTTCTGTCACTGAGTTGTTTGTGTGCGAGTTAAATATATATGTATGTACGAGCATCAGTTTAGCTGCAGAAAAGTTCTGACCTCTGAAAGAGAGAGGCTGTAAACATGACAGGCTGTTTGTTTTTTTTTTTTTTACCAGACACACAACTGAGAAGCTTTATTTGCTCTTTTTGGCTTAACTGTCCCAAATCAAGCAGTCTCACATCAACAAGACCATTATCTCAAGAATTATAAATCTTCATATCATGCGTTATCGGCACATGTTGTTCATAAGATAAAAACATGATGATTTTCACCAATTTTATCATTTCAGTATAAAATGCCATGACCTCAGATCTCATTACCTCAGATATGTTGGTCTTGAGGTCTCTCATACAACTGTAAACAATAGCAGTCGCTGATCTGTCACATTCCCTCAGGTTTGTGCTTTAATGTCATTACACCGTCATCCTTTGCCCAAAACAGCACTCAGACTCTGTTTCATGCTATAACTTTGAATTCGTTATGGCATGTTCTTTGCCAAGACAGAAGCCAGAGACTGCTTACTTGACATTTCCAGCATTCAATCAATTCTCGTTCAGCCCTCCAAGAAAAATAAATGTCAAGTTTTAATATCCTCCCATTTTGTTAACTAGAGCTAGCCACAGCTTGGAAATCCAACAAGCAACCAATTGATTGGCTCATGAAAACGCTGCCCCCCTTCTGTAAGTGCCTGCAATACTACTGTGGGTCATCGGCCAGGAAGCTCGATTGGCTTACTAAGCACGACCAAAATTGCAGGCGCATTAAGTGGTAGAATTGCAATGGATGTGAGGAGGGCTCACTGAGCACTTACAGCACCATACACCTGGCACTTTGTCCACTTTCTCTCTTTCTCATAAGAGACTCCACTCACACACACACACACACACACACACACACACACACACACACACACACTCTGATGCCCAATGAAGGAATGTTTAGTGAGGCTGGCACGGTGCCCAGGCGAGCTCTCTGGGTCTGAGCAGTGGCACAGGAGGGAATGAAGGGGGAGAGCCATGGTGTAATGAAAACAATGCTTGCCTGCAGGGTAGAGCTTGAGAGCGGTCCAAACCACACACTGCCCTTACAAGTGAGCCATAAAGCCTGCTTTGAAACATATCTCCTTGCTTGCAACATCCCCATGGTGCCTCCACACATAAATCTGCCAGTGTGCAATAAGGGTAACAGGTGACGCCGTGTAACAACGTCTGTTCAACACCTACTCTCAACAAGCCTCCAGAGTCCCTCAAATGAACCTTTATTCCAAGAGAAGGCTTGGTATTTGATTTTGAAGCTAACAGGGAGACAACAGAGACTAGCCTCTCTCGGTCAATGGCTAACAGTTAGTTTTGTCTATTTGCTGATGTGTAACTTTTTCTATTGTCAACATTGTCAAGTTGATGCTGCCTGTGTGAACCTCCTAAATTGCTCCAAAGGTGAGCATATCTAACTGAATGTTTAGGCAGTGAAAAGGCTCATTGTGGAGTCTAAAAGATTATATGTGCTGCCTGTAAAGCTTGAGCCAAGGGTGGCATTGTTATTTTATTATTATTTTGGAATCATGCTCCAACCTCATGTTTTTGTTGGAGTGAAAATCATAGCACATTCTACCACACACAAGACTGATAAAGACCCTTCCCCCCCCCACACCCCGACAGGAAATCTCTGCTCCTCTGTGATAACACTACTTGTAGGTTTGCACACTGAATTATTATTATGTTAAAACAGCGTGGCACCGGCTTAACTTGTCTGCCTTGTGTGGTCTGTGTCATGGCCTGCATAGTAAGACAATCTGACAAGGCTGAGGGTAAATCAAGCTACACAACACACATAGAGACACACACAGACACACACACAGATCAAGATTTCTTATTCTCAAATCTGACCTCAATAGTAAAGAAATGAAATGGTCAGATGTGGCACCATTAAGGAAACAAATTCCATGGTGAATAAGGAGGACAAAAAACTCCTGGCATTCTCTCTCTCTCTCTTTCTCTCCCTCTCTCTCTCTCTCTCTCTCTCTCTCTCCCTCCCTCCCTCTCTCTCTCTCTCTCTCAGCTCCACACAGACATTCTCTCAAGAAACTCTTTGGCCTCAGAGATCCCTCCATGTTGGACAAACATAGAGGGTGGGGGTGCAGGGGCAATATTCCTTCGTCCAAGAAGAAAAGCCTTCGGGTGTTTATTTCTGATGGGAACGTCGAGTTTGTTTTCAATTTATGGTTATCCCAGGAACACACAAGTTCCTCCAAAAATAGTCTGCGTTACATAAAAAGGAGACAGGGAGGGGAATTTGGGCAGTTTGTCAATAATGAGGAGCAGATGCTTTACCTTCGCTGGTAGCCGCATTCTTTGGAGGTTTGGTTGGCGTGGGATCTGTGCTGGAGCTCACGTCGGAGGAGATGCTGGAACTTCCCTTACCTGTAAGGTGGGCAGACACACACAGAGGAGCACATCAGTGATGAGGGCATCGTCAGTTAGAGCACAGCATTCAGTACCACTAAGAGTCAGAGTTAAAGCTTCATCAGTCAGGGTGTCAGGGTTGAAGAGAACAGGGTTGGGCCGACAGGTGTATAAACAACCTCTACAGTACCTGCATGTTCAGCTGCAGCAGTGAAGAAGGGAGGATTGTTTGATGAGGGGCATTACCTTCAGACCTGACCATCCTTTGAAAAAACATAAGTCCTGGCCATTTTCAAGAGGCTGACACAAAGTCAATGACAATGTTTAATGACAACCTCTTCTCATCAACATCATTCAATCTCATAGTTTCTCATCAGAAGACTTCACCTGTGTTACAGTGTGCTGTCTGACAGATGTATTCATGTGCTGTCTACTTTCTATCAGATGAACAGCACCTTTGAACTTCTTTCAGCCTCTCTCGTGAACACACACACACACACACACACACACACACACACACACACACACACACACACACACACACACACACACACACCTAGATTCAGCATAACAGTTTACAAAAGTCAAAAGTTATGTGCATAATCATCCAGATTCAGTACAAGCACTTGCTGACAATACTCATCATGCTTTGGTATTCAGCTTCAAACCCACAGATTACCATTGCAGTTATTTTCACATGGCCCAACATGGCCATAGTTTTAGCAACAGAGTAACACATGGACTCTGTCTTCTTCGGCATCACCACACTGATGACATGCTGTGGTGACATCATTGAGTCTGAACATCTGCTAATGCTTCTGCCTCCTCTCCACATAATGTGAGTCACACACACACCACTCTGCTGGACCCCAAATGTCCTCTGAACACCCTGTGTTAGGGGCCATGATGAGCGTTTTGTTGTTTGACGTTGCTAAGGAAAGCTAATGCAGCCCTGGTCCAGTTTTTGAAAGCTGTCCTGCTGGATTCTGCAATGTGGTTATGGGAGTCAGAGAGTGGAATGTTTTCACATTAATTTTTCAGATATCAATGAAATCCACTTAACTTGAGGTCATGGTGACAGAACATATGGTTCCAATAAAAACATTTTTATATTCAAAATAGCATTTCTTATTCTCAGTAAATTTTCTTCATGAAGGTCTGATAGTTTAACTTAGTTTGACTTGACATGATTTATGATCAATGAAAGGCCATTTTTGCAATTCCTTTACAATGTGTTTCCCAAAAAAAGGAGCATCTTTCAGCTTTAACTGGATGAGGAACTTAGTGATCTGTTCAGCCCAGTTTCTGGAAGTCTTGAGACAAATAACATCTGCTGGTGGTCTTTAGGCTGGAGCTGTTTCTGAGGATGAACAATAAAATTCTACCTGAAGTATTAAACAACATGTTAGGTCTGACATCCAAAGGTAGGCCTAGGCCTAAAGAAGCTGAGTAAGATGCAGCAACTCAGCAACTCTGCATCCATTTTTTTTTCAAATGTCATGTTGAATTCTTGCCCTCTGACCTAACAATGCAGTGTCCTTTCTCTTGATTAGTCTCCTCCAGAGTCAGCATCTCTGCTGTTATCTCTAGCCAACTGAGTTCAGTGTGCAGTGCCAACCAGAAGTTTTCAGTCTACTGAATAGCCACACAATAAACTACAAGGGCCAAGTAGCTAAGGCATGCGTAGAGTGCTATAAGTTAATCACTCATTGCCAGGTGCCACCTTCAAAGGAAACTGAACTTTGAGAAGAGCAGCAGCCTACAGGTCAATAATTTTACATACAAATAATTTAAATTCTTTGATATTGGAGTCTGAAGGATTAGGCAAGACTGACAGTCACCTGCCTGATTTTAGCACATCTGGCTAGTAGGCAGAACATATGAGGACCTGCTACGTCTCAATACGTGGACATATCATGGATACAATAACAAAGCCAGACCAAAAAAAACGCACTAGCCTATTACATTGCGACTATTTGCAGTCAATAATCTTCGAGCTGAGCAAGACTTTGAGGCACATCCATTTGGCTGAGCTTGCACACAAAGCAAATCAGTCGCCCTTTATGGAGTGATTGACGCTTGGAGGATCGAACGGAGTCATAACGGGACTCACCTTCACTCTCGCAGTGCTTCCCATTGTTCGCACCCATCCTGATGAATGCATAGCCCAAACTTCACTTAAAGCTCAGGAATGTCCATGAGATTCTCATCCAAAGACATAACATGTGCAATGTTATAACAAAAGTACGCATCCGATATAAATGTACTCGACATTGGTTTCACTTCCATAAAAAAACAGAGCCTACATTGCGCAAATCACTCCATAGGATACTACTCCATAGTCGGATGATGGCAACATCGCCATGTAGATTGCATTGTCTTTTTCCTCTTCAAGGAATGAAAAGCAACACAATCCTATGAGTTCGCGAGGGTAGGCTACTTAAAGGCTACTTAATTAGCCAACGACGCACTGGTCACATCCGTCAAAACACCAAGTGAACCAACTTTTGCCTAAGTCTGCTTTTCACTAGTAAGATGACAATTTGCGAGTGGAATAGGGGCAGGACCGCACTTAAAGAGACCGTGAACGTTTAGCAAATAATTCTGCGTCAGCCTACTTAACAAATGTAGAAACTTTGACCATAAGGATAAGGATACATGCATAATAGCCTACAATCTTACACAAATAGCCTATAGTCTCACAGAAATAAGAGTAATAAGAAATTCTAGGGGTGGGCCTACATCTGTGACCTTGGATATGGTCGGTCCACTACTCAATTGATAGGCTATGCATTTATACCCCAAAGACTGTTATTCTAGCCTAAATTAATGCCTTAAGTGTAGAACTAAGACATTAAAAATCTATTCATCCTTTAAAAAGTCTTAAGAGTACAATAATGGGTTCTGTAATTTGTCCATATGTCTGCAATATGACACCAGACACAAAGAGTTAAATCAACAAGTTTTTTTTTTTTGTAAGAAAGAAAAAAGTTGTGGAGAGTCAATGAGTTCGGGTTCGACCTGTGTTTTTTTTTCACTGGTTGGGCTTTGGTTGGAAAAAAGTTTGTTATGTTACCCAACTTCCAGACTGTTCTAACCTTGGGAAAACACTATTTGAATTAGTCTAAGTGAAAAGACAACAATTAATTCTCAACCACAGCATTAAATCAACTCAGTGTGGTGAACTGACAAACGCCCTTGTGGACAGACTTCACAGTGGGCTTGCCAGCATATTTGTGAACCAGTTGTTTGTCCCAAAAAGTTTCCTGTCAAGAATAAAAATAAATAACTACATAAAGTGGCCCCAGAACACTATTAACGGAAACATTCCCTTGTAAACGTTGAAACAACAGGAACTGTGAAACAAACACCTAAGATATTTTTATCATTCTATTACTTCCCTGATCTTCCTATCAGTAACATCCTGTGGCCTTTGAGTGGTCCAGACAATGGCCTTAGGTGCGTCAATGCTTACACAGCGTCTTGCATTGACAACAGAAAATTAACATGAAGAATTGTTTACAATTGCTGATTCAACCACTCTTAACACATCTGATGGTTAACCTTGTGATTGTTCATGCACCCCTTTTCTTTTGCTCGTCATAATTCATGAAATCATTTTTATCCTGTCAGCAGTAGGACAATACAGCCAGATAATCACACTATTTATGCAGATAATGAATATTGTCACTACTATAAATCTGAATATACTAGCTGGATGCTTCCTTAGACTCCCTCCTTGTTTTCTTTAACAAACAGCAAAGCTTCATCTGCAGTTGTGCTGAGGGAGACTGCTTGTGTAACTGTTTAATGTCAGAATTGGACATTTTCTTGGGAGAATTGCATGTGTCGAAGCAGGCTCTGATTTTTACAGTGCTCATTTGGCTCGCATGGTACTAATCAGTGGCCGTTTCTGGCTGTCTCCAAAAGGGTCAAATGCCAAGCCCACAGTCCTTTTACAGCCAAGTGCTCAGTCTCGCTTGTATGCACACCAAGAATGCAATTTACTTCCTGCCTTAAAGAGCCCACTTATGTCAGTGAGCACGCAATCTTTACAGAGGTAAATAAACACATTTAAGAAAACTGTCAATACTGTCTCACGGTCCACAGTGTTTTTCTCAGCAACGTCTTCAAACTACTGTAAACCGTACATGATGGAGTATTGCTAACTAGTCTAGAGAGAGGATGGTAGTCGTTCATACACATTTCCATCCATTCTTACTGGATTACACAAACCTCTATGGATACAGTGGCTAAATGAAACCCACTGTTCCACTTATCTCTAAACCCTCAAAGACTTAACAGGCATGAGTAAGTCAATCAGGAAGTTGGTTCAAGTGCCTAAGGCTTGAGGGCTTAGGGTGTAGAGATTGGGATACCACCAGTATTACTGTGCAGGTGGTAAAGCTACTGCTAACTCTTACTGGGTCAGTCAACAAGCCCAAAAGGTCTGATTCTTAAGCAACAACACAAAGCACATAGGCCTACACACTCGCCCTTAAAGAGAGAAAACTCCAGAAAACGGTTAACCACCACTGCCATATTTTCTGCCTGTAAAGGGTTCCCATGAGAACTCTTGCTCAATACTATTCTAGTTGGCTTTATGTGAGGCTCAATATATGC
Source organism: Sardinella longiceps (assembly GCA_027497455.2). Classification (NCBI taxonomy): domain Eukaryota; kingdom Metazoa; phylum Chordata; class Actinopteri; order Clupeiformes; family Clupeidae; genus Sardinella; species Sardinella longiceps. Next base: position 20,561,056 of record JAODXP020000027.1, read on the forward strand.
AGTCTGCCTTTCTCATTACTAAACCTGCATGATTATCCTCTCCAAGAGGAAAAAGAAGGTAGGCTATGGATAACAAAATATACAGCCTAAAGAAATAGTAGGAAGTGATAATAGAAATAATACTATAGTACAATAATTTAATACCAAACTTCTATCTTTATTAAAGATTCTTTTTTTTGCTAAAACAACTGTTAAAGTGACACGCACTCTGAATCTGAATCCCCAGCCCTGTGCTACATAAGCTCTGCTGCTACATGGCCATTGGCAGGCCAGTGTGGAAACACACAGACAGTGGAGGACAGAGGGTAAGGGTTAGCAGCGGCCGCTGTATTTGCATCATTGGCTTCTGGAGTGGAAGACACAGACATGACATAACAACTGGGAGAGGGGTACATGGCAGCATCCTCCTCCTGGCTTGAACTCTGGGCAGGATGTGGTGGTGCAGTTTGGCTAATCATTTCTGGTGATCCAGGCTTCTCCATTTTCGATAAGCCAGTGTGAAGGTCTGGTGCTGGCTGCATGTTGACCTTATGTGGAGAAGTGCTGATTTCAGTGTCGGTGCTGGTGCCAGATGGATTGGTACCGATCAGATGACTCAAGCTCTTGTGCACTGCCCGCATGGTTATAGGGATTGACATGCACCTGCAAAAATAGATGATGCAGTTTTCCGCATTGTTAATTTGACTTTCCATGTATTCTTTTATGGTCAGCTGTGGATTTTATCAAATATGTATCAGATAAAAAATGAAAGCAAATACGATTGGCTACTACCGTGTCATAACCCTTGAGATGTAGTCATTCAAGGCAGTATCCATTAGCTTAGGAGCAGACAGCTGGCAGCACACTTGACGGCTCTCCATTACAGTAACCAACACTGAAAGATCCAATATTTTACAGCTGAAGACTTTTGTTTACGTAATACAGACAAGCGAAATAGCAGGATATATTTGGTAAATGCTTACAAACAGCCAAGGAGCTGGTTCCAGGAAGAAGAAACGTTATAGTGAAGCTAAAGTCAGACTCTGGAAGAACCTCACAGTACAGATGGGATGATCCACCTGTAGAACATTCAACAAGAGACACATGCCCTTCAAAGCAAACTCAAAACTAGGCAGATGAGGCAAATGGCAACTCTAGCCCTGCCCATATCTGGTTGTCTCAAATGTTTGATGACTCATATGTCTGGTTGTCTCAAATGTCATGACATCACAGCTCCTAGTGCTGCTCTTAAATGGGATATGGACTGCATTTATATAGCTCCTTTCTTCAAAGTCCTTTAGAATGTGACACACACACACACACACACACACACACACGTAACGGAGGCCAGCTAGCCGGCGGTGTGTAAATCCTCATCACCCATTCCATGGGCGCTCTAACAGCTGAGTTAGAAGCTCGGCTAGCTCAGTGGTTAGAGCGTTCACCCACGCCGGAGTTTGTAGCTTGCGGTGGCGGGTTGAGACCCGTGTGCGGCGGACCGCACTGCCACACACACACACACACACACACACACACACAGCCCGATACCGATGTCAACCTCCACAACAGGAGCAACGGGAAACAGTGTGTTGGTTGAGTTGGATCACCAAGAGAATATTGAGAGTACCAGTAGAACAGACCTGGCTGGTGTTTGTGGTCTTTGATGCAGCTGGCCAAGAGAGTGTTGAGAGCTGACTGATGGCGAAGCAGCTGCAGGAGGAGCGGCACATGAGCAGGATGGGTGAAGGGGATGGTGTCAATAAGGGCCCCTTCCCAGCAGCCCCCACTCCACACAGGTCCAGGCAAAACATATTCATGGACCTGTGCACCAGGTAGCGTCTAAAAAGATATAAACGCAAAGAGTGGGGGAACTGATTTTGAGGACTATTATATCTTTAAGGGAAAAGTTGAGAAATAAGTGGCAGAATGAGCCCGAACGCTGAAGAAACAGAAACAATTGACACACCACTAAAAAGCTGGCCTCTTCATCACGATATGATGATTCCTGGACCCATTTCTCTCCCAACGCTGTTCTCATCAGCAGCTGACACAGGGGCTCCCACTGCTGGTCAGCCTCAGGTTTGACATCTACAAGACAAAGCACGGAGACATTTCTACAGTCCATCACGTTCAATTCACCTGGCCAAACAATGAAGAAACTTGATCACACATTTAAATCAATGTTAACAGCAGAGTAGAAAATTTTTTTAAAAATTCTGAATCATGCAATACTTTGCATTAGATGGCTTCCAGCCAGGCGTAGAAGTGCGATCCCACAGTGGGATGCAGTAAGTATTACCTGTTATTTTCTCCATTCTGTGAATGACTGAGGAGCATAGTGCTAAAGGTGTCTGCAGCTTCAGTATGAAACAGGCTGGTAGGGATTCAGAGGCCACCTCTGTGAGTTCACTAAACAGTAGGGAGCTACAGCAAGAGCATTAATGTCAGTTACTTTTGCACAGCACAGCATTTCATGACACAGATTTCTGTCTTTGGAACTGACTTATGCGTGCATTTATACTATAGACACCAAGAAAACCACACGTTTACCCCTGTGCATCTATCTGTGGGGGAGAAGGAATAAGAGATGCCAGCTGTAGCTGATGTGGGCTCTCTCTTGACCCCAGCATCACAAAAGCATCCTGGGTGAGGTCATCTACATCTGCAGAGGGCAAAAGTACAGTTTTTGTAGTACATCTAGTGTATTCACAAACACACAATCAATACAGATTAAACTATGATGAGGGACAGTTCAACCCATTTTCACAAAATACCCCCATAATGTCTCCGTAACAGAATATTGGAAGGACTGATGTAATACTGAATCTTCAATGGAGCTCCTGAAGAAATGAACAAAAAACAGAGTTGATGTATTTCACGGCAGTATTGATACACAGATGCATGCTTGTGATTTAAAGCAATATACCGGAGTAAGTTTAAGCATAGTCCTGCTGCACGAGCCTTCTAACAGCAATATATTTCGCATGAAATGAAAGATTTTCGAACAGCACAGACCTAACGCGAACGCGAAACACTTTACATTGAGTCAATGTAACCTCAGATCTTACTTTCGGTTTGCAACAGTCAGGTCCCATTGATTCAGTGTAAAGTGCCTGTTCGCTTCTGCGTTCGCGTTCGGTCTGTGCTGTACCAAATGATTTTGTTCCACTCGCTAACTAGCGCATTTAGCAAGCTCTTTCAACAGGGCTATGCTTGAATTCACTCCGGTACTCTCCTTTAATGTCTGTTTCAGGAGTTCATCCACACGAGTACAGAATGCAGGCAATATTTTCTCATATTATGGCAGCATTCAAAGCTACTGATGTCTAAAAAAGTGGTAATTCAAAGGTACCTGCACCACTTGGTATCATTTTTCCAACACTCCCGTTCAAAACTGTGTCAATGTAGACATCATTTTCTATTAAAGGTCTACAAAACAAAATATAATAATTACTTATCAGGTTAGAAAGAAAACATGTGCTATCCAGACATTCATTTTACGAAAGATAATATCTTCTTCTCCCCCCACCAGAACCTGGGAGTACCCCCATGCTCCGCGCTCCATTTCATTTCGCTGTGTTAACTAGGCTACCTTCAGAATACAGGACTAGCACTGTTTATGGTGCTCAAAATGATTGGATGCCATTTTTCTGGTCCTGTTCGCCCCACAAGTGAATAATTTTTTTTTTCTGTGTTAGGGCATTTCATAAATTGGTTGCAATCAGAGTGTGGAGTGAATGTAAAGAAATAATTAAAGGTGCTCGAGGAAAACATCTTGAACTCTACCTTTACAATTATATCAGCAAAATCAGTAAAATGTTCTTCTCACCTGGGCATGTGTGATATGGTTAGCAAGTCCTTCTCCATGAATTGTAGGGCTGTACATACCTTCATCTTTGTGTCACTAAGAGAAATATTCACATTGATTATACCCATACAGATACACACAGATGACATTGTGATGAGTAATAAAAGCAAAGGCATAGTACTTGTCACCAGGGATATTGTAAAGAGATGACAGGTCATTCAATTTTGTGGAGAAGTCCTCAAACTTTTTCTGCCTGGGAAAGCATGCAGCACAACAGAAAGAAATTGGGTCTTTATGAACTAAAATTTTTCAAGGCATCTTAGCCAAACTATCCACCTAGATGACCCCTTCACTCATGTTGCTCTATAGCATGTAGATGTTCTTCATCTTACCTAAGCAGCTGAAGCAGTAACTCGCTGGACTGAAGCATAAAAGATAATCACATCAGAATGTTACTTGTATGCATAATAGTAATTTTTAAAGCCAGTTAAGGCCACTGAGACATTTACAATTTTAAGCCACTCCCTGTAAATGGCTAACCTCACTCATGTCAGATGCAGCGCCCCCTGAAGCACAATCATCTGATATTGCACCCATTGAAAGTGATTTCAGGTCCGAGATGGAATGGCCAGACGAATTAGGAAACCGTAGGAGTTGCCGGGTGGGATTTTTGACGTAGTTCATCTCTTGCAAAACACAATTAACAGTTATGAAAGAGAAATAGATATTATGCAAGTTAATTCTGCTATTGTGGCAATCCACGTGGGATGCAACAGGTAGGTTTCGATGTAAGTGGTTGAAGTAAGATGACAAGTGGTTTGTCCATATATGCAAGAATTTTTGATGATGTCCAGTCTTCTGAAGCAACTCTCTAATGAACTGATATAAGATGGAGTAGGCCGCTTGCAGCGTAACAAATCATCTGACGTGAGTGAGGTTAGTAAATGGCACCCAAAATGATACATTTGAAACAAAGCTTTTGACTGGAAGACAGAGCAAATGATTGGTAAAAATCTGCCATTTAAATTAAAAAGGTGTCCACATCTGGTACAATATCAAAAACATTTATAAATGATCAATAAGCATTTATGTCAGAAGCAAGGAAGGTCAAGTTGGTCAGGCTTTTTAACTGTGAACACATATTGACTTAAAAGTATGAGGCCGTGTTGGGCCTACCACTGGGGCTTCACCATGCAGAGCTACTTTGACATCCTCCACTCCGCCATCAGGCTTGAGCAGCACCTCCAGGTAGAACAGGTCAGCTGTGAGGTAGCAGGCCGTCTCTGTGGGGCTCAGGTGGGAACCTAGCCTATGGAAGTCAGGCATCCATGACTATTCAATCTAACATTTCAGTGACTTAGCAAACTCAGTGACTTAGCAAACTAATTAGTCACATTGCAACGGAAAACTCCATAGCCAACATTAAAAATTCACAGTTAAAATAGGCTCTGTGTTTGACTAATAATTTGTGCGGAAATGAAAGTGGTGCTGCTTTGTCCAGGTAAAGTAAGTCGCTGGGCAATCCAGACCTCACCCTCTTTGCCTGGCAATTACTTCCAATCGGGACACCATGGCATTCATAGAGGACACTGTTTTAAAAAAAAAAAAAGTTTTCCCCACATTAGGGCAAAAGATGCAAACACAAGTTATGTTTTATAGAACATCAGGTATATTACAAATTGCTGAGCCTAGTTCAAACGTATACATCATCAGCTATTTGTTACACTGCTGGTGTCAGTGTTCCAGGATTTTCTGGAGCGCACATGCAAGGTTAAATGGGAAAGGATTCTGAATTTATAGCCTATGATATGACCCACCTGACCAACTTATTATGGGGCCCCTTCAAAAAAAAAAAAAAAAAAAAATGCTCAAGGGCCTTGTAATTGAGCAGGACCTGCCTAAAACAAACAAACAAAAAAGGCCTACCATTTAGAGCTTCCTGTAGCCTTTGAAGACAACCACTTAGAGCTGAGGAAGATGTGGGATCTCTCATCTTGCTCTGAACAAAAAGTTGCGAAATGTGAGATACAGACAGACCTACGCACTCTGCATCATTTGTAGGCATATTGGGTGCTTATTACCATGCATCGGCGGACAAGTTGTAGTGTTTCGTTCCAAGGTTTTTCAGCATATTTTGAGGTAAGGTCAGCGACAAGAGCTTCCTTTGTTCCTACAAATACATGTCACACAACACGCACATGTTTGAAACAAAGTCCAGTAAATAAGGACAGACTTTGTTTTTAACTAAACACAAATTGGTCGAAGATGCGCGGGCCAAGTCAAACGTACCGTTCCTAGCCATGGTAGACTCAAGGCGAGGTAACACACCACACCACATAAGAGCCATCTAAATCACCTGATGCAATCAGAATAGCCCGCCAAAATGATGAGGAAAAGGTGTTTTGGTGAACTTTCTGTAACAAATTGACTGCTAGTTCAGTGACAGCCGCTGTATGGCCTATAATAAAGTTATTTTAGGCCTGCATCGATTTGGAGCGCGAGAGCGCTTGCTTGCCAGTAACCTCTGCTACCAGCAGAGACGGTTGATCAAACAATTCAGAGAAATTTTACGTCAAAGTCCTTCTAGGAACCTTTGATAGGAACGGTTAAGACCGGCCTTTTGTGCCGTCAGGGTTACACTCGGACTCACTCCACCGGATCTACTTCTACGGACTTCCTGTTTTGCATCCTTCGTGGTCAGTTCGTTTTGTAAATTCGAGCGAGTCTCAAATCGTAGAAGATACTGTGACGATCCTTCGTAGCTTTACTCTTCTTATTGTATGTGACCAATTTTGCTTGCCTTGCTTTATCTGTTGACGGGCGAATTTGTAAGCAGCGATTGTCTTGGTTGGTGCATAATGGAGGAGGAAGAGGAGCAGCAAAGCAAGGCGCAGGGACACCTGGATGGAGTGCCAGATATGTACAGTATTCTCCGTGGGGAAGTCGTGTCCATAGCTAAATATGGCGCCTTCGTGAAAGTTGAAGGGTACAAGAAGCAAGGCTTGGTTCATGTAAGTGAGATGTCTGCATGCCGGGTGGAGAACCCAGCCGAGATTGTGGATGTTGGAGAGCAAGTGTGGATTAAGGTGATTGGAAGAGAGGTCAATGGGGAGAAAATAAAGCTCTCCTTTTCCATGAAGGCGGTCAATCAAGGCTCTGGAAAGGACCAGGATCCCAATAACGTGATGGCAGAGCAAGATGAACGCAGGAGGAGGAGGTTCAAAGACCTAACAGGACAGAGGATAACCCTAGAGGCTGTGCTGAACACCACATGCAAGAAATGTGGCTGCAAGGGCCACTTTGCTGCAGACTGCTTCTCTCAGAATGGACAGCAGTATGCTCTACTGGCAGATGAAGAAGAACCAGTTCCAGTTCCAGTTGCTCAGACTAGCCAGCCCTCTTCTGACAAGCAGGAGGAGAAAAGAGGTAGAAAGAGAAAGAAAGAAAAAAAGGACAAGAAAAGGAAAGACCACAGCAGCGAAGAAAGGTCCTCCTCTAAGAAGGCTCGACACTCAAAGAAGAAAAAGCACAAGAAACACAAAAAGCATAAATAAGCAGTTCCTTGTGTATGTGTAGCTATACAAAATATGTACACTCAGTTGAGGTTTATGAACTGATTTTATTATTGTAGGACTGAATGTAGAACTGTCCAAACACATGGAGTTGAGGAGTCCTAAACAAATGTTATTTGTAAGCTCTGTTTTATTTTGTATTTCTTTTGTGGATAACACATTTGACAGCTAAAGGATTTGGATACCAAGTGTGTTATTGACAGCTGTGGTTTAGAAATAGTTTAGTATGATACTTCATATAAATGTAAGAGGTGAAATAAACAGTGAATCAACCTATTCAAATTAAGTTTATATTAAAAGAGATATTCTGTTTCACTTGTGTCTAGTCTTCTATTTTTTGCTAGCCAGCATAGATATCCAGTAAGTAAGAGGAGTCTTATATGCTCTTCTTCCTTATAAATAAACTATGCCCTGCAGCATCTGACATCAGCCTTTTCTTCTGACCTGTTGCAGTTACTTTGTGCTATTTACCCACTGTCCCCTGACACTGTGTGTGTTACATCCTGTGCCACTTGCCAAATGCTGCAGCGACTCCTCTGCCCCTTCTTTTGCCAGAAGTTCAGATGAGAAGGATATAATAATAGGGCTAGATTCTAATGTTCAGGTTTACAACTGATTGCAATTGCTATTGGACAGTGCCTCATGCTCATGCCTCAAGCAGTTTTGTTTCATATTTTTTTTATTGGTCAATAAAATCAATCAATCGAACTCACACCAGCAACAATAACAGCTACATTTTTGCAGTTGGGTTACATCATAGGTTCTCAGTGCGGCCCGCAAAAATGATTACAAATTGATTTTTTAAAATATTTTTTTTTTCCTCCCATTGCTCCTTTGACGGCCCTCAGTTCAACGTTGATTTTGGCCCTCACCTATCATAACCCGGGTTACTTGGTTGAGTAAACCCTGTGGTCTGATTTTGCTAAATGTAGGCTATCCGAGGATAATTCAGGAAGTAAAGTACAATCATTAAATTATGATGCAAAAATAGTGTGCAAATTTCAAAATATGGGGCTGGGGGGTCTCAGAACTTTTTTATTGAAATAAATGACGCTGGACCACTACTCCCAGTGATGCTTCCAACAGTCATGTCTTGGCATGATAAAACCTTATCTATTTTACTCTCAACACAGAAATTGACAATGAGGAATGTGTTTAAAAGACATTTTGCTTGAAGATATTCCTGTTGGTAGATTACAATTTTGAATGCCTCGGCCACAGTTTGAGAAATCCCGTCAGAAAAACGGTGGAGACTTTTATACTGTGAAATCATTCCCATTAACCGGAAGTGCCTACTTGACAGTGGTCTGAGCTGTGGTCGTCAAACAGGCTAGCTATCTTTGACGCCTTTTAAGCTAGCTAACGCAGGTTCATCTGGAAAATTCGTGGACGACAAACCACTCATCTTGAAAGTCATTTTTGTTCATAAGCGAACAGTGTAAGATAACGACCCAAACTAACGCCTTCAATGTAAGTAGAAGAACCAAGTCCTGTATGTTTCATGTTATTAGCTCGATTAGCTTGTTAGCCGTGTAACTCCTTCGTGACTAGTTTTGGCTAACCAACCAGATAAACAGCTGACCTGCCAAACATGCAATCCATCAGAACTCTATCGGTAAAAAAAGCTAACAGCTGTAACAGATATCTCTTTTTATTTACTTCAGACGTTGTTTGTGTGCACTATACATCCTGGCCTACGATATAAATGAAACATCGGGGTTGTAGAGTTTCTGACCTTGCAGTCAACTTGTTAGCAAAGGAACGTGTGCAAATAGAATTTCTCAACCTGAAAGGTAGCTAGCTTCTGAGACATTAGCTAGTTCCCATTTCCCATCATCTCCTAACCTTTTTTTAATTTTATGGGGCTACATGTTTGGCCAGCATTAACGGTAGCATTAAATTCTTTCTCATGTGGCCTATCCGAAATATAATTACGTTTATGGAGAAATATAACCTCTTATAACTTCTATTGGGACAGGTCTAGCCAGCCAATGTAAAGCTGTAACGTTACTGTAACGTTAGTTATTTGCCAGCATCAAATGACATGCCTAACACTAGCATGCTCAGTCATGTTTGATACCTGCTGTGTTTGAGAGTCCTGCTGTCATCTTGCTGTCTGAGCTTAGCTTTGTTTTTGTGTGACCTAGGTTTGTAGTTTAGTGTGTCGTTTTGTTGCTTTTAGGTCTGTAGATGCCGTCGATATTCCATGTTTTTGGTTTATGCATTTTGAACTCTGAACTTTTCGACCGTTTTCATTTGTTGTTCAGTGGTGGAGAGGCGGCTGACCGACCACCTCACCGAGGCCGTCTCTGCTTCTGAGTCATTTATCCTGAAGATGCTTCTGCTTTGTCTAATCACTGCTCCTCACCGCTGGTATTTTCTTTTGCTTTCACACCTTTTCTTTCAGTCAGCACCATTAACATTATGTCAACACCCCATGCATGTTTTCCACCATCAACATTGTCTACGTTCTCATCTCTCTTGGGTGCCATTTTCGTGATCGGTGTTTGATTCTGTTGCAATACTTTAAAATCCAACGAAAAATCTTAGTCTTATGGTCAGAATAGCTTGGTCGCAGCAACAAAGTCCATAACACCATCATGTGTGAGAATGAGTGTTTTAGAATTGAAATGCTTGCATGCTGACTGTATAGCTCTACTGAGGCATGTGCATAATAGCATGGTGCACTGTTATGGACAGGAGCAACAGCCAGAGGGAGACATCTCAGCTACTAGGTTGGATTTTGTGTTTACTCAGTTTCAGGTAGGAAGCTTGTGGGTGGACGTCACTGAGGAGGGATGCCTGTTGAAAGTGGAAACAGCGCAGCCGCCAGACAAGCCAAGCAGAAACGCAAGTCGCACAGCCTGTCCATACGGCGAACCAACAGCACCGAGCAGGATCGGCCCACTGCTCACAGAGACATGCTGGAGGCACAGGTAGAGCCTTTACTCTCCTTTACTCAGGCCGACACTCATGCAGGATGCTTGTTCTGACCGAGACAGCACATGGTAGAATTGAATAGTGACATGCAACCAGTTACAGGAAGAGGACCTGCTCAAGTGTACTGAGGGCGGGTCCTGCTGTAAAATCTGTATTAGTACAGTTATCACGGTAGCACTTGGTTGTCAGTTTCACTTTGTTTAACCGGTTCAACAGCATAGCTGACAAGTATTACTTTTGCCAGCTGTTGTGATACAGGCTTATTGCGATTTTTCAGTGATACAGGGTTGTTTGGTTGCTCTGTCTCTTAGGACATAATTAGTTTTGCGTCTCCATCCTCTGACTCTCTCTTCATTAAGTTTTTAAAACACTTAGTTATTATTGTAAAAGGTGTCATAGAATTAAAAAAAAAAAACATTTTTACCTTTGTTGAATCAGGGAAGTTTTTGCTTGGCCACAGAGCTGTTTGTGAAAAGTAAACATTTGTCATATATCTTGATATAACCACTAAACAAAAAAGGTGAATTGATAGGTGAAATGTTTGGAATTCAAAACCTCTGACATTTGACCCTGACAGCCAGACATTCTTTGGCTGGTTTAATGATGGACTATCGCTTATGCAAACCGAAAGGTTTGTTTAGTGATAAGCACAACTGACAGTTGTTCAGAGATATCTCCATAATGGGACACTGCTGAAAGAGATCCAGTTTAGTCACCATCCTATGTCATTGGTCTGAAAACTTTCAGGGTAAAAACCCTAGCAACCAAACTGTAAGAGCCATAGACAGTGATGTTAATAACATCACTGCCGATCTAATAAAACTACTCTGATGAGTGTGTTGCCATGCAAGGTAATGATTGTCCCAGAGAAATATGTGTGTTTCACCAGGTGCTGTTAATGTGTCTAATTCTGTGGGGTGAGATCAATGACAACCTAGCAGTGGTATGTGGAAGTCATGATTTGTACTCGTCATCATCAATGTTTATCTTATGAAGATTAGATATTTCACCTTCGATTTCAACGGATTTGTGTCACGTAATTAATTGGATTCACCTCAGTAAACTCAAATTTTGGTTGGATTAAATCCAGGAGAATGGAATCAGAGCTGCAGATATTTATGCTCCATAAACTGCTGTTGTTTTTGTTGAATGATTCAAGATTCAAATGGCTTGTCATGTGAAGAGCATGGAGTGGAATGTGAAGGGACCGCTATAATTTATCTTCAAAATTTCATGTGTGGCAGTCCTCATACAGGACTTCTTAATAACAAGTTCTTATTCAGCATACCAGTGTTATAACCTCACTCACGTCAGATGATTCGTACGCTGCAAGCAGGCTACTCCATTTGAAATTGCTTCGCAAGAGATGTGCTTCAGAAGACTGGACATCCTCAAAAATTCTTGCATATAATTGGACATTCCACTTGTCTGTCATCTTACTTCAACCACTTACATCGAAACTTGCACGTTGCGTCCTGTGATGCAACACGATTTTTCAGTTTCTTAACTACTCCAAAGAAACATAAACGCCAGTATCTGTGGCATAATTGCCACAATAATCTATTTAAGTTTGTAAGAGATGAGAGACGTCAAAAATTCCCGCCTGGCGGTTGCTACATCTCCTGGTTGGTCTGTCCATTACATTTTGGTCCTGAAATCCCTTTCAATGGGTGCGAATTCAGATGCTAGCGCTCCAGGGGGCGCTGCATCTGACGTGAGTGAGGTTACCGGTATTATGGCACTGTAATTTTGGTTAAATGTGAAACGAACCTAATGTCATCATTTTCGGTGATGAGAGAAAATAATACTGTAATAGAAGCAGGTTGACTTCTTTTTAGATGACTTCTTGTGAACAACACATGGATGCCCAAACACTTGGAACATGCTTGTGGAAGCTGGGGCTTAAGTGGGGTAACTGGGTGTCCTGTTGTACAAAAATATTCGACTTGTTTTAGGAAATACCACTTCACATTTTGTCATTTTTCTTTAATGAATATTTCCATTTAGCCTAACTGGACACTGTAACACCCTTGATCGCTGCTGAGATGCTGAGAAACCTGTCTTATTCTTTCACTCCCTTATAGTGGTATGAGGTTGGCAGGAAGCTCTTGACTTTAGCACAGTTGCTACGTGAAAAAGAAAAGCCTAGTGTTGTCATAGGCTGTTGGTCCACCCTCAACCCTCCTTCATCGTGTGTGTTTACATGTGGCATTGACAGATCGAGAGTTGTGAGCCCCACTTTAGTCAGTCAGAGGTCTGTGTGTCTGTGTTTGTGTGTGTGTGTGTATGGGGTTTGGTTGTAGACAGGAGCTAGAGTTAGCATGATAACAATTTGAAATGAACTTTTTGTCTCTAGTTCAGTGAGTTGTGATCACTGCAGACTGCTTTTCTTTGCCTAGTCTTCTGGGAGCTACTTAGTCTTAAGTATGGAGGTAAGTTTATGAAGTAGAATTGCTTTAGTTAGCATTAACTGTTATTTGTGCCAGAGAGTAGTGGCATCAGTTAGTTTCCCTCATAGAATTATATTGTAATATTGGTTTACCATTAGCTGCAATTAGATATAGTAGGCTAGTTTATGGAATAGGCACATGAAATTAATGTAGCAGTTAATTAAAAGTTATCTGTATGCTAGACGATGCTCAGTCACCCTTGTTTGCTGAGTTTGTAGGGGAATAGCCCAGTAGTAGTCGTCTTACTGTAAGGATGCTCTTGTGTTCTTGCTGTGGTGTTCTTTTGTGTGTTATTGTGTCAGCAACCAGCCGTAGCATTGTGAATCTCCTCACTGCCAGTGGAAACAGCTTTTCCTTCAGCACCACAGTGAATGGTTAACCTACAGTACACCTGCCACAGTCTCCCATTGTTTCCTTAGTGCACTAGTCCCATGTACTAGTATGGATCAAATGCAGGAATAGTTAATGAAAGAACCAGATGGCATCTGCAAGTCCCTGAACAATCGATGTTGCTTTTCCCTCTAGGACTCCAAGTTGCCCCTTGCCTTGAGGAGTAACCTGCTGGACCTCTTTGGACAGATTGAGCGGGAATTTGAGAACCTCTACATTGAAAACTTAGAATGTAAGTATTAATGGGTTGGCACCTGTACTGCAAAGGCTCATCACCGCTCACCGCTGCTGCTCACTGTTCCAGTTAAATACAGTAGCCAGTCTAAATGTGGTCCTTATACCCTTACAGGGAGGCTACACTGGATGCGTCAAGTCAAAGACTTATCTGCCGTAACTATTAGCTTCCATTTTAAACAATGGAAGTGGCTACACCAGACGCGGTAAAACAGTCAACATTCTAAATTCTATTCACTATTCATTTCAATGTATTTTTGATGGAACTTGACTTAACAATTAACTTAACGCATCCGGTGTAGCCCTAGCCTAAGTCCGTGCCCTCATAGATCTATCTGACTCTGACACTGGGACTCTACTTACTATTTGCAAGATTGGGACTTCATCTAGGTCCCATTGTTCAAATCTTAGCACTAAAGTTATTTTGCAAGCGCATTTATTTATTTATTTATTTTCTCAACTAATGTGCCAACATTTTGTTAGCCAGTCGAACGCCGCCTACTGGCTCTGCTCATTTCATTTTGTTCCTCCAGATAGTCAGGAAGAGCATAATGCAGTTTTGGTTTATCCGACACTAATTCGTGCGGGCCAAATTCAGCGAACAGGAAGAAATGGAAGCCACGATATTTCGCCCGGACATCACCAACCTTTGCATTTTTTTATCAAAAGAATGTATCATTGTATCAGCAATTTTTGTATCAAAATGTTTCAAAACATTACAAAGCGTATAGTGCCCTCTAGAGAGGAAACGATTGCCAATGGAGAGGTCTCAGACGCTTTGCACAAAGTGAAACAATGTAAAAGCGGATGATCAAATCAGTCTAACATTTTGTGACATTTCTGTTGTGCTTTAATTTTTCATGTCACGATGATTGATTGACACAAACCGTGTGCCATTCTCTTTAGCACATTCTGGAGGGATGCCTACTTGAATAGGTGATAGAGTGGAACTTTGGTCTCACCCTGAACCTTTTTACCTCAAGATGAATGTAGTTTGAATACACTTAAAATCTGTAAGGGTGGAGTTTGAGACTGTAGTGAAGTATAGTTTCTCTTGCACTCATTTTTTAGTAGTATGTGATATCCATGAGGTGAGGGTCTTGGTGTTTCAGTGTTTGGGAGATATATCTATAATTTTTTAATATGTTGTTGAAATGCTTTGTCTGCAGTGCGACGAGAAATCGATTCCCTTAATGAGCGTTTGGCTGGTGAGGGCCAGACTGTGGATGGAGGAGACCTGGCCAAAGGAGCCTTGAAGACCAAAGGCAAGTTCTGTTGGAGTTTTAGTGGTGGAGAATGACCCATCAGCAGCAGCATAGAATGCCAGATGTTGGTGGGATGTGAAGAGTTCTTTTGTTCTCTGATTGATCTAATGATTGGTTCATTGGTGCTTGTCTCTACAGCAAGTCATAGCACGAGCCAGCTCTCTCAGAAACTCAAGACCACATACAAGGCCTCCACAAGCAAGGTACGCTTTTGAGCGCTTAGCACACATTTCCTAACACCCATGACAAATATTGTGATATTGTTTTGTGTGTGTGTACGTGTGTGTGTGTGTGTCTGATGTATAGTCCACTGCTAGTCTTCATCAGGAAGTTATCCCAATAGTTTGGAGTTATTCCCAGCTACATGGGACTAGTTTGCCATTGTTAATGACTGGCTTGAAAGAAGCAGTCATACTCGTGCTTCATGAATCTGTAATCCTGCTTGCTAGCACATGCTGCCCATGTGCTCGCTTGCCTTAGTCCATGTGAAGAATGTAATGCTTGGAGATGTTCGCCAAGTCTGTAAGGAAGCTTAGCATGACATCATGATATCATAATCAGGGAAAGTTCCCTAGAACTTGAATGTAACCTGCAAGTATTGTACGGTAAGTACTGTTGACTATTTAGTGCTTGAATGAAATATAGATCTCTGACCAATCAGAGTGAAAGTTCATTCAAGATGTTTATTTGTGATCAGGAAGTTTGTTTGTACCAATGTCCTCTTACTTTGATTGCCTGTGTGTGCTGAGTTCTTTGCTGCTACTTAAATTCATTGCATAGCTCTGGGATTAAACTGAATGTAAGGGGGTTATGCAGCAGGCTTTCAGATTCCTTTAAGGAATTACAGATGTGTTGTGTAACCAATGCAGGAACTGAAGCATTTTGTCAGGGAACATAATTGTGGCTGTATACCATTTTAGCTGCATGCAGGTTCACCACAGGTCTTTTCTTGCCATGTCATCTTTCATTCTAAACTCTGACTTGTTTTTTTTTCCCTCACATCGCTCACTTTTCTTTTCTCTCAGTAGGAAACATTTTGACCCCAGTACATTGAAAATGAAGCAATGCTCTTTCTTTCTGACTCTTTGAAAATCTTCTAGCGCTCAAACTCTTTCCATGGCAAAGTAGGTGGACCACGCAACTTCAATGTGGGGAACTGGGAGTTGTGGGGTGGAGACTCATGGGTAATTCCTTTGCTTCACCTCTGTAAAGCCCAAATGCATGCTCCTGGCTGTGTGGGCGGAGCCTCTGGACATCTCTGCCCCTCCCCCACTCCCTGGCTTCTTAGGCACAAACTAGCAGTCTTCAGTTCCACTCTTCTGTTCTGTTCTTCTGTAAAGAGCTTTTTTTTTTACAGAAAAAAACTTTCAGAAGTAAGCTACTTCAGTTGCACAGGCTCTTAAGTAAACAACAAATGTTATGCAACGCTTATGATTTGTGAGCTCTGATGCTCAACACTCCATTTAGGCTATGTTGGGCTTGCTTAGTCAATAACCACAGACATGCAGAGGGATTTTCAGCTTCTGTTACTTTGTACTTCGACCAAGTTTGAGTTGAAATGAACCCAATTTAAAAATCCAGGCTCCATTTTTTCTGAATTGTATTAGTTAGTGGTTTGTGAGCACAACATGTATCAGTTTTTTCTGTGCTACATGTGCCTCTCCTAGTCGGTGACCTGTGTGCAGTCGTGCCTTGTGTGGAAAATCCTTGTGTTTAGACAGACTCGCATACACACAAACTAACCATTGCTTGTGGTGCAAAACCTTGGATATTCTGTATTGTAGATTTTGTGTACATACATGTACATGAAAAATGTTCTTGGATCAGGAAACGGTGGTTGGCCATGAAGGATATGGCCTTCCATGGCCCAGGGGGTTGAGATTCAGCTTATGTTCTACCGCCTTCTCCCATCTCTGTTGTGCTGTTCCAAGCAGAGTTCAAACGAAGACCAAATCCAAGTTCACCAAGTGCAGTCCGTAGAAAAAAGGAGAATGAGAAAATTTGGCAACTGATATTAGCCAAATAGGGCAAAGGAATTCACTTTCAGTTTCATTCTCCTATGTCCAATTCTGGCCTAGACCCTAGCACTATGCTTCTACTCTAGGTTCTTAGCAGATACTACTCTTTCCAGATCCAAAGCATTAGGCTATGCAAATGTCTTGTATTGTATTTAGCCTAGTCATTTATTTCAGTTAGTATAAGCTAAGCTTTTATTTAAACCTAATGAACCTGTCATGCTTCTGTTACTTGTATGTCAGGGTATGTACTGTATTAGGGGTATAGATATCGATCGATTCGTATTGATACATTCAAGGTTATAGTAACTGTTCTGCTTGCTGTGCATTGAGCACAACTGTTATCGTGTAACATACAGTACTCTTTGGCCCTGATTTACGAAACAATCGTACGACAGAAAAGTGTGTGTACGCTCATTCCCCCACAAAATTTGGAAATCATCGATCTAATCAATCATGCAGGCTTATTTGGGTTAGAAAGGTCTGATTTTGGATGTAATAAGCATGATCATGTTGGAAATTTAAGGGGCAAGGCATGTAAACTGAGAATATATTTGGACTTACACGTGACATTTAAATTACTCTTTCTGATGCTGTGTACCAACACTGGTTCTTTCTTGCGCTGATATTTAGTAATACGGACCACTTCATAAATCACACTTGAGGGTTGTCGTAAATGTTATGAATGAGGGCCAGTGTTTGAACAGAATACCCCTCCCCCCCCCCAGCAGAAGCAAATTATTTTTTGTTGATTTATTTGAAACTTAATACATACATTATAATGTAAAAATATTTAGTATTGACTTGTATTGGGGAATGCTGAAATCTCAAAGATAAGCAAATCGTTGGCTGAAGAAATCTATGTTGTATTGAGTTGTCATAAATCCTCCAATTTACTGTACACACCTCGTATGCATACTTAGGTTAGTTTTCAATGATAAGTGTGGTTGGTTGTTTTGGCGTGGTCAGTGAAATGCAAGGTTTTGCACTCAGTGATGGGATTGTTGTGAATGAGCCGTTAAGCTAATGCTTTTAGCCTGCTCTTATAGTGCTCTACTCGGGCAACCTCTCAAGTTTCAGACATACAACAGCCAGACTATCCACTGTCAATAAGATGTTCTTTGGGCTTGGGTTAGGTTAATAACAAGATATTTTATAATTATCGGTAATCAACTTTCTCAACTTGCTGTGCCTCTAGAAGCTCATGGTTGACTAAGAGTACATTGTCCCTCCAGCCCTTAGTTTAAATTTTAATTTGAAGAGTTTGGATCTATCCTCACAATCCAGCTTTTCTCCTATTTTTCAGTACTTATGTCTTGTTTCTCCTACAGGAAGTGTGCACATTGATCCTTCATGCATGTGACTTTCCCACATTATTTATTATTAGACAATTATTATTATTATTATATGTGAAGTCAGATAATGAACTGCTCAATTGTTATGTCTGGCTGATGCATATTCTAGCTTTAATAATTAAGTAGGCTGTTGAGGGAAAGCTAATTTGCATAATGTTTTTTTATAATGTTATTTACGTTTTATGTTTGTGATTGGTGCAGTAGCCTTTTATCAGCTTTTTCAATGGCATAGCTGTTTGGGTTTGGTATTGCCACTGAAACAGTTTTATTTGCAACAAGCGCACTTTGATGCTTATCTGCAGTTACCACTGTATTGGCTTGATTGCTCTGTAGTGTCATATTTTAAAAATAGCTCCTTTGAAAACATTATTCTTCATACTTTCTGGGCTGGCCTTTAGTTAAACTCCTCTGTCTTAAATGAACGATTTTTCTTGTATTTTGTCTATATATGTGTATTATGGATTAAACTATGATAAGTTATTGTTTTATGATGTTTTTGGTCTAATCCTTCTTCCGTGGTCATAGATCAATTATGATTTCATGGTTTATTGTTCTCTGCATTTTTTATTTACATTTACATGTTTTTTTTTACAATATGTATTTGTTTTGTATGCTTTTATATCATTATTATTTGTTGTGATGACTGCCTTTCCCTGCTTTTTTAAAGAAGAACTCAGACGTGTGTGTGTGTGTGTGTGTGTGTGTGTGTGTGAGAGAGAAAATGTATCAGCACAGCATTAGCACCATGTTAGTGCTAATGTTACTTCCTGCTTGGTTGCCAGAGTTGAATTTTAGCCCCTGCTGTGTACGTGAGCCAGAGAGAGAAATGGCTGCATCTAGGTCTCGAGTGGTGTGTCTATATGGGCCTATTTACAGAACTGCTTTCCTTCACAGATCGTGTCCAGCTTCAAAGCCACCACATCCCGTGCTGTTTGTCAGCTGCTCAAGGAGTATGTGGGTCACAGAGATGGCATCTGGGACCTGGCCGTTACCCGCTCTCAGCCTGTTGTCCTTGGCACTGCATCCGCAGGTAGAAGGCCATGCTTTATCAGAAGCACTGTACCGGTATATAATAACTAACGTTCACAGTAAGCAAGCAGACAGTCATGTTCAGTAATCAATAATCTGTCAATGATTTGTAGTGATCCACCATTACCAATTTTCTGAGGCGATACAGATTTAATTATTTTTTTCTTTTTTTAAAAGTACACAAGGTTTATTATTTATTGCCTTGTCTTTAGTCAGACATTTAAACGTGGCAATAAGCAGATTTTCAATTACGTATAACTGTCAAGAATTCAATGTGTATCATAATCGAAATGCTGGTAATTATAGGCTTGTAGACTTGCAACATGCATAAATTTATTTCTCAGCCATGTTGAAGTGTGTGTCCTTTTTAAAGTAGGCTACAGTATTTTGGTCCTCTCTACTGCTGCTAAATGCTGCTAGATAAGAAATGTAACCAAAGCCAGGCAGCCAAGTCCTGCTGTGCTTGTAACATGTGGCCTACAGAGAAGGCAAGGCAAGGTTTTTTTTATATAGTGCGTTTCATACACAATTTCATGTCAATGTGCTGTACAAAAAACGCAAAGCACAGTGGATGGCAGAAAGTAAATGCACTAAAAAAGATAAAACAGAGCAGGAAAAGCATTAATAAAGGCACATTATGATTAAAAGTTTAAGTACACAGAAGTAAAGTGAAAAATTAAAACATAGCAACAATTCAATGAATAAAGACAAAGTAATTAAAAGTTTACAGAATATAAAAATAAAGAAAAATACGTGAGATTTTAGGAGAAAGCATATGAGAAGTCTCGTTTTGAAACTGCCAACAATTTTATGCTAGTTCAGCCCAGTGTGCTATGCTGTTGATGCTTTTGAAGCTTTTGAATGGGACGTGTATTTGACTAGGAGCAGCTCTCCTCTCCGGCCCTGTATGTTCATAGTCTCTGTGGTGAGCTACCAATAGGTTAGGACATATTTAGGGCCTGCTGACATGTTTGCTTTGTCAGACCAGTAGTACTGCTTTGTTCCGTAATGCTGTGGGGATTACTTTAGTGCAACTCTCAGAGATATGGGTGTGAACTTACTGAATTAAAGGGTTTTTTTGTTGGATACTCCTCAACTAAAATTGTGATGTTACATGCATGCCCCTTTGGTTGTTTGTAATAACGTGAGTGGTGCTGATCCCCCTGATGGCTTGTGTTCTGACTGTGTGTTGTCAGATCACTGTGCCATGCTGTGGAGCATCGAGACAGGGAAGTGCCTGCTCAAGTACGCAGGCCATGCCGGCTCAGGTGAGTGTGTGTGTGTGTGTGTGTGTGGAGCAGCCCAGCTGACCAACCAGCTCAGTGTTCTCTCAGTCTTGCTCTCTGATGATGTCCTGTAACTGTGTCTAACGGTCAGTTTGGATTCTCTTCTTCTCCGCAGTCAACTCCATCAAGTTCCACCCCACTGAGCAGATGGCGCTGACAGGTGAGCAGTGTTCAACACCGGAACTGGTTCCCTCCTCTCTGGCTGTGTCAGACATATGTTTACTCTTCTCTGTCTGTTTACTCTCTAAGCTACCTTTTTTTTTCTAATGAATTTGCCTGTCTGGGGTGAATCATCTCTGCGTCCTTGTTTGCTAGTGTATCTGCCTGCAGCTGGAGTGGTGGAGGTGTTACTAGGGCTCCCTCATGATTAAGCCTGTGATTCAGGGTGCAGGTGGATATGGGTGCAACTCAAGAGACTTGCAATTTAATACCCTTCCCCCAGCTCCTCACACCTCACACCTCCCCCCGTGCGGGCATGTTGGGAACCAAATCGTGGTGGGAACTTTTAATTAGAGCTCTGAGATGCTCGGAGAACAGACTGTTTGTCTTGAAAAGTGAAGTTATCAGTCCATCTGTGTGTCTCTGTGTCTTGACAGCATCTGGGGATCAGACAGCTCACATCTGGCGCTACATGGTCCAACTGCCTCTTCCTCAGCCTCCAGCAGACATCAGCGTGAGTGTGTCACTCCCACCTGCCTTCACTTCCATCCCCCACCCACCCATGGTGCTCACGTCCTCTCAAAATCTCCTGTCTTTTAAATCAGATGGATAGTGGCCTAGAAGAAAAATGATGGTTTATCTGCTTTATCCCAGTATTTTTAAAGTTCGTTGAACTGATCACACAAATAATCTTGCTGAGATCATACTGCAAGTCCATTATTATGTGTTGACCACATGATCCAGTACTACTAAAAGGGATGGGGGAACGAAGCATATGGCTATTTTTGCTCTTGGTATACAGAATATAATTTCAGACCTCATGGTATACTGTATACCGGTGGTCCCCAAATATTTTTCCTCAAGGGCCGAATTTTATCAAGCATACCAAGCCAAGGGCCAACCCCGCAAACACTCAAAACCACGCGTTGAAAGGATGCTAGTTAGAACATCACAAAGTAGTCTTCTTTTAGTCTTCTGCTTTCTTTAATGCACCTCATTAAACTTCATATATAGTATGATTTCCTGTATAGGCCTACTGCTTATGAGGTCTGTAAGCATGTTTATGGAGAAAGCTGATAAGTCAGATGGTGCTGCGGGCCACTCATTTGGTTCCTGCGGGCCGGATCTGGCCCACAGGCCGCCATTTGGGGACCAGGGCTGTATACCATTATACCTGATGTATAGAGAGCTCCCTCTTTCTCATTGGCTGTTGCTCTCATCACAGGTGTCATGTGATGACGACGTGGACTTCTCGGACAAGGATGAGGCAGACCCCGAAGGCGACGGGGTGAACGAGTGCCCTACGGTGCGCGTGGCCACCACTACCCTCAAGAGCCACCAGGGGGTGGTCATCGCAGCCGACTGGCTGGTGGGTGGCCGGCAGGTGGTCACGGCGTCCTGGGATCGGGCCGCCAACCTTTACGAGGTGGAGACTTCTGAGCTAGTCCACACTCTCACAGGTACAGACTCCCACTTTTATTGCTCTGGGACTGATGGAGACTCGGATTTCTTGCTGTTGGGAATGCATTGTGCTAGTGTGTTGAAACAAAGGGATGTAGAAGTGTTTAACTGTGTGTGTGTGTGTGTGTGTGTGTGTGTGTGTGTGTGTGTGTGTGTGTGTGTGTGTGTGTGTGTGTGTGTGTGTTGAATGTATTGAGCAGGTCATGACCAAGAGCTGACCCACTGTTGCACACACCCTACCCAGAGACTGGTGGTAACCTCCTCCAGGGACACCACGTTCCGCCTGTGGGACTTCAGAGACCCGTCCATCCACTCAGTGAATGTGTTTCAGGGCCACACCGAGTGAGTGCATTGCAACACAAGCACACTTACAACATGCGTACAAAAATAGTTTTTCTCTGTGTGTGTGAACAAATACACACTTATATTCTCCTTGATGACTAAAGGAATTATTTACTGTGGTGTTCTCCTTACCTCAGTGTTTCAAAGCGGCCCTTCTCATGACTACCACCAGGTGGCAGTGTAGTGTCTCAATATTGCCTGTGTTCTTTCATTCCACTTGTTCCCATGTTGTTCTGTTCCTATTGAAAGCTGTTGATATGTCATTAATGCTTTACTCTCAAGCATCTCTTAAAAAGATTAACATCTTGCCACCAAATCCCTTCTTTTCCAACCCACCTGTTCAATTTCTCTTTCCAATCCTGATGTTGGTCCAGTTTTGCAGTTTTGGGTGTCATTCGGTTCTTCACAGACACTGCCAGGACCATAATTTAGTTCCTCTTCTCACTCTGAAAGTGCTATTTGCCTATTATCAGAAACAGTACCCCCCCCCCCCCCCCTCTCTCTACAAACACTCACACACACTGCCCTCCCCATTCTTCAAAAACGGCAGGCCTTTCGCTGTCTTTTCGCGGCGACTGCTCTTGAAGCTTGTTTGATTGGCGCCGGATTACACGCTGTTCATGAAGTCTTGCGCCAAACATGTCTAATTCCTGTGGATTGGGGCGAGTAATGCTCTCCAATAGACAATCGTGCTAATGGGATTAAGCCTGGCAAAGCCTCTCCTCCTCCCCACAGCCCCTCTCCTCACTCACTGGGCTGTGACACCAGCGTGCTCAGGCAATTACTCCTCTCTTTCTCCAGTGAAAGTGCCCAAGAAAGACTTCAGAAAGGAAAAAATAAAGATTTAAAGGGAAGACAAATGGCCTGGTTGAGAGATAGGGTCGCATGAGCAGTGCTTCTGCTCTCATTAGCCTGCATGGCCACATCGTACACCTACGACAGAAACATAGAATTCTATATTTAATTTTATATAATGCTGCATGATGTACTTATTATGTACATCATAATATTTATTTATGACATGGTGGTCATTGAATATTCGAAATTCAACTATATACTCCAATAGTTTATAAAAAACATATAAAAATGTGAAAATTAATATTCGGACGTGGAAAAACAAGCACAGAGCGGGTGAAAGAGAAAACGTGTGCGAGTGATCAGAGCCAACTGGAAACGTCACCCGCATCTGTGGTTGCTGCTGCACATTTTAGAAGACTTTTCAAAAATCTGAACATCAGGCCCATAGAAATGGCTTGGTTTTATAACAAATTTGTGTAGATGGTGATTCCGACCATTTAGGCTGAAGACAATAGCATCATTTGATTTAAAGAGTAGCCTACTTTCCCCCCCTTGCCTTTGGCTGATAAAAAAGGCAATTTAACTGCACAGCGATGTTGAAATCATATATGTATCTTTTTACATTTAAAATTAGGCTCAAATGAACTAAGGACATTCGTAATAAACTGAAGGAAGGCTGTAGATCATATACAGCTGTCCTCACTGACAAAGCCATCGTATGAAGAACAGTGTCATTGGCGTAGAGACGTAGCTTTGCTGGGGGCAAACCAACACCAAGGTTTTTTAATATAAATGCTGAATACGGACAGGCCCTAATATTGATCCTTGTGGCACACCCACCCACAAAAGCTGAACTGCTGTTATCTACATACGACCTGAGTTTTCCCAGATAGGTAATTTAAAGCCCACTTCAGCGTTTTGTCACTAAAACCAATATGCAGATGGGATGAGCAACAAAATCAAAAGCTTTAGACATGTCAATGAAGAGAGCAGCACAGGATTCTATTTTATTTTCCAAAGCAATAATTATATCCTTAATAACTCGGCGATTGTGCCGAGTGCACAAATCCTAATTGTGTGGGAGGTAACTTTTAATCTGCTCATTTTCTAGAGATTCAAAGATTTTAGCTGTTACGGACATCCTAGAAATGTGGTGATTGAATAGAGGGAGTAGTAAGGTGGTTCAGTTTAAAATGGAGTGGACCTGCTCATTTGATTGCACTATAGTTGCTAGAGTGATACCGGTGTTTGGTTAGCTTTATAATGAATTAGTCTAAGCCTGCTTTCTGGTTTATGTCTATTTTGGGCAATTATTATGTTGCTATTGATTTAAAATAGTATATAGAATATAGATTGCTGCTATGCAGCAATTAATAGCCCTTAGTCAGCTGATCAATTAACGGTCCACTTTATTATTCTGTTACTGCTCTGATATGACGGCATGTATTTCTGTCGTTTGTCACTCCAGCACGTGCATTCCAGACAATCTGATGCGTGTGTTTGTTATTGTGAGAGAGTGAACCCTGAGGCGTGTCACAGGTGCACATACGCTAAGACTGGCGTCACTGCAGATACTACCCGAGGGGTCATTAAAGAGTCACTGAGATGTTGCTAATTATTCAGAGTTTGTCTCAACTCCCAACGTGATGCACACATCTTGTGCCACCCTTCAAAATGACTTTTGTGGACTGAGGAACGTGTAGCAGTACTCTCTCTC
The DNA here is from genome assembly GCA_027497455.2 of Sardinella longiceps. Lineage (NCBI taxonomy): Eukaryota > Metazoa > Chordata > Actinopteri > Clupeiformes > Clupeidae > Sardinella > Sardinella longiceps. The sequence goes on from JAODXP020000027.1 coordinate 20,585,856, forward strand.
TCTCTCTCTCTCTCTCTCTCTCTCTCTCTCTCTCTCTCTCTCTCTCTCTCTCTCTCTCTCTCTCTCTCTGGTCTGGTTCTCTACAGACTTCTCAGAGTTCACTTCCTTATACTCTCAAATGGCTACAGCTGTATTCTGCTGATAATAACCATAATTACCTCTATAATTAGTGATCCGCTATGTTAATTATTTGATACACTAATCGATTACAACCAAGTATCAACCATATGTGTTCAGTCCTTTGTTCAGTGTGATTTAAGTATTGTGAAGCTAGTGTTTGATAAATGTATAATAGTATGTACAGTATACCCAAGGTGCTGCACAGCAAAGCAGTTGATCAGATGTGCGGTGCACATGTAAGCCTGGTTTGGTGCGTGTAAATATCCATCGGGTGTGGTAGGCTACAGACAGGCTAATATTTCACTGGTGGACTGAAGAAACTAGTTCCAGGCCCAGACATGAAGCTTGCATGCTCACAAGACTGTGTGTGTGTGTGTGTGTGTGTGTGTGTGTGTGTGTGTGTGTGTGTAGAAAATTATAGTTGAAATAGAAGCCATGATGCTCACATGCTAGCAGGGGCATGGGGCACTGAGACATGCTAGAAAGGCAAGGGACAGACACATCATGTTATTGTTTTTTTGTTTGTGTTTTGTTTTGTTCTTTTCGTTGTTTTTGTTTCTCTCATAGCCACATCAGTTTTAGCCACATCATTACACATGTAATTTCTTGGGTCTTTTGTGGTCACACACACACACACACACACACACACACACACACACACACACACACACACCTCATAATCGCCCTGACCTTACTTGTCAAAAGGTCTCAAGGGGGGAGGAGAATGTGCGTAGCACAAAAAAAAAGCCTGGAGTGTCATAAGATTTTTAATCAAGGTTTTAATTTATTAATCCTCTTTCTCTTTCTCCTCTGTACGCGCTGTGTGTGGTACAGTGCCAGGGGTTGGGGAGGAGGGGGACCGGCGGTGTCAGAAAGCATTTCCACGGTGCCCCACAGATTTCCCCGCCCCGCATGAGAGGGCTTGTGAGGAGCGTTATGCTCCTGCATGGGCGAAGGGGGGTGGTTGTGGGGGTGGGGGGGGGGGGGTGCCTCTCCAATGCTGCCACCCAGCCCCTGGTTCAGAGCACTTCATTAAAGCCTCATTTCATGTCAGTTTAAATGAAGGGGGAGGTAGCAGCGGCACCCCGACCGGCTAACTCACTTTACTAGCACCTCCCCAGCCTAATCTCAATCAGCAGCTGGAACGGAGCACCACATCCAATCCCTCCGACTGTATTTAGCATTAATAGATTGACTTCAACCGGGAAGAGTGGGGAAAGAATTGTGGGGGGATGGTGCATTGACAGGGGCAGCTGACATTATAAATGGGAGATATTAAGCTGTATTAAATGAATGTGTGGGACTTCCACAGTGTGTGTGTGTGTGTGTGTGTGTGTGTGTGTGTGTGTGTGTGTGTGCTGCAGTCTAGAAGAGCTGAGCTTGGGGTTTTCCTGCCCATTCTTTGTAAAATTGTGGCTATACTGTAAGTTCTTGGTCAGTTTGCTTTTCCACCAAGCTGCCTAATGATTGAAAACTATTAATTTAGGACACAACATTGCCGTGATTAATGGCAATTAATTTCTTGTATATAACGGATCGTTTAATGGAACTGAAATGTAATAGCAGGGAATTAATGTCAAATCAACAAGATTTACTAAAATATGTTGGATGTCTAATTTTATTTTCTAAAAAAAGTAGACGTTTTGCAATGCAATTGCGTAGATGCAATAGATTTCCAATGGCATTATTAATGCCATTAACATTTGGCTGCAAAGGCATTTCTTCATTTTGCATAACAAACCACATTGATATAGTAAGCGCCTGTTGAATTGCAACAAAGACCACAGTACGGCAAGGGAAGGCAAGTTTATTTATATAGCGCATTTCATGCTCAGAGGAAGTTCAATGTGCTTAACAGAGATAAAGGCAGAGACAGTGCATAATAGAAAATAAAATTACACAAAATAATGGGGGAAGAATAGAGAGGGAAATAAAAAATAATGTGAGAATTAATACTTGTCCATGTAAAGGAGAGAAAGAGGGAATCACTGACACAGGGAAAGAACTTATCCAAAAATATCCAGTGACCCCTGTTTCCCCCACATGTTATTATGGAGCCTTGTGTGAGCCCCCTAAGCATAGGCCTATTTTGCTTCAATAACAACAGCAACGATAATCATAGCACGATTGTTTTCTAATTGTGACTGTTTATTTTGACACAGTACTTCAACCACTTTTGCCAACTTCTGTTTTTGTCATCTTCTAGACCGTAGTGTCGTTAGATTGTTGCTGTCTCCTTTCCTTTTGTGCCAGACACACACACACACACACACACACACACACACACACACACACACAAACACGCACACACAGACACGCACACACAGACACACACACACACACACGCACACACACACGCACACACAGACACGCACACACAGACACGCACACACACACAGACACACACACAGACACACGCACAGCTACCTGCAGAGATTGAAATTGGAATGTGTATGTGTCTAGAAAGTCAGTGCTGTCTGAATTTAATACCATTTCATTGTTTCAGAAATGGGTGAAAAGGAAAGAAAATAAACTTGTTGGAAGCACGACTACTAAATGAACAAATTCCTCCTCTCAT
>JAODXP020000027.1:20593553-20613553 GCA_027497455.2 Sardinella longiceps
TTGTGCACATGTGCAAACAGTGGCTTGTAAATTCCAATAAAATGTTTGCTTTTTGGACTCTGAGAAAAGTGTCATCATACTTGATTGAAACAATTCTAATGACAAATGTTGTTACTCCTCTTTTCTCAGTAGTTCATTTGTCATTGTCTAATTCTTACCATTCACACCTTGATCTTTCAACTCAGGCATGGTGTCCCAATCCACGATATGTGTCAATTCTTTCCATATTTCCAGAAACCCTTTTAACTATATCAATAACATTCATCTTTAGGTCTTTCCATGGTATCCTCGGTCACAGTGTTTATACTGTATGATCCCACATGATGGTCTAACACACTCACACAGCATCATTTTGACTGAGCTACACTTCACAAGGATTTGGGCTTGTATAGGTATATTTATGTGTTGTGCAAATTTTTATTTTATTATGGTGATGCATATTGCTGCTATTACAGTTCAAAATGTTTAGACGCATATTACCAGTAAGTATTTTAAAATGATATATAGCTTACTATTGCACTCTATTTTGGCTGACACAAATGATCATCTAATAACATTTCAGTATGAACAGACATCACCACTGGTGAAAAATTACTTCAGCTGAACAAACCGATTTTAGAACCGAGTGTAGAATTGCACAAAATTATTTTTGAATTGGGAATGGTTGCCCATCTAATAAAATGGGTATATGAGATGGTTATGATGTGTATAGGTGTGTCAAACCTTTTTACTACAACTGCATAAATTTGACAGTTTTATTTAATTTGAAAAAAATAAGCATGGCATATTTTAGAGACAGATACATAATAGACATAGCATTTTTGAGTTGCCCAAAAAAATATCAAACATGGCCAAATTTCCTTCTTTCCTCACTATGCCTGTAAAACTGCATCCCTTGTGTGAATTGCTTATAAATGCACTGTAATATGTAGACTTACCTGTTTATATTACTGTATGCAGGTTGGCTTCATTTCAATCTAGAACACAGATGTTACAGTTTATGGGACAAAATTTGCTTTAAAAAAAAAAAAAAAAAACCCATTTGGCCGTGACTCTACTGCCAGCCACTGGCCTTTTACAGTTAGGCAGTGATGGATTTGAGATTACAATATTCCTGAAGAAATTATCAACTCAAGTTTTTTTGAACAGTTTTTATTCACATTAACAAACATTCAATTTTCAGGTATTACTGAGGTGCAATGTACAGACCTTAGCAGCACATTTTCTTCTGTTAAAATTTACACCTTACTCTGACTTTTATAATTTGATTTTACTTAATTTTTTACAATTTATTTATATTACAAAATGTACAGTAAATATTACAATATTGCCATTCAAACATGCCATGACTTAAAAGGCCTATCCATTAATATAGATACCTAAATTGATCTGCATGGGTATTTGTCCCAACGTATATTTGTAACCTCTGTGGAATAGTACAACAAACCCTACTCCTTACAGACAAGACTGTGTGCAGTAAAGGGGAATTTGCACAATGGGTGCAAAACAGACCGAGTCAAAACAACAAAAATTATATACTATGGGGGAAAAAATATATTTGTGCTCTCAAAGGTAGTGATGTCAATTCTCGATATGGTAAAACATATCCTGTACTTTACACATTAAATCTAACCCAAAAATATCTAAAGGTCAGTCATCAATGACACATTTTCCTGTGACAGACAGTGGGTACACACACTTTGCAGAAGAGCTTGGCTGCTTCTACATCATCAGGATTCAGGATGGATTTGTTATTAACCAAGACTCTAGTCACACAGACATGTTAAAGGAAAAAAAAAAAAAAACAGTATAAAGGGTGAAAGAAAATAACATAAAAATATAACCACATGATTAAATAAAATATTTTAAGAGGACTTTGGATTAATCACACGGGTGAGATAAAATATAGATGGATCTACTAGTTCAATAAACCACCACTAGGGGTCCCTGTTGGAGCACATCTAGTGCTGTGTAAACACAGAAGGGGATTTAGCGTAAGATGCTCAGTATTTATGGACAAAACTCACAAAAACAATAATATAACCTATCTAACATGTTACTGAATAAACAAAACAACATTAATTATATGCATTTTTAAAATAACATGTGCTGAAGGAAATTTAGAAGGGAGTCTGTATCAGGATATGACAGATCGCTAAAAACATGTTAACCCTGTTTGTTTAACATGAAAAAGGGGACAAAAGCAAAATAACCACATAAGACCCACAAATGAGACTGGATTGGACTGGACTCCACTGACGGTAAGGGGGAGCTGGGCAGGACTGTGTGCCCTCGCTCATGAGCTCCCTCTGTGGAGCGGAGCCTGTGCACTAGGCTACTGTATGAGCACGAGACAGCAGCTACCCAGCAGGCAGGGAGAGAGAGACTAATCAGAGTAAGCACTGAGGACAACCAAAGAGGAACAATGGAAGACAGAACAAGGGGGGAAAAGGTGTCATTAAAGCTCTGTATTGTACTATCAAAAAGCCCCTGTGCCTCAGCCTCAATGACACCAGTCAGGTTACTGAGTCCCAGCTGCCACCTTGTGCCTCTGCACCCTCCGTAGCCAACACTGCTCTGAGGAAAAAGGCTGAAATAACCTTCCTTTACAATGTCAAACACTCTCTCTATGGGGATGGGGGGGTGGGGGGTGAGGCAGAAAGTGTGTGTGTGTGTGTGTGTGTGTGTGTGTGTAAGAGAGAGAGAGCGAGGTGCTTCTATGCTGGCTGAGTTGCATGCCGTCTTTCCCTGTCAAGCGTCACCCAGACAGGCGCTTTAATTGGACATTGTGTCCGGCCGGCGCTCCCTCCACGGGGGCTGTGCATCAGGCAGCAGCTGATGACAAGATGGCAGCTGCCTTTCACTTTGGTGAAGGTTAACACACACTCTTCAGAAGGCAACGGGGAAGAGCGAGCAGAACAGTGGTGGTGGTGGTGGTGGTGGTGGTGGTGGGAACACTGGGAGCAGTGGGAGCAGCACAACGCACACCTTAGAGGCTGTGCTGGGTTTCTCTTTCTGGAATCTTCTTCTCCATCTCTGACTGGTTGGTAAGATGAGGCTTTGCCACTCAGAAGCTGCTGGACGTGTGTGGACAGAGAGAGAGGAGGGCGGACACCTCAAATCGCCGACCTTTGATCTTTGATCTTTGACCTTTACCACCACCCTTCTTGCCCACACACCCACCCCAACCCCAACCCCAATCCCAATCCCCACCCCCACACCACCCCCTCCAGCAGCAGCCTCACACAGTAGCCGACAGGAAGTGCTCCTGCTCGGGCGGTTTCCTGACCCAGATGCCCAGTCCCGTCTCCTGCAGCGAGCGGAACCACTGCTGCTTCACAGTCTGGTAGCGGCCAGCCGCCTGCTTGGCCTCGCAGTACAGCAGCTCCACAGAGTCGCCCTGGCCTTCTCCTCCTCCTCCTCCTCTTCCTCTTCCTCCGTCTTCTTCTCCAGATGCCACTGCCGCCACACGGACATTTAACTAGAGCAGGACAGACGGAGAGAGAGAAAGGAGAGAGTGAGATTTGAGGAGGAGAGGAGGAAGTGAATGATGCATAGACAAGTTGCACAGATGATGTGAGAGTGAGGAGAGAAGAGAAGAGAAGAGGAGAGGAGAAAGAAAAGAGAGGAGAGTTTGATTGTGAGGCAGAGACAGAGAGCAAAACAAAACGAATGAGCCGGCACAAACGGGGAACTTCAACAGCTGTGTAATCTCCCCATTGAAATTTCACAAGCAATTGAACATTCTCTGGGCTTTTGTGCATTTTCTTTGTTGCAACTTCCTTCTCTCTCTCCCACACACACACACACACACACACACACACACACACACACACACACACACACACACACACACACACACACACACACACACACAGCACAGATGAGAAGGAAAACTTTCTTTGCAGATTAGGATGTTTGCACTTATACACTCCATTGCTTGCAACAGAGAGCGGCTGCAAGAAGGAAAGCATTGAGAGGGCTCTTCAAAACAACTTTTATTTAAAAATAGAAAATATTCATTTTCAATTCAAAGGTTTCTCTGGAACTGTAAGCATTTATGGTGATATTGACGATCCCATTATATACATGATGAAGAGGGAGAATGAAGTTTCGGCTGCTTAGGAATGTGGGTGTGTGAGAGCGTAGATGTGTGAGGACTACTGTGAGAGCTCACCTTCAGAACAAATTAAAACATTGATTCCTCACTCAAGTGAAATATGAATAAAAGCTGTTTCCATTAACAGGCTCACACCTTGGTGCATTTCACACTAAGTACAGCAGTACAGTAGCTCATATGCTATGAGGAGTTGGATTCAAAGTGACACGATCTCACAACATATGGAAAGGAGATGACAGTTTCCATGTGAGCTGAGGGGTTATGCTAGCGGAGTGTGTTTGTGTGTGTGTGGGTGTGTGTGTGTGTGTGTGTGTGTGTGTGTGTGTGTGTGTGTGTGTGTGTGTGTGTGTGTGTGTGTGTGTGTGTGTGTGTCAGTACTGTGCTATGGGGGCATTCTTGTGTGGACCTACCCTGCGGCAGAGCCGGGCCCAGCGAGTGAAGAGCACATGCTTGCAGAGTCGCGACGGCGCCCCGGAGTCCTTCCTCTTCCCCGTGGAGGCGTTGAGCACCTCCAGCTGCTTGTCCCCCGTCGTCCAGTTCACGCTGAAGCACGGCGACTTCCCCGGCTGCCTGCACTCGCTGCTGCTCAGGCCTAATGGCACAGGACAGGGGAGAGCACTGTCACGCAGCACGGCCAGGACCCACACGGCCCCGCCACGACCCACATCACACACCTCCAGCAACGCACTGCACTGGGCTCACTTGACATCACAATCCCACTGAAGCTTTGGGGAAACTGACCTGCCATGAAATCTTAAGACTTTGTCTCAAAGTAGTTGTAGTTTGAGTACATTATGCACACCAACACTAAACAATATGATAATTCTTTTTTTTATGTATATTACATTACATATACATAAAACATTACATACTGTAGGCCTATATGTTTTTTTAAGCTGCATGCATTTGTAGATACTTGTAGGTATTATTTTAAGGAAGTCCTTTGCTAAGTTATTTCCCTGTGTCTTATTGAGCTGAGAGCAACTCCACTGGCGTTCCTCAAATGATGGGCATTATTAGGGGCAATGAAAGCCAGAGTGTGGAGCAGAGCATGGGAGAAATCATGAGGAGAGGCCCAGTGTTCACTATAATAACCCAACAATCATGTCTGCACTGATTGGGCTCCTGCAATCACAGCCAGGCTCACTTGTTACTTTTCTTCTTAAATTTCACATCTTCAGCACCGGATCAGTTGAGGTACTATTCTCTTGCATCATTAACATCCACGAAACAAAGACTTATAAACGAGCTAATTAAAAACGTTTTTATGCATTACATGCCTTACTGCATATGTTGCCGCTGGAATTTATTTGCAGTGTGATATTTGAGATGTCTGGGAAGCACATTTTGGGAAATTGAAAAAGGTAAATGTGCAATCAACAAAACTGCTGCATGTGTGGCTGCATTGTCAGAAATTATTTTTGTCTTCCAGTAGAAAAATCAAAGTCAAAATGCACCATGAAATATATCATTCAACAAGATTCACATTCTATAAAAAAATATAGCTACTGGTCTATGTCAATAATCCAGCTGGTATTTGCATTTAACTAAAGAGGTTTTTGTATGAAAGTGGGATTATTAATCATGATTAAAAAGGGCAGGTTAAATCCATCTAAATTAGAGATCAATAAGAGAGTGTGGTGCAGAGAGCATGGTACATACATGTATTATTCTAACGTTTTACATCTTTAAATCGGTTTTGCTCTTTCCATGTAATAACAGAGATTAACACCACATTGCTGACTCTCTCCGTGTTTCAACAAGTACTTTTAATGAGCTTTTGTCCTCATTTTACCAACTGCAAAAAGTTTCTCAGTCCTCTACTTCTTTCTCTGCTTCTCAATCACACCTTTAAAAGGTGGCTAAAATGGGATTGAACTGGCTGCCATCTTACAATAACTCCCCTCATTTCCACTTCTTCATATTCCCCAGTTCTCTCAATCCCTTTCATTTTGGGCTCCGTCCTCCACACACACCTCCCCACCTCCGCACCTCCCAAACTCACGGCTCATTTCCTAGCGTCTATTCTGCTAAAGTCATATCTCTACTATCAACAGTGGGGTTGGGGCCTTCATCAAGTCCTGATCAATCTCTACCGCACGCATTGTTCCGCTGTCTGCCTGCTGGCTTTGAATGCCTACACTGCAGGCTCGGCCCATTGTGAGCGTGAGGGAAAAATGACCCATCGGACAGACAGAGGAGGAGGAGGAGGAGGAAGAGGAGGAGGTGACTGTGAAAAGACACTTCAGTTAAGTTGACTTTAAGCTCCGCAGTCCTGGAAAGTCTGCAGTCTCGATTAGGAGCGGAATATAGCGGAGGGCACGCCCAGCCCTTCCTGAAGGACATCTATTGACTCGCTTAGCCCAGCGCCCCACTAGCCAATCCCTCTCTCCTGCGATAAGACGGATCTTTCAGCTCCTCGGGAACTCGGCTGCTTTTATGACAGCTCAGACCCTAAAATAACCAAACCTCGTTTTTTTCCCCCCTTTTTTCCTTTCATTTCTGCAGAACAAGAGGTGGGAGACAAAGCGAGCGGAGCTCATCAATGGGCCAGTGAAAGGCACAGGACAGACAGATGGGAGATGGCCAGCCAGCCAGCCGGCCGGCCGGCCGGTCTGCAGCAGCACAGGAGCCATGAATGGAGCCCTCCCTCCCTCCCTCCCTCCCCTCCCTCCTCTCTTATCTGCTCTGACCCGCCTCAGATAAGGACCTGGGTGATTACATTGATTTGTTGGGATGGGCGTCTCCTTTGACCTCTCTCTGCTCTCTGCTCTCCCTGGGGTGAACCGGACCCCCACCCTGAGCGAGGACTGACACATCAGCACCGTACATGTGTGGAGTGGGATGTGTAGCCTGTTTATCTGGATGCAGAGAAGTGTTTCATTTGTTCAGTGGTTTAGGATGACTCTTAATCATTGTGAATATTATTTAGCATTTAAAAGTACCATGGCTGTCACAGTTCAGCCTGATACCCAACAGAAAGGACATTCACCCATGTGGGATGAGGAGTAGACAGATGGAGGGTGTGTGTGTGTGTGTGTGTGTGTGTGTGTGTGTGTGTGTGTGTGTGTGTGTGTGTGTGTGTGTGTGTGTGTGTGTGCATGTGCGTGTATGTGTGTGTGTATGTGTATGTGTATGTGTATGTGTGTGTGTGTGTGTGTGTGTGTGTGTGTGTGTGTTGTGAGACCCCAGGAGGGTGTGCGTACCACTGAGAAGGGGCTGGTTGCGGCGGTAGGGTGCAGGCAGGGCCCCTAGGCGCTCCAGTCTCTGAGTCAGCACGCGGGAGAAATGGCCCGTGTGCCGCAGGCTCCCCACCGTCAGGCTGTGAAGGTACACCGGCTCCAGCAGGTGACTCAGCAGCGCCCCCTGCAGGCCCAACACGTTCCACCTGCCACAGAAACACACAACACAACAGGTCTCTGTTACAACAAGCTCATCACTAGGGACTTGGCCTTGGGCCACTTGGCATGAGTGAGCTTAGACTGCAATCAAAGATGGAAAAGTCTGAGGGCCTAGCTGAGAGTTGTCTTAGTGTAGGCTATGCATGTAGGTGGATGTATTTGAATCAAGATGTGTGACGTTTCAAAAATAGTATAGTAATATATACTATATATATATATAGTATATACGTAAGAATAGTGATGCGTCTGATGAATCAACACAGCTGAGGGGTGTTGTTAGTCACAAAGCGAAGCTGAGTCATAATCAAGGACTGGAATTATCCATTTTATAATGGCACACATGACACAATGAACCTAATTTAATCATAGTTGATTTTAAAGGCAACATTTTTTTTCTTCTTTTTTTTTCCCTGGTGCATGTGTGTGTGCTTGTGAGTGTGTGTGTTAAGGGGTGTGTGTGTGTGTGTGTGTGTGTGTGCGTGGGGGGGGGGGGGGGGTTGGCAAGACAGCTAACACACTCCCACACATTAGCTAATGAACTTGTTAAAGAACCCAGCCATTGACAAACATGAAGCCAATTTTGACATCATTGTTCTTTGGATTAATTAATGTCTCTGAATTTGACAGCAATTACCAGTCGGCTTTTTTTTCCCAGTGCATTTTTACTCCATGACGCATGATGTGTTTGCTTAGACATTTATGATCATAATCGTCACCTTACTGAGTTTCCTTCTGTATCTGCACAGTCCCCCTTTTCCACTGATCCTAAAACAGCAAAGACTGAATAGTACCTCTCTGCTCCCCTCTGTATTCAATCGCTCCCATAGCCGTTTTGCCAAACAGAGAAACAATTTAGCTCTGTGATATTCATTTGCTTGGGAAGAGGCTCTGTGAATTAGAAACATCTTTTAATCTCATGCAAGAAGAGACAGCCATCTGGCTTCTGAAGGAATTTGAAAGGGGTTAGGTCTTCGTCTCCAGTACTCTCCGCACGGCTCTCTCCTCTCCTCTCTCCTCTCCGCTCCTCAAGCCTCGCCTCCCCGCCGCTGCTCTACCCACTTCTGCGTCTCATACTTGAGTTCATTCGGTCCGCTTCATTAAATCCACGCGCATTTACATAAAATAAACTCCCAAAGTTTCAAACAAAAGATCACATTCACACAAAGGCCTTTGAGTTGCCAATTAAAAAAGACAACAGCTTAATTAGTCTCATTCTCTCACTTTCTCCCACTTTCTCTGCCATCTTTTGCTACCGCAGGAGGAAGGTTTCAGTAAACTAGCCCTCCTCCTGACCCATCAGTGATGATAGACTGTCCTCCATCCCAAAGCCATCAGAGGGTGACGGAGAGAGAGAGAGAGAGAGAGAGAGAGAGGGGGGGGGGGTGTTGGAATAGGGTGTCTGGTCAGGTGAGGAGTCATAAAAGCTGGATGAGAAATGATTGCTTGAGACAGGGCCGCAACATAGCAGTGGTGCTTTTTTCCCACTCCTTTACTCTGTCCTTTGTTCATTTCTCTCTGTCTCTCTCTCTCTCTCTCTCTCTCTCTCTCTCTCTCTCTCTCTCTCTCTCTCTCTCTCTCTCTCAAAAAAAGCGAGATGAGTCGGGGGGAATGAAATGGAGTTCAGTGGTGGGTTGGGACACAGACTTAAGCCACTATCTCTGTCCTTCCTCTTCACTCTGACCTTGATTACCTCCAGTAACTACCCCCCCCCCCCCTCACACACACACACACACCCCTCCCCAGCCCTTCAGTCACTTGAATGGAAGCCCTACTAATTTACTGGGATATAAAACTGAGAAAGAGAGACAGCGAGACAGAGAAGGGAAAGAGGGGAGGTCTGGAGGAGAGGCGGATGTCCCCCCTTCTCTTCTGTCTTATTCTATTTTTTGTAAAGTAATTGCTTTCACCCCTAGTGGTGACCCGGCCAGATTTAATCGCAGTGCTTCCAGCCCCAGTGAACTGAATCAAATGGGTCAAATTAACAGCGATTGGCGAGGGGAAGAGAGGCTCTGTCACCTCTGCCCGCCTGCGTGTGTCCTCACGCGGTGTCACTTTCACACATGCAGGTGCACGACCCCCCGCACCCAAGATCTGCCACTGAGGATAGGGAAACGTTTTCTGTGTGCGCATGCGTGTGTGTGTGTTCGTGTGGGTTTATGTATGTAAGTGTGTGTGCATGTATGAGTACTAGTGTGTGTGTTAGTATGTGAGTGTGACGTAAGTGTGTGCATGGTTGTATGTGTGTGGATGGTGTTGTGTTTGTGTGTGTGTGTGTGTTTGTGTGTTTGTGTTTGTGTGTTTGTTTTGGATCCCCAAAATACCAAAATACCATCAGCAATCCCCTGAGGAAACTTCATCATTCTGAGGTCACTCATTGACCAAAAACTCTAAACCCCCAAAAATCAAAGTCTCCCAGAGCCAAATCCCTTTCTTATGAGCTGTCTGTGGTGGCAGTGGCCCATCGCTGGCCTCAGTAAACACTGCAGTGCTGATTGAAAAGCCTGGCGACCAACACACACATGGTGGAGACCAGTCCAAACCCACTCTCTCTGACCTCAGCCACTCGCAGCACTAGACAAATATCAGGGTAACCTTTTCCTTTACGCACAAAAGCCCTGCTGTAAGACTGGGAGACAGAGACAGTGAACGAGAGACAAAGAGAGAAAGAGAGAAAGAGAGAGAGAGAAAAAAAAAGAAAGAGGTGAGAGAAAAAAGAGCCCTATTTAAATGAAGATCATGCAGCCTCATAAAGAGTAATCCTCTAATAAAGATAACCCTTAAATCAATAGATTCCACTTGTGTTCTGGCTGTGCGGAGGCACAGGGGAGCTACAAAACCTCGCCTCCTACGAAAGCCGGTCAAATTTGTCTCGGGAATTTAGTCGGAAAGCCGCCCCTGCACTCTGTTCTGTGCCTCGGGCACACCACTGGAATTCAAGATGGCATTTCTGGCGAGCGCAAAGTTATTTAACATGATGTTCTCCATTCAGATCATTTACACTTTGAAGACAATCACGGAGCGAGTCAAAGCACGTGTCTTCAAAGATTTTCATAATGCCATTTAAATGCTTTGTGGTTGCAGCCTTTTTTCTTAGCTGTATTCTAACTGTTGAATAAGCCCCATGAATAATGCTGCGCACAAATACTTTTAGATGTGAAGAACTGAGTTACTTCTTTCTAATTTCATTATTTAATTAGATTAATACTTTTATATTATTTGAAAATGAGACTAAAATCCAACACAGCCAACCAACTTTATCTGACTCCATCCCCTGGCCCTGACTGTCACACAAACTATGTGTATATTATCTCTGACTACATTCAGTACTCACGCTGTTCTGTGTAAACCATGATCAATCTATGCATCAGACTTTACGGATACTTTATTAGGCCCCAGACAGGTAGTCTGAGTCCATGAGGCGTGGATCTGCCCAAGGCTTCTTCCTAAAAAAACAAATTATTTATAAAGCGAAGGGAGTTTTTCCTTGCCCCTGTTTCTCATGGATGCTTCCCGTACTGTCTGTAAAGCGCCGCGAGACAATGCACTGTATTTGAGCGCTCTACAAATGAAATTGAATTGAATTGAATCTTGAAGACTGTGGATTGGTGGATTGCAGGTTCACAATTCATATATAGGAAGAGATGCTGCAATATTCATTTACTTTATTGAACAACGTATTTCACATGTTGCTTCTTCAGGCTTTTATATTACTACTGTGTGGTTCTTTTAGAAGTCATCAACAGGACAGTATGACACATGATTGTGTGTGTGTGTGTGTGTGTGTGTGTGTGTGTGTGTGTGTGTGTGTGTGTGTGTGTGTGTGTGTGTGTGTGTGTGTTTGAAGGCGTCGGTGGTTGCCCTCTGGAGCTGACCTTGTGATCTTGTCAGTGCAGGACATGGTGATGAGCCTCTCCCCCTGCAGCACGCCGTCCCACGTCTGCACGGGTGCTCGCGACCTCACCGGCAGGGTCCCCTCGCCCGCCTCGATCTTGGTCCGCAGGTGCGTGTGCAGCCGCTTCACCAGGGGTCGCCCGCCGGGCACTGAGGAGGAGAGACAGCTGTGACAACACCGCCAACAACGTGCCCAGAATCACAAACAAGGTGCTCACTGCCACCATGACTAATCTCACCACCCATCAGAGTACATGTACAGGATCTCCTATAGGAAACACTAATAGCCATGCATGCATCGTATCATATGCCATGTCTCAGTGGAGTCTTGCTACTGCCAGTGCGTGACAGCAGCAGCCATCTTTAGTTTGCGTGTGAAAGGTTTTGGTCTAATGCAGCATGTGGCCATGCCTTCAGAGCTCAAATATACAAGCTTTGAGCTTTGAGTCTGAAATATAAAAGGTTAGCTTTGTGAGGTGAGCTTTGGTCAATATAATTATGTTACTGCATAAGAGCCCTGTGTTCAGGAATTCCCTTTGTTTCAGCACAACTCTTTCCTCCCCTCTCTTCTCCTCCCTTCCCCTCTCCTCTCCTCTCTTCTCCTCCCTTCCCTCCTCCTCTCCTCTCGGCAGCATCAGGGCTGCTTTGTGAGTCTGACTCTGCACATCAAATGAGAAGGGAATCATTAGAAAGCACAGCGCTCCTGACCAGCTGAGAAACACACACTACAGGCCAGGGCTCTGCCTGCTGCTGCTGCTACTGCAGCTACTGCTGTGCTTTTCCTTGACTAAACGAGGCCAAAGTTAAGCTGTAAGTCCTCATCTGCCAAGTCTTGAACAGAGAGCAGAGCGAGGGAGAGAGAGAGAGGGAGAGAGAGAGAGAGAGAGAGAGGGAGAGAGAGAGAGGGAGAGAGAGAGAGGTATTAGCAAAGTGCTTGAGCATAAGTCATTTTCTAATCTGTAAAAAGCTGACTAGTGAGCATTTCAAAAAGGTTTAATGACCAAGACACCCAAGTTCAAAGCTTTTCCACGACAGTCCTCTTTTCAAACTGCCCGTGATTAAGTAGCCTTTGACAGTTTTCACTGGAGAAAAAAAAAACCTACTCACCGACAATTCAATCATACATCATGATGACTCCTGAACAGAATGATGATGTCTCTTAAGGAGTTATAAATATGAAAATGTATGTATATCTGTGATAGAGATAGCCCTGGAGATTACATTTTCAAGTCTGTTATGTCACATTTGCAGGGAAAAAACTTGACATCTGAATGAATACACATTTCTTGTACATCAAGCGAGCATTAAAATGTCATCTGTTGGTTGGAGCTGCTCGGCGCCGCTGAAAAGGCCTTGGGAAAGTGACGGCACATGAAAAGGGACGTCGGAGGTTTTCTGACAGAGCCTGACAAAAGCATGGTGGGTGCTTTCAGAAATCCAGACGCAGAAAAGGATGATCCCTTTAAAAAGCCCCGTTAAGGAGGCAAGTAGATCGAGAGAGGGAAGGATAGAGAGAAGAGAGAGACAGAGAGAGAGAGGGAAGGAGGGAGGGGGAGAAAGAGGGGTAGTAAGGGAAGGAAGAGAGAGAAATTGGGGGAGATGGGGGTAAGAAAGTAGGGAGTGGAGCAGAATGACAGAGAAACAAAACAAGTGGGGATTGAGAGAAAAAAAGAGAAAGAACGTGAGAGAGGGAGACAGAGAGACAGAACAAAAGACAAAAGCCTGGAAAAAAGAACCTTACGCTCACTGCTGCTCTCGTAAGGTGAGTTGATCCTGGCGTCGCCGCAGGGTGAGGTGCTGACGTACATGTGGAAGAAGATGTTCTCCCTCAGCCGGTAGCCTGACTGTTTGTGCCGCTCAAAGATGGACTGCTCCCAGTCTTCTCTCCTTTGGCTGCAAGGGCCAGCAAACAACATTACATCAACATCCCATCAACATCAACATCAACATCAACATCAACATCAACATCAACATCAACATCATCATCATAAGTAAACATTAAGTAAAAGTTTGACTTTTCATAGTCACATCAGAATGTTCAAAATGCTGCCAGATTTAGCAGCCTAAGTGTCCACCCCCACTTCTCACTGTGTGGGATATGGGCAAAATAATTGGCTAGAAGGACAGGTAGATTCTCTGTCTATTTCCTGCTCTGGTTAATACTGTTGGACTTCTCTATACTGCCCAAGGACAAAGAGTCGTTATTCCTCCAGGGAAGTGTCTCTAAATTAGAATGTGCAAACACAGCGATCAGCTATCTTACTACTCCTGCTGCTAATCTAGGCTTGTGTTAGGGTTCTAAACCACTTTTCATTAGTTCATTGACAATTGTCCTTTTTGTCTGGTAGCTATCTCACTTTCTCACAGTGGGGAGAGAGAGAGAGAGAGAGAGAGAGAGAGAGAGAGAGAGAGAGAGAGAGAGAGAGAGAGAGAGAGAGAGAGCGCTGTTGATCACCTGTGATGGCCCAGAGGGATAAATGTCTAATAAAAGAGTGACGTGGAGCAGAGGGGGGAGGAGGGGAGGGAGGGGAGGATGGGAGAGGAGGGGAGGATGGGAGGGATGACTCCCGCTGTGATGTGGCAGCTCAGTGACTAAGTCCTGATTGTAAATCCCACTTCAAATCTAATTGCCCTCCATATATTTTCAGAATATCCTGGTGACTGGAGCAGTTTGAACTACACATGGAGGACATATCAGTTTGTGTCTTTACTGCCTTAAACACCCAGCCCAAGCATGTCACACCTCAGGAATAGCGAATACGCTGTTTGCAATCTACGGCACGTTCCACTTTTTGATCTTGTAACGCTGAGTTGATCAGAGTCAGTGGGCCAACTCCAGCGTCCCTGCAGTTATACAGTATGTCCCACCAAGCAAGAAATACAGTGAGGAATTCCCTGCTGGCATGGGAATGAAAGCCTAGGCAAATCAGCCAATCAGAGAGGAGATCTCCTCTTGTTTGTCTGGGCAGGCTTTATGCCAGGGATGTCAGTGGAATTTGATTAAGCCAATTTCCATCCACAAGAGTCTCTTTCTGACGGTGTGTGTGTGTGTGTGTGTGTGTGTGTGTGTGTGTGTGTGTGTGTGTGTGTGCATGTGGAGGTAGGTTGTGTGTGTTCTGTGTGCATGTTTGTGGTCAGACTGAAAAAAATACTTTTCCCCTGGGTTAGCTTAGATGCAGCAGAATTTGAGCTGTTCGTAAAAGATTTACTGAAAAACTGCAGGTTTGGGATACAGTTGGTTTAAGCTGAACATGAAGACTTGGTGTTATTGAAGATTCTTTCAAATGATGATTTAAAAGGACAATCATTTCGACTCCATGGTCCATATTAGTAAAATAAAATTCCTCATCACCATGACAATGTAACGACTTTAATTGGCACATAAAAACGAAGGCGAGAGACAATGGCTGAGGTTTAAAGACATTAAGCTGCCTAATTATTGTGATATGATTTACTTTCTCGTCGCCTTTTAAGCAAACATCTTACAGCAGTGACTTCAAACCCGAGCTGAAGAAAGCTTTGAGTATAATACCCTCCCAAATCTCAACTAGCACTTGAAAGGGGAGGCAGTAATATAAACCACCATGGAGGATGTTTGCTTCACCCACCTGTCATAAAGCTCAAGCTGAGAGTAGAGAAAGCGGATGAAAGCTCGACGGACGATGACTTCTGCGTGGCAGTCGTTCACCACGAGGCCCTGGTCACTCATGTACTCCCCGTTGATGCATTTAGTGCCCGTTGATAACGCTACCACTTGAGCCTGTCGGAGGTCCAAACCTGTGAAATGAAAAACAAACAAACAACAAAAACAGATCGAGATGAGAATAAAGGTGGGGAAATGTTTACCACTGCAAAGGAGTCAGGACAAAAGAAATACAAGTAATATGAACAGTGGCTGGATTAAGACAAGAGCAAAAAGCTCCTGCCCTGCCAGTCCTAAAATAGCACACAGCCCCTGGGCCACTGGGTCACTTCTGACAGCACAGCAAAGCAAAGGACAGAGGTGATCAGTGGAAATATGAAGGACTACTTCAGTATCAGCTTCATTCAGCCATCTACAGAACCACCACCTTTCCCTCGCACTCTCTCTCTCTCTCTCTCTCTCTCTCTCTCTCTCTCTCTCTCTCTCTCTCTCTCTCTCTCACTCTCTCACACACACACACGCACACACACACACACACACACACACACACACACACACACACACACACACACACACACACACACACACACACACCATCCTCTCTATTCTCTCCATCTCCTCCTGATCCAGGGCCAGTGTGCGTCTGGTGGCCCTGCAGGCTAAGAGCAGAGCAGCATATATGAGTCTTTATCTGGGGAAGCTCAGGTGCTATTGAACCCACACTTTGGCTGCAAGGAGCACAGAGGGCTAGCAATAACAATAATAAAAGCTAATATTGCCGGCTGTAGAGTGTGTGTGTGTGTGTGTGTGTGTGTGTGTGTGTATATGTTTGTGTGGCATGTGTATATATCCATAGGTGTGTATGTCTTTTTTGTGTGTATATGGTGTCCGTGCATGTATAGTGTGTGTGTGTGTGTGTGTGTGTGTGTGTGTGTGTGTGTGTGTGTGTGTGTGTGTGTGTGTGTGTGTGTGTGTGTGTGTGTGTGTGCTTGGTTGAGTGTGAAGGGTCCTAGGCCTCTAGCCCCTGCAATCTGTGCTTTCCCTCCTGTCTCCTGCCATGTGAGTGTGTAGCAGGCGGAGGGGCAGAGGGGCGGAGAGGGACAGACAGCTGTGATGGGGCTGATAAGTGAGCCTGTGAGCCCTGTCTCCACACCGCTGCCGCCTGATCAATACTCCCAATCAATCCACACACCAGTCCATCAAACCAACAACTCCCCTTTATTGGCTCACCTTCCGCATGGAAACAGCACATTGCACTGCTCACACTCAGGGTGGAGGTGTGTGAGACACAGGAGAATGACAGAAAGAAGAGAGAAAGAGAGAGGGAGTGTGTGTGTGTGTGTGTGTGTGTGTGTGTGTGTGTGTGTATGTGTGAGTGAGTGAGTGAGTGAGTGAGTGAGTGAGTGAGAAGAGAGAGAGAGAGAGAGAGAGAGAGAGAGAGAGAGAGAGAGAGAGAGAGAGAGAGAGAGAGAGAGAGAGAAATCTTATACCATAATGTAGGCGTAATGCTAAGAAGATGTTGAAGTCTAAAACATATTACACATTTACTACCAAACCGAAATGTAATCTGCTATTTTCATTATTCCATCTGAACATTTTTGATGCAGTGTAGCTCACTCCATCTTGTGTAAAGGTAATGCAGTATGAAAGAGAAAGCCTCCAAGCTTGGCTAGCCAAGCGTTAACAGTACCTGCAAAGAAGTTGCAGTGTCAGATAGAAAAATAAATCAATATTGAAAAACAGCGCATCAGTAAAATAATGAATTGATGCTAAAGTTTGGCTATGAGACACTCTTCCTAAGTAAGTTTCAAAAGTGAGCTATGCTCTCTCTCTCTCTGCAGTCCGACTTGCCTCTCCAGCTTCCACTGATGGAGAAAATACAAATCAAGAGAGGAGGAGGCGCTTTGGAGCTTGAGTGCTCTGGAGCCATGCAGCTGGAAAGGCACTGCTGGTGCGGCGGCGGCGGCTGCGCTGGTGGAGCTGCAGACGCATGACTGCTGAGTCGGAGTGAGTGAGGCGCTCTGCTCTGCTCTGTGGATGCTTTGCCCCGCCTGCCCACTGGAGCCATTCACTCACTCATTCTGTGTGTGTGTGTGTGTGTGTGTGTGTGGCACAAGCAGTTCTGGACTTTTACAGATGGGATATGCAGTATGATGGATGTAGTCTATTAAAGGCTCAATTGCGAAGGTGATTATGAAGTGTTGTAATTAGGGAAGAGCGCTGCTATAGACGTGAGAGTACGAAATTGACAGAATATTTGGGCCGTAATCCATTATTGAAATTATTCTTCGTTGTATGATATAGAAAGTAGTGGTTTGATATTTTCAACACCTTACAATATATTTCTCTCATAAAGTGTCTACTTCGAGACTCTACAGTCAAGCACTTGTAGCAAGTAAATGTAAATCCTGAAATAAATAAATAAATAAATAAATAAATAAATAAATAAGTGAATAAATGAAGAAATAAATAAATATGGTTTCGCACCACTGCCATAATATTGTGCTGAAAAATATTGAAAAACCACATTGATTTTTCTCCCCCTTCCAAAGTGTTATTATCATTATAAGCTAAGTGATTTGGTGAGTCACTGGTAAAATGCTTAACTAATGAACTGAAATTTTAACCAAAAGAGTTTTCTGGGCTCTAAAATGGTTCAGAGGACTAATTTATGCTTAACAGTACCCAGGAGGAGGTCTTCTCCTCTGGGGGGAAACCGGCAGACTGCAGCCCATCTCTTACCTACCTCCACCCCTCCCCTATAGCCCCCTTCCCTCCCCTACTTCAATACTGATGTTCCACTTAGCGCTTGTTTAGATCAATTTTGCACTAAGAAGCGAGAGAAGAAAGAAGGCGAGTGATTTCTGTGCCACTTTGCTCTTTATCACGCCATGAAATGATCCCAAAGCACAGGCAGAGAGAGAGAGAGAGAGAGAGAGAGAGAGAGAGAGAGAGAGAGAGAGAGAGAGAGAGAGAGAGAGAGGAGGGAGAGGGAGGAAGAGGAGAGAGCCTCTGGCACAGCAGCTTTTAGCTTAACAATCACCAGCAGCACAGAGAAAGAAAGGGAGAGAGAGAGAGAGAGAGAGAGAGAGAGAGAGAGAGAGAGAGAGAGAGAGAGAGAGAGAGAGAGAGAGAGAGAGATGAAGAAGAGAAAGGGAGGCCTGTGAAGCATAGCTCACTGCAGGTAGGTGAGCGAGCGCCGCTGGCGTTTCTGGATCTGAACACGATGTTGTACCTCCCTCACCTGCTGGGAAGGTCAGCAAGCTGCCGTGCTGCAACATCAAAGCAACAAACTGCTGGAGTATTTGCCACGTGCACAACGCTCACAAGATAATATCACATCATTCACAAACAAACCAACATTCAGGCACAACAGCACTCGTTCCACCGCTCACAGCTCCCTCTGCTATTCAGAACCATGATGCACAAACACCACACTTTTGCTTACGCTCCTAGAAAACCTCCCAATAACCCTCAAGTCACCACTGAATGTTAATCTTATTAACCAAACAATACTGTACAAGGTATCCCATTTGGAGGGCCTTGTGAGAGGCTGAGTTGGAGCGGGGGCCCTGAGCCCTTGCTAAGCCCTGGGCCACATTTGTCAGAGGATGGATCAGTGGACAGAGTCCTCCTCTCTGTCTCTCTCTCTCTCTCCCCCATACTGCAGTCTCCCCAGCTGCCACTTAGGCAACTGGTAATTGGCAGCAAATGGTAATTAATGGTATTTACACTGTGAAGAGTGCTTGTGCTGGAGGGCCAGCTCCTCGCTATGGTGAAAGGTTAATCACCATCGTTACACATGCATTTTTCCAAATGGGTTTCGCCTAATAAGAAAGCAAACGGCAAAGAAAGCAGATCATCAATTTCTCAACAAAGTCATCCCCATGTCACGAGAAACCATCAAAACGATGCTTTCAATTCTCCTTGACTAAAGGACGCTAAATGATTTAAAAGCATTCATTGTCTGTGCAAAAAGAGCCAATTACTTGAGTCTGTCTCACCGTAAGCTCGCCAGCTTTCAGACACCTCCTTACTAAATGTCCGGAACAAACGGTGAAGGTCTATTTTTAAGAAAAAAAGAGCACTTTTTCCCTTCATAATTACAAAATTAGCATTAAATCCATTTTCTCCAGTAGCATGAAGGCTGGACAAGGTCAGTGTGTCAGTGACTCATTTCCATCACATTACAGCCGGGGAAGATTCAGGAGGCGATGCCTCACAAGTCGCTCTTTCATTGCTTAATGTCCAAAAAAAAAACCTGAAATGAGTTCAGCGAGGGTCTCATCATCATTAGGATGAGTCAACATTAAAGACGGCTGTCCCTCAGAAGTGTCTCTGTGGCGCGGGGGCCCAATTCCAAACATGACAGACATGAACTTTAATTATCAGCCTCAATGTGGGGGACATTTACAATTTTTGCAATCTGAAAGGTAGGTCTCACTCACACACACACACACACACACACACACACACACACACACACACACACACACACACACACACACACACACACACACACACACACACACACACACACACACACACACACAGATCTATTACACTGTTGCAGTTTTCAACAGGCTTGTCCCTGTATAGCATTCTAGCATTACACTGATTGATTACACTATTGTTTTGAGAAGCCAAAGGGTTCTGTATAAAGGTGTGTGTGTGTGTGTGTGTGTGTGTGTGTGTGTGTGTGTGTGTGTGTGTGTGTGTATTTAGAGGAGTTCTTACTGGAAACAAATTGACACAACCCTCTGCTGTCTTCAGGGAGCCAAAGAAAAGACGAGAGGATGGGGAAAATGAAAATCAAGTTTGATATACAAAATCAACAAGACTCCTGTGACTATGCAGCTAGAGCGAGCCGAGCCGAGTCCATGTCCTCTGGAGCACATGGCAACCCAACCCACAGGGGAGCCCAAATCATGTGCTATGGGCAAAA
>JAODXP020000027.1:20618553-20653553 GCA_027497455.2 Sardinella longiceps
ATAACCTCCCTCAACATTTTGGGTCCATTACATTGCAGACTGAGTGCTCATTCACTAAAATACATTATTGTTCTTCCAAACAATTCTGCTTTTGTATTATTACGCTGGCTATATCTTTTATGTTAATGTCACATTTAGTGCCTTGGATTAGCCTGTCAGTGGTGAGACTGCAGCAAACTCCATAAGCAGCATATTCCCCACCTTTGGCCCACTGATCAATCTCCACTCAATACACAGAGTAAAACTTGCTTCTGCAAACACAAACCCTCTACAAGCCACTGAACTTCTTTTCTAGGGGAATGTGGAATGTTAGTGCAAGTTGTGCATTTGTCTCCCTGCCCTGGCGAGTCAATATTGTGCCAGGAACACAAATGTCAGGAGGGGAATGTGCTCCACTGATCCCTAACCTAAAGGCCTCCTCCAGGGTGGGTGGGTGGCAGGGCTACGGAGGGGAGAGCTCCATTTGGGACACTAATGGGGAAAATGTCCTGTAATGTGACATTAAGAGGCCATTCAATTGAGTGGTGCATTGTGGGTCCCTGGGGACCCAGGTTAGAGTCTGATCTACACCCACTACCCAGTCCTACCAGCTCTCTGTGGCAGCTAACTACACTGGAGTGGCCTACAGTACGATAAAGAAATAAAGATATACAGTTGTTACACAAACAAATTGTAAATTGTAAAATTTTTGGTAATAACTGATGAATTATGTGTGTGTGTTTTAATCATAATTGACTGCCATATTATACAGTATTTGCGGAAAGGGGATGATGTTCCACACAGGGTAGAGAAAGCTTCTAAAACAGGAAGACAAGAGAGCAGAATGTAAAGGAAAAGTGCGTTTAGACTGGAGGCAGCTGGATGCTGGTGGAGCTCCATGAGGATTAACAACCCTGTGAAATCAGCCTCAATATATGAGGTCATTCTCACAGTTCAATATCTGATCGCCAGAGTAATCAATTAGACCCAGTCAAACACCAGTGCTATCAATTACAGTGATATTGATTGCATGTGTTGAATAGTGTCCTTATATGAAAGTGTGTGTGTACCGAGCATAAGGGGCCATGTACAGTAAGATGAGCTAAATTGGTCTACTGGTTGGCCTCTCAGAAAAATACAGCTGAAAATACTAGTACAATTTAAACATATCAACACACACATAGATCAAAAGACAACACAACACACACCCACCCACACAGGCCAATGAGGGCAGGCCAACAGAGGGCCTAGGGTTGCTGTTGGTGTGGGCGGCAGCGCTGGCTGCTGGCTAGCCTAGTTTGGCTGGTCTGGGGACAGTGAAGGGTGAATGGTTAATACTGTCTCACAATTAACTGCTCTGCTTGTATTACGTGGGCCAGGGAACACACATTTCAGCACCCCAGCCCTGACTAGCCTGGCCCCTGCAATCTCCACCCCCGAGAATCCAATCACATGAGCGTGTACATGTGCAAGGGTCATCATTTTTCTCCTCTCCGCTTCCCACGCCTGCATCACCTTATCAGCGTCCAGCAGGGCCATGACGGTGACATGCAAACGGCGCCACGTCCAATATTTCTTCATGGAGCTATTTAGCTATTCATTCTGCAAGTTTTAATGGTGTCTACCTGGACCTTTGTCATCCTGCCTTATGCTTCACACTGCAGAGAGGAAACCTTGTGAAAGTTGATATCCATTCAGTTGGCCAAACCTGGCCTTGTAGTTTCTATTTTTGAAAGAAAGAAAAATCTAAATCACTTGAGAGGCCAGAGCCCCTGCCGTGAGGAAGATTTTGAAACCCTTGGTGGTTCAGCGTAACCTGTGCTATCAGACTTGCCCTGTCCCTACATCTTTTTGCTGCAGTCTGACACACACACACACACACACACACACACACACACACACACACACACACACAAACACACACACACACACGCAAAGGGACTTATTTGAACGTGTTCCTTTGTTATTTCATGACAGGAAAACTGATCTTGACCTACAATGTCTCTAGAGAATGAACTACAATGTACAGGTTTTCTTTGTCTTTTGGAAAAAAAAGTGATGTTGCCTCAAACGATGTCCAACCTTTTGCGTCCCCCCCCCCCCACCCCCACACCCACACCATCCTCCCTGTCTCTCCCCCTTTCTTTCTCTGCATAAAGTCCAGATGGCCCTGCAGTCTGTGGAACAGATTTCCACACAGCAATGCTTTTAGCTCCATCAGCAGGGTGTTGCCACTCAGATCAGCCAGGCTGGGCCACAATAATCATACAAATCTGACACCCACAAAAAACAGAGCGAAAGAGAGAGAAACCGAGAGAGAGAGAGAGAGAGAGAGAGAGAGAGAGAGAGAGAGAGAGAGAGAGAGGGAGATAAAAACAAAAATGTCTGTGATGTACTGAAGGGAAAGAAAAAAAGTAGGCTGAGCGTTGAAGCCCTGACCCCTGTTTCTCCCTCCTCCCCCCTCCCCCTCCCCCCATGCATGAGCGGAGAGCGGAGAACGTTGTGCCACCTGAGCGACCAAGCGTGCACCTGACCCCCACTACACAGCACAAAATCTCCCCGAGAGATGACCTGACCTGGAAGCTATTACACCTGAGGTAATGGCTTACAGAGCAAAGGAGGGAGGGAGGGAGGGAGAGAGAGAGAGAGAGAGAGAGAGAGAGAGAGAGAGAGAGAGAGAGAGAGAGAGTGAGTTGGGGGAGGGAGAGAAAGACAGAGAGAGAGAGAGAGGGGAGGGAGAGTGAGAGAGAGGGAGGCAAGGTGAGAAAATAAAAGAGGGGGAGAGAGAAAGGAAGGGAGGATGGTGGATGAAAGACAAATGACCTTGTTTGAACATGGACTGTGTGCATGCGTGGCTGCATGGCTGAGCTGAGCTGGTCTCTTTGCTCCAGCATGAGGATGGGAAGTGATGGGCAAACTAGGCCCCTGACTCCTGCACATGCCCACACTGTCTGTTAGCGCCCAGCAGCCAACGCAGTCGGACAGGGACGGCAGGTGACAGCCGCACACACATACACACACACACACACACACACACACACACACACACACACACACACACACACACACACACACACACACACAGACACGCGGGTTCGGAGGGCACACTCGCCACTCGCTGACAGCTTACACACCCCATTATGGAGACGAGGATGTGAAACGAATGATGGCGTCGCTTCGCACAAGCAAGTTTGCACAATGGGATGCTGAGCGCCACAGTTTTTCTGACAGCGTTGGCTGATCGTACATAGAGACATGACTGTTACAATCACATCACCCAAACAAAAAAAAAAAAAAAAGAAAAGAAAAGAAGAGAAAGAAAGAAAAAAAACGAAGATAAACTCCAGTCGTTGCCACAAAGCCCAAGGTCTGTGACAGAACCACATCTCTCTACATCTAAGCTGAATTTTGACACTTCTACAGTCAGTGAAATCAGTATGTCATCTCCAGTGGATTCCTACATTTTACTGACACTTTTGCGCAATAAGAACTTTCCGTTTTGCCAGCAAAAGTAAAAGTTTGACTACTGCACAAGAAATTTATATAACAACTGATGAAGCAGGGACATGCTTTAGGCTGATTTGAGTTTTCCATCCCTGTTTCTCTCTCACTGTATCTCTGCACAAGCCTGTGTGTTTGTGTGGTGGGATACACACGATTGAGAGTGTGTTTGTGTGGTGTGAAGCACACCATTTAGAGTGTGTTTGTGTGTTAGGAAGCTCACAATCTGTCTAACAACAAGGTCTGGCCGTCCCCTGGTGCCAACCACCAACAGCTTTGACAAAAGAACTGCATTCAGTACAGACTCCCTCTACACAAACCCACCAATCGTAGCAGTAGCAGCAGATCTCAGATCAGGAGTTCCTGACTCTCTTCATTGCCTCAGTCACAGCTCAGTTCAACAAGCCATTCCAGGCTTCATCATTCAGTAAATGATGTTAGTGCAACACTGTTGAATGCTGCTTTCTAAACGAGCCAAGCAGCACCTTTGACAGAGAGTCATTCTCAAATATATTTGGCGTGGGAAGTCCATGGATGAAAAGCTAACTCTGATCATAACGGGACTCAGAGAAAGGTTCCGGTGGTTGGAGGCCATTGCAGTGGCCGCGTGTGTCAATCCCAGCTGATTAACCCCGGTGTCAGGATAAAAAAGAGCGGACGGGAACAAAATGGCTTAATAATGGGAGCTGGTGTAAAACACACATCAGCACCTTTATCCATAATGCATCAAAAGGGAGAGAGAAATGAGTGCATCAAAGGGATAACATGACCTGCCCTGGGAGGGTGCAGCGAGGGGTGGAGATGGAGGGTGGGGGGTGAGGGGGGTTGGCAGTGGCAACATGAAGAGGACTGGAAATGAGAGGGTTGGTGATGTGCTTTTAACGAGCGCCACTCGGCTGTGGCGTAGCGGCGTAGCTGGGGGAGGGCGGCAGTGCCGGCGGTGGCGAGGGCCATTCACACATCACTCATTAATCCGCTCATCAGCCAGGAGGACCCTGCCTGCCTGCCTGCCTGCCTACCGCGGAGGAGGCTGAGGTCGCTAATGATGGGCCGCCGGCACACACACACACACACACACACACACACACACACACACACACACACACACACACACATTCAGACACACAGTCTCTCACATCATCGCTTAACCAGCACCCCTTCTCTAAACGCTGGCTGCGCCACACAGCTTCCACACACGCCTCTTGACAACTGCAACAATTATGCGGGGAGATGGATCTGCTCTTATCTCCGGCTTGGCCTTGCTTTACAGCCCTGTTATTCCGGCACGTGTCAAAAGGTCATTACTTGTATCAATTTAAAAACGGGGCTGGACTCTGCCCAGACTGCTGCTGATCCCACGTACTAATAGCAGATATATCCAGCCGAGCCAATCAGCATTATTTGCCCATTTTAAAGCAATATATACGCAGTATTTGGAACAAATAGTGATTCTCAAGCTGTCCATTCTGCAATACGCTCACACTCCTGACTGTAAATATGCAACAGAGGGGCTTAACACCATAACAATTCATCTGTCAATAATATTTTATCACTGAATCACTTCAAAAATAAATAATAAATAAATAATACAAAAGCATCCAGTCAATTCAGACTTTCACTCGTCCCTTTGCCATTTTCTCTTTGTCTGATCGAAAATTTGGCAATGCATGGTGTCTAATTTCTCATTTTACACACCGAGGCAATAGAAGTGCAGCTTCCTCCACCCAAAAGCCAATGTAAACAAATCCATTGCAGTGGAGTCGCTAGAAAAGAAGGAAGGGAGGAGAAAAAAACAACCCCCCCCCTCCTCCTGGTAATCTCCCAAACACAAGCATAGAGGGGCTACTTTCATGTGCTCAGCCAAGGCGGCCATTTAAACAGGTCTTGTGAAGTGCAGCGGGAACCATCCTCTGTATTTTTTTCCCTCAGCGATAGCGTGTTGACCGTCATGCTGATGCCAAAGCAAAGTCATCTCTGCTGCGACTGAAGATATCAGACGCTCGGCTTTCAGGCTGACCACACAGACGCCAGTCGCCAGGCGTCTGACCAAGGCTGCGCTTTCAACTCAAGCTTAAGGATCGGCGCCAAGGTCCTGGAAGCACATACGTTACGTACATCACCCAGATTAGCAACATTTCTATACGTTGTATTTATGGCAGCCGGAAAAAAAAATACACATATACTTGAATCCAGATTTAGCTAATGTAACACACACACACACACACACACACACACACACACTCTCTCTCTCTTTGTCTGAATATTGCTGTGGTTGAAACTGGGAAGATATGGGGGCTTTTCTGTCTCTGGTTGACAGAGTAGGCTGTAAGCCCTTTTGCCCATGTCTACTGGTCCTACCTTTGCCCAAACCCTGCAGCAAGCCATACATCATGAAATATTGATATGGTTCCAGTAGACTGCCACACCTGACATTTGATTCATAGCTCGAGGTGTTTGTTTTTTTCCCCTAAACGACACAATGCGGGATCAAGGGAAAATGTCATGTCAGATGTGCTGTGTTTGCATGGTCAAAGAGCCTAGCAGAGATGGCAAAGACGGGGCCAAACTTTCATGTGCTTTCGGGCTGAGTGTGTGTGTGTGTGTGTGTGTGTGTGTGTGTGTGTGTGTGTGTGTGTGTGTGTGTGTGTGTCTGTGTGTGTGCGTGTCTGTGTGTGTGTGTGAGTGAGTGTGTGTGTGTCTGTGTGTGTGTGTGTGTGTGTGTGTGTGTGTGTGTGTGTGTGTGTGTGTGTGTGTGTGTGTGTGTGGAAGAAGAGGGCAGTCTAAATAACACCTGGGTACCGGAATATTATGTTCACAAGGCCTTTTCACAAGCCAGTGACTTCATCAGATTTCCATTGGCCAAAGAAAAGTAAAAAAGGTACAGGTTATCAAACCGCATGGCAAAAATCAATAATTCTTACAAGACCTCACATGGGTGCGCTGTTTTCATATGCCGGACTACCAAACCAATCTTTTCTATTTCACTGTCTTTTTTCTCAATGTTCCTACTCAGAAATGCACATGCGCCAGGAAGACAGACTCTGGTTGCCAGACCGGCAAAGATTACTTTCAAACACAAGAGAAAGAAAGAAAGAAAGAAAGAAAGAAAGAAAGAAAGAAAGAGTGTCAATGTTGATCAAGTCCAATACAATAGACATTCTAAAAATATTTCAAACGCACACAAAGCCCTGCAGCATGGAGAGCAGATTGTGTTTAAAATGTGTTACAAGCTTGTTTTTCTAATCTGGCATAAACACTTTCAGAAATATAACAGTCTTGTCCTAGCAGACAGGCTATCACCACACCACCATGTACCACCTGTTTCCTTCTGGCATTTGCTGCAAACATACAGCTGAAAATCTCATTAACGCAACTAAATGAATCTTGCTTGAATGACTCTTGATTTGCCACTACTTTATGTTGGCATATGAATACTATATTTTACTCTTGCTTGTGGCTGTGCCCACAGAAAAAAAAAAGTCTTTTAAAGTTGCCTTTGCCAAGAAGTCACTCTAGTGGGTGGATGGTCACTCTGCCTCCGGGGGATTTATTTTTAAGGGAAAAGAAAAACAGCAGATCAAAACATGCAACACTCAACTTGAGTCTTGTTGTTTTACTTCTACGTCTAATAAAGTGTCACAGAGAAAGCCATAAATGAGATTTAATAATGTAAATCGCTGAGTGTAGGTGGGTGGTTAGCAAAGGTACACTTCGTGACAAGCCATTCTGCGGGAGAACATAAATACTTTTTCTTCACTCAACAATTAAAGCGAGTGCAAAAACAGACACAGCACAGAACTGAGAGACAATTAAAAGATGACACACTCGGCTCACGTCTCACCCTCTCTGCCTTGGAGACAGAAAGGCAACAGGAGCAGAAAACAAACAAAAAAGGAAGCAGCTTTCCCACTAGAGGGAGCTAAGCACAGAGTGAGAGCTAACGGCTTCCCAGAGATGAGAGCCTCAACTCAGTCCCCATTTAGCACCCTCTTTTTCAGGCGCGTCCTGAGCACCCTCCCTTCCCTGACACCCAGGCCTGGAGCTCCACTCAGCAGAGGTGCTCCTATGCAGCAGGCCGAGCTGAGGAAATGGATTTCCACTGTACCTCGCCACGGCCTGCATCAAACTCCTCTAAGCGCGGTGGCAGGTGTTGGGCGAGGAGACGGAAGGAGCGCAACGTCGAGGAGAAGCGCATCGAGGCGGAGCTCTCAGGAGATGCCTTCTCAGTGGTCCACTCAATTTTTCATGAGAACACGATCGCACTTTTAACCTCTCTCTTTTTAGATTCTGGATCCAGTAGCTTAATGCGTTTGCATCACCCTCTTGGTCATCATCATCACTATCCGCCTCATTATTATTTACAAGCAAATGTGAGAAAATCCTAAACTGACAGACAAGACTTGGAGATGTGAGCAGCCACTGCATATTTCAGGAGGAGGAGGCTGACTCAGTGTGGGTGGTAAATAGAGGCAGATTAGACTGTGTGGGTTATAGCAGTCCACTCTGATGACCTGGCAGAACTAGACACGCACATCCTTCAAATGAAGCCATTGGCATGCACTTGCGAACACTTCCTGTGCTCCAGGAAATGACATCGTAATGAGGTCATAGAGGTGAGCAGTCATGACAACTGACTGCACAATCCCTTATTAGAGTCTGACTGGGTGGCTCAATGCTATGCAGCAAAGGCAGCGGATAGCACATAATGATGAGTAACAGGGTCAAGGCATGTCATGTTCTAAAGCAATCTCCATAGACTTTACACCAGAGATTGGGCCGCCGGAACACGCAGGAGACCATTTCTGGTTTGAATACACAGACCTAGACTCACACACACACACACACACACACACACACACACACACACATACACACACCATGAATGGACAGCAGTGGTTATGAACGTGTAGATTTCAATGTGAAACAGATGGAATCCATGACAAATGCCTAACAGAGCTAGGTGACTTTAGGCTCTTATTATGACATTAGTGTGTCAGGTGTGTGTGTGTGTGTGTGTGTGTGTGTGTGTGTGTGTGTGTGTGTGTGTGTGTGTCCACACTGACTCAGTGTGTGAGGGAGGAGATGGCTAAGGCAGGCGGGGGCATCTGCAGTGCTGGAGCATTGGAGCGTTGGCTCCGCTATGGTAACCAGCAGGCAGGGCTGGAAACCATTCGGAATTCAGTGAGCGCCTCTGTGCCCTACAACCAATCTGACGGCTAATTAATCCTGAAGGTCTTTTGTTCCACTGAGGTTTCCTCTCTTTTTCTCTCTCTCTCTCTTTCTTTCTCTCTCTCTCTCTCCCTCTTTCTCTTTTTCCACACTACTCCTATTCTAGCCCAGGCAGCCCCCCCCCCAACCCGAGTGCTTCCTGCTACACCCCCCTGCCCCCCAGCCTAACAGCATCCAGGCCAACTCAATGACTGCTTGTTTGTGTGTGTGTGTGTGTATATTTGTGTGTGTGTGTGTGTGTGGTGATGAGGTGGCTCTGGTTCAGGTGTGGGTCAGCATCCCTCTGTGCTCAGCTCTCCTCTCCCCCCTCTGGTCCGCAGTAGTGGATGACTAGCAGAGGTGCGCTGCTGCTGACTCTCTAAGCACGCTAGTCACTAGTCACCGCTGCTCATTTATTCCAAGTCCGCACCGCACTGGTGCATTAGAGGGAACTCTAGAACATTCCAATGACATAGAGACTAAACAGTTAATCAGCATAACCCCATTACCCTCTGTGCATCCATTAGGTGGGGCCTGCATTCATCTTTTCCCTCCTTTTTACACTCAAGCTGAGGTAATACTGATACACACACACACACACCCGAGCACAGTCAGCCCACTCAGTCCCCTGCGGAGGCCTCTTATGCCTCCCTATGGTACATGTTACATTACAGAGAGAGAGAGAGAGCAGATCCATTCTGCTGCTACAGCTGGAAAGGTTCCCAGGGCTCCAGGTTAAGCAAGGACACCCCTTTACTAGTCCCTTTAGAGAGAGAGAGAGAGAGAGAGAGAGAGAGAGAGAGAGAGAGAGAGAGAGAGAGAGAGAGAGAGAGAGAGAGAGAGAGAGACCCTTGGGGGATTCCTGGGCCAGGGGGGGGGAGGGTGCTAAGGGTGCCACTTTTCAACCCAGCCTTGCATGCCAAGGGTGTGACACGGTGTGTGTGTGTGTGTGTGTGTGTGTGTGTGTGTGTGTGTATGTGGGGGGTGGTCTCAGTGGATTTAGTGTTGGAGGTGGAGTGGTGTTAGACAAAGTCGAGCTAAATCAACTCCATTTCCCCGTCCCTGTAAGGTCGTTGAAAGGTCATGGCACAAGTGGGGTGTGGGCCAGCGTTAGAGGCCTGTGTGTGAGTGTGTGTGTGCTGGCGCTCCTGCAGCCTGGCGTGCAGAGATAACCTCCCCACACACACACACTGGCCACCGCCAGTGCCAAACGCCCACTCCGCTGCCCTCCGCTCTGCTCCTCGCCACTCCGCTCCGCTCCGCACAGCCAATGATTTATCTGGAGCCATTTGGTACCTGAACGTCTATGAAATCGTAATGAACTTGATTATGTCCTTTAATGAAGTGTGAGGGGGCTTCTCGGGGAGGTGATTAGCGGCCCCACACACTCCGGGGCCACCGAGAGCTAAGGCTACAGCTACAGATACAGTACCGCCCGCCTGCCTGCCTGCCTGCCTGCCTGCACGCCTCTGAGCTCAGAGAGAGAGACGCCACCGTCTGTGAGAGACAGTACGCCACGCCACAGCCCAGCAGTAGCAGCACAGCCCCTCCTCCCTCTGTTCAGTGTCACCCAACTACCCCCCCCCCCTCTCCCGGCCGTGGCCATGATCCACTCTGAGATCTCTCCAGTGGCCGATGACTAGGGCAGAGCAGGGGAGGCCTGGGCTTGTCTTTGCTAGCAGACTCCAGCGCTGGTCTGGGCCTCATCCGGGCCTCATCCGCCCGACTACGGGGGTTTCTCTTCTCTTCTCTTCGCTCGGCGTCTGCTCTAAACGGCTTGCTGACATGCTAGAAAAGATTTAACAGTCTTATAGGTCACATTTTGCATAAGTATGAGGTCCCTTCGTGATGGCCTTAACCTTTCCGTGCACAAAGTGGCCTCCCGTTAAATGTGAAAACATTATTGTACAGACAGCGAGAGAGGCCAGCAAGACATGGCACAGAACTTTCTCTCCCTTATTCTCCTGCTGACAGATGCATGAGAGAGAACAGTACCTCTGAGACTGCCATTGTGTTCTACATCGCACTTAAAACAGACCCAGCGTCTCGTGGGAGAAAAGGGCTTCAAAAATCTCTATTAAACCATATGTTCTCTCTATGTAAAAATAAACACACACACACACACACACACACACACACACACACACACACACACACACACATACACACACACACACACACACACACACACACATGTTTGTACACACACATACACAAACACACACAGACACACACACACACACACAACAAAATGCTGCATACTCTGCGCCAAATATTCCACACCCGGAGGGGTGCTAATCAATTTTGTTATAATCTGTTTTTCACACCTTGCACTGTGACTGAATTTCTATTTCTCTGAAATCATGGCCCTCCATGCCCCCCCCCCCCCCCCCTACCACCCCTTCAGCCCCCATCCCCCATCCCTTCCACTGCCAGTCCTCATCTTCTGGGCTGATATCAATTAATGATTTTTGCTTCATGCTTGTTGACGAGGCTGTTTGTGTTGGTAAAAATAAAGGTTTACAAAAATAAAAGCAACAACAACAACAACAACAACAAATCTGTAAAATAGCTTCCTGCGGACGAGGTGACCTTCATGTGTGGGGGAATGAAACCTAATTCACTGTGAGTAACAAATTACCATGCTGCATTACTCGAAGCCAATGAGCCCCTTCTGTGGACCCGGGGAGCTGAGAGGTGCGTCTGAGAGCTAGTAAATGATCTCATCTGTAATAGACCTCTTCAACTAGACTGCA
Organism: Sardinella longiceps; assembly: GCA_027497455.2. Lineage (NCBI taxonomy): Eukaryota > Metazoa > Chordata > Actinopteri > Clupeiformes > Clupeidae > Sardinella > Sardinella longiceps. Next base: position 20,629,998 of record JAODXP020000027.1, read on the forward strand.
GAAAGAATTGGCCACAAATAGTTAAAACGTTAAAGATTCCATTGATAAACAAACAAAAGAAAATAATAATAAATTGTTAAATAAACAAACAAACAAATAAATAAATAAATAGATAAATCCACATTTCCAATCCTTTTGTCACTGCAACTGTATCAGCACTGGCCTACAATTTTGTGGTTCCCACTTCAAAGAGGCCTCTGATGAGCAGCTGATTTCCGCAGCAGCACAGCAGCAGTCTCTCTCCCATAGCGAGGCAGAGCGATGGCCAAGACCCTTGGAAGTGAACGCTCCCCACCCACCTGTCCCCTCCATTAGCTTGCCCTAATTGTGATGCTGCACCTCACTGCCATCTCCTTATTGCCATCACCACTGATCCGAGGTCAGGAGGATGGCGGGCGGCTGGGCTGGCTAAGGAGGACTGGGCTGCCCTTCTCGGGGCCCGGCCCTGTGACCTCCACCGTGTCCTTCAGCTGTTTGTCGAGCCTGCCGGCCGGCCGATGAGGCTTTTCCTGTTGACTTGGCAACCGAGAAGATATTTGTCACTGCACGGGGAGATTAAGTGGCCAATCAACCTCGGAAATGCAAGGGTAATCTTTCCACTCAGTAATGTGGCCGGCGCGCTCGCTCGCTCGCTCACTCACTCGCTCACGCTCACACCAAATCACAATGCGCTCGCTAGACGCCGTGGTGTGCCTGAGAGTTTGAGCACTTCACAGAGATGCTTTAGATGCACAGATAAGCAGCACATGCAGCCACAGAGCCACCGCTCAGAGCCAGGAGGAGATGCTGAGCAGATGGCTTAGTGTTTTACAGTGCATTTAAATGGCCACTATTTCTCTCCACTGTGCTGCTTATACAGATGACAGTATAAATACACACTATTCATATTTATATTTGCACATATGTGTGCTGGCATGTTTGTATGCATGTATGTGGATATCATTATTTTGAGGCGGTAAGGCAGGTGGGCTTTTTCATTTCCATTGGGAGCAAGGCTGAATGTGTGTGTGTGTGTGTGTGTGTGTGTGTGTGTGTGTAGCATCAGAGTTATTGTGGGGGCCAAAGGCAGCCTGGGGCAACTCACACTGCCACTGCTGCCCCTCCTGGAACATATTCCAGCAGCCCTGCCTGGAACACTCCCCCTCCCCTATGGAGGCCCGACTGTCCTTCCACACCTCAGTAAAGGTGACTTTTCATCTTTCCATCTCTCTCTCTCTCTCTCTCTCTCTCTCTCTCTCCTTCTTCATATTACTGGATAGCCTATCTTTACATCCTACCTAGTTGTCACATGACAGCATCAATAATTTGGCATGCAGCCTTTAATGTGCTTCCATTTAGGAAATTCATAAATATATAGAAGGCAAAAAACAACAACAAATAACAGCAACTATGTGCGGTCTCAAAGTATGTGTCGTCTCAAAGAGCTTTTCTAGGACCAGCCAAGGGGCCAGACTGAGGCAGGTCCAGGTCCAGATTCAGCACACAGGCTGGAGAGATGAGGGAGGGAGGAAGGGAGGGAGGGAGGAAGGGAGGGATGCCATGCGGGGCCTTGAGAAGCCACAGCCACAGGCAGGCTGGGCACAATAGAGTGGCATAAGACCCTGTGGGCCAACACTGCCACTAAATCCCCACCCTGCTCTCACATCAAGGGCCACGGGTCGGCAGTGGAGTCCGCACCAATAGCAACACTTTCACAATGCTATGCAAGGACACACACACACACACACACACACACACACACACACACACACACACACACACACTAGAACTTGTCTGTAGATGTGTTCAACTGAATACGTACACACAAACATTCCCACAGAGCAACTGATATTGGACACGTTTAAAAGCCCATTCCAGATGATCTCCTGGAGTATCAGGGGAACTTTTGTATTTGATGTGATGGGAGTGTGTGAATGTGTGTGTGTGTGTGTGTGTGTGTGTGTGTGTGTGTGTGTGTGTGTGTGTGTGTGTGCGAGTGTGTATGTGTGTGTCCTTCACCACTTCAAAAATGACTCGACAGCAGACACCGCAGTCTGACTTTCAAGAATTTCCACAAGCGAGCGCTTTTCTGGAACTAAAGCGGTGAGGCAAATCCTCCTCAAATCCCTTTAAACGGCGTGGCGGAAGGGGAGAGAAAGCGAAGTTTCTCCCGGGCAGACACAAGCAGGTTTGTTGGGCTGATGTTGTTCAGAGGGAAGGACAACATTTGGTCTGTCTGTTCCTCTCGGCCGAGAGGGGAATGCTAATATGACATTGGGCGTGCGATAGCGTGCTCACTCGCTCGCTCGGCGACGCATACGCTCTCTGTAGGATCAATCCTCCGGGGCTGCACTGCACCAACACACCCAGACCCCTCCACCAGCAAGCAGCCAGGAAGCACAGTAACACACCGCACAGCACAGCACAGCACAGTACAGCACAGCACAGCCAGGAACATGGCTAATCGTCTGGTGAAGGCGTGAGGTGAAGGATTAGCTTCATCCGGCTAATGTCACGTAGCGCTATTCCTTACTACAAGTACATCTGCTTTGTTTATTCTGGTGAACAAATATACAGAGCAATAACACTAATAAAATAATAAATAAATAAATAAAAAAACTCTTCATGCCCCAAGAAATAAATCAGATGGAAATTGCACCATTGTTTGCAGGCCTTATTAGCAAATCCCCAGTGCTGAAAAAGCATTGGTGTTCAATTCAGCCCTGCTTCTGCAGCTCTACTGTGCTCTTAAAGCAGAAAGTTACTAATACTTTTTTTCTGCTGGTGTCCAAGTGGGAAAGTGAGCGCACTCCCCGTGAGCGAGGCTCGTCTGAGTCACACTCCTACAGCGCCTCATCAAACCGTCTCGGAGGAGAAGGAAGGCTGAGAAGGCCGTGGGCGTGCTGATCAGAGCATCGGTGGCCCAATCAGGGCTGAGTGATGATAAATAATGGCTGCTTTGTGCTGCAGAGGAGAAAAGGAGCCACTGATCATCACTGTACACTCAGGGGAGTGTTTCAAATGAATGTCAATCACGACCACTATCCTCATATGGTCTATGGAGTAGTATCATTAACACACCATTCCAGCCATGTAATGATAAATAGTTTTGAGACTATAAATTATTATGTACCTGCTGTCTTTGCCCATTTTTCTAGAATATGGTAGACTATGCAAATAATGGTGAATGCCACTTATTAATAATCCAAAATGTATACTAGGCTATAACCTGGATTTTATTGGAAAAAAAGAACAAGGGAAAAAAACAGCATTTTCTGCCAATCACTCAGAATCCTCTATTCCAGATTTCAATTACACAGAATGTGATGTTAATCATCCAAGGTGCCTGGAGATTAGGCATAGCAGGAGCGCCATTTCCCTGATTCAGGTTTTCTCCCAACTGCACATCTTAAGACTTGTGCTGTTTCTCAGCTCTTTTTGAGAAGACTGGATAGACATGACATCAGGGTTTTTGGCAGGCCTTTTTGTTTAGGGTGTTTTCTTCTTCATCTTTTCCTCAATAAAATGCAGGTAGTTGTATATCCTGATATACTTTTTGGATGATTCAAAGTTGTAATTCTATAGATTATTCTGGAAAAATGAACAAGGTTGGCATATGTTTAATAATTTTGAATACATTATATTGTGAAATGACAGAGATCTAATGAGAATGTATACAGTATGTCTCAAACGCCAGTGGGCCTATCAAGATGCTTCGCTGGCACTACATTTGCAGAATCTGGGGTTTCGGGTCGTGAAATTGAAACTGAAAGTGGATATAAGCAAAGTAGTATTTATTACTGGCAACGTAACACACGGATATTGTTACCTCTGGTTTGTACTCTTTGGTTTGCAAATAAATCCTGCCTGGTGTTTCTCTAAAATACAAGTTCTGTTCATTTGACGATGAAATACAACTAGTTTCCATTGACTTGGATTTCTTAGACAAAAACTACGATGAAACCTGCTAGCAGTGATAATATGCCAGCATATCAGTGAACACTACAGACCACTCAATGAGTTTCGCACATTTGAAAATGAATGCTTAATGCCTTTTAAGAATTGTTCGACTGCACCTATACTGCCATTGTGGAGGTGAAGGGTGGGTGGTGCTCCAGGAATAACTGTAAATTCTTGGTACAGAACCATTTGTCAAAATTACAATCTTAAACATTGTATTTCACCAGAAACGGTCCAAAAACATTGCTTAATGTCAAATAAACTGAACTTGTGCTTCAACATGATGACGGCAGAGGTGCAGTGGTTTTGAGTTAGAGGGAAACAATAACTGGTCATTATTCAGTAGACAGAATGACAAAGAAACGCTTTTACTTAAAAGCAAAGAAAATGGCTGCTGCTGACCAACAGCTGTTGTTCTCAATTCTGAAAGACTTGGAATAAAGATTTTCCTTGAGAAAAGAACAAAGAACGGTACTGAAGTCACAATGTGTGGTGAAAAGAAATCTCTTGGCGGTGTCATGTTCATTATCCCTTACTTATTGCTTTTAGCAAACAGGGATCTCTTCCTACAACTTTTCCACAATACACAGAACACACAACATGGACTAATTTCCAGCAATCTGACTACATACAGTATGTAACCGTATTTCTTGCTCTGATTAGTACTATCCTTTTGTGTGCAGAGAGATTTGTACGGTACTGTATAATACTATATTTCGAGGTTCTATTCTCTGTTCTCTATATTGACTGTCCCTAAAATTGGTAGGCTGTAATATAAATGACATCATTTCCGCTTGAAAAACAGCTGTGGCATGGAGTTTCTAAACCTTTAGAAAATTCATCTGCAAGCGTTACTTTGCAATCCTCCTCAAATTCCATTTCCTAAGTTGATTGCTATTTACGTATTTGACTAAGTAAGGGGAATGGGTTAGCATGTTTGTCGATTTGCCTTTCACCTTTCTATCTCCTTTGGGCAACAGATTAAATTAATGTTTATAGACACTGTGATTCCACACATGAGGAAACAAGAGATTGCGCATAATGACAATACTTTTGCAATTATAGCTCTATAAACATGGGGATGGGAGAAAAGCTCATTTCAGGAGTAGGCCTGTTTTCTCCTGAGTCAACCACACAAGGGCGATAATTTGGTTCATTTGCAACCTTTTCCATCTGAATAGATCACTGAGCAGATACTGTTTACCCCTGGCCTTGCCAATCCAAAATGTACACAGACAGACAGACAGACACACACACACACACACATTCTACAAACACAAACACACACTTGCACACATATTCACCACCCCTTTGTCCTACGTGAATGCTCTGCTTACACAATTCCCCCACCCTGAAATCCACTCTCTTTCTCTCTCTCTCTCTTTCTCTCTCTTGCCCGTCGTCGCCAGCCAGCCAGCCAGCCCATAATACTCCCCCTGCACTGCCCATCCCACCCCACTGCTCCCCTCCACCCTCTTAATTAAGTCCCAGCATTCCCTGCTGCTCGGGCTATTATGGCCCAGCAGAAGGACGGAGGGGGAGGAGAGGAGGCTGCCAGTGCCCAAGCTGGCATCTCTCACCTGGGGCAAATGAGGGCACTTATTCCTGCTGGGCTGGATGCCTGCTCTCCCCTCAGGTGCCAGCCTGATGTTGAAGAGTGCCTGCAGGGCACAGCGCGCCGCCTGGTTCTTGGCCAGCTTCTTACTGCGCCCGCAGCCTTCGAACACGCGGCCGTCCACGCGCAGCGCCATGACGAAACTGCCGCCGGCACTGTTGCGCACGCGACCCCGCTGCGTGGATGCCGACGTGTCCATCCGCCGCTCGGCTAGGCAGGCGTAGCGCAGGCCGGGTCTCAGCTCCCCGAGCAGCGCCACTGGGCTCTTCTGGGCGTCCACAGGGGTGGCATGCGTGCGGCACGGGCTGAAGCAGTGGCGGGCTTGAGCCATGAGGTCCAGCGTGTGCCGTAAGAGGCGTCCGTGTCGTGCCTGCAGGGCCCCTGAGAACAGCTCGCTCTCGGCGACCACCACAGAGCGTCGTAACGGAAGGCCGTCGTTGCTCATCGCACCGGGGGCAGACGAGGAGGAGGATGAGGATGAGTTGATGGCGGTTGTTGCCGGCTCAAACCCGCGGAAGAGAGGGTCGGGGCAGTCTGGTGTCTGGTCGGAGGTGAAGTCGGTGGGTGCGCTGCTCAGGACCCCCATGGCGGAGTGGGCCTGGGGGGCGTTGGGGAACTGCACGAAAGAGCGCAGCGCCAGCTCTGCTGCCCGCATCTTGGCCTTCTTCTTGGTGGGCCCCGTGCCCTCGAAGCTCAGGCCGTTGACCTCTACAGCGATGGTGAAGAGTGGCGCGTGCACGGGGCCCGTCTGAGACGCCAGCCGGTACTGCAGGCCCGGCCGCAGCTCGTTCAGCTGCACCAACGCGTTCTTGGGGGCGTCTGACCACGAACACACGGGTCGGCGGGGGAAGACAGAGCGTGGACGACACAGGCGACCGTGGTTCTCTTCTTCCAGCGGTCGTTTCCTCTTCAGTCCTGAGGTCGAACCTCGGGAAGGTCGCCGCTCAGTCTGGAATAATGATGATTGACGCTCAGACGAACCAATCACACGATCCTCCAGGTTACCCACATTACGGTTCTCCTTGACTTCAGCACTGCTTGTGCCTGTTAGGAAAATAGACAAAAGAAATGATTATGGTACTTTTCAGCACTATGTGAGGTGTCCTCTTTTGGCACAATCTCTAAATGAATTTAGATAGCATATAGTCATATTGTACAGTGGATAGGCATGTCATTGATGACTATAGGCATCAAACACTAATAAGCATCTTAAAGCAATCCCAGGCTCAGGAAAATGCATAGAATGTCCTGTGTGTCTTCTAGGTAGTTATTCCACTAGTTTTACACAAAAAACAATAGTGTTAATATAATTCTATAATATTAATATAACATAATACAATATAATATAATATCACTATAGTGTTCCTTATATAATACTTGTAATATAATATAATATAATATAATATCAGTTTTATGTATTTTAATCTCCTTCATCCCTTTAGTAAGTCTTCTGTTGGGTCTGAGTGCTGGACTGGTCTGTGAATATGCAGCTCAGTACAAGAGTATGTGTCTTTTTCACTGAGACCTGTAATCTCTTCCATAATATGCTCAGTGCAAATCCCGTCAGTTGATTCAGAATGATATGGTAATGAAAAACAGATCCACCATCAGCAGCAGCATCTCCCAAAGTTCATGCCAAGAAAGGCCATCTTATTTAAGTGTTTTAAAAATCGGAGAACAAATCCTCTCAAATGGGACATTATCTGGCAAATCGCTCCGTAATCTGCTGCAAAATTGGCTTGGAGTCCTTGGCGGAGAGTGGGTGTGATTTCTTGCCTGTATTCAATGCAAAGCAGCAATCCCTGCGGTAATGGGGGGATATTGGGGCGGCTTATGGGGGGGCTGCGAGGCGAGGCGAGGCGAGGCGGAGGAGAAGGAGAAAAAGCAGCGTTTTTGCGGCTGCTGTTGGGCATGACCCCAGACAGCTCCACTGCCACTGAGCCCCGGAAGTCTAAAGGGAGGAAAATAGTGGAGCAATTGGGGTCAGGAAAATGGTGCACTTATCAGGGAGAAATGGGCAAGCTCATGGGGCAAGGCATGGATGTTAGCTTGACAGAAATCGTGCGGGCAAAGGGTTAATGCATAAAGCGCTAAGGTTAGCGCTAGCCGCCATTATTGGGCATTTTAATTTCACTTCAACGGAGCTATTATCTGTGAGGATATTGATTTGACTGCTGTTTTATTAAGTCAGTGTTTAAGAGAGAGAAACCAAGGTAAAAGATTTTCAGTTAATCATTTCCGAGCAGTCAGTGACTTCAGCGCTGTGATTTCCAGAGGAGACGGCTCCGCACCTCTCGTGAGAAATGGCACACGTGCTCTCAGCACTACTTCACCTGATGAGAAGTTAAAGAACAAGACTTGGCCATTATGTTCCTCTGTTCCTCTACCAATTACACAGCCTGGAGAACTCATCTTTGTGGGACGCAGGCAAATTCCAGTGTACGTGCGTCTGCGGACATGTCGTATTGTGACACACAGCTCTCTTCAGTTGGTTTGGCTTCGTGGCTGTGTGTGTGTGGTGTGTGTGTTTAGTGAAGCGTTCACACAGTCCTGAGACTTACTTAAACTGTCCTCGTCCTCTGTGCTGGTAGTCCCAGGGCTCATGTACTTGAAGGGAGCGATCAATGCTGACAGCATGCTGCCAACCCGCTCTGAAACACATTAACACAGACAAACAGCAGTGTTAGGGCGAGCGCAAAAGCACAGAGGAGAGAGAGAGAGACTGCAGAAGCTAGTTCTCTTTTGACATTCTGAGGTACAGGCACAGGTCTGTAGGGAGCAGGCAGGACGTCAAAGGCATGAGAATGAAAAATGATTCCAACTCTTTTCCTCGTGGGCTATAATATCACAAATGCATTCAGAATCAGTGCTAGAATGTTAACAGGGTAGACAGGGGAGTAATCATTCAGGATATAAAAACACACAAAATGCTTGCTTTCCACATCACTGTAAATCATGTGTGTATTGTTGTGGCCCAGTCAGGTTCCAGATATTATGTTTTACTTACTTTAAAGAGGTAAAGATTGTGTGCTTTACAAACATAAAATATCTGTATCATATTGTAATTTAAATACAGAGAACACATTTGTTAGAACACGCCACAGTCATACATTCCAACCCAAAAAACACAAAAAGCTTGTACATAATTAACTGAACACAAACTCACTCTGAAGAACATAAATTCTCATTCTTAACAAGTTTCTTCTGGTATGTAATGTGTATACATATGCCTGTGTGTGTGTGTGTGTGTGTGTGTGTGTGTGTGTGTGTGTGTGTGTGTGTGTGTGTGTGTGTGTGTGTGTGTGTACATATGTCTGATGTTTACAGCACAGTCTCTTATTAGGGCCCAGGCTTGCGGTGTTGGCCTCAGCCCAAGCTGCACAGCATTGACAGGACAAGCAGCCCCAGTAATTACATCCTCCCCACCCTCACCATCATTTAATGATCAATACTGGGGGTGCGCTTCCAGAACCAGGGAGGAGAGGAGAGGAGAGGGGAGGGGAGGAGAGGAGAGGGGAGGAAAGAAGAGGAAAAAATGAAGGGAAAGTGTGGTGTCTATAGACTTGAGAGGCCAATCAAGAGCTCATGATAACCTGACATTGAGCGGTGCAGACTCGCACATACCATCACGAGGAGAAGAAGGCTACGGTACGGACAAACCTCCAGGCAGCACCAGATGGCCTGGAGTACGACCATGATTCGGAATAATTTAGAACACATGGACTAAAGATAGAATGTTTCAGAACAACAAATATAAATAAATAAAAGCAAACATTTGACCTAATTGTGATTAGCAGCCCTTGACTCCAGATGCTCAGTGACAACGAACTGATTCGAAAAAATACACACATTACTGTGGGTGAGAAAAGCGTCTGTAGTCTCATTATGACTTTTCACATAGGAAGGCCATTTACACATAACTACTGTAAGCTTCAATAGCAGGTGTAAACCGTATGAGACATGCTGAAAGAATGAGCACAAAACATGCTACAACTGATTTCATTAGGACTGCTGTGTTTACTAGGACTCTAGTAGACCCTAGTGTGTTTAGTATGACTGTAGTGTGTATAATATGGCTTTAGTGGGTTAAGAATGACCTGAGTGGGTTACTGTCATCAAAATATAGTTTTGGAACCCTGTCTATAAGACAACCATGTTCAGCTGCCAGAAATGTAGTATTAGTTCAATGTTTACTGGTTAATAAAAACCTATTCACCTCATCTCATTATGCCTGTACATCTTCCCCAGGCTAGTGTTCGCTAGCCTAGCCTAGCCTATAGCCTAGCCTAATGCAGTGAAGCAGACTAGCGGTGGTGGAGCTACAGTAGCATAGCGAGGCCATCAGGCCTGATAAGAGTGCAGTGAAGATCAGCAGTCAGGTGCTCCTGCACTTGGAGAGCATAATGACTGGGATTGACTCAGAGGAGGCCAGCGCACATCTCCAGAAGATCAGCCTAAGACAGATGGGCAGATAAGCGAGTGCTGAGCGCGACAGGGCCATTGTTTGGCCCATGCAGCCGTTCGGTTCAGACAGGAGGGTCCAGCAGCAGGACACGTGTGGTGTGGAGAGCTGGAGGAGCCGCTCTGTGTTAGCAATAATGCTGAATCTAAATGGAAGCCACCTATCAGTCAACCTTAAGAAATCCTCCCACTGCTGCAGGAACGTGACCAAGCCAAGGCACTGGGGATTTTGACAACTTGTAATGTGTTGAGTGAGATAAGAGCCAGAAATCCAATTATTTTTCTATCCAGACATGGTCAGCGTGTCTGTGTGTGTGTGTGTGTGTGTGTGTGTGTGTGTGTTTCCAGTTTCCATGTGTATGTTAGAAGCAGCGAGTGAGAGAACCAGTTCCAATAAAAAAAGTGAGTTGAATTTCTAGGTCACGTACTGCAACAAGTTGAATTGAATGCCAGTCTAAAAGGAGAGCATCAATCTTTTCTGTCTGTAACTGGCTTTGATGCTGCTCATATTTATGTCAGCTGATGAACTCAGAGCACTTTGATAGCATGCTGACCTAAGCCCTAACATGTAGGCTGAATGTTCGCCATCCCAACACCAGTGCCTGAAATGACCTCAGCTTTGTGACTGTAGCACATCAAATAAATATCAGGATCGTGTTTATACAAACTTTCTTTGTCCGGTGCATCAAGATTGTGCTGGATTTTGCTTGCTCCAGCACGGACTATAACCGAGTTTGGACATGATTACAAGTCCCAGAGTCATTTCAAAGGCCTGCAATATTAATAGCCATTGATTGTTGCCTAAGGTGTCGAGCCAAAGAACAATCTGAGAGGAGATTTTTCCTGCTGGATCCTTTGTTAGAGACCCAGTGACAGGCAGGCAATACAAAACAAAGCTCAGTGAAATGCCAGACGACAGCAGTAGAGCCCAATGCTCTCTGTCACTGAGGGCTGTGCGTGTGAATGTGTGTGTGTGTGTGTGTGTGTCTGTGTGTGTGTGTGTGTGTGTGTGTGTGTGTGTGTGTGTGTGTGTGTAAGAGGGAGGGGGGAGGGTGGTTTACAACACCTTGCCCCTGAGCACTTTGACTTCCTGTCTGCCTGACTCAGTCAGGCGGGGAGAGAAAGCCTATTGGATCTAACAAATGTGGAAGCGCTGCTTTTGGACTTGGCTAAACCAATCTGCGGCGCCCTGCCTGCCTGCCTGGGTGTCTGGCTGTCGGGCTCATTCATTCTGACAGAACAAAAGGGGGATAAGAAAGAGCAGGTTAAGGGCTGAGGCTCAGTCGGATGGAGGCTGTATTGTACGGGGGAGATGTGGGGGTGTTGGGGGGGCTGGGGGGGGGGGGGATAAGAGATGCTGTTCCTGGGCGGTCGCCGAGGGGAAGGTAATGAGCCCAATCCCGTCACCCCCACGGCTTCTCTCCATCCCACAACAAAGCGCCTGGCCATGGCCCGGGACTCCACTCACAAACATCATCCCCCCCCCACACCCCCACCAACATCCCTACTTTAACAAATCGCTAGCAGCTAAGAAGCTGACAGCCTAAATGCATGTCTACACCTCCAAGCACCCCGATCCTATTCAACAGCGCGCACCTGAAATAAGGAGTCGACTGCAGCCAGAGAAATAAAGGTTCATATTAGAGAGTCGACTCCACGCTCCCTCCTCTTGTTTCTCATGACTTTCCAGAGTGCAAGTGTGCGTGTGTGTGTGTGTGTGTGTGTATATGTGTGTGTGTGTGTTTCCCGCTCCTCTCACTGTTGGGGAGGAGATACAGTAAGCTGCGCCAGCCTGGCACGCTCAGGCTTTTTTAATAGGGGCTGCTTGTTGCTGCGGCGTGCGGCGGAGGTGGTGGTTTGGAGAGAGCAGACAGCAGGGTGGATATTTAGCACCTGATTAGCGGGACAGAGGACAGAGAGAGATGCACCATCTGCTTCACATGTGTTTCCCTCGCTCACTGCCAAGGACAGGGGGGCGGGCGGGCAGCAGCAACGGGCTCCGAGATGACCAGCCGCTAGCTTGTTCGTTAGTTAGTTTGTTCGTTGGTTCGCTCGCTCGTGCGCCTGGACACACAGGCTAATCTTGCACTCCCACACACTCAGTCCATAGCCGCTGCCCAGTCTGAGCGTCCAGAAAAACTGACTGCATTTTGTTGGGGTTTTTTTCGTGGTTTTTGGGCCCGAGGCATGATTGAATTAGTCTAATGAAATCACAGCCACGTGTCCGGTGCTCGCGTGCTCGTAGCACTTAGCGCCTAACTAACTAACTAACAGTAAACGCCAGGGCGGACGGACGTGCTCCTGCACCGTGCAGGCAAGGCCAGGGTGAAAGTCAGCCCGCTAGCCATTACGGATGCCATTACTACAACCCCCACGCTCCTCAGTGAGTGTCCGCTTCAATTAGATGAACAAATGGACGCCCCCAGTCACTGAAAAAAAGGAGAATAAAAAAAACAGTGCTTTGAAAGACATTATGACTGATGGGAGATTAATACAAGGAATAAAAGGAGGCGTAGGAGCAGGAGCCGCATGTGCATCGTAAAGCACTGTGCTGGAGTGCGTGTGGCCCGGGGAGGAAGAGGAGAGGAGAGGAGGAGGAGGTGAAGAGAGGAGAGGAGAGCAGAGAGGAGAGGCCTTGAGGTAGCACGTGTGTGGGTGTTAATGACTAAAGGGCTGAGTGGATTGATACGGCACTCGTAATGAACTGGAGAGACCACTCCAAGTGCTGACCTGCTCGTCAAGGGCTCGGAGAGAGAGAGAGAGCCATAGAACAGCTCAGGGCTCCACATGAGGGTGAGGCAGAGAGCGTGTAGGGAGAGGCTGGCCAAAGCAGAGCCATGTTCTATTCCTCAACAATTATTAGGCTCCAAGTGCTTCCCGCTCTGGCATAAGAGGCTGTGAAAAATGCAGCCCATGCCATGGAAATGCATTAACGTGCCGGCGAAAGCTAAAGGCAGAGTGGAGGCCAACTGTCACCCAGCCTGCCTCTCAGCACTTGTAAAAGAACTCCGCTGCCGTGATCTGAGGTGCTTTCAGTTGGAAACAGGTGTGTGTGGGAAAGCTTTCGTCGCACAGACCTTAAAAAGCTTTCCGTTGTCGCTGTTTGTGATGCGCACAGTGACATGACAGTGGTGTAGAAAATAGCTAAATGGGGCAGCGTGCGCTTTTGCTTCTCCGCTTCTCCTGAGCTCACTCACACTCTCCTCTCTGCTGCAGGTCCTCCCTGCAACCAAAATAACAATGGCTGCTCCAGAAGGTGCAAGTGCACAAGCTTGGAGTGAAAGACTGGAAAAAATTGACACAAAGAAAAGGGATAGAGAGTGTGAGTGAACGAAAGCATGAGAAAGTAAGGGAGAAAAAAAAAGATAGACTAAGATGGGAGAAATCGAGAGACCAGAAATACCAAGAAATACTGACACAATGCAAAAAAAAATCATGAAATATGTAGGATTCTCCTCCATCAGTAGCATATCATCCTAACCACTCCACTGTTTTCTCTTCTAGTTGTTTCATAAAACATAAATGTTGGGGCTGGTTGCCATCTATTATTTTTCCACTATATACTAATCTAATTTTAATTCAATTCTATTTGTGCATCAATTATTCGTATCAGGAGTGAACAAGATGACGAAAAAACAAGTACATGGCGCAACATAGTCGATTGCACAATAGCCCCTTGCAACAATCAGAAAAATTAATCCGTTTAGGAGGTGGTAAATGTAATGTTCTATGTAGCAGCTGTGGCTATAAATAGCTTATAACTTGACTTAATAACACAGTAATAACATGTTTTAATAAAAATGGAGAGTCAGCAAAATGTTGTGACATCGTGTGACACCATGTTATTCTCTCAATTTGTCATTTCTCCTCTCTCTTTCTCTATTTCTCTATCTCACACACACACACACACACACACACACACACACACACACACACACACACACACACACACACACACGGCATCAGGGCAAGACCAAGCTGACTGCCCTAACAGCACATTGGCCTTCTCATCTAAAGGTGTTGGCAAGTCATTCAACACATTTGAGACAAGAAAAATTGATTGGGTGCCTCTTCAATCTCTCTGTGTGTGTGTGTGTGTGTGTGTGTGTGTGTGTGTGTGTGTAGAGAGAGAGAGAGACAGAGAGTGTCTCTCTCTCTCTCTCTCTCTCTGTGTGTGTGTGTGTGTGTGTGTGTGTGTGTGTTGTTTTGGAGATAGTTTTGTGGTTTTGGAGGGGGTAGTAAATTACTAGAGTTTCTAAACTTGAATTTAAAAACCACAGAGGACATTTGTATGTACATACCCATCATCAGTGATCTAACTGAAAAAGACCTTGTGTTATAGTAAATTATGGAATTGATTTCCCTAATTAAATCACTTACTTTAAATTTATTAGCAGCCAAAAAGTGTAAACCGACAATTTTAGTTAAAGGAACCCTACAATTTTTAAATTTAAATCCATTCTCTCATCGATTTGTGTACATAAAATAATAAGTAAATAGTTTCTCTGGACAATCTAAATTGCTCCAGAATCAGAATGCAAAAGCCATCAAGAGCAGAATGTCTTAAGCATGATGTCCTTCTCCATCATTGATTATGAAAGCCTCAGCAGAATGAGAGAAACTAGTGTGTTCCTCTAGTGTGTTTATGACCAATGGAGCATCTGGCACAAGTGCTGTTTGCTTTTAATTTGACCAGCATCCAGCCACTTGTATCCACTCATCTCCGACTGGAGACCCTTGCAACACTCAGGGTTATCAGTTCCAGACTGCCACTGTGCATTCCACTCGTTTTATCAGTTCACATTCAGCTTTCTGTTCACTCCCCCCCCCCCACCCCCACCCCCACCCCCACTCTTTCCTCTTTGTAGCCCGTTTGTGTGTCTTCATGTTATTTACAACCAACAAACCCTCTGTCTTAGAGAACACGCAATAATATGAGATTGAACGGCTTGTAGGCATTTTCCAAGGGTGGCGTTGTGATATGTGTAATTGGCACGTGTGTTTACTCTACTTTGTTGGGCTGAAATTGCTGCACCGATGGTCTTAGACAGCACAGATGGGACGGGGACAGTTTTTCATTGGCTGTTCCATACGATGGAGCCCAGCACATCTGGTATGCAGCGAGAAGCATCTTTGCACTAATTTGTTTGTCACTATGTATTGAAGGCACGATCTGTCATCCTGCCATGCTTTGGTAGCGCCGTGATGTCTGAAGACATGGCTAGTCATAAGTTTCCGACGCCTGGCCACTGGGGACTCACTTAAACGCAGCCGTCTGACTGCTGAAATGAAAGGTGCTCTGGGGAAAATAAGATAGAGGAGAGAGAGAGAGAGAGAGAGAGAGAGAGAGAGAGAGAGAGAGAGAGAGAGAGAGAGAGAGAGAGAGAGAGAACTGCAGAGAGGGGGGAAAAAACGAGGGAGAAGAGGCGAAAGCGAGCAAATGAAAACAGAGTATTATTGAAGCAGTCTTCTAAGCCATCTTAAATGTATGTGTACCAGAACAAACCAAGCTGGCCGTATGTACCCTTTATGACTGGGAGTTCTATGACTGTAAAAAACTGTAATGTGCAAAATAAAATCAAAACAAAGGAATGTAGAATTGAAATCACAGCCTAAGCGGTGTGAATCTATCATTTGTCGTGAGCAAATTCAAAATGATTCATTTTTTTCTTTTAATCATTCATTTACTATAATGCTCTGTTTTACTTTAAAGCCATCTTTTTTGTCAAATAGACAAAAGCCTTTTTAAATAAGCTGTGTGTGTGTGTGTGTGTGTGTGTGTGTGTGTGTGTGTGTGTGTGTGTGTGTGTGTGTGAGTGAGTGAGTGTGCCATAAGTCATAAAGGTGGAGTTCTATGGTGCTCTGTCCTTTCTTTCTTTACAAAATCCCAAAGCAAAATAGCGACAAATGTGAAGTGACAGCTCATAATATCACCTTTCCAATTCTGTGCACTGCACTAAGTGTGATTCTGAGTCAATTAAACAAGTGTTTGATGTTGATACACTGAGACTTTCAAATTAAGCGTGTGAACCCTGCTATTTACTATACGGTGGAAGGCAGCATGCTTTCCTAACCATGATACACTGTATGTCTAAAAGGGAAATAGGGAAAACAACACACGCGCACACACACACACACACACACACACTTATGTACATAAGCACCTACAAACTAATAAAACCCAAAACACAAAGAAACACACTCATGTGCAAGTGGAATTACACACACACACGCACACACACGCACACACACACACACACGCACACACTCAAGCAAACAAACACACGCATATACACACGCATACACACACAGGTTGATTAAATTATATATTTTCCTACTGAGTATTTGCCCCATAAAGGCGAGACAAAAAGCGTAAAAAAAACCCCCAATGAAATAAAAAGGGAGCAGGGAGGGCTGACTGTTGATGTGACTTTAAATGGCTTTGGCAGTGGCACAAAAACATCTCTTTCTTTTGCATAAGTCCCAGTGCATTTATCAAAGGCCAATCATCGTACAAGTGATGGGAGTGGGGCATTACCATTGTGCAGGGATTAGGCTGCACAGCACACAGGATGCATTAGGGTGGGAGAGTCCACAACCGTGTGTGTGTGTGTGTGTGTGTGTGTGTGTGTGTGTGTGTGTGTGTGGCAGGGGCAGTGCTCATTTGACACTCTCTTAAATGGAGTGGAGGTGGGAGCTCTTCCTCTTTTTAAGATGGGACTGTGAGAATTAGGCGTTTGAAAAGCAAGCGGTGGTGGTGCTGTGGGGAAATAGGTGCCATTTTCAAAAACAGAGCACTAAAAGCCTCCTGGGAGCGGAGCGGCCCCTGATCAGCAGCATACGGTAGCTGGGCCACAGCGCACAACCCTGCAGAGTGGGCTTGGATTTTACCCACTTTCTTTTTTATTTCTCCCACTCAGCATCACACATTAGCACACGGCAAGTGTATATAGTACAAAACATATGTCATGCAGTGTTGGCTTCCACTTTGACAAATGCAAGTATAGCCAGCAGTCATTACATTAACGCAAATACTCTGTCATTTCTTATATCTCCAAATAGCAGTTATCTGCATACATGTCTAATGTTATTTTTCCATAAGAATATAGGCCTAAAATCAAAACCTGAATTCTAAATATTTGTGCACATTATTCGGTAAATCATAGAGGAAGGCCCAAATTGACATGACCATGCAAGCATATTCAAGAATCTAAACTGATATACTTTAGATAAAGTCTGCAGTGATGTTCAGATCTAACATAACATATAACAATAACATTTTGATATAAGCCATGAGCACAGTTTAAACAGATGTCTAAAGAAGAGTTATTTTTGAATCTCGATTGACTACATAATTTTATGAGATTAATACTGATTAGAATTATTAACCATTCAACACCTACACACACACACACACACACACACACACACACACACACACACACACACACCTACACACACACACTAGAATGAACTATTTTCTCCTATTGCCTGAGTGCTAGGCTCCTTTAAATTATATAAACGCTGAGGTTTTGCATGACGCCACGTTAAAAGGCTTTCCCTGTAGCTGCACCCGACCTATTCACTGAAGCACTCTTTCTCACCAAGAAAGCAAAAAAAAAAAATCATATGACTTATTTATTACATATTTATTACATTCCCTTTTATCTCTGAATGCTTGAAACACAGGTTATAGTGAGTCGTGTATTGAGGAAGGTATGTGGCAGGAACCATAGGGGGAATTGTGTTTATTTTATTCATTTGACATGTGAACGCATTACAATACTAATATCATTTGAAAAAAATAAAATATCACCCAGTCGTCACGCAATCAAGATGACTTGTCACTGACGACTTGCATTTCATTCGCCATCACAGCAGTGTGACTTCTTAATAGTCCCTGAGGTAGGTTTGAAAAGCTCCATGGCTGAGGACTGAAGGAGATCATTAGCAGCCCTCACTGGCTCAATTGGTGCAGAGGGGCTGTTTTGAGGCGCCTCCTTCTGCTCCTTATTTTTTTTTTTCTTTTTGCTGCGCCTCCTCGCTCCTCTTCTCTCCTCCTCTCCTCTCCTCCTCTCCTCTCTTAGCTTTGCTGAGCACCTGACTCATATCAGCAAGATCCGTGTATCGAATCATTTCTGTTTCTGTTCTCGCATTCTCTCCACATCTCTCTCTCACTCTATATCTCTAACCCCATCTCTCTCTCTCTCTCTTCTCTCCCTGTCTCTCTCTCACTCACTCTCTCTCTTCCTCCTTTGAAGCAAAAAACACTCAAATAAACGCCACACAGTTATTTTGGGAGGGGGGCCGACTGGGAAGCAGACTTGTGTGTTAAGGGGAAAGCAGTGCCTTGCTCAACATGTGTGAAGAGACGTCTCTCCAGTCAATTTTTCCATTTCATCTGGGAGCTGCAGAGCGTCCAGGAGAGACAGCAGCTGAAGCAGCACTCACTTCCACACCCCCCGACACACACACACACACACACACACACACACACACACACACACTCTCTCTCTCTCTCTCTCTCTCTCTCTCTCTCTCTCTCTCTCTCTCCTCACACCGTTGGCTGAGAACATCATGACCTGCATGATCAGAGACTAGACTGTGCATTTCAGCAGAGGAGCACTGCACACAAAAGATGCTCGCTTCTCAAGAACAACAGAATTGCACACAAGCCCACAGGCAAACTTTGGTTGCTTCCAAACCCTTCTCAAATGTAAATAAAAGCACAGGCCATGGAAGATGCAGATGAGATGTTTCTGATGGCAATGGCAACACAAGCCTCTTCATATTACATGATTGCCTCTGGATACGCTCTTAGAAGCTATAATGGATCCAAGATATCTATACAAACAGACAAACAATTGCATTCCAATTTCCATATGAGGGTGCAAATTTCATTCCATCTCCCTGACTCCAATCAAGTAAAATAAATATAGTCTGTCACTTTTTCATGGGGCAGTCAGCAGAAAAGCAAATCTACCTAATGCCTTTGGACAAATAAATAATGTGCTGTCTCTTTAAATAAGTTTCGAGGGCACTGAAGCAAATTCTCATTTTCATTTGCTGGAAGTGGTCAACTCAAAGAGTATTGCGAGCACATTCCAAGAACAGAGGCGATAAACGGACAAGATAAAACAAAGGGATTTGGAATGTAAGCTGACCAGGACACGGAGAGGGCGCTTAAATGAGGGGAGATATTATTACTATCCAATTAAGAGTGGAACAATAGGGCTAGAGTCTGTAGGGAGACGGCCTTCTCCACCGGCACCTCAATGTTCCTCTCCCACACTACACTCACTGTTTGAGTCTCCCTCTCCTTGGACAGCTCTGTGCAAGTCATCCCTCTCTCCTCCCTTTTGTCTGTCGCTCCTTCTCTCCACTTGCTGATGTCATCCCTAATCTCCGTCTTGTGGCTCTCTCTCTCTTTCCTTCACACACACACACACACACACACAAACACACACACACACACACAAACACAAACACACATATTCTCTCTCTCTCTCCTTCACACACAAACAATCTTTCTCTTTCCCTCACACACACACACACACACACACACACACACACACACACACACACACACACACACACACACACACACACACACATTCTCTCTCTCTCTATTTTTTTTTCTTCTGCTAAAGCAGTCTGATTTATGATGGCCACTGTGGCCTGTTGGGAGATGATGAGTGAAATGGTCCTTCATGTTTATAAAGTCTATGAGTCTCACACCTGTCACACACACACACACACACACACACACACACACACACACACACACACACACACACACACACACACACACACACACCTGTGCTGTGTGTTCTAGACAACAGTACACTGTTCTCCCCATCAGCATGCAGGAGCAGCTGTGCCAATGCCCGCAAGGGGAGGAGAGGGGAGCAGAGGAGAGGGGAGGGTGGGAGGGAAAAAAAGCCTTCACTATATGCTGTGAAGATGGAGCTGACACTCTCAAGTGCAGGCCTTGCCTTATTACATATTTACCATTTTCTACAGTGGTCACGCTACATTTATTCGGCACCTGCAACAGGGCTCCACCATGGGCCAAAAACACCCAGTGATGGATGCTAACATGCTAATGCTAAAGGTCAACAGCCAAACGCACTCCCCATCCGAGTGTATTTTTCAACAGGAGATCAATAATAACAAACTGATAAAGACTCAGCTAGGAGAAGCGCACACTACAACATCCCGACCCGTTTGTCTTTTCCTGCAAAAGGAAAGCAGGCGTTCTATTCACCCTGCTGTTTTATGGTGGCTGTAAAGATTGATGTTTCCATGTTTACCCACATCAGGGCCACGGGGGCTGGTGGACCTTGGCCTCGCAGGTCAGCGGGTATTTGGGGGAGTTATGGATGAGGCCAGGGCTGACCTCCACCCCAGCACATGCAGCCTTCAGCCCATAATCTCCCTCATCAAGGAGCCAAGAGCCTCCTGACCTCCGCAGGTCACCCATTCCAGGGGTTAGGCCAGTGTGCAATCTACTCAGGTGAGGGATGGAGAGGTGAAAAGATAAATAGATGGATGGATAGATGGATAGACGGATAGATAGATGGGTGGATGGATGGATGGGTGGATGTGTGCTTCAGATGGATCTGAGAAAATAACCATTAGTCTACAAGCTGTATCGTGTAAGGCCCCATGAAGATCACCTCTTCATAATGGACAAGAGCCACCAAACACAATACTACAGAGCAGTGTGAAGCAAGCTACATGACACAACACACACACAAAAAGAATGTGTGTGCTCATAAAGAAAGTGAAAGTACAGTATAATTTATGAGTGTGTACTCGGTTCTTATCGTTAAGCGATGGAGGAGTGATGCTCTTAGCAACAAGCAAAGCCAAGGCATATTTAGCCACCTTTGAAGAGAAGCTGTAAATGAGAGAGACGGAGGAAGGCAAAACGAGATTTCATTTCATCTGAACACGAAACGGAAATGCAAGAGCTTGCTTGCGTATTCACTGGAAGTATTATGAGCCGCTGATTGCCTAATGCATGCAAATGTATGTCAGCCATTACAGCAATACTCCAGGAGAGAGGAGAATCATCATTAATCAGAGAAGATCACTGTAAGCTACATCTACTTCATTAGAGCAATCACACACACAGGCAAGAACAACAACTTGCTGGATGTCAGCTAGTGAACAACACTCCTGTGATTCACAATTAATGGCTCAGAGTGCAGAGAGAGAGAGAGAGAGAGAGAGAGAGAGAGAGAGAGAGAGAGAGAGTCTGAAAGAAGTGATTAGCATGAAGGGCAGCATGCAGCATCAAAATGACTATAACTAGCTGAACAGAGATCAGGACCTCCTGTTCTGTTGTTTTTCTTTGCTAATACAGAGATCTAAAAATAGCCCAGCATCAACCAGTCATCTTCTGAAATCTATGACTGCATCAGCTTCATCAAAACGCAACACCATTAACAGCAACAGTCTGCTAGTTTGAGTCAGAGGAGCTTGGGAAGCAAACAAGTGATGACAACTATCAATGACAGAAGTGCACTTTTAACATGGAGTTGTTTCTCATTCACCCTCACTCTAGTGACTCATGCATGATCTGTTCCTTTTGCCAAAAGAAGCAGACTTGGAACTTGGCATCACATCACATCCGTTAAAAGAAAAGAGGTAAGCATGTTAGCATTAAATGCTATATCGTTTCTTAGCATTGACTGTTTTTAGCTGTTGCTAACTGATAGCAAAATGGGCCATTACACAGTATTGTATAACAAGCCGTATAGTTCATACAAATGCTATAAGGAGACACTGGACTGGACTGCAAATGATCGGTATAGCTCTGAGGCATGGGGGTGTAAAATTGCGGGACTTCCTGTTTTAGAGTCTGAGGTCTAACTGCAACTGGAACACAGCATCAGTCCAGATCAAGAGCAGAAAAATTGAGGTCCACCGGCTTGTTGTCCTGACCCATGGGACTGACTCAATTTCAGTCCACGGCTCCACGTACATAAAAACACAAACCCGAGCTCTTGAGCAATAAACCTATTTTTCTAGCGAGCCTCTCTCCCTTGGTGACTGACTAAGCGGGTCAGACACTAAAGACGCAGCCTCCATTTAAGGTCAGAAATCTACGTGTGCATGTACTCTATGTATTTATGTGTATAGCAGAGGTCCACACATCAAACACACTCCATCGGAAGAGGCCTATGGTCTTCTTGTTTTGCTTTGTTGGCAGCCATTAATCGTGGCTGCTGTCTGAGAGGGGAATACCCTGTGTGGCCCCCAGGGGCCGGCTGTTTTAACAGATGACTACACGCTGGCCAGAGGGGCCCTCGCAGTTTGGGCTCCACAACCCAACCATTCCAATTTTGGTGTCAGTGAAGGCGGTGATTCATCATGGCCTGTATTACTTAGTGGGCCAGCCTGCCCAGGCCATTCATCTCCTGCCCTGCTGGGCTGCAGCTACACGCTCAGCTCAGCTCCGCTCACTGCACTCAGCAGCAAAGCAGGGGCACCTTCCTTCCTTCCCCCGGTCCCCCCTGTCCTTTTCTAGCCCTCCAGGTGCAGCACTACAAGGCCACACTGACCTCAGAACAGCTTGACACACCAGGAAAGTACAGTATATATATATGACTACATATATGAAAGGATACATTACACCTACTGTAGTTTGGTTTAGCAATTACCTTCTGGCCAATCCCACTGGACCATTGAGTTCTCACAGTAGGAGTGCAAGTACAGGCAGTGCTGCTTTACACACAAACACTACTGCCTCTGACTTCATGTCTTAAACACACTCACACACACTAAAAGGTGCTCGTGATTTGGCTCCAGTGTGGCGGAGTTCATTTTGCCCTTTGTCAGAAGATGAATGGAAATGAGGTCCATGACTGAGGGGCATCTCTGATCATACTCAGTGTGGGTTACAGGCAGACACTGGTCTGGCAGAGCTGTACTGGCTGTACCCCCAGTGCCCATGCCCATGCCCTTCCCTGGCCGTGTGTGGGCACAGGATGAGGGGGTGAAGGAGATGCCCTCTGGTCCTCCACTGACCCTGCCAAGCACACATGGAGGCACAAAACAATTTCACGCACCCCATGGGAGAGCAGGCAGGCCTGGCCACGGGGACTGAGCCATGGCCCAGAATGCATTGCTCCTGTGACTTCAATTAGCACTCCTGTCCAACCCCCTGGGCTACACACACACACACACACACACACACACACACACACACACACACACACACACACACACACATGTAAACACATACCCATACATACAGATACTGTAGCAATACACACACACACACACACACAGAGTAAGAATCCGTTCCTAACGATTATCTCTAATTTTAAACAAAGAACCCCCCCGCCCCCTTTCTAATGTAAAGACACATACAGTATGTCATGCTGATTAACACGTTATGTTATACAGAAGAGTAACTTTCTGTTGGATGCCTTTGCACAAAACTGCCCATTTCAACCTTGCTTTAACCTGTTTGTTGATTGCAATAACATTATAAAAATATTACATATATTTGTTTATTTTACGTGGTC
>JAODXP020000027.1:20658553-20671053 GCA_027497455.2 Sardinella longiceps
TCTCCCATAGCTTCTGCTGGCAGACTAGACTGAGTGAAGGTTAGGCTGTCCTCTTCTATGGCCTACATTCAGATGAGGGGGAAGCTAATTGCATAATTTGTTTCAGAATTAACAACTAATAGCGGCTCAATTCCAGGCTGTAGCCAGGCTTTCATTCCCCTCCTCATCTCCTCGCTTTTAAACTGGCAGAACAGAGGTTCATATTCACCACTGTGGGGAATATAAAAACATGCTTTCATTGACACACACTGTTACTCGCAGAGTCAAGTACTGCCAGCTCTTAAAGAGGAATGCTGCCTGCCTGCCTGTGTGAGTGTGTGTGTGTGTGTGTGTGTGTGTGTGTGTGTGTGTGTGTGTGAGTGAGTAAGAGAGAGAGAGAGAGAGAGAGAGAGAGAGAGAGAGAGAGAGAGAGAGAGAGAGAGAGAGAGAGAGAGAGAGAGAGAGAGAGAGAGAGTGAGAGTGTGTGTGTGTGTGTGTGTGTGTGTGTGTGTGTGTGTGTGAGTGAGTGTGTGTGTTTGCATGTGTGTGACATTGGAGATTTAACTGTGCTGCAAGAGGCAGCATTTTGTGAATTTCACTGGGAGCGACTCATTTAAAACCTGATAGACCTTGTGAATGTAATATTATTCAATTAGCTGTAAAATGAGACAAATCACCCACCAAGTTCTTGCAGGAAACTATT
Organism: Sardinella longiceps; assembly: GCA_027497455.2. Lineage (NCBI taxonomy): Eukaryota > Metazoa > Chordata > Actinopteri > Clupeiformes > Clupeidae > Sardinella > Sardinella longiceps. Next base: position 20,659,236 of record JAODXP020000027.1, read on the forward strand.
ATGACATTGTGAAAAACATAGCTAAATAACACGCACAAAGAGACTCTTCTGCCTGACGCTATAATTGAACTGAGAAGAAAGAAGTGTAATCGTGAAATAATGTCGGTGCTTGTGCAGCCGGTGGCGGTCCGCAACGCACACGGGTCTCGAACCCGCCACCCCGCAAGCTACAAACTCCCGCGTGGGAGTGGAACGCTCTAACCAACTGAGCTAAAGCCCGAGCTTCTAACTCAGCGTGTTAGAAGCGCCCATGGAATTGGGTGATGAGGATTTACACACTACCACCGAGCTAGCCGCGCTAGCTGGCCTCCGTTACACTCACCCTCCAAATCCTCACTCCCATCCGGGTCACGGCACCAATGTAGCCGGTGGCGGTCCGCACCGCACGCGGGTCTCGAACCTGCCACCCCGCAAGCTACAAACTCCCGGCGTGGGAGAAGTGTAATCGTGAAATAATGTCGGTGCTTGTGCAGTGCATTTCCTTCTCTTTGTACATGTAGTGAAGAGGACCTTCCAAAAGCCTGAATGTATGTAGGAATTCTCCTTTCCCTTCCAAGCAATAACTACAATGCAATAACCAACCAGCGTTTCCAAACAGAAGCAGATCAACAAACTTTGAATGGGTGGGGATGATACAAAGATCACAGAGAGAGAGATAGAGAGAGAGAGAGACAGAGAGAGAGAGAGAGAGAGAGAGAGAGAGAGAGAGAGAGAATAAAAGAGAGAGAGAGAGAGAGAGAGAGCAAGAGAGAGAGGGAGGTTCAGAGAGAGAGAGAGAGAGGAAAAGGGAGAAAGAAAGAGAGAGATATTTCATCAGTAGCAGGTTGGCAGTCATATGGTGTTCTGCACCCGAGGGGGCTCTATTCCGTGATCCCTCAGAAGCGAGTGCATGCGTGCCATCATGGCACATGATGACGCACATAAACATCCTCTTTAATAGTTCCCATCAACCCCTGCTTCCACAGTAGCCCGCCGCCGACCAAAGCCTTGTCTTTCCCCATGCTCATCACAGGTAGCGCGGCTGTAGCACACCTGTCTGCGTGAGGCCTGGGACAGTTCTAGTCAGCAACATGAGCAACATCAAAGCCTCGCTGCCTTTGAAAGCACATTTACAGCAGCAGCATTCTTGGGCTAGTTTAAAGTTGTGGATGTGAGGATGGCCTCTCCCAGCATAAAAAACTGTGACTAGAGGCTAAGTTCACCCTCATTAACCTCCATCAGAGAACTTACATCAGCTCAGCAGATGAGAGAGAGAGAGAGAAACACGTGCAAACAGTGCTGTCAGTCACCCATGGCAAATGGCCATCCCAATCCCCACTGACTATTCAGCAAGAGAGCAGAGCTTCATGTGGAAAAAGCCAATATGTTACACTATTATGGAAATCTGCCTTGAAATCAGATTGTCTTAACTGTGTACATTTGCGCTGTGGGTGCAGTTCTGTTTGTGGCACCACATTTTTTTGACGGCACAAAAAACTGCTAGATGGTGCCACCCAGAAAACATTCATATTTGCAGGTTGTCACATGGCTTGACCTCAGTAGCCAATGATCTGTGTCCGCTGCCAGGGTGTGATGTATTACAGCCTTCTCTGTTGCCCCCGGCACCCATTTTAATTAAGGTCTTCCCCAAAGTACAACCTTCAGACTACATTACCCAAATGTTAGGGAAATAATAGAGAAACACATGCGCCCACACACAAACACACAACACACACACACACACACACACACACACACACACACACACACACACACACACACACACACACACACACACACACACACACACACACACACACACACACACACACACACACACACACACACAAGAACACTTTTATTATTTAGTAAATAATAACTTGTTTCAAGTCTCTGACAAACTGAAGTGTAACCTAGGGGTTGTGCTTTTCTATTATAGCATGCTGGAGAATAATACAGCTCTGTGCAGCAAAGCAACACCATTTTTAAATTGAAATATGACAGCCGCACTGCAAAAAAAGGAACATTCTAGAGACATTTTATTAGCACCAACGCAACTTCATTTTTCTCCCTATTCAATTATGCAGACAGGCCCTTTTGTCGTCACTCCCATTCAAAAGAGAACAGAGTTGCCTGCTTTGCCTGAATAAAGCTGCAGGAGAATAGCATGGAGGCAGGGCATTCAGAGAGCCAAATACAATTACAGACACACAAGTCGCACAGACAAATCTGACAATATGCGCTTTAGCATCCAATAAGTGCATTTTGATGGGCTAATGTTAATAAAATTGGAGTCTAGCGTGTGAGGGATTGTTGTGCACAGAGAGATGGGAGGAGAGTAATGCAATAGATTTGTCCATGCAAATGCCCCTATTGTACGGAAACAAAGACAACCTGGCTGTGCAGAATATGATCCCGTTCAACTTAGAATGGATGTGTGCTTATTTTGAGCCTCCCTCTCTCTCTCTCTCTCTCTCTCTCTCTCTCTCTCTCTCTCTGCCTGTGTCTATTTGAGTGTGCCTGTGAGGGTGTGTGTATGCGTGTGTCTTGTTGGTCTTATTGGATGACGTTGCAGTGTGTACACAGCAAGGTTTAGTTTCAAGACAAATATTTCCATCAGCTCTGTAAAACATAACAGTATTGTAATACATATGACATTACACATGTACTTGTCTCCACACACACACACACACACACACACACACACACACACACACACACACACACACACACACACACACACACACACACACACACACACACACACACACACACACACACACACACACACACCTAATTAATTATGGCTATCTGTAAGCCAAGCTACGGTATATACTGTACAGCACCTAGAAATGCCACTAGCTTAGTTAGACAATGGCTGCATATGCCACTTCCTGTCCTCCATATCCCTGCTCTTCTATTTACAGTAAGCCATAATGTCATTTTCCAGGTCAGCCAAGTTTGATTTATCACTACAATCAGACCTCGTCTAACACCATCTGGCCTCATCTTACTGGAACTACTTTTTCCACACAAGATCATATAAAGTTAGTGACATTAATTCCCCATCTGATATGATATCAAAGCTGCTAAGAGGTCATTGTTTGGTAAGCTTTACACTGGTGTTAGCCCCTGGCTAGCAGCAGATAAAGAGAATCTATGGAGAAGCTATGTGTGAGTCATTCAGAACAATACACTTCCTACAAGCTAAACTTTTGAACAATCACTTTAAACTTCTCTAGGAAATTATATGGGCTCATAAAAATATTCATTATGAAATAATGTACAATAGCATTGTTTTCAATATTTGGCAAATAATTTAGAGAGCAGCTACATTATCAAGCTTTCCTAATACCTAAAGACTAAAACATATATCAATATGCACACTTTCCCCATTCATTTGCTCTATTAAAAATGGCAAAAAAAATAAAATAAATAAATCCAAAAGCCTTTGTGTGCCATGCTGGAGTTAGAGTCATAGAGTGCAAAGGGCTAAGATGGTATGTATTGACTTCACTGCACAGCAGGATTTCCACATGTTTCTCAACATGAACATGAATACAGAATCACAAAGAGGACTTTACTTCACATGCACATACATGACAAATAGAGATTAGAAAAGTCCAACTACCTGAAGCAGGAATCCACAGGAACAGCAGCACAGAGACGACAGAGAGAGAGAGAGAGAGAGAGAGAGAGAGAGAGAGAGAGAGAGAGAGAGAGAGAGAGAGGAAAAAAACAGAGGAGAACATGAACAGACAGGCATACATGTATTTCTCTTGCATGCCCACACTCCCTTAATCACAATAGAATAGCTGCTGACACTAAACTGATGCTGTATTAGCTTGTGCACAAACAGCACCAAGGACAAGTTAGCCACCTACACCAGTCTGGGAGGAATCCCAGCGCCCTTGCTGGTGGGAGAATGGTCTGTGTGTGTGTGTGTGTGTGTGTGTGTGTGTGTGTGTGTGTGTGTGTGTGTGTGTGTGTGTGTGTGTGAGTGTGGCGGGCCGCGGGGGGAGCGAGGGAGCGGCTGGAGGGACATCAGAGCTGACGCTGATTGACTGCTCTGGGAAGCGAGTGGGAGATTTCAATCAAGATTGGGGCGGGCCTATTAAGATAGGCAGAGGTTATCAGAGGGGCGCGGCGCGGCTACATTTTAAAGGCATGTTTACCATCTTCTCATGCATGCTTCATACAGTAATGGGGATGAAATACCTTCCACTTTACCGACCATGGGGAAAAGCTAATGAATAAAACTATATGCTTAAATTGCCAATAATCCTATGGGACAATGATAATATATTTCATTTGTGATTTTACTGGTCACTTAAAGACATATCAAAGTGACTGATGCAGTTATCATTTTGAGGAAGATCCACATGCCAAAGAGGTTTTAAAACGCACATTTATTTACACTGTGGAACTACTTCTGGTCTTAAATATATCCTGTTGAATGACAGGCATTGAAAAATGGAGGCAGTACAGCTCTAGCACAGCGCTGGTACCTGAAGAGCAGGTTGCCATGAAGGGGAGGATGTGGAAGAGAAAAAGAGGAGGAGAAAAAAGAGGAGAAGGGAAGGAGCAGCTTCTGTGCTACAATTCACAGCTAATAGCGACACCTGACTCTTCCCAAATCAGATGCAATCAGTACAGCCCATTCAGACGCAGTGAATGACTCTCTTAAATTTGGCATGTGTGTGTGTGTGTGTGTTTGTATGCATGCACTCAAGAGATCTGTAGAAACATCAGATTAAAAGCCTTGCTTCCACCAAGCCTCAGAAACTCTAAGTGCACCATAGAAACGTGCCACTAAAATTAGCAGCATTATTTACACACATGTTTTTTACACACACCTATAAATGTCTCCAGCAACACCACTGCCATAGCCTACAGCTTTTAATCACACTCAAAACACTCAGAAAGAACACATCTATACAAGATTAACCTACAGAGTTACAGTTATTAAACTACAGCGATATAATTAAAAAGTAATTGATAAATTAACAAATAAATACATCAATAAATGAAAAGTGTCTTTTATGAACCTTTTACCACAAAATAGGCTGAGTGTGTACAAAGATATTGATGTAAAGGATAAGGGATAGTAAAAGGACAGTAAAAGATAGAGAGAAAAGAGAGCAAGGGAGAGAGAGAGAGAGAGAGAGAGAGAGAGAGAGAGAGAGAGAGAGAGAGAGAGAGAGAGAGAGAGAGAGTCTTGTGGCAGGCTGCAGGCTGGCAGTGGGGATGAGCACAGGAGGAGCGGGGTGCTGGATGATGTGGATTACATGTGCATTAGCATGTGGCTTTGGCTCCAGCTAGCAGCGCCACTGCCACCACAACAACATTGAGCCAACAATGGCAGCTCAGCCAGCAGCAGCAGCAGCCACAAGACTGTGACAGCACCAGAGAGAGAGAGAGAGAGAGAGAGAGAGAGAGAGAGAGAGAGAGAGAGAGAGAGAGAGAGAGAGAGAGAGAGAGAGAGAAATGGAGACAGCTAGGCCTATGTGTGAGTGAGGGAAGATAAGGCATCAGTCATTAACTGTTGAATATGTCAAGCCACTACAATTCAGGATGCTGCTGCAGAGGAGCGCTAGGCTACTGTATGCTATGCTACGCTACGCTAGCAACAAGTGCATGCTGAGTGAAGGCTGAGTCTGAGCTAGCAGTGGAGTGGTGGACATGGAGGAGAGTAGGAAGTCTAGATAATGAAGCAGCAGCTAATGACACAAGTTAGACACAAGAGTGGGCAGTAATTACAAAAGACTGCGCACACACACACACACACACACACACACACACACACACACACACACACACACACACACACACACACAGATGAGGACAACAACATCAACATCAATGACAACAGCAGGAGGAAAAAAAAGTGCCACAGCAGATTCCTGGCAGACACATTCATCTCAATTGAGCAGACAACCCGGAGAGTTTTGCTAACATTACTCAATCACAGAGGTAATTGATGTTTCTGTTACAAAGAGCAAAGCTCACTGAAAAGCCTGGTGTCCTTCCTCCCTCCCTCTCTCTCTCTCTGGCCCCTCCCCTCGCTTTTCACCACCTGCCACATGTTGCTGAGCCAGATTGTTGTCATCAGTGAAGAAGGAAAGCAGTTGCAAAAGACAGCAAGAGAGAGAGAGAGAGATAGAGAGAGAGAGAGAGAGAGATTGAGAAAAGGCGACAGCCCCCAAAAGTTTTTTTTTTTTTTTTGATTCAGCCATCCGTCAGGGTGAAGCAGACACTAACGCGCATGTTGGCCAATTAAGAGGAAGCCACAGTGGAGAAGCATAAATCATTCACTGGGGTATGAAAAATTCTGCCTGTTTTTCTACTTCATTATGTACTTATAAATATTGATGTGGAATTTACAATGCTGTCGAGGAAAGGTCAGGGGCTAGGGAAAAAATATTACATTACCCAGCTGCTAAATTTGATAGTATTTCGAGGAAGCGGGACTTGTGTTGGTAAACATTCAACCAGGGGGAAGTGACACAAAATCGTTTAATCAACAAACTACACTGGGCATACTTCAACTTTGTTTAGTGCACTTTGATTTCCTCTTTCATATTGACAAAGTGGCACGCATGCTTGCATCCACATGTTTGCTTGTGTGTGTAGCCTATTTGCTGTTTGCATGTATGTATACAGAAAAGCATGTATGAAAATGTGTGTGTGTGTGTGTGTGTGTGTGTGTGTGTGTGTGTGAGTGTAAACACGCAGCAAATGTGAGGCACATGGTGTTGGTTGCATGCATCCAACCATGGATCCCCACACTATGATAGGCTTCACACACACACACACACGCACGCACGCACGCACGCACGCATACACACACACACAAACACACATGCAAACACCCACACACCCACACCCACACACAGATACAAACACACACACACACACACACACACACACACACACACACACACACACACACACACACACACACACACACACACACACACACACACAACACACACACACACACACACACGCATGCATACACACACGCAAACACACATGCAAACACCCACACACACACACGCACACACACACAGGGCCATTCATATGGTGCCAGAGCCCAGCCAAGCCTGAGACTCAGCACAAGAGGAAGACACTGTGCAGCGCTGCATCTGAATTCACCCTGAGAACGTGTACCCAAACTCAAACAGGAACAAACAAATGAGAGAGAGAGAGAGAGAGAGAGAGAGAGAGAGAGAGAGAGAGAGAGAGAGAACAGTGACAAATAGATGTCAACCCACATGCCTAATTAGAAACACATTTGTTTGCTATTTAGTGAACTTTATGCTTTCTGGTAAAAACCCGGGCACAGCTAATTAGAATATGTAATGTTTAAATGTAAATGTGTCATTATTATTTTTTTCTCTCTCTCCCTTTCGGAAGGCGCGCAAGCAGACACGCACTCTCCTAATTAAATCTATTTTGTCTATGCACGACAAATGAACCTCGCTGAGCGATGTGATCTCATTAAATGACTGCACAATGAACCAATGTGGCGAGTTGCATCCTCCACACAACCGCACCCACTCCACCCCCGTCCCCACCCCCACCCCTCCGCCCTCACTCTGGAGAACTGCTCGTCTTGCCGGTACACCTCAGGTACGTGGGCACTGGAGGAAACAGCTGAGCCTTGACAGATTCACTGAAGCCACTGCACATGCTCTACGGCTCCGCAAGCTGTCACCTCTCCAGACTGACTGTTCCCATTCATAGTGAAGGGGTGTGTGTGTGTGTGTGTTTGTGTGTTTGTGTGTGTGTGTGTGTGGGGTGGGTGGGGGGGGGGGGACTCATACGTGAGTATTGATATAAGGACCATAAGCACATATTGGACCGTGAGGGAGCAATGCCACTACTATCCTAATTAGAACACAAGTAGGAGCTGAGGGGGTCAATATGGAGTCTCCTGTGATTCGCCAGGAAGATCTATAATGTATAGGACAGCTGACAGCCATGCTAGTCAAGTGACAAGTTGACAGTATTGTGTGAAGAGCTGTGCTGTATGTCTCTAAGCACAAATGTCATAAAGCATAGCATTCCCAGGGTCTTCAGCAACTTTGCATCCAGCATCACCTTTACAATCTCAGCATAATTGTCTGGTTTCTCTTCAAACTTGTTAGCAGTTACTAGTGTACATGACTAATAATTTCAAAAAACAACTTCAGTGGGTGTTATTAAATACAGTCATTACTGGATAAAAAAAAAAGTCTTTTGGTCTCCTATGGCAACTCACAAACCACTGGCTATAAGATAACATTGCATATACATGAACTGTAAAGACAAACATAGGCCTACTAATAAAAACATTGTTTATGATTAGCTAGCTGTTCTTTCAAGCTTCTCAGCATGTCAGTTAATGGAGTGCCATTATTCTGATTCAGAGTGGTATTTAAACTGGTTTGGGCTGAAATGCATGTGTGTGTTAAAAGCCCCAAACTGACAGAATGGATCTCTAAGGATGGCTAAGTGTAGCGGCGCTAACGTAGAAAAAATAAATGCACTTTTATGAGACAGACAAACGCTAGCGGTGTGGCACATCTGGTGAGGGGAGAAAAAGGCAATAAATCAATACCACAGGTCTGCTAACCTGTACTCAGACAAAATGAAAAATGAATGAACTTTTCCCTTCTTTTTTCCAGCAAATTACATTTCCTCTGGCCCCAGGCACTATGTGTATGTTTGTAATAGGAGTGATAACACTACTGTTCAGGCAGCACAGAAAGACCATATGAGAAAGAGGGAGGGAGAGAATGATGGACAGGCGAGCGAGAGGGAGAGAGAGAGGGAAAGATGAAAACAGGGAGTGTGTGAGAGAGAGAGAGCGGAGAGAGAGAGAGAGAGAGAGAGAGAGAGAGAGAGAGAGAGAGAAGGATAGAGTGAGAAAGATGGATCTCTTTCTTTTCCACAGGCCTGGTTTGGCCCTCCAGGCGCTGTCTGATGTGAGCTTCATCATTTGGCGATGGCACATTGCTGTGTCATTAGACAGCCTGATGAAAGCAGTCATTCAGAAAAAACACACCCTCCATCCGAGCAGCATTTCCACAAGCACTTATGTGTACACAGGCCAAATATCTAGCGTTGGACAAAGGCTTTAATAGCACCTTGATAATACGCTGTGTTTTCACTATCTCTCCCATCACAGCTAGAAATGCCTGAGGGGTGGACGTGTTTTTTTCTCCCTCTCTCTCTCTCTCTCCCTCTCTCTCTCTCTCTCTCTCTCTCTCTCTCTCTCTCTCTCTCTCTCTCTGTTGCCGTGATGATGGAGCAGCGCTTCGGTGAGAGACAAAAAGGTTGAGACACTGATCCACCGCTGTTTTCAGTCTGATTAGAACACTGGCGCAGGGAAATTGTCATTTAGCCTGCCGCCGTTCTCATGGATTTGCTCCTGTTTGTCTTCTTAAGTCTACAAGTGAAGTGTTGGCAAATGAACCAATGAACCCCCGAGCTCATGAATAAAACAACATAGAGAAAGAGAGAGAGAGAGAGAGAGAGAGAGAGAGAGAGAGAGAGAGAGAGAGAGAGGGAGGGAGAGGTAGAGGGAGTAACAGAAAGAAGAGGGAGAGAAGGGGGAGGTAGAGAGGGAGGAACAGACATATTCAAGCGGTGTGTGTGTGTGTGTGTCTGTCTGTGTGTGGTGGGGTGGGGTGGTGAAATCCTACCCACCCCAAGCCAGCATTTCAAGATCGGCGGGAATCCATGGAAATGTGATTGGAGCCGACAGTGGCTGCCGGCAGTCACCTGTGCTTGAAGGGGTGGATTTTATATTTTCTCTTTCTCTTGGAGGGAGCTTTTAGCATTCCACTGGCGGGCTCCTGCACTGTCAAACGCGTTCTAGACAAAGCCTGCTCAGCCCCCCTCCATAGTCTTGTCAGTCTTCAGCTGGACCCGCCGCTGTTAACCAGCCTTAAAATCAGCCTCTGTCAGACTGCAAACGCATCCTGATTCCAGCAGGGCCCGACCGACCATGCTCCCTTAGCACAAGAAGCTCTCTGATTGCCCGCTGATCGCTCTCTCTCTTTCTTTCTTTCTTTCTCTCTCTCTCTCTCTCTCTCTCTCTCTCTCTCTCTCTCTCTCACTCAGAGTTCGGACCACAAGGAGGGTTTTCAAACAAATGCACGTGGTATCGACGCAGCCGGACGCTTCGCCTGTGACATTTCGCCTGTGGCAGACTCATTAAGGGCTAATGGCGGGCGCTCACGTGCAGGCAATCCTCACGGACGCCTCAATCACATTATCGCACGGCTGCAGCACATCCAGACATGGCACCGTGTCAAGCAGAGGGAGACTCGTCTGCCAACAAGATCCATCACTACCCAACCCCACCCCCAACACACACACACACACACACACACACACACACACACACACACACACACACACACACACACACACACACACACACACACACACACTCCTCAGCACTACCCGCTGCACCTGCATCCACAACACACTCCTATCATGGCTGGAAAACACCAACTCCCATGAGGAATAGTAGCTGAGAAGAGGGATGATAGGACTCCACTGCATGTGCTGGAACAGCCTTGTTTACATTGAGGAGAGACATATTAAAAACAGTCGAGGAAACACTTCATATTAATCACACACACACACACACACACACACACACACACACACACACACACACACACACGTAGAGAGAGAGAGAGGCCGATGACAACAACAACAGCTTTTCTTGCTCCACTAGCTGCCAGCCTTCATCATCTCTCATCAGTGCAGAAGGTGTGAAGGCGTCACAAACACAGTCCACAGGATATCAGTGTGCCGCCATCAGAGGACCACTAATTAGTCAGCCAATGTTTGCCCACATACATAATTCAGACACAAAGGTTACATTTCAAAGGTGTGGAAACTGTTAGGCTGTTCATTCAACACTCCCCAACGACACACACACACACACACAAACACACACACACATCTCTCGCTCATTCAGCACTAAGTAAAGGGAATCCAAGGCTGATCTCCCCATTAAACTAGCTTTGACACCAGAGCTAAAACGCTGATGCCATGACGCTAAGTCCAGACTCCGCTGTGCATCCTGGAGCGTGCTCAGTAGCTCCCGCACTCCAAGTGGCATGGCACCGCATGCAGCGGGGAATCTGGGAGCGAGGCCAGTGATTCATGGGATAGATACGGCGAGACAATACTGACAAAACGCACTCCGCACGTAGCTTGGCAGTGGGAGCAGGGGATGAGTAAGTGTGTTGGTTAAACAATCATTTACTGCGTCCAGCTGTCTCCGGGGGGGAACAACGTTTGGCGGGGGGGGGGTTTCCGCCGGGCATGTAGCCGTGCGACACACACCCCTGCTCTTCCCTCTCGGCTGGAATTGTATTTTGTGCTTGAGTGAATTAGGTGATCATTTTTTTTATCTTTCACGAGCCTGTGGCTTTTGGAGTCCTCGGCAAGGAAATTGGAGGGGCTGGCGGCTCTGTGCTGTGCTGTGGTAGGGTAGGGTTGGTTGGGTGGGGAGGGGAGGGGTGGTGCTGGGGTGGGGCGGAAAGAAGTTTAGCATTTATCTCGTGCCGAGGTTAATCTCTTTGAAATGGTGGGATTTTCGTCGGAGGGAGAAAGTGGAAAAATCCGTCGCCGCACTCCTCAGTGAATTACAGTAATATTTCAAGTGGCTGTGCATTTTTCATATTTCCTCTCTGCTACTCTCTCTATCTCACTCACTCACTCACTACCCCCCCTACTTCTGTTTCTCCCTCCCACTCCCATTTACTCTCTCTCTCTCTCTCTCTCTCTCTCTCTCTCTCTCTCTCTCTCTCTCACTCTTTTTTATTGA
>JAODXP020000027.1:20681053-20683553 GCA_027497455.2 Sardinella longiceps
CATGTCCTTGCTGACCCTGCGCTGCCTGTGCAGGCTTAGTTTTAATAACACATTTAACTGCACATATTGGATTGGGCTTGAACAGCAGCGGGAGGATTTCTATCAGACTGAGATCCTTTATCAAATTATACACACCAGTGCAATGCTACAAATCTAGCAATTTTTTTATAGTCTCCGGATGAGCTTCATAACATTAACGGAGTTGGATAAATAATATTTCAGTGAAAAAACTGGCAGCTTTCTTTAAACAACCCTATAACTAAAACTGCCTCTAAATATCTGTAAATATGTAAATATAATTTTTTTAAAAAAATCCCCAAATCCCTTTTCAGAGCCATCTGTGTCTTGAAGCCAGGTACTGGTGATTCACAATTTGTCGACCAAAAAAAGATAAAGCACCACACACTGGAAGACATTTCCTTTTCTAAATCTCATCACCATCATGGCCGTACTCATGTCCAGTATGAGTGGGCAAGACAGACTCACAACCTCCTCCTACTCCTCCTCTCCCCAGTTCTCTTTGGAAGGCCCATATCTTTCAGCTCAATGCAATGCAATGGAAGTGTGACTGACTGACGCGCTCCAGCGTCTCCTGCTTGTGCTTCTGACCCTGTTCTACAGAACACTTGATCAGGTGGCCCTGCTGCGCTGCCTACCAGCCGAGCGAGTGATCAAGCGTGACGGCGTCCCCGCAGCAGTGGGCCAGATCCGGCCCGGGGCCCGCCCGTGTGACATAAACATGCCTCTGTGCTGCCTGAGCAAGCGGTGGCCCCCGCCAAAAGCCTTCAATCATTCTTTGCAGTGGGGGGGAAACCATCCCCGATGCTAATGAACTAATAACAGTTTGAACAGCTATCTGTACAGCACGGCGAGGGGTCCTTGCCTGGATGATCAATTTGGCGCCGCTATCAAAAGATTAATTATTGGCAATTACCATGCAGGGGGACAGCAGTCACACTTACCCCAGGGCCAGAGCCATCAGAGGCTCCATAACAGGTTTTTAAGTGAGCAGAGATCTTCCTGCCTCATGGCAAAAAATCAATCTGCTGCTGATCTGCGGCAGCCAAGGGCACATCATCATCTGCTGGGGGGAACGTCTCGCTCCTCTAGCCCACAGGTCTGGGACCTGCTCTAAAGAGCTGCGCTTCCTCACTGAATGATGCGCTGCGCTCAGAGGATTAGATTCTGCTTTGATCAATAGCAGCATTATGGCAAGCGCAGAGCAGGACCTAATGAAGCCACTCCAGCAGGGCCGCTGACGGTGGCAAAGATTCCTTCTTTCGCCATTTCAGTGTGATCCTAAAAATATGAAAACGTAAGGATATCATAAACCACCAAAGACACCTACTGCATATAAGCTCCCTATATCCCCTGGAATAAGTGAATGATATCATGGCCAAAGGAAGCTGTATCCGGCCCTATGCAAACACAATGCTATTTTGGGAGCTAATAGAGAGTGGCAGACCAGCGGCACAGATGATTTGAGACAGCAGCAGCAGCAGCGGCGGCAGTGGCAGCAGCCTGTGGGAATAGTGTCTGTTGCGCTCAGTGTGTCTCTGAGACGTCTGTCTGTCTGTCTGTCTGTCCTTTGGTGGCCCCGCTCCCTCCCTCCCTCCCTCCCTCCCGTTAGCCTCACGGAGCCAGACAGAGGGCACGGACCGCAAGACAGCGGCGGGTGGGTGAGCGACAGGAAAATAACCCCCAACTCAGGAAATCTGTAGACATCTCTGGCCAATTACCTAGTTAATTACAAGCCATTGTGGACGGCTCCTAAAGAAGATATGCTCTGTGATTACGCCGCGCTTTTGTGCTCTGATCCCCACATTTAATCACTAATTACTACCTGCAGCTGCCCAGAGCCCACAGCGCCATGGGAGAGGGGCACAGGGGGAGGGAGAGAGAGAGAGAGAGAGAGAGAGAGAGAGAGAGAGAGAGAGAGAGAGAGAGAGAGAGAGAGAGAGAGAGAGAGAGAGAGAGAGAGAGAGAGAGAGAGAGCACCAGCACAGGGGGCTTTCAGCTGTCACTCCATACCTCTCCTGCTCTCCCATGGTGCTCTGATGTGCATCTGTCTGACTATATATACTTGTTTGTGTGTGTGTGTGTGTGTGTGTGTGTGTGTGTGTGTGTGTGTGTGTGTAGATAGAGAGAGAGAAAGAGAGTGAGAGAGAGAGAGAGAGAGAGAGAGAGAGAGAGAGAGAGAGAGAGAGAGAGTGAGACAGAGATAGAGTGAGAGAAAGGAGAGTCAGTGTTTCTCTGCTGAAGTGAATCTGCTGATAAAGGCTTGAAGAAGATTTGAGAGCCGAGATGCATTGAGGAGAATGAAAGACAAATGTGTTCATGTCTGTTCAACAAAGACACAGAGTCACAGTGAATGCACCTGTGTATTGATGCACTTGAAAGAAATGTGGCTCTTGAATCGTGCGTGCCCAAATGTGAGTGTGTGCTTTAGTCCGTGTGTGTGTGTGTGTGTGTGTGTGTGTGTGTGTGTGTGTGTGTGTGT
>JAODXP020000027.1:20688553-20696053 GCA_027497455.2 Sardinella longiceps
CGCAAACGCCTGCCTGTCTGTCTGACTGCATGCGGCTGCCTGCCTGTGGCTGCCCTAGTTTCCTGGGCGCTCTAATAAGAGTGGCTGCTTTAATGGGGCTTCTTCAACAGGCTCAGATAACTCAGCGTCCCGTGGCTTGGTGAGGGGGGGGGCACTTTAAATGCTCGCAGGCAGTGCCACTGCTGTCAGGATTAGCACCCTTTTGTTCGCCCGAGCGTCAGGGGTCCTGCAAAACCATCCAGCACCACATTCATTAATCAAAAGCAACAGCTTGGCTCCTTTTTTGCAAAAAGTGTCTGTTTATACAAACCAGTGAAAACTTGACTTTTGAACTTGTGTTTGTTGAGTCATCTGGAGGCCATGCAAAGCAACGCACGGGTGTGTCTCTGGCTAAGGTTAGCTTGGCTGTCTGACGCCTCCTTTGGGGGGTCCATCCAGGGCCGTGTGTTTGATTGGAGCAGTGCTGAGGTGCCCGTCTGGCGGGGAGATTTGAGGTGCATCTCTAATGGAGGCCCAGAGCTGCTCTGTAGGAGAGCCCCTGCAGGGACGCCAGAGAGCCACAGACACAGTCTGAGCCTGGCACACTCACCAGCCCTGTGCCAACATTCAAATGGGGTGAAATGTGGCTTCACTTTGCAAGTGTTGGTGTCTAACATATGCACGTGTCTGTGTGTGTGTGTGTGCTTCCTGTTACACGTGTGTCTGCCTATGTGTGTATGTGCTCTCTTGTGTGTGTGTGTGTGTGTGTGTATGTGCTCTCGTGTGTGTGTGTGTGTGTGTGTGTGTGTGTGTGTGTGTGTGTGTGTGTATGTGTGCACAGAGGCAACTCATTATGCAGTCATCAAAAGTGCATTTCTGTGCTGTAAAAGCCTGGGTGTTAGCGTGCTTGCAGGTGACAGTGGATATGACCTCTCATATGCATGCTTTACTTATTCTCTGAAAATAGACACTCAAAGTGCTCAATTTAGACCTGTGGAAAAGCCAACATTAGTTCAGGCTGAGATATACTGTGGGACTGCATATACTGGTCATGATTTAACCCAATGTGTGGACAAGAGTACAAACACATCAGTAAAGACTGCAGAGCAGTTTCTGCTATAACGACTCCTAAAATGACTTGCAATATCCACACTGCATCCATAATAAATTATGCATTAAAGCATCATAACTAGAGGGATTTATAGCTACGCATGCCTCTCTTTTTGAGCACTAATTATATAATAATGTAGCAAATGAAGTGTGAAATACACAAACATAAAAATGCACATATTCTGTACATTCACACTGTAACTAAGCAGCAGAAATTATTGACCAGGTCTAAGAGTGTGATCTATTCCACAAGAGGAGGGGTGATTTATCATCAGTGTGTGTGTGTGTGTGTGTGTGTGTGTGTGTGTGTGTGTGTCTAATTGTAAATGAATCTTGTGTGTGTGCTCCAGTGTGCTGGAGCCCTGATGTAGAGGAGGTGGAGAGGAGCAGGCCAGAGAGGAGAAATAATTTTAATAAATCATCTGTAAAAGCACTGCGTGAGGAAATCATTTTTTTGCCAGTCATGGCTGAGTGGGCTTCTTGGAGAGCACTTCTCCCGTGTGTTAGTGTCACGTGTGGATTGGTAATGACCCTCCACACTCCCTCTCAACTCATCCTAATAATAGACTGGGGCGCTGACGGCTGGCTAATGACTTCACTTTAAGACATTAGGCCCCCGTTTCACTAGTGAACACAGAAACATGGCTGCCCTGCAGGCAACAGTTCAAAGCCCTCATTTCCCTCCTAACTTCAGCTCAGTCTGGGAAAGCAGCGAGCGAGCGCCAGCATCCATTGTGTGCCGGGCCAATGTCAAGAGACCTCCAGATGCTTACGAGCCCCGCTGGCTTAGACCTTGGGGTGGGGTGGGGAGGGTGCTGGACTGCCAGCCAGCCAAAACAACCACAAGTCTGGATCATAGGCTGGAAAAGAGAAAAATCAGAGGAAAAGTCCTCTTGCTATCTCCAGCAGCAAACTCAAACTCAAACTCATTGATTGTGCTCGGCGTGACAAATGTGAAAGCAGAGGGGTGTGTGGGGGGGGGGGGCAGCGGCACCTTAAGCAGTGCTGCAGAATAGCCTGAGCTTATCTAATGACCACTAGTGACTTGTGCAGGAATAATGTTGCACACTGAATAGCCCTATAGAGCTACAGGGCTAAAGCACCATACACATGGGGAGGGTTTGGAACGTCTGAAGGGACAGGGGCAGAGAGAGAGAGAGAGAGAGAGAGAGAGAGAGACAGAGAGAAACAGAGATAGAGAAGGATGGAGAGGAAGAGAGAAAGAAAGGGAGAAAGTGAGGGCTAGAGATGGAGAGAGGGCTGGAGGGGTGGTGGGGGGGCAGGCGAGCAAGGGGTTGCTGACTGAGGGCTTGTCCAGGCTGCTTTGTCTATATGTCTGCTCCAGGGCGGATTTCATGCTCTTTAATCCCGCCGTTTACAAGGCTGGCAGTTTACAGGGGCATTGTGAGCGCATGCTTCCCTCCATTTAGCCTCGGACGCCACCGCTGCCACCGTACACTCAGTGCAGGGCTAGTTATACGCTGCACCGCCACGCCACGCCACACCACACCGCCAGGACAGCGGATTATACAGCCTACTACATGTTGCTACCACAGGGAAAGCTACATTCTCACAGCGTGTGTGTGTGTGTGTGTGTGTGTGTGTGTGTGTGTGTGTGTAAATGAATGAGTGAGAGAGAGACAGGGGTGTGAGAGAGGGACTCTTCTGCTTGTGTGTATATGAGAGAATGGGGGAGGGGGATAAAGAGAGAGAATAAGTGTGTCCACTCGTCATTCACAACACTATGTGGACTGAAGCAGCCATTTTAGAACAAGGTGTAACGTGTTCAAGGGCTTCATAGGACACGCCTCTTCTTCTCTGGTTCACTGAGATTATGGCACTTTTATTACATACAATTGGCAGAGGTCTAGACTAGCGCTACAAAGAGCAGTGAGACGGAACAGCATGGGCTGCTCACATGCGGCGCTGACATTATTTTCATTTATTTTACATGGCTAACTCAAAATAAATAAAGCCAGAGACAGAGGAAACCCATTAAAAGCATGACCTTTCAGTAGCGTGTAGCGCTCCATATTAAGTCATGGGAACTTGGTTAGCATGACTGAATGTTTGTGGGCTTTGAGTGCTAACATTAAAGGGCAACCTGCTCGTTGTGTTGTGGGATTGTAGCTACACTGCTAAACACAGCATTTTTCCTGCGCTGTAATGCATGCAAAGGTAGGCATCAGAGGGGTGTTGTCAGCAAACACTAGTTAGAACGGAAGTGCTGTGTTCACAAGTCTACGAGCGGCTTTGTAGTGCAGGGCCCCAGGACTTCACCTGAACTCAATTAGAAATTCTCTTTACGGCCTCACAGACTATAACAGCAAAAAATGGCAATTACATAAAAAAATAAAAAAATCTTCGGAGAACATTGAAAGGTAAAAGGGAACAAAAATGCCTCATTGTTGTATTGTTGACACAATACTTCATTTTTTTCTGACATTGTAAATAAAATGTCTCAATGAGGATGTGAAAGACAATACTGTGGTTGGCGAACTGAATGAAAATATTTCACTGTGAAAAGAATGGTAACGTTATCTTTACCACAATTCAAATTAGAGGCCATAAGGACATAGATTTTCTGGCCATATCACTTTTAGATATCCTAATTAAGTCTGCTATTGTACAAAAGCATGTCACCCAGTGACACACAGAGAAAGATTGAGGGAGAGAGAAAGAGGCAGAGAGAAAGGAGATTCAAGAAGAAAAAAAAAATCCAATTCCATTGCGGAGAAGCGTAACAATGAGTGCAATGGCCAGAGCCAGACAAAGGAAAATTCACAGCAGCTGAAGCGAGAAGGCATTCTTTTACTTCCCATTACACCAGAGCTGCTGGGAGATGTTGTGATCTGATTTTCAACCTAGCTGCCATGTTCCTATTTTTGTCTGAATTCAGCAGCAAGTCCATCTATTATCATTAAATAGGGGGCATGATTCCCTTACAATGTGCTCTCCCTCACACTGCCCCCCTTCCCCACCCCCCTCTCTCTCTCTCTCTCTCTCTCTCTCTCTCATGAGAAAACAACCACACAGGGAGTTAAATAAATATACAAGTAGGAGGCAGAAAATGCCAACAACAAATGCGCCTGCTCTCAAAACAATGATTTTCTTGATAAATGGCACGTGGGCTACAGTACATCAGCGCTGCTGACACACACAGAGTGGGCAAGAGAGCCGCTGATTTTAAAAGACATTGGAGGACACCAAGGACACGGACGCACTCTTGGGGAAGGGTGGTGGGTGGCAGGATGACTAATTAAAAAATAAATAAAAAGACACCAAAGCATGTCCAAGAAAGCAATGATACATGATTCTCTCTCTTAACCACATGAGTCAACTGTACTGTATGTTCATACTACCCACATGCAAAATAAACTGGTTGTGATTACACTAATCATACAGGGACAAGCATTGGCTTTTCCTTACTCTAGTAGCAAAGATAGGACTCGTATATGAACAGATCCATTACATTATTAGCAAAGCTAGGAAACGTATATGTTTGCAACTTCTCCACATGGTTATACGGGGTTGAAGGATCTTTCTTGGCCTCCAAGTGAGAAGTGTGCTAAGGAGAAGTGGGCTTGCTGTTTGTCCTGACTGGCTGCAGGCCATCTCCAAGTACACAGACTCTGTGTGGAGCCTGCAGGCAGGGCAGAGGAGAGGAGAGGAGAGTGGAGGAGAGGAGAAGAGAAGAGAGGAGAGGAAAGGAGGGAAGCCTTGGAGCGCTGAGCTGTGCTGTGCTGAGCTGAGCAGTGCAAAGTGAATGGCAGATGCGTGGCGAGGAGGAGCTCCGCTCTTGTAAATGGGGATCAGGAGGGAGCTCATCAGAGCCGTGTGATGAGGGTGAGAGACGGAAAGCGCCGGAACACTCGGGGTAATGCCACTGATTAATAGCGCCCAGCAGACATCTACAGTTAGCGCTACGCTAACCGTTCCCAGCACTCCCTGTCCGGGTAATTATGACTGTAGAGTGTTGCTCGGAGGGATAGTTTTCTTTCAGAAGCATATTTTCTTTGAGATTCATATCCTCGATGTCTTCATAAAACTGGGAAACTACAGCCTCCCTGCTTCTAACAGGCATACAAATGATTCTCTATTTTTCTCTCTTTCTCTCTCTGTCTTTCTCACTCTCTCTCTCTCTCTCTCTCTCTCTCTCTCTCTCTCACACACACACACACACACACACACACACACACACACACACACACACACACACACACACACACGTGGAGGGAGGGAGAGAGAGAGAGAGAAAAAAAGAGAGAAGGAAAGAGAGCATGTGCATGCATGCTATTACAGACATCTTGTAAGACACTGAATAAAGTATTAGGGCAACAGAATGCTTCTGATGAGGCAAAGAAGAAAAAAAAGAGAAAAAAACCCAATCTGTGTTTATGCAAAAGATGAAAAAGGCGAGGAGGCAGGGCTGCAGTTGGCATGAAACTTGGCGTCAGTCTGCAGCTAAGGCCCACAGGTGTACTTGCAATCACAGCGCAATGTCTGTGAGATATCAGATAAGAGATGTGGCAAGCACGGAGAGATTTGAAAGTGACAAAGTTAAAAATAGGGAGGCAAAGCTGGAGACTTCTGAAAGATTTGTTCAAAAACACTGAAATGATTTCAATGCTTTGATGATAACTGAAGTCAGTTGAAAGGAGATTATTTTTCAGATTACAAATTTTACTTTTTGGTAGGAAAAAAAATGAGGTTGACCATTTAACTTTGTACTTTACGGTAACACTTTCATTTTGTGGACTCATCTAAATGTCACGCTAGCGCACAAACACACAATCACAGTCATATGTGCAAAACACTGCATATACAGACACACAGACACTCACACACACACACACACACACACACAGCACACACACACACACACACACACACACACACACACACCACACAGACACACCGATAACCATAGCAAATCTTGCACATCAGTGGAGGTGACAAGGTGTCAGAGGTCAGTGGAAGGTTCTGGAATGCAGTGACACAAATGTGAGCTGGCACTCCGCACATCCCAGTCAGCGCTCTCTCTCTCTCTCTCTCTGGTCGCTGCACCTAGCAGCCAGCGGTGAGATAACAGCAGCACACACCAAATCACACGCAACACAACCTTAAACCCCTGCCGCAAGAAGATAACGGCGATATAGAAAGCAACGTGTAGCTTAATAGCAAT
The DNA here is from genome assembly GCA_027497455.2 of Sardinella longiceps. Lineage (NCBI taxonomy): Eukaryota > Metazoa > Chordata > Actinopteri > Clupeiformes > Clupeidae > Sardinella > Sardinella longiceps. The sequence goes on from JAODXP020000027.1 coordinate 20,694,828, forward strand.
GGTATCAAGCGCCGGTGATTAAAAACTTGTTAATGAGACAAAAAGCTGGAATGGAAGCTCTGGCATGAAAATACACAAGCGGAAACTTGTAGGGATAGAATCTATTTGTGTTCAGTGAACAGGTCTCTGCAAATACCAATTACTTTTACCCAAGTGCACCGTGCATGTGATCTCAATGTAAACACAGGGTAGCTTAAGGGGACATGATCCTTACACATCGTGTGCGCGTGTGTGTGTGTTGTGGGACTATTTCTTGGAAAGGAGTAATCAGAGAACATCTTCATTTTGTAGCTTTCATTCTCCAGATTGCATCTTGATTTTAGTGATGACGGTTTTAGCTTGTTTTGTATACACACGTTGAAGACAAAATACAGGAGTAGGTCAACTATTTTCAGGGATTCCTTGGCAATTAAAAATGTGTATCCAAGACTGTCGAAGCTGGCTTAGAATCTTTCCATGGAAAGAAATGTTTCCAATGTGTGGGTCATTCCATTAAGCACCAGAGGCAAATGAAACTTCCAATGTGCGCTCATGCACTTCCTAAAGATGACAGTAGTGGCATTGGAGCATATGGAAGACTGCCAAGTTTCCATCAAAGTCCAACAAACAATCTGAGTGGACAATGCTCTTAGCTCCAAACTAGGGCCTTGCCACACTAGCGAGAAGGTACAGATCTGCTTCTGTGGAGTGTGTATTTATTTATTTGTGCTTGTGTGTGTGTGTGTGTGTGTGTGTGTGTGTGTGTGTGTGTGTGTGTGTGTGCATGAATGCCTAGGGTGAGGAGATTTGACACTTGACAGTGAGTGGAGCTGGGAGGCTGCTGGTGAAGGTTGCCGGGACCCTCAGGGTAAAATCAAAAACTCAAAACAGGAAGAGCCAACAGGGGCTCAGGTTGGGGGGGTGGGGGGGCTGAGAAGGTTGGCAGAGGGGGGAGAGGGAAGGCATACGTTGGAGAGTTAATAGAGTATGACAATAGGGAGGGACGGCTTCATCTCTCTCTCTGTCCTGACAAGGACATTTAAACATCAGCAGCCTCTGCTGCTGGTCAAACACCTTCAATGCAGATGACAAGGAGAAGTCAAACTCTCTAAGATGAAAATAACAATTTATGAGTCCAACTCTGTTTTAAATAAATAAGGGATTAAATTAATAATTACTATTATTTGTTTTGCTTGCTTTGCATGTCTTAATTATAACTGACATGCTCTTAATTAGGTGTTGGTGGT
>JAODXP020000027.1:20701053-20711053 GCA_027497455.2 Sardinella longiceps
AATAACCACATGAGGTTCATATAAAGGGATAATAAAGTTGAACTAAACCATGACCTTTACTTTAATAACAAGCTACAGAGGAATGCAAGTTTGTGATGTGTCTGAAGACATGACAAAAGATGTTCAGCCCTTTCCCAAAACAAACACACACGCACACGCACACACACATACCGCACTCTCACTTTCTGCAAGACTGGCCAAACACACACACACACACACACACACACACACACACACACACACACACACACACACACACACACACACGCTAAGACTGCCACAGGTGACTGGTCACTGGTGCTGGGTGGGATTATCAGATATCAGTGTTGGGGCCCAGGAGAGGAGAGAGGAGGAGAAAGGAGAGAAGAGGAGAGAGGAGAGGAGAGGAGAGGAGAGAGGAGAGGACTAGAGGAGAGGACTGGAGGAGAGGAGCGGGGAGGAGAGGGGAGCAGACAGAGAGAGGAGCAGAGAGGAGAGGGACACATAGCAGAGGAGCGGGAGAAAGTGTCCCAGTCTCAGCTCATCCTGGGCCGTGGCAGCGCTCGCTCGGCTGCCTGCTCTAATTGAAGCTGATATCATTTCCCCCACGACGGGCATCATTCCCCTCCCCACCTCTGTCTCTTATCGCCATTCCGAGCCGCTCCCTCGGACATTAACGGGATTATCCTTCCTGGGAGACGCCGGCTCAGTTGCATCACTGTTAGTGTAGTGTTATTGTTTGCTTGTGGTGGCGGCAGTGGTGGGTGAATTGGTGGTTAGCCACTAAATATGTGGTTAGATATGTTTCTTGAAATGCGCTGCATCCCCCGCGTCTTTAGCTACTTAATTAGTTGATTTGCGCACACGTGTGCTGTAGTTCATCTTCCCCAGGCATTGTCACTCTAATCTGCAACCTTTTTTCTCTTTTCCGCTCTTCCCTCTTCCTGTAAAACAAAACTAAATAACACAACAAACGTACACAAGCATGTAAACCACTATTTTCTGACAAACGGAAAAGAAACAAAAACAGCGTCGCGCTAGCTGGTTCAAAAGAGGTTGTTTGTGAAGAGGATGGCGGGCTTTGATGGTGGGCCACATCAGGCGGAAGACTGGGAGGCCTACAGACATCCTGCAAGCAGCTGATGTGCCGTAATGACTACATTCCCCTCCTGAGCAGGTGGGAGATAGAGCAGCACTGCCTTGTCTGGGGCTAGCTTCACTCTAATGCACACAAACAGCATTGACACAAAGAGCTTGGAAAGGCTGCAGCAAAGTCAGCATGTAAAAATAGAAACCATAACAATAAAAATCTTCTGAATGGCAAAAAGACATTTGAAACACTTGCACACTTGCCGTGTGGAATCAATGCAGTTGTTGCTACAATTTAGAAAAGAAGCCAAAACATGTCAGCATAAAATATTAACACTGTGTTCAGTGACCTGGTGTTGCAGACAGTACATGTAATTATGTTGTGTGAGTGTAGCACACAAACCGCCAGCTATAAAACCCTGTCAATTGCTATATGCACAGAAGAGGGTGCAACCATGCATCTCAAATCCTGTACATGTTTATGATGTGCATATTTACACTGGCAATTTACATAAAACAATGGAGTATTATTTAAAAGCAATAATATGGCATTAATCATGGCTTTGGTTATCTTCTGTTGCTAGACTGCCAACAAAATAAAACCAAAAGGAAACCTCTTCCTTTAGCTACCTTTAGCAAAAAATTACCATAATTTCATGACTTTGGGGGCAGTATCTGAATGCTTTTCTCAGCAGTAGCATATGCCCTACACTCAATCTACTATACTGGAGTACTTAAAATAGGTCAGGCTGAATCTAGCACAGCGCTAATGACAATGAGAGAATACAGAACTTTGGCTTATTTGACACGTAAAAGGCCACATACGCATATGCAGGCATCTGTAGCAAAAGCAGTGGAGCAGAGAGCCTGGGGTTTGTGCCTGCTGTATGTTTCCTATTTCACAAGGAGCTTCCCTTCCCTTCCCTTCCCTTCCCTCCCTCCCTCCAGCAGACACTGGGAAACAGGAGCAGCACCGCCGCTGCCACCGCCTTCATGGGAAACACAGAGGATGGCAGCTTTTATCTCCTATGGGCACGCTGCTGTGTGCTGCCTGTCAGGCCTAGCACCACACACACACACACACACACACACACACACACACACACACACACACACACACACACACACACACACACACACACACACACACACACACACACACACACACACACACACACACACACACACACAAACACACACACACATACATTCTCTTCCACACTGAGCCTCGACAGGCATTTTGCTGAACACACTGACACACACATAGACTGACCTAATTTCCTATTAGAACTTTCAATGTCAAAAGAGGTGGGAATAAGAGGGCTGATGTCTAAGCTGTGAAATAATACATGCTCCCTCAGAAGACAAATCAATCCACGCCGCCATGCTGCTGCTGCTGCAGACTACAGGGGGAGTCCTGTTGTCTAGCCCCAGCACTAGATCACCACACACTGACTGCAAGAGACTCTATTTAGTATGGAAATCTTTATGTTCTTGTGCTTGGAAGAAGTGTGTGTATGCGTATGCATGTATGCGCAATAATGTGTATGTAAATGACTATGCATATGTATATGTAAGTAACTATGTAGAGGTGTATATGTAAGTGACTATGTATAGGTTAAAGTGACTATGTATAGGTGTGTATGTAAATGACTATGCATAGGTGTATGTGTGTGTGTGTGTGTGTGTGTGTGTGTGTGTGTGTGTGTGTGTGTGTATGTGTCTGTGTGTGTGGTCCACTGATGTTGGGACAGTGCCAAAGCACTTCCCCGTGTTCCCCCCCGTTTCCGTAGGCATGCCAGTCAGTCACCACGTACAGGATGACAAATTACCCGGCGCACGACTTCCGAGCTCTGCGCCCTCCCCGCCACTCCCTCCTCCAGATGGACCTAATTAAACTATTAGCCAATGAGCAGCAGCTAACGGCTCCATCAGGACCTATTTGGAGCTTCAAGCAAACGGTGCGAATAAACTGCAACTTGCAAATCACAGCTCCAGTACAACAGAAAGCCATAAAAGGAGCTTTATAGCTTTGCAATGTAGTTTGGGGGGCTGAGTCTGTCTGGGAGGCAGAAGGAATGGAGAGAGGAACAGAGGGAAGGTGAGTGTGTTTGTGAGTGTGTGTATGTGTGTGTGTGTGTGTGTGTGGGGGGGGGGGGGGTCTTGAGGAGTAGCTTGAGGGTTTGTGATACACTCTTTCGAGGACTATAATTTAGAGTGATGTATACAGCATCGATGAGGATCTCGAGCATCACTCTTTCTCCGTCTCAATCTCTCTCCGCTTCTCCTGCTCTCTGCCGGTCGTGAGTCCAGCTTATCTGTCAGCACCTCCTCTGCCCCATATATCGCTACACACACAGTCAGGCTGATTCAGACACCCCATCACTCAGGAGCCGAGGCTCACAGGAGCCACCTCAGTCTGACTGCCAGGGCTGGAGGAGCCGCAGATTCTCACCCAAGGATCCCTTCCCCAGCTCAGCTCAGCTCAGCTCAGCGCCCTGTCACCAGCTCAGGCCTCAGATCAGCAGACGGAGTACAAACGCCTCCAAACCTTAGATATCATTGTGCCATGACAGGCCTGGGAACAGCCGACACACAAACAAGTCATTGGTGCTAAATGGCTGAGATGAGTGGGGCAGTTTTGGCTACTAATGGCCATTCACTGAGACTTGTAGCCTCTCTCAGAGTGACACACAGCTGGAGGCGCAGCAGAGCTACTAGATTACAGCAAGAGATGACACGCCTATGATGTCATCCATTTTACCCTTTTTGACTAGACTGAGTGGAAATTAAAGGGGTGATATTATGTTTGCATTATGGGTAATGGCCTTTCCTGACTTTAAAACAAATAAGGGGGAAAAATAAAGAACAGACCATTGATCAGTACTTGATCGGTTATTGGTAAAATAGTCATTTGATTCCAAACTACACATTATTGTTGAATATCTCAGGTATTAAGTAAATAAAAATGACATGATTTCTCATGCACCTTTCCCTGCCCATATTTGCTGTGGTGTGCCACAGTACTCTCTACCCACAGCTGATGGGCTGCTGTCATCCTGTAGCCTATTTAAAAAGGCTTCCTATACTGCCAGATTTCTACCATTTCCCTTCTGTCACCAGAGATGCACTGAGCTCCATTACAGTAAATGTGAGGCCCAGAAATGGCTTCTCATTGGCTGTCAGCATTTCACTTGTTCACAAAATTGCTCTGAACGTGAACTCAACATTATCATTCATCATGTTATCATTATCATTATGGTGTACTGTATGGACATTATCAGTCTAGAGTGATACTTCAAATGGCTATAGCTTTTCTACAGTAGTTACTGTTACAGTTACCATTGGCAACGTTAGATGGGCCTTCACAGATTCAAACACAATGGCATCTAGAGGCATTTTTATGCCTCACTTGCAAATAGCAATTTACAAGTAGGCCTACCATCACACATGCACATGTGTGTGTGAGATACACAGACACAAACACAATATGATTTAAATTCCATATGCTGAAAGTGTGAATGTTGGATTCAAATATTCACACATACAAGAAAATGTGAAAACAATGAGAAAAACCTAAAAGATATGAGCATAGTGCAAACTCAGTATGTTGCTCTATAATTGATTATTTTAAAGAACTGCCAATTAAACAAACAAAAAAAAAAACTACATCACATGTTGCGTTCTAGAGGTTCTAGCTGATGGAAATCTAGCCTTTGGAACAACATGGTTTGACAGACTGACCGCGGTGACCATGATTCGATTGGCTGACCACATCTGGCATGGTGTGATTGACTGAGCACCGTTGAGAGGTCTACTTAATACCACGCTGATGCTCCTGTGCCCTATCTCTCTCGCTTCTCTCTCCACCTCTACCACACACTTGCTATTTATTGGAGCCTCTCTCCCTCTCTCTCTCTCACTACACTCTCTGTCACTTCTTCGCTCCCTGATCTTTTTACTTCTAACACCAGCAGGTGATGTCAGACAAGTTTCAACAGGGTCTTGTTCCTTTCCTTTCTCCCACTCCCATGTTTTCCCCATTTCAACCCCCCCCCCAACACACACACACACACACACACACACACGTGCGAGCGCACACACACACACACACACACACACACACGCGAACAACACACACACACACACACACACACACACACACACGTGCGAGAGCAAATACACACAGACACACACACTCCATCCTCACACCCTGTCTCCCAGTGACAATGAAATGCAGCTTCGCCAGCTGGAGGGTCCCACGGTGCCCGCCTGTTCCCCCAGACTGCCCCACTTTCAGCCGTCACCACCCCTGCCAACAGCACCCCCACCCAGCCCTGCTCCCTCCGCCACCGACACATGCACACTTCTAATTTCTCTCTCTCTCTCTCTCTCCCAGCCCCGCTCCACCATCTCCACATACACACTTCTAATTGCTCTTTCTCTCTTTCCATCTCTCTCTTTCTCTTTCACCCAGCCCCGCTCCTCCACCAACACATGCACACTTCTAATTTCTCTCTCTTTCTCTCTCTCTGTCTCTCCTCCACTGTGTCTCATTGCTGGGTGAATCTGTGGGGCTTTTTTTTTGTTCCTTCTCCCAACAAATGGGTGGTCTTGTCATTCAACCTATGAGAATGCATGTGAATGTGAAAGATAAGGCCAGCACATCTCCGAGAGCATCTGTTTGTTCACGTCGTCTCTCCGATCCCTCTCCCTAGGTCTGTCACATATTGTACACACACACAGACACGCACACGCACACACACACACACTCTTTCTCTCTCCGGTTTGATTCATCTCCACTACAGGGGAATTCCCTGGCTCCTGAGCTTACGCCATTCTGAAATGCTTCCAAAAGGGTGGTGCTGAATTAATGATAAAGCAGATGCACTGAGGGTTTCACTCAGCTCTGTGATGAACTGGGGGAGTGTGTGTGTGTGTGTGTGGGGTAGAGAGTGGGAGTGGAATCAAGCCCACAGAGTCTCACACACACTGTCGCTGTATTTCACACACACACACACACACACACACACACACACTGCCATTCTCACTCCAGGCCCACAGTGTGTGAGCAGCAGTGGGCGGACAGCTCTGCCCATTAACAGATCCAGCGTGATGATCAGACTCAGTCAAACTGACAGAGATGCACGAGCGCTGTAGCATGCTGGGATGTGTGTGTGTTGTGTGTGTGTGTGTGTTGGGGAGAGGGGGTTGCACCATGGCATCGACAGCAGCAGCAGCATCATGGTGTAGCGTGGCCCAGAGTGCAGTGCGGGGCTTAGCCGCCCGCCGGCCTGTGGCGGTGCGCCATCACAGTTGTCATAGTCAAGCTGGGCCGAGGAGCACGCCGCTGCTCTGCTCTGCTCTACTCTGCTCTGTCTCACAGCCAGCCTTCTACCCGCCCCACCCGCTCCTATCCCATAATAATCACTGACACGACACCCACTCCTTTGCCTACAGCCCACCTCCTCCTCCTCCTCCTCCGCCTCTTCCTCGTGCTCCTCTCGGCCGCCTCTCTCTCCTCAAACTGCCAATTTGCCTCCGATGAGCCAAACTTAATCCCATCATCCTCTTGTTTCCCGCTCGGCCGCTAGAGTGGCATGAGACTCCGCTGGCCTGCCCGCTCACACAACACCACACACCCACACATACTCTCTCTCTCTCACAGACACACACACACACACACACACACACACAGACACTCTCTCTCTCTCTCTCTCTCTCTCTCTCACACACACACACACACTCTCTCTCTCTCTCTCTCTTACACACACACACAAACGCACACACACACACACACACACACGCAAGCACATACACAAACACACACACACACACACACACACACACAAACATACACACACACAAGAGAGACAAGAACAACAGAGAGATGCTGGGAGAAAGGAACACAGTGTATGCACGTGAGAGAGAGAGAGAGAGAGAGAGAGAGAAGGAGTAGGTGTAGGTGTAAGAGGAGGAGACGACTGAAGGAAAACGACGTGGAAACCTCCTCCTCCGACGTTGGGCTTTGCGTTGCGCTGGGCCGGGCTGGCTGGCTGGCTCCTGCTGTCAGAGAGGCTGCTGCGTTATCTGCAGCCCTGCTCCGTGTCCCACTGCTCCTGTCATCTCTTTGTAATTGTGCTCAATGGAGCTTGAGATGCACTCCTCCACGTCTCTCTCACTCTTCCTCTCTTTCTTAACCCCCCTTTCCCTCTCCCTCTCTCTTTCTCTCTCTCGCTCTGTTCTTCCTTGCGTCTGTTTATTCTCCACCTCAGGTCGGTGCGTCGTGTCTTCCAGAGCAGGTCAGGAAAACAGACAAAGAAATGAAAACAAAGGAGGCAAACAAAGACACAGCAGCGGGAGAGAAGGAGAGAAGAGAAGAGGAAGAAAGAGGAGAAGAGAAGAGAAGAGAAGAGGAAAGGAGAGGTGAGGAGGAGGCCCAGAATGTTCTCTTCATGGGAACAGCTCCTGGCAGAAGGATGCCATTTTATCGCATCACTAACCTGCTTTCCTAACCTCTCCTACTTTTTTCACTCTTTCATTTCTTCTTCTCTGTCTCCATCCATCATCTGGTAGTGCAAACTGGGACAGCTTGTCACCCTATCATTTAACCCCGCCCCCCACCTCTCTCTCCCTTATCTGTTGTTCCCTGCTCTCAATTGCATAGATCCCCCCCCCCTTCTCTCTCTCTCTCTCTCTCTCTCTCTCTCTCTCTTCCTTTCACTCATCCTGTCTTTTTCACCTGTACACAGTGAGCGTGAGGCTCATTTCTCTTCTCTCAGTGGGGTGGCTGTGACCTGGGCCTCCTCCACCTGATCCACTGAACGTTAACTCACACCCCTCTTAACGCACTCTCTCTCTCTCTCTCTCTCACACACACTCTCTCTCTCACACACTCTTTCTCTCTCTCTCTCTCTCTCTCTCTCTCTCTCGCTGCACCCGCACTGCTGCCACCTCTGCCCACCTGCCATCCATCACTCCTCTCAAGCACTCTAACCCTCCCCCACAGGTGACCCCCCCCCCCTCACACACACACACACACACACACACACACACACACACACACTCCAGTGCTCTACTTTCCTCTGTGCTGTCTCAGTAGTGCCATTCCTGGTGGTCCATCACTACACAGTCTCAGTCAGCACTCCTCAACTTTTACACTCTGGCTGTGTGTGTGTGTGTGTGTGTGTGTGTGTGTGTGTGTGTGTGTGTGTGTGTGTGTGTGTGTGTGTGTGTGTGTGTGTGTCTGTGGTTCTTCACCTTGCAGATGCAGACAAATGATTGAGGCCAAATGAAGGAACTGAGAGTAATTGAGAGACCATTTGTAACACCCGCTTGGGTTTTGATGGCTCCAAGCATTGTGTGTGTGAGATGTGTATGCCCATATGAGTTTATACATGTTCATGGAAGTGTGTGTGTGTGTGTGAGTGTGTGTGTGTGTGTGTGTGTGTGTGTCTGTCGGCGATGGGGAGACGGCTCTAAAACAATGGGACCATTTGGGGAAGTTCAATTAAACGACTTGTGACAGCATGCATGTGAGGGCATATCTGCTTCGCGCCACTTGACTCCATTCATTAGTGTGTGATGGTGCCAAGCTAGACTGGTTTTATATGGATATTTATAGCTTAATAAGCAGCTGGTGAGAGAAATCCTGTGAAGGCGCTTGGGGCTTTTGTGATCTTGTCAAATAGAATTGGAAGACACAAAAAAAGATGACAAGCCATTGGGGGCATTTTTTTCCCCCTTTTTGATTCGAGATGAAAGAAAAAAAAAAAAAACAAGTTTTCCCGAAACAACAGCAACAAGCATTTTGTTGATCGAATCCATTTTGAAATGAAAAAAAAAAAAAAAAGAAAATAGAAAAAGCACAAGCCTTTGCATTTCAGGCATGCTGAACATTTGTTCCGATGGAAAATAAAGAACTGACATGGTGATTTCCTTCAAGCAGTTGAAGTGTAACCCAGCCAGCAGTAAGTGTCATATGCGCATGAATAATAGCCTATGGTGATAATAATGACTCTCAAATTACGCTGAAATGGACAACAGTTGGCTGGTGTGTGGCAGCCTGGGGCCAAGTCACTGCAGTCTTGTGTTAAAAGGCCTCTCGATAAACACTAAAGTGATGGGGTGAGGGCCCTTGGCAAGTGCATGGGCTGCATTGATCTAACACTGATGCAAGGCTACATTTCAGCCAAACTACTCCAATGGAAGTCAGCAAATAAAAAAGGCATAAACAACTACAACACAGAAAATTAGCAGCTTAGCGACTCTCCTGCCAATTGCTGATTGGATCAGAGGGGGAAAAAAGTAGTTGAGGCTAATTATAACACCCATTACTTCCAATAATTGTTCGGCGCACTAAAGTCCTTTCTGTCAGGTGTAAACAAGGCATGCGACTGGAGCCCGAAAGGAAATCAATAGACATCTGTTAATTTATCTCCGGCTAGTGGCCACATTGAAAAATGGATCGCTCGACAACGCACCACAAATCTGCATTGCGATAGAGGAGCAAAGGCTTCCTGCAGCAGCCGCAGCAGCAGATAACACCAACATCTAGCAGCCATTTCTGCTTCTTTTTCCTCCTTTCTGGTGCTTAGCCACTGAGGGGAGGGATGGAGGAAGACTTGTACCTCCATTTAAATGACAATAGTGACCTACAAGACAGAGAGCAGGCGAGCTCAAGTCTGAACCTTCATGAGGGACTAGTAGCTTCATTATGAGAGCCTAATGAGAGTCAGGGACGGGAGTATCTGCTCTCTCTCTCTCTCTCCAGTGTGAGAGACAGGACTCTAGCGTTTATTACCCCACACGTCCCCTGACTCCGTTCTGAAGCGCTCTCTAATAAATCACACTAAGAGGTCAGTGAAGGTGCTTTACTCTCCGGCATGCACACACAGTGCTCCAGTGCTTCAAAAAGCAGCAGTCTCAACAA
>JAODXP020000027.1:20716053-20863553 GCA_027497455.2 Sardinella longiceps
ACGCCCTTCACTTGTATTTTGTGCAATGCAGTTTGCTCATCGGCTTGGTTTTAAAAAGTATGTTTTAGATCATATTTTCATATTATGCTCAGTAAAATACTCTAACTTTCTTACCTTTAGTACACAAGCACACATTTTTTTGCAATGCTCTTACAGGCTTGGAGGTCACATTGTTACAATTGTGCAAAATAAATAAAATGTTACACTATTAAACTATTATAGATTCTACAAATATTAGAAACACAGCAACTACTGGCAGGCAGAGCAGGTAAAATGGAGTCCAATATGAGGTAATGTAATCCCAGAGAATAAATCATAAAGTGATGATGATCTTTTGCCATTCATCAGACTCCATCAAATAAAGTGACAGACACATAAATGAGACAAAAAAAAAGAGAGAGAGAACAGAAAATGAAGTCCAGACAATAGCACGAGTCATTGTGTGTGTGTGTGTGTGTGTGTGTGTGTGTGTGCGCACGCGCCTGTGTGTGTGTGTGTGTGTGTATGTGTGTGCGCATGTGTGTGTGTATTGATGGGGGCTCACAAAGATCAGAATATGTCTACAAGAGTCGTGGGCAAGAACAAAAGCATTGTAATGAAAAGCATGCTATGGTCACCATGATTTCCTGCACTTGCTCAGGGTCATGTTTAAAGGTGGGGGAGGACGGGCCTGTGTTTCTCATGCAGTGGGAGAGGTCTGTGCTATTCGCTAATGGCTCGGCGGCAGGCACCCCGCTTATGCCGTTGGTCTGCCTGCTCCCACGCTGACCCCTTGACCCCCGAGAGCCCAGCCGTCAACACGGGAGCAAGTAAACAGTAATTGCGACTTATCGTGCCACACTCGCTGCTGACGCCTTCTGCTGCCTGTCTGAGGAGCGGCGCTAATCTGTCCGCCATGGAGACAATCAACTAACGTGAGGAGCCCACTGTACTCTACTCTACTCTACTCTACCTGCTTCTGGGTCTCACACAAACACATGCATTCTGAAGAATGCAGAAAAATAAGAACAAAAATAAATACATCAAATGTTAATTTTAAATATTCATCTTGATCACAATTGACACAATAACAAAAATAAACAACAACACAACAAAAGATGAAATTGAGAAGTGAAGAATGAATTGGTCAACAATTTTCTTTGAGATGGTTTGTCATGTGTTTGAGGATGAGTAGGACACCATGTTTCAAATTAAATCTGTGCCACAACTTACAGAAATGATAAAGTCACTAACTAATAGATTTCATCAGGCCGCTCAATTCTGACAAAGACAAATGATGCACAAACAATGTGCCTTTCTCTGACACACACACACATGCTTCTGCAACAGTGTGCATTCCTATCTCTCCTCTTTTCTCTTGCAAGCACACACAGGCACACACACATGCACGCGCACACACACACACACACACACACACACACACACACACACACGCATACGCATATGAACGCACGGATGCTCACACACACACACACAAACAGCTGAGGGAGAAAAAGAACTATTCGGATGTGCAAGCAAAATGGACTAATAATTGAAAGCCATTTCAGTGATAATTGTGGTGATCATTGCCCTTTTAAAAAACTGTGCAACAATAAATGATATCCTGCAATATATATTTATATACATTTATGAAAGGGGTCTGCACTGCCCTCTGCTTCTAAGAATATGATTTTTTTTATTATGAGAAAGGGGTGGGAAAACCACACGTCTCTGATCACGACAACTGCCCTAAATTCTGAGACTAATCCACATTGTGCTTTTTCTACTGCAATCAAGAGCACTTTACTACTTTTACTGGAATGCTATCGAAAGAAAAAAAGAAGGACAATAATAATGGTCGATCTAATGAAATCAGCAGAAAAATCTGCTTACATCCATTTGAATACACACACGGGTTTAATACACCGGCCAACCCCTGCTAATCCCCTACATTTCCACTGGATTAGACCTTCAAATACCAAGTCAACATAATCCCAGAAATGCTGCTCTTTTGCCAAGAGAAGTATAAAAATAATTGTTTGAGCTCTCAGGGAGATGAGTATATGAAAACACACACACACACACACACACACACACACACACACACACACACACACACACACACACACACACGGCATTATGTGACCATCCCATTCTAAAAATTAAAAAAAAACAACAAAAAAAAAAACTGATATAATCTCTGTTTGGTGGGTTAATTGTTTGAAAATCTCAGTATAAAAGAGTATTGTAGTATTGTCTATTCACAATAAACAATAAAGAAACATACTACATCAGATTGCTATTATATAAAAAAAATAAATGATTATTAATAATAAATGATATGACATGGCTTTCTCTGAACTTGTTTTACCATGATGACAAAATTGTTCATTGCAATAGGAAACAAGCGACCTTTCTAACAGGAGTCCCTCATGAGTGCAGAACAGTGCCGAGCTGACATCACCAGTCTGAGAGACGTTGCCTTACGTTCAGACCCGATGGCATCACACTGCATCAACTCAGCAAGCAAAGTAGTCATTTGGAAATACAACGCAATGGCCTCTTCAGCTACGCTCTCTCCTGTTCATACGCAATGCTTAATGTTCTGTAACCAATTCTGTCATTTCCATTATGTAAATATATTTGCCTGGCTGCTATATTTTATGCATTTGTCTTTCTTGTCTCAATTACTTGGGTTATTAATACTGGTGGCTTGGAGAAAAGGCCTCAGTCTGCAGGCAATCTAGTGTGAACTATAGTAGCAGCTAATGAAACGCTGTTTAAAAGCCACTGTGTTGCTAATGCACTCCTGCACTGGGCAGCTACAGGCAGAGCAAACCCAGCACACACAGGATGTACTGTAAAGTGTCGCCGGTACAGTGTGTGTTTTTTTCTTGTGTTTTGGTGACAAAATTCCAAGCTCATACAAGTCACAAAAACACCGATAGGGCAGTCAATACCCTTGGCATCATTTAAGTGCTGATCAAATGGATAACAAATTCAATGGACTGTTTCTATTATGAAAGCACAATGTAATAAAATTAGGCAGCCACTAAATTAAAAAAATAAACTAGATAGGCTAAGCAAGACAACACCAAGTCTAAACAAAAACAAATGATAAACATATTCAATAATACCTCAGGTATAAACAAAAACCCTAATGTCACACACCCTATGGTCAAACACACAGACAAGGCTGCAAAATGAGAGCACCGTAGGCACAAATGAGGCCAGGAGCAAAGAGGCACTGATCAATCCAAGCTTATCGGCCCATCCTGCCCGTGTCCCAGCATGGCTGTCATGAGACACGATAAGGCAGCGAAGGGGTCTTAACATACGGCACAAACTTGTCACAGGGGAGAGCGAAGAGCCCTTCTTGGGCCTGACCCTGACCAACCTGCTCGTACATCACCATGCCATCACTAGAAGATGGAGCACCAGGACCATGCCTTTGCATCTACCGCGCCAATCCACTCCCTCTGTCCTGTTGTGGCTTTGATTTGCTTTGACTTCAATATAGGCACGAGAGGAATTAGGGACAGGGTTTTGCCTGCCCCTTTTACAGGGGGGTCATGGCTTCCCTCTCTCCATTTTTGTTTCCTCCTAGGAGTGAATGATTGAAGGAGGTTCCTTGTTTAAGCAAAAGAGATCATTTGCAACAAGTTAGTCAAATTCAAAACAATAAATTCAAACAGAGTAGTTTGAAACCTCTCATTTAGGCCATTTATCATTTTCATCTACAACCGCTATGTATTATTCCTTCTCATTCTACATTTAATGTAAATACTGAAATATAAACCACCTTTTCAACTCTGTCTCCTAAACAATAAAATATTGTTTCTATGTATCCAAATATTGTCATAAATCTTAAAGCGACCATCTGTGACGGTAATATTACTGAGGAGGAGATGAATGCTGATGGATCCTTCCTCGTGTGAGGGGGCACTTTCGGTCAGGGACATTAGGCTACGGTCATGTATACTAATATGAGGCACTAAACAGATGCCCTTGTTCTACCGCGGTATTCCCCAGAGTTCCAAGTTCTATGAATAGGACTCTTTAATTCAGTGAACTGAATAGCTCGTCACTGATAATGACTTTAGAAATAGTGACCACGAAGTGAATTAAAAGCAAATAAAATAAACAGGAAAAATAATGTGACATTCTCGTTGCCATGCGTATGTTTTTTTGTTTTGTTTTTTTGCTAGTAAAGCCTTTGCTTTTTTGGTCGCATTGGTTACAGACACATTTAACACAAAAGGCGACAATTGCATGACACCCAGATTAGCGCTTACATTTTAAAGGTTTTCAGCAACAGTGCATATGACGATGGTGTAGAGATTACAAGAGACATTGTCTCCTAAAAAACGATTTAATGTGTTATAATAAAGGCAGTCTTCGTTGTTTGGAAAGTTTAGGGAAGGATGACCATGGCGATGGGGACAATGAGGCGACCTTAGCGCGACACAAACCAGAAAGACTCCACGTTACGCGTTTAGAAATTGAAACAGCGGGACGCGCGACTGAATAAAGACAGAAGTATTTACCACAAATGCTATGATAACATCGACTAAACATTTCATATCGCTTCTTTGTCGTTACGTTTCCGTTAAATATGTGACTCGCATTGGTGTCGCAGGTGTCTCAGAATTTGTCAAGGTGCGCACGACCTCTGTCATTATCCTCAAGCGTGAAAAAGAGACCGGAGCCACTAAAAAGTTTACCTTTTCTTTTCGATCTCCGCCTCCTTCTCCGTTTGAACTTGCATTTCACTTGGCTGTTCGGTGTTCCAGAAGCACGGGTGTTGTTACCAAGAACCGATGCCATGGCGAGAGGAGAAAGCAGAGCAGTGCAATTTGGTGAAGCGTGCGAAGTTGTCTCAGTGAAGTTGTTGCCTCAGTTCAGTGTCTCAGTTCAGTTCAAGACCACAACGTCGTGTCACTAAATCGGATCTTCTTTACTCCCCTTCGCACTTTCTGAAGGGAATAACTCTTGATGCCAGATCTCAGAATACAAAAAGATTATCTCAGAAAGTCCTGCATTTTGCTGCCTGTCCGCAGCATCGTATTTAGAGCACAGCTTGACAGTTCGCACTGAGCTCTCGTGCTCGCAAGGGCGTTATGTACAGCCTTCTAGTTTTCTGCACCTCTGCGATTTTTGGCACCAGCCACTTTGAATCCAATCATGCAGAGAGCCTGTCTATTTGCTGCCGCAAATTCTAATTAGACCCAATCATGACTGTCGCCGCGCCGTGACATCATCAGTGGTAGCGCCAACCTTAGCCCCCCCTTACTAGCCAGCTTGCAAACTCAGCTCTCACTTCGAGTGAGTGAGTGATGGGAAAGATGCCTCTGCGACGCAAGACGTTAGCCAGGCGAAGGTACGGACAATAATGTGCCATGTAGACATTGGTTTTGTTTTCTCAGTTATTGCCACTTTCTTTGCTTGCCATAACTCATAAAAACTCTTGTGACATCCTGTGTATTAGAGGAATCGTACCATAATAAGAAATTGACAATTTGAATTAATCAATTAAAACCATTTTCACTACTTTCTTTTTTCTGTTCTTTTTTTTAAAGAAAAAGATTTTAAACTAAGATTATTAAGTCATTGGCATTGAATTGAAAGGGCACTGATAATCTGAGCAGACCTGAAGCAAAGGTGCCATCTGTTTTTCATAGATAAGGACACAAGGCAATCACTGTCTGACCTCTAGATCATGAAGTTGGCTAAGGGTTTGACAGTGCATTTGGTGGAGACACATTTTCAAGATTGTGACATTTTGGCGTCTTGTGCTGTGTTGGTACTCAATAGTATTTGTGCTTGATCCACTTTACACTTGGGGCTAGTACTGTAGGTTTCTTAAATTTGCCAACAAGGTCAGATTGGCTAGCCAATGGCAGTGTAGTCATGTCCAAACAAAAAGCATACCAGTTTGGGAGAGAAAATAAACACACTGTGACCTTAGTTTGTGCTGAGTACAGAAATAAGTGACAGCTCTCTTGAGAAAATTTGGAGTTGGCTGCAATAAAAACCTGAGGTTATTGTGTCGAATTCAGGAGTTTTTTTTTTTTTTTTTTTTAAATGGCTGAGGATGAACGGTAAGAACGCAATACAGAGCATTCAATACAGAGTCATTTGTAGTGGCACCAAAAAGCAGAGAAAAAACACCAGAGATTTGGTACATGCTGACATTTTCAGTGTTTGTGAGAGAGAAACTATTCCACAGTCAAATGTCATTAGCCAAGGAGATACTGTGATACATACAATCACAAAGAAGATAAAACAAACAAACACACACACACACACACACACACACACACCAGTGAAAAAAATATACAGGGAAGTACTCTAGCACAACTTCTGGTGGACCATAGCGGGATGATAGAGAACGAGAGAGAGAGAGAGAGAGAGAGAGAGAGAGGACGTAGCCTACCCGGAGGACACCCACACATATCCATGTAAATTGCAGTTTAAGAGAAATCAATAGCTGTGACAAGTTGCCAATGTTGCTATCTGGGGACGTAATGAAGGTGTGCGGGGGTACAGCCACTCAGATAACACGGCAGAGAATGTGTGTGTGTGTGTGTGTGTGTGTGGTGTTGTTGTTGTGGGGCAAGGGTTACTTCCGTAACATATTCCTTTGCCCTTTCTCTGATATGCACAGAAAAAAGAAAACATGGAGACAACGGCATGTATATCTGCCTCGGCAAGCTAAACCCAGAACAGTGCTAAGCACATTATTTACATTTACAAAAAAAAAGGTCATACAGGAAAAAAAAACAAAAAAAAACATGCGAGACACACTGGCTGGATTTCTGTGCTGGCAATGAGGTGAGAATCTAGCATGATTGTCTTCTAATGAAAAGTGACCAACTCCTGGGTGAACGGGTTAATTTAATTCTGCAGCTTCCTCTCCCATTAACACTGCTGCACTCTTGAGCAGGGACCGACCTGTGTGGGCATGTTCAAGTGCTCCCATTCATTTGCTGGCATGTCAGCTAACTGCACGCCGCATGCACTGCACCGCTAAGGCCACATGCACTGAGGGTAATACTAAAGGACAAGAGCACTCGACACCAAAGACAGATTAACCGCACCGCAGCTTACACCTCTTCACAATCATCATGTGCATTTCAATACCTTTTCCCCTGCATTGCAAACATAGAGCTTTTGGACTTGGACAAATGCCCTCAATTAGGCAAGTGGCCAGACCTTCATTTGTTAATCCTTGAATTTGCCACTGTGTTGCTGAAAGCACACATTAAAGTGAAATGCTATGTACAGTATACTACTCAGAGGAGAGACTTTTGGAGGTTTTTAAAACACCTCAATGCCCTGCTTCTAAGGTTTTGCAGGTTTTTTTACCCCTTTTTTTGAAGTAGATTGTGATGGATGCTCTCATGTTCTGGGACTGTTATTGAATGTAATACACCATTCAGTCTGCTGGTAATGGCATTTCTGTGCCGCTGTCCATGGTCCTGAGATGGAAAAAAAGGAAGAAGGGACATCTCGCTGCCTCCCATTTACTCATTAAGACTAGCCACATTCTCCTCAACCTAAATTCTGCTTCTGTGTCGGAAAGGAAAAAGCAAACAGATGAAACGCGGTTGAGTGAAAAGCGCACTCCAATGGCACCCATAGGACACGCTCACTCTTTTTGATGAAATAGAAGTCAGTCTTCTTTCCAGTGCTCTCAATTTCAGGCCCACAGAAGAGCAACAATACACATTGTTTTGTCAACACTGTGGGGAAGCCCCGCATCATTTCTTTATTTTATTCTTCTTGAACAAAAAAAAAAAATCCTATTTTTATCTGTTTACTTCTCCGTCCTCTCATCCCCCGCCTTCCTGTCATTACCTCCTCCCATATCTGGCATACTTTTCACATCAAAGTTGAGTTTTTTTCTCTTCTGTTCTGTTCTGTGAAAGAATAAGCGAAGGCAATGCACTCATCCTGTCCAATAATCCAATAGTCAATTTCAAGGGAAAAGGCCAACACTCTTGTATTCATTACAGTCAATCAATTGTTTTTTTTTTTTTTTAGGTATTGTATTTGCGGTGACTGTGGTTCTTCCACTCAAAAGGCAAAAGGAAGTGCAGCCCTGGCTGCCAGTGTTTGACCTAATTCCGCCTGCAGACCAGCCGAGGCGAATGATGAGAGGAACAGTGATGGATACAGGAGGAGATTGTATTATACAGGGCATAAAACAACTGTCTTCCTAATGTTGTTTGCCAAGCACCTCGTTGCGAGGTTTGGGGCTGGTAATTGAATTTGGTGCATCTCCTTGTTGCTGGATGTGATGTGATGTGAATTTTATGTGTGGGTCTTCCCTGACAGATCTATTATGTGTAATGATATGATGATTTTCATTTCATCAGCACATGCCCACAGGGACATTTATTTAATGCCAGTCCAGAGGGACCGCTCCTCATTCACTCAGCGTCTTCATATTCACTGCATCGCAAGGCAATTCACAACTCTACCACTCCCCCTTCCAATTTAACACACACACACACACACACACACACACACACACACACACACACACACACACACACACACACACACACACAGTAGTAGCAATCATACAAATGACTACTTTCTTATCAATGCACACAATAAACAATTCATTCATGTTTGTAGGCACCAAATGATGACACCAAATGGATGTCAGAAACGAAGTGAAAGAATTTCTCCCAAACAGTAATAATATGTGTTGTGTTGTGTAGACGCCATCACCTCAGGGGAGTTGGAACCGTCGAATGCCCCACCCACCAAGAACAGGATTCTTGGGTATGGAAGTGAAGACTTCCGTGTCCTGCCCGTCCTGTGTGTGATTTTTCCTGGCTAGTGGGAGCAGTGGACTCTGGCTTGGGATCCTCCTGTGTGTGTGGATATTGACTTTTAAGCTCTCTGGGAGGGATTAGGCTGATGGGGCCTTATCAGGGCAGCAAGGCTCCCCACACTGGGGCTTCTGAGGAGCCCTCAGATCTGTCTTCATCTCCCCTCCACAGACGGTTCACTTCTCTGCACCTAATCCAGCGCGAGCACACACACACACACACACACACACACACACACACACACACACACACACCAATACATACATCCACAAAGGGACACATACACAAACATACATAACCACATTTATACATAACAACACACAGCACAGACACAATGTCACACACAAAATATATAGACTCACAAGTCACCCTCGGAGTCACACCCAAAAGAATGAGCACACGCTCACATACTAGCACACACACACACACACACACACACACACACACACACACACACACACACACACACACACACACACACACACACACACACACACACACACACACAGAGAGAGAGAGCAACCTCAGGCCTGGTTATCTTTGTCTCACACTCCTCAACCATAAAAGGAAACCCAGCAAACCTTTATCATCACACACCCAGTTACTGCCATATGGGCACTGGAGGTGGAGGCAAGGTGGGGAGGATGCTGGGTAGATTCCCCCACCCTTCTCCTCTTCCTCCTCCTCCTCCTCTTAGAAGGACTTTCATATCCAACCCAGGCCAGGGACCAGTAGGACAACTGTGGGATGTGCAGAGCCAAGGCATCAGTCCACTTGCATGATCAGGCCATCAGCCATCACTCAGTTATGGCCAAACCTGTCATTCATTGTCATTCAAAGCAATATCATTCGGGCTACCAATATTCTCAGTTTTATTATTATTCAGTTTAATGCTGTATATTCATATTTTATACATCTATTATGAAAAGTCATCCATAACTGAACTGTAACAAATTGCATTTTTTTTTTAAATCAGTATTTGTAATTACATCGGAATAATCTAAGAATAACATATGCACGTGCGTACATTTATATGGACTGTGTTAACTATGGGCTGTCATACTTCATAGTCTGGCATAATTCACTTCTCCTCTGCACTTCCCCATCCCACAAGTGGTCCGGCAGATTGGTGGGTTTTAATTTTCTCTCTCTCTCATTAATCACCGGGCGGTCGGTCAGGCGGGCGTGTGGCTGCTCGGAGCTCGGCCGCTGTGTGTCGGGGACAGTCCCCGCCTTGCCTGCGCCCAGTGTTTGGGAGAGGAAGATAAAGAAGTAGCAGGAATAGTATGTCCACATGCCTCTGTCTGTGGGGAGGAAGGAGGGGGGGGGTGAAATGCATTGTCATAAATACAAAACAATTGACTCCGCCCGTCAGAAAGGTGCATAGGGGCAGGGGGTGAAATTACTGTGGCTATGCCGCCAATTGAATAGACGCGGGTTAATTCAAAATGACTGCCATTATGGAAGTGTGGCCCGTCCCAGAGGCTAGCTGCAGAGCATAATAATAATAATAATATGTGCCAAATGTCTTGCTCTTTTGCAGGTAGGACTACATTAGCAGCACGCTAATGAAGCCAATGCTCCGCCTTCGCTGTTTTGCTATTTCCATTCTCTGTCTGTCAGCGGACGGGCGGGTTGGGTGGAGGAGCAGGGATGCACTACAGCAAATTAGTCCATCTGTCTGTGCAAACACACAACAGCCTTTTGTTTCTACCACCAGCAAAGCAACATGGTTAACTACTCCATTAGAACACAAATAGAGTGCCATGGAAATGTGACTGAATTGTGTTCAACTGGAGTATCATAAAGCTTTGTAAGCATTGTCATTTTAAAACGATTTAGTGTGAGCTTTAGAGTGAATTCTGATGCAAAATTGAGCATTTTAAGCAATTATTGTGATTTAACGGGTAGGCAAATATTTAAGATCATTTTAATATTTCTAAAAGGTTCCTCCTTTTGTTCCTAAATGCGCTGCCAATCTGGCGTAAGGTGAGTTTTAATTTAAATCCAAGCATTTGTGTGAATAGCCTTCAGAGTTAGTGTCCTTAATGTCACAGGACATTATCACCAGCCCAGTTCAATGCAACAATGAGGCTTTTGTCTGCTTTTTGAGTCACTGCTGCTTATCGTGGAGAGACAGCGGAGGAGAAAGGAAGGAGAAAATGGTGGAAGAAAAAAGGAAATAAATTAAACCAGTGTTTATAAGGAGGATAGAGGAGAGAGGGAGGGGGGGGGGGGTGGAAAGGGAGGGGTTGGGAGGAGGCGACTTCTTGAGGATGTCAAAGAACTTAGTAAATTTCTCCTCTTATATATTTACTGCGAGCTCAGGAAAAGACTCTTGGCCTTTGGAAAGAATGTAGTGTTACTTGCTGAGTGTAAACATATATCTGCTCAGACAGCAGGCAAGAGAAAAAAAAACCAACAGGTCCTGAGGTAACCAGCCCTAATGCCAGCTCCAATCATGGCAGACGTACGAGCTGCAGGTGAAATGTACATCTGAATTTGTGTTTTGCATTCCTAGTCCTTCATGTCAGGTACAGTGCAGTCACTTGCAGCTTTGCTAGCGTGCGTGCGTGCTTGCGTGTGCGCAGCATTGGGCATTACTGTATTACCACCCACCCAACAAAATGATGCCGCTATAACCTGAAAATTAGTCAACTAAAATAAAAATGGTGTAAAACAAGCAGATGCCTAAGATCCTCACTGCCAGCATCAGCACACTTTTAGTGCCAGTTTCCTTGGAAATCAGATGGGGATTTTATGACTCAAACAAGCATGTCCACTTTTAAAGGAGAAATCCGCAGTCAGTGAGTGCTGCCTGTAGGAAAAATGACCAGACACTAGCCCCGTTTACATGGACACTTCTAATCTGATTATTTAACCCAATATTCCATTTTAGATTGCATTTATGAATGCATCTCCTTGGATACTATTCTATAGAATGCACATGGAATCTTTCTAATCAGATTAGAAGTGTCCATGTAAACTCGCCTACAAGATACAACATAGACTGATTAATGAACCAGCAGGTAATGTCATGTGAATGGGGGGTAGACAAATTAAACTGAGGGTAAATGTCTGTGCCCCATTCAATTCTAGTGCTAGCTGCTGGTTCACTATTTGGTCTTGTATTAAATTTCCTGGTTCTTTTTCCTACCTACAGTACTCAGTGACATCAAACACCATGGCTATGGATTGATTCACATCAGATTTCTCCTTTAACAGAATGTAATAAAAAATCTCCGCTTAATTCGATGAGCCATCTGTTCTAGCATGCGTAGGGGGTTCAGTGGATTCTTTCAGGGTTGTGCAAGGCTTCTCATAGAAAAGGTGGCATTGGCTTACGCAGTCCAACGTTATTACCTGGACCCTGACAACAAAACCAGACAAGGGCAGATAAAAAAGGGCAAGGAGCCTCACACATTTCCTCTTATATGTCACCTCAAACCAGCGTCCACTGAGGCCATATACTACACAGGAGATCAGCCGGAAAATAGTTGGTTATTTAAAGTATACTTGTGTCAGCAGTTCTTAGTTTATTTGCACCTGTAGCAAACCATAAAGGCATGATGATCTATTCTATTCAAATAGTCACACTAACAATGGGCCATTTTTCACCATCTTTCTCTTGATAGCCATTGTAGTCCTTCCTAATGGAACCCCATCAAACGCTATCACTCCTTACGCCCTTAGGGACACGTTGTAGAAAATACCTTGTGTTCCATGATTCTCCCTCTCGTTCCCTATGTGTGTGTGTGTGTGTGTGTGTGTGTGTGTGTGTGTGTGTGTGTGTGTGTGTGTGTTCCCCTCATAGGAACAGATGTAAACGGTGTCAGTAGTGATCCATAAAGATGAGATAGCTTTAATTGATGTCTGACCCCAGATGAAAAGGCTCCACAAAGCAACCAGAGAACCCTTTACTCACTAAACACAATGATAAAATCCTACAACACATTCATACACATTTTTTGTTTAAAAATGTATTAATAATACCCCAGTTATTATCATCTAAACTCTTAAGTTTGTATGGCATTCACAAATAATTTAAATAATGAGAAGGCATACATGCCTTTACAACTTGAATCACCATAATGTATTTTAAACCTCATTTTGCCACTTGGAACACTGAATATATTTATTGAAACACAATAATAGGGGTTGGCTCCACATAGGCTAAATTCAGTCTGCAATATGGGATCATAATGTTTTTTTTTTCTTCTTCTTTTTTTTTATTGCAAACTGGCTACACATTTTTATAACATAAATAAAATATTGACTGGTTTTAGAAATGTTGTAATGTGTTCCTATAGATGCTGTGCACCACCATTAAATAGTTATCTGTTGCAGGCTAATGTGAAGCCAGGGTTATTTAAAGTATAGCACTGCCACTATTATGCTCTATCAGAAGACTGTGCCCAACAAAAGACTGATATCACCATGATAATGAACTTGACCAGCGTTGTGCAAGAGCTTCACATCTCAGTTAACGCTTAGCGCTCACTACATCCCTGCCACCATGACTAATTAGGTCTGTACAGTGTGGCTCTGATCATAGAGCCACTGCTATTCCTTCAAATCACTCTCCTCTGCCATTAATGACCAGGGACAGACTACTGACACTGTTTTTCAATTAGTCACATTTCTTTTTCACACACACGCTTAGAACAAAGTTTTCTCATGTTTTTCCATATACCCTCCTCCTCCCTCTCTGTGGAAATTAGTAAACAGGGGATCATTTCTCACCAAAAGATCCTCAAAGGCCTTGAAGTTCCACTATATCACAGTTTTTTTTTCTTGGAGACTGAGATTAATTGGCTCTTTTACGCCCGGACAGTAATCCTTGAGACTGCTTCTCTCTGTAAAGCACAGTGGCAACATCTCGGCAGGCAGGCAGGCAGCTCAGCTCACTTGGAGAGGAGAGGAGAGCAGGAGAGGAGAGGAGAGGCTGAGAGGAGCCTTGCGCTAAGCTAACGCATATCTGCCACATCCTGTCTGACATCCTCCCAACTCACCCTCCAAACTGCCGCTGCCTCCTGGAATTAAAGCCCGAGGGGGGTGGGGGGTTGGGGGGGAGGCGTCACACATCAGGTTGAGATTGGTCTCAGTGGATTAGGAGAATCTTACAGTTGGATGAGTTATTGTTTCATTTTTATGATGTTTTTTTTTTCTTCTTTTTTTCTAATCACAGCATATTGCATGTACCATATGCTGTTTTGTTCTGTAAATCCTGACAAACACTCAGGGGATATTTAATATAGCATTATGATAATGCTTGCGTTTTATTAAGTTGGCAGAAATTGGACATGCTTTCCGTCTTGCGCTGCAGTGGAACATATGCTGTCAGTGACATCATCAGAGGTCAGACTCTGCCGTCCATTAAGCCTCTTCTACGATGCTGGCAGATGGCTGAGATTGTTTCAGTTAGTTTCTTGCCGTGTAAATAAAAATGAGAATGCCACGCTCTTAAACACAAACTCTTAATGCGCTCCTCTATCATTCCAGTAGAAGCCTGGCTGATGACCCTTTTTCCCTGAACGTGCTGGCATGACATTTGGTCCCAAAGAGAAATAGATGCTGATTCATGCTGATGTTGCACTGCAGAGGAATACTCTTTGTTGACAAACCTGAACTTGCATAGCTGCCCCTGGTGTCTCCCTCTCATCTGTTAAAAGCTCCTAAAATGGCTGCCCTTTGCCCTCCCCATCTCCTCCATGTAGTCTGACACACTTCCACACAATCACACTAATGAGAGCCATTCTAATCCAGTCCAGAGAGCAGGCAGGCGCTCAGCATGGCCAGGGACAACTGGGCTATTTGTTCAGGGGAAAAAAAGCTGTTTTGTGTGGCTGAATGGCACAGCAAGCATCTCCTCACCCTGCTACTGATTAGCCTGAACCACACTCACAACTTTTGCTCCTAGTGCCTGGCCTCCTGATTGGCGGAATGATGCCCAATCAATCCATTCAGATGTCATTTAATATGGAGGACTATGTGTGTGTGTGTGTGTGTGTGTGTGTGTGTGTGTGTGTGTGTGTGTGTGTGTGTGTGCATGTGTGTGTGTTTGTGTGTGTGTGTGTGTGTGTGTGTGTGTGTGTGTGTGTGTGTGTGTGGGGTTGGCATCTGGAAGAATATAAAAGATGGGATGATTGTGATAAAATGCATAATGCAACTAAATGCATTATGGGCATTTTTTTTCTTTTTTTTTTGCTCAGAGAGAATACAATCTATTATTCACAAAAGTACTGCATTAGCATTTTACATTACCTCACATTATTATACTATACTATACTACGTACTCAACATTAACCTTAAACCCAGTTTGATGAAAAATAAAATAATCTAATACTTCAGTGAAGAATGACTCATATCCCTGCAAACAATCTGAACAATCAGGTCAACTTTTCTACCATAGAGTCTCCTACCAATTTCAGCCTGCTAGCAGGCAGGCCTTTTGACATTAGGCAAGTCTCTCCTAGTTTTGAAATCCTACAGCCAATGAACAGCTGAGATATGGTGGCTCAGCCAATAATGCACCGGTGTGGTTCTTTCCCATTCATGATCTTGTGAAGCCTGACATTACTGCCAAAAGGCTCCATCATCATTCATCTCTGGGTGGCCCTCTGTATCAATCATACATTACAAAGAATTCTAAGACGCTAGTCTGCTCTCAACACTCCGGAACATTCTCTTGAGCTGGGTTTCTAGTTGACTGTGGACTAGCTGTGGACTCTTTTCCCTATTTTTCTTTCTGGTTGTGTTGGAGTCAAATTAATTATTATTAAATCATTATTAATTAAATGAGTATTCAGAGATGATTTGACGCTCATGGCTGCTAGGTATCCTTGGCCAGGGGCACTGCTCCTGGGGGAAAATCCAGATGATTCTACGGACAGGGAGCCTCAAAGAACATTTCAAGATTACAATCATTGTGTGGGGGGCCTAAAATTATTTTCTGTCATAGGGCCCAAAACGTAAAGCAGCGCCCTTGTCTTCAGCTAATTTATTTAGTTTTTTTTATTTATTTATGTATTTATTTATGTATTTATTTATTTATTAAAAAAAATATCTAAATATTTCAAATCTGTATTGACCATTTCAGAAAAATACTCAATTATAATTTAGAAATGAATATCCATACCTGACAATTGTAAGTATATGAGCAGAGCTTCATGTTTGTCTCCATTGTGAGGGCTGATCTGCAGCAGGTAAAACATATTTCTCTTGATGAACAGCAGATGGTAGTAGTATACATTTGGAGCCCTTTCTCAGCATCAGCAATCACGGAAGTGAGGATGATATTTTTTTAACATATATCTTTCTATAAAAAGAAAAAAAACAAATAATATACGGTTTAGAGATAACAAATTGACCAACATAGAGGAACAAGTGATTGATGTAGAAATGATCTCTAATTGGCGATAGTTGTACACTATTGCTTTGGTTGTGGTTTAATCTTTTCCCTTGAAGTCTTAAAGGATTTTTTCCTCACTCTGGCATTGCATTGTCAGACTGTCAGAGCAGAGCTAAACCAGATGTGAGGACTTGCTTGAGTTAAACCAAACGTGAGACTACAACATCTAAATCCCCCAAGTTAAGCTCACCGCCCTGTGTCTGAAGTTTGGGCTTTCATCCTGTGGTGGATCATGGAAAACTGTCTCTGTTTGAAGTTTGCAGCTCCCAGCTTCAGTAAATTAAACAGACAAGGTGGGCAGGGAAGACGATGGGAGATAACACTGAGTAAGACGTCCCATTTCCCCCTCCTGACTGAGAGAGAGACAGTGCACCATGTCTGGGAGGGGGAAAGAATGTCAGATAAAAATAATATGAAATCACCCACAGGGGGGAAAAGTCTGTCATTTCCACCATAAAGATAGTACTGGAGCAGTGCAACAATACTGACCTAGGCTTTTGCACTGAGTTAACAATAATAATAATAATAATAATAATAATAATAATAATAATAATAATATACAAAACAAATAGATAAAATACAAAAACCCATGTCATAGCCTATCATTGTAAAATAGACACATGCACGTGAGAATGAATTGGAATCAGTCAGTTGTGTTATTTCTGGTATTGAACCTAATAATTAGGCTACTTTTTTTTTATCCATGTGGGCAATGGAGAACTAGAGTAATTGATTCTGCGGAAGTTGTCTTTTATGTGTCCTTATAGTCTTAAGAGGAGGACAGCCCCTGTCCCAGAAAAAGACTGTTTCTACAAAAGGTATTTTTTTATGTTTCTGCCAAAGTACTGGCAAAGTACTAATGCACAGACAGATCCAACCCTCTCTCTTAGTCTCTGCTAATACTTATGGAAGCACATCAGGCTATTCCTCATTTCCTTTGGGCTATTGATTACCACAAAGATGACAGTTAGCTTTTTAATTAAACTACTGAACTTGCTAATGGCAAAATTAATGAAAGTTTTGTTTTTCACAGAGAAGAGCAATATTCCATTTGCTTGGGTGGACTCAGAGACATAAACACCACTTATAAATTGTTTAAAGACAGATAATATTCCTGTTCTGCAGGATCTATTATTTCAGGATGGCATTTTCTGCTTTTTACTGAAGCGACTCTGTAAGCTAAACTATGTATAACTTGTCCTATTGACAATCTTTGTTTGGCCAACCACACTCTCCCCTGTCTCTCTCTCACTTCAGATTAACATCAAAGTGTTGCATCAACAATTGTAATATTCATATTTATAGACCAAGAAAAATACTGTTTTCTGATTGGCTGAAAGGGAGTCCGTTATTTCCCGATAACAGGACACGTGTGACATTTATCTAGTAAAAGCCAGGGGCTGGTTCTCTGAAAATGTTCACTCTTAGTGCTCTATGAAGAAGATATATCTTACCAAAGTTAGCATGTATCTTACCAAAGTAGTTTATTTTGCTGATTTAAAAAAATAAAATAAAACACAAATGCAAGGCAACCAATTCAGATCTTCCTTAGCAGTAAGTGCACAAGTCTTGAGACCAACGCAACATGTTTAGGCCAAAAACTGTGTTAAGGTAAAGGTTAAGAATGGTTCAGGCAATCCTTACGAATGTGTGACTTACAGAAGATATGCCTAGTGTACAAATCTGTCAGGAACTGTGCCATGATTTTAAGAGAGAGGTCAAGGAATACTGTAGGTTAACTACTTAGCAATAAGAATCTTTACCGAACCCAGATCCATACTGACGGCTTTATAGTTTTAACAACACCAAGCAGCCTTGTGGATCTACCTTCACACAAAATAGTTCCCCAATCGAACTTCTTTTAAAACGGAACCACATGTTTCTTTCATGTTTTAAATACTTGCTTATAAGGCAAGTTGCAAATAATGGACTTGGCCGAAACAAACAACACTTCAGCTTTGTCGTTATTCTGCTCTTCTCTTCCACCTCATTCATAATTCCCCTATATGGGGACACCTACTGTTATCCCTAATTTAATATCAAATCTATAAATTATTATTTCTACCTGATAGTGTCCAGTTTTGCAGCATCCTCCAGCCACACACATCTAAAGTAGAAACCCTTCACTTCTGAGAGTCACAGGATTAATCACACATCAGATGAAGCTTAAGGGTTCTTATTAAATGACTGGGAATCTTCCACATCAGTCTTTTTGAATGTTAAAGTTACCTTCAGGATTTCTGATTTAAAGAGAGATGAATCATTTTGACCCACTAATATATTCATTATTTCCGCAGTCTCAAAGGACAATCCTGAGACTGTCCTGTAATTCAGTGATTCTGACAAGAAAAATGACTTTGTGAAGTCAATGTCTTCTATCCAGGAGGAGGTGTTAATTGGTGTGAGTCAGCACAATGGCTACAGTGAATCTGCAGACTCCACCAGGATTATGTCAAATATTTTCAGCTATGATATTTTGATTCTATTTAAAGCATAATACAGACAGTAACGGAAGCCTCACATTGACCCTCTTTCTCTCATTTTCCCTCTTTCCCTGTGTGTTTGAAAAAAATAGAAACTGTCAAACTGCATTAAAGTACTTTAAGCACCAATCTGATATGTCGACATACTGATTAGGTTAACTTACACTCCACGTCACACTTTAGTAAATTATTTTTTCTTACAGCATGTACATACTGTGATGTCACCTTTTAAATTTGCTTACAACATAACGCACGAAAATGATCTTCTCTGGTTTGTACTCTTTTGTTTGAAAATAAATTTACATCGATTGTTGAGAATGTGTAACGCAGTTGTACTTTTTCTAATATTTCGGCGACTGTAGGTGGAGCTCCGGAGATAGAAAACCGTAGTCCTGCCTGGTGTCCCTTTAAAACCGTATTTAGGAGAAAAAAAACGACTCTCTAGCGTCATCTAAACCTTGTAATCGTTGTTGCAAAAAATCCAGCGCTCCCTGTAGCATTCCACCAATCAGGTTCGTTGGGAGGAATTAGCTGCCTGTCGATCACAGCTGTGAGCAAGCCGCTGACAACGTGCTACAGCGAGGGAGGTATTTGAGAGGCCGTTGAGGAGCGTAGGAGAGACGGGGAGGAACCGGAAAGTTGTCTCAGAATTACGTAGACTTGCCGAATACAGCTTTAATGTTACTGACGTGTGTCTCAGTGTTCAGCTTAGTTTAAGTCCAAATACATCCTTATTTTTTCCCCTACATTTGAAGACAATCAGCTGTCCTCACATATGTTCCCGTGAGGGGAAGGAAAGGAGACACCATATCACACACAGTTGCCCGTAAAGAGGCTTACTCATGCCCTTTTCCAAACCTGGGCTTGGACGGCCATCGCAGGTCTGTGGAGTACCCCTGAGAGTAATTAAACAACTAAACATCTCACAGAATATTCACAGGACAGATGTTAACATCAACACTGCTCTGTTCTGATTTAGATACACTTACATAATATTCGGTTTTGGTGTCATGTAGTTTTGTGGGCTGGTTTTGTTGACTTTGAAGATTAACCTTTTTCTGTTCTGTGTCTCTAATCTGTGTTGGACAAGTGAGAGTGACAAACTCTTCATAGAGACTGCCATATTGAAATATGAATGAGTGTATGGTCATGTCTTTGTAAAGTGGAACTAATGCTCAAATAGGGCAGTAGTAAATATATTCAATCACATAGCCCTCTCCCACCGGTAACATTGGCTAATAATGTATTTATTATGCTATAAAGATGATGACTTACTAAAACTGAGGCGTGATTCTTAGCTTTAAATGATACAGCCTCTTTGGTCATGGATGTCTAGTATTATCAGCCCAACCAGCAGCTCCCAGCCTACACCTACTGTAAGATAATGAGTGGCTAGGCCTTTAGCTCCACACCGATCCCAGCAGCTTTCATTTCAAAGGGCAAAGCTTGTGTAAGAGTGGGATGACTAATTCCCCCTTCAAAGGTATTATGAGTGCAGACATACAAACTGCATTGTTGTGTTCCGAAGGTGTCTGCTAAAGTGTTCATATACTCAATAGCTACGGGGTAAAATTAGAGGATTTTTTTCCCCTTCTTTTTGTCACACATGCTATACTAATTTGACAGAAAAAAAAAAACTTAAAAGTGTTTGTCTTATCAGCCATATCTCTTTTTTACCCCTTTGCACAAAGGATTTATATATAGACTATAGTAACCCGTTCTCCTTGTATCTGTTTTTCTAGTGCTATTCCCCTGGAGCAGTTTGTACAACTTTGCGTACGGGGATGTTTGAGGTGTATGTGTGCATGCATAAGAGTATGTAGGTATTTCTGCTCTCTCTCTCTCTCTCTCTCTCTCTCTCTCTCTCTCTATGTCTGTGAGTGTGTCTTTTCTTTCCCCTTCTCTGTTCACAGTCAGACTTCCATGTAGCCTATTAAAAGACATGCTCCCTGCCTCAGATCATTAGACAAGCTTTAATCCTTCAGCACACTGCTGCTGGAGCTGACTCTGGAGAGCAAGCATGACTCAACCACACACACACACACACACACACACACACACACACACACACACACACACACACACACACACACACACACACACACACAAAGGTAACACAGGAGCTGGGACCAGGGGGGTTCTCACACTGCCGTCTCAGCTCAGGGATGGGAGAACTCTCATGGGTATCATTCACAGAAAAAAATAAATAGATAGAAAGAAAAAAAAATGTTGTATATAGTTGATTTTTATATAGGCCTTTAGACACACATTTGGGCAAAAGATAACACAACCCACAATGACAATGAAGCAGATGACAATGCAGAATGACAAGAGGATGCATACTGTACACACTCTCACTCTGCTTGTTCCAATTTCTGTCAACTTCATGTAGTGTCATCTGAGGCGACAAACTACAGCCATGACATTATTTTTTTCTTTTCCGAAGCCTGTGGGTGATCAATGACCAACTTCCTGCAGTTCCCATCATGGCTGACCCTAGATGTCAATCATAAGCTGCTTTTGGGCTGTTTAAAGTCAGGCTTTGCTTCCTGTCCTCTTGCCCTTTACAGCTCCACTGGCCAACCACAGCACACGGTTGGGTTACACAATACAAGTGATTGGCAATAGGAACAAACACTGTCTGTGCAGTGCTGACAGACATGGCAAACTCAAATAACTCAAATAAGTCAGCTGTCACATTTCATAAGCTTTGATTTGTCCTTCACTGGCATTTACCACCCTTGCATTTCTCTACATAACCACACCATACAGTAGAACAGCACAACACATGTACTTGAAGAATAACGATTGATCATATATTTTTCTTCTGGTTTTATCATTTGATCAATTACGATGTTTGGGTCTATTGCGATGTTTGGGTCTATTACAAGGCTAAGTTTGACACCACATTCCAGTGATATGAATGCTAATTTCCAAACTATTCACGTTATGAAAACATCAAATTATAAAATCCCTTACTAATGTAGGCAAATTTTTCCATAAGCAAGAAATGAAAGAATCCAGAGTTTTCTTATCCGAAATGTCAAGGTCTGTGCTGTGGCAAGCTCAGTCATAGCACAATACAGATGTGTCTTGTTTGCAGCAAATTCCCCCCGGGATTAAAATGTCATTTGGTGGGATGTACTTCTCTCTCCTGCTCTTTGATTAGCTGCTGCTGTAACTCCAGCATGCAGGAGTGCTCTTACTTACCTCTATCTCATTAGGAAGCCCCCATAGGGGCTAGGGGATGGACATTTGGGCTCCACGGATTAGGCCTTCTCCTCTATGGCGGTCCCATGGGTGCTGGAGCAGGGTTGAGTTGGAGTTTGATCAGGCCTCAGTGGGCATGTGGGGCTGCTGTTAATGAGACTCTCTTTCCTCTACCTGGGGTTCCTCTCTCACACCCATGTGTCCAGCTCCTCTTCTGGTGCTGCTGACCAAATGTGCTCTGTCCAAATCCATCTCCGCTTACTGAGGGATGTCCTGTGTCTTTGCTCACTGCAGGGAAATGGACTTCATCACATAGCCATAGTACCTGTGCTACCAGTGGAATTCACAAGTAGCCTTTTAAAAAGACAATTCTAGGCCTACGTATTCTGAAAAGAAAACAAATAAAAGCAACAGTATTTTGGTTGAGACAATTTGTTGTTACTTTGCTCGTTTATGCTTATTAGATATTAAAAAAATCTAATTCAATTTCTGTAGACAGTACATATGCTGTACAATTCTCTCAAAATAGCTATGTTAATGCTATCATTCTTTGCGATGTGGTAGTGTGTTACAGAAAGCGAACAAAGAAAAGCGAAAAGTTAACAGTTGTTGCTGTTCCATTTAATTGTGGGTGTGTGATGGAGAGCAGTGTGCAATTAGTATTTCGCTGTCTCCCAAGTAGCACATTCTAAAATGTCCTTCACAGGTTTGATTACTGTGGCAGTATTTGTTGTTGTCGTTTCTGAGTCACACTATCGCCACACACTATTTGCTAACACCTATGTATTCAATAACACTCACTGCTGGATCTGTCCCATCCCTGGCAGTTCCTTACAGCATAGGGAACACTCTTATCAGGCTTTCTATGAATACTTACAAGTTAGACATCATGACTCCTTTTCAATCTTGTTTTGAGGCAGATATTATGTGTCTCCTTTGAAACAGAGATTCCATGCATTCATAAAATGCTGTGTCCTCTTTAGCGTAGTGTGTGGTCTTGCCTTGACCATGCTTTCTCAGTTTAAACCCTTAAGGAGAGAAGGCACAGTGTCAGCACACTCAAAATCTTTCAGCCTTTTAGCCTCTCTCCTTCTATACTGCTTACGGAGGAGAATTGCCTCGCAGTGCCCACCACCTTGAAATAATATCTTCTGCTGAGGAAGGTTTCGACTTTAAGTCTTACTGACCCTCTGAAGACAGCAATTTTCAGCTGTCCCACAGAATACCTTTAATTCCAGTATTTAATCATTCTGTCACCTCTATCAATCCTTGTTTTCTCCAAGCGGTCTCTGTTTCTGTCGTCAGTGTCAAGGTAGGGTAGAATGTGGCTATTCTTTGAGCATGGTGTGTTTGAGGTGTGACAGGGAGGCTGTGCAAAATACATTTATCATGTGTGGTGTATTTACCCTGACTCAGTCCAACCACGTCCGTTCACAGGAACATCAGTCTGGCGACAGGCCCTGACGGAGAGAAAGTGCTCTGGATGAGAAAAAAGGGAAGAGAAGCATATCAGCACATATCAAATCTTAGGAAAACACTGAAACCACAAGGTTCAATATGTAGTCCAGAAGAAAACAAACAGGTTTTGCTTGATAGCAGCAGAGCGAGAAAATATTGTACTTGTAAATAGCATTATATATGTATTAGTGAGATTAAAAAATACAGGGCCGTAGTCCCTGGCAAATAGATTTACAAATGACATATCCTAATGAGCTTCTAACACTACATCACTAATTGGATACCTACATTTTTCAAATGTTTCCCAAACCATCCTCAACTACTACAATTTTCAGAGTGAATGCAAGTATTAGTAAAAGTGACTGTGATATAAGACCATAAAGGAAGTATAGCTGGTATGTATTTTACACATTACATTGGTTACGTAATGTGAAATATCTCCACAACAATCTGATCACATTGATTGGAATGGAAAACAGATTCCAAAATCCTAAATTACAAATTATCTTTAAAGACTGATTTCAGGACAATACCTTACATTGTTTGCCTCTTGCACTTCATGAAATATGTTTTATTAATAATGTTTTAATGTTTTAAGTGGCTTTAATTGAGAAAAAAAAAACAGCTCTCCTCACATAGAATGTGAAGATCAGGTGTTACAGGGAAACTGTTGGCCTAATGATTTTATAACACTGACTATTACACCATAGGGCAAAACCCAAAGTCCTAGCTAGCTCAAAATTCAAAGTTCAGAAGCCTCCCAAAAATGCAAATGCCAAGAAAAGCCAATAGATTTTTTTTTCTAGGATAGCATCATCAATTGAGAATTACCAAGCAAGTAGTTACAAATGAATATATTTTAGGGTTTAAGAGTAGAAGATATTTGGAAAATAGAAAAATAAATCAACCTCTTACTGGATGACTAGGCTTATTGACCTGATGCCAATGCCTGCTGCTGTGTGACAGGCCCCATCACCTCAATTTGAGATTTCATTCATCCCGAAACATCAATTATGACTTATTTCTACTGGACTATCTCTAGAAATATGTGAAATATGTCTCCTTTAGAAGCCTGACTCTTCATCACAATGGAAATCAAAGCACTCCCCTCTAACTCTGAGTTCACCCCTGGATCTCTCCCCCATCTTTGCCTCACAATGGGTCGGCTACTTATTACCTACATTATATAGATCCTTGAAGCCAGTGGCACTGAGGCAAGCCTCAACCGGCCCTTATTTTAATGCTTAATGGCCACAAGCCTCTACTGAATAAAAAGTAGTAGTTAAAAATGAGGCCAAACGTTGTTCAGTGAGTTCTTTTTTAGGGTAGATGATAAAACATTAACATGCGTCTACATAGGAGGAGCGGAAGACATTCAGATTTAAGGACTCTTACCGAAACAGGCAGCGAGGACTAGACAAGTCACAAGTGAAAAAAATTGGAAGTTTTGAAGGCAAAGTTATTCAAGGGTATGTTTTAAGTTTCATATCTTTTTCTAACGAGCTTTGAGAGACTACAAAAACACAGCTTTATGGTCCCTGTAATGTGATCATTATCCCGTTTTATGACCTTAGGTTTTCTTCGACTCAAGATCACAGGACTGGATCCACTCCGACTTAGACCCAGACAATTTTCTAGTGTCCTCCTCAGTGAAGACCAGACTTTGATGCCGTGTCAAATGTCTTTGTCTTCAAAGAGACTGCTGTAATAGCTGAAGATGTGCCTCTGCTGAGATTATACATAATTTCTGTGTTTTGGAGACTTCTGAGGAGCAGTTCAGAAGTACCTGACATCTAAACCATACGGAAAAGTCTGGCATTCTACTTCAGAACAATAAAGCTGAAAGCACATTGAATAACCACCATACAGGAGCATAATTGTAATTTACAAGGATGCCTCTCAGGGGAGAGGGCATTACCTTAAAAGACTCTTACCTTCAAAAATAAAAATTCCATGGTCATACCATTCGAAGTTATTTTCTTTTATGAGCAACTATGATTCGGTTAGTTGGTATGGAGTTCATTTTCTGCCATTTGCTGATTTTGTCTCTTTTTACTAATATGGAAATGGCTTCCCTATGACTTGGTTGCCCCATGAATTGTCCTTTTATGCCCAATGCCTCATGCCTGGAGTTATGAGCGCTCAATGCAATGCAATACTCTTACACGGAGGGAGGCTACACTGGATAGGTTAGGGATCATGGCCGCCAAGGTGTCCTGATTTAGGGAAATAATAGACAAGGTGGAAGCGAATGACTGCACGATACGGGACATTTCACTAACACTTTCACACATTTTATTTCAGCGGGTAGTGGGTGTGTAGGGGTCCAAAATTATGATCTTTCACAAGGCCAAGATTTCTAATTTGCCACATAGATTTGTAGCCTATGTTATAGACAAGGAGAAAGAAAAATATGCAGTTAGATCTTTCTCAATGTGTAGGTTTCCCTTCGTATTTATTTCAAAGCTGCGCAGTTTTTATTTAAATTGGAGTTTAATACCAGATCTTTATCTCTGAAAACTAATTTGCTTCCCATGTTTCTCAGATACAGATCTAAATGTAGTCCCTTTCTAACGGTGTCCTTCATTATTTTTGCTGGTCTCATCAGTTCCTTCTTTACCTGCAAGAATGTCCTTTCATCAGTCAATCACAGTAGGATGAGTCCCCAGAGCTGGCACCATTCCATCTGTGCTCCTCAATCTCACTAAAGGGCACATAGGAAACCTTCCAATGATCAAAGGTTGCACTGTATGTACAGCGTGTGTGTGTGTGTGTGTGTGTGTGTGTGTGTGTGTGTGTGTGTGTGTGTGTGTGTGTGTGTGTGTGTGAGTCATCTTCGGTGGCAACCCTTTCCACACTAGGCCTCGTCTATGAGACTGAAACATTTCAGTCACATTTCTCTAAAACATTTAACATTTTGTGTTGCCACACTTGTTGGGAAATTATGCAGAATAGTTTCGTAATCTTCCACTAGCCTCTTACATTATCAAATTATTCCCATAAAAAGATTGTTGTTTTAGATAAGAAACTAAATAACTAAGGTATAAACAATAATATACATGAACCCCTAAGCATTTTGGGACAGGAACCATTTCTCATGAAATTTGGCTCCTCTTTGCCCTAGACTGTAATAACTATGTCATTCACATCAGTCTCTCCTATGCATTATTGCTGTAGCTATTACTAAACATTCATTATTTAGATGAGGTGCTATCAGCAAAAAGGCAAGCAATTTACTTGTCAAAAAATATTAGAGTATGAGACTTGAAGTAAAATGGAATGTCTCCAGGCTAACTTATAAGTATGAGACCCATGGAGATGACCTAAATTATAGATTGTGAGACCTATCATTTTAAATAAGTGGCATTAAAGAAACATTGAATTTTCAACGCCTCTTTTTAGGTTAATTTACCAAAAAGCCTTAAAACGATGTCCCTTTCTACTAAAATGAAACAACCTTGCCAGCATAGAAACGGCAACCTCTCTGTGTCATTACCACAAACCCACTGGGTCTATGATTCAGGAAAAAGACTGTCGAGTCTCTTGCATCTGTGTCAACTTAAATAGTGATTTAGGCACCAACACCCCCACCCCCTGCTTTCTAGAGCTGAGCCTTAGTCTCCTTGCCAAGTTTTAGACATTGTTATTATTAGTGCAGGGAGATTTTGGAGGTAGAGCGGACTCAGGTGATCTCCAGCACACCTCAGCGGATGAGGGCTTATGCAGGATTAGAGAGGAGGCAGGCAGGCAGGCAGGCAGGCGCCCCTATCTGGGCCCTTCGCTCCCATCAGCAGCCCTGCGAGATGAAGTCTCCTGCTGGGCCAAGTGACAGGGAAGCAAGCGCTCTCCCCACCCCAAGCCTCCAGCACTCTCTGCATGTGCTGTGTGTATTTAACACACCTTCATATGGTTGATGATGTCTCCTCCAAAGATGTTAAGTCTTTTACCAGTTCTGTTTCTGTCTTTACTCACAACCATGGGTTCTATGAAATCAGCACAATCAAATGGAATCCCAATGTTATTACTCGCTCTTTATGGCTAAATTTGCCTTGATTCCAGAACAGCCTAGTACTTTCCTGTCTTTCTGAGCTTTGATGTCAATCTTCTAACCAAACATTGCAGCTAGCCAAGGTTACTTTGCTCCAGTAAGAGCGAGCTGCTTGCTTGGTCTGAATAGCACCATGGACTTCTCAGCAGCTTGAGCACAAACCAAAGAGCCTTGAAAATGGAATCAAAATCCCTTGGGTTTGTACATCTCTGAGATGCCGACTCCCTTTTAACCCATTTTAGCTTTTTTCTGCCTCAGGTTTCCTGTCTTTTCCCTCCAGCAAACCTTCATATCTGCTTTTATAACCACATCACATTAATCCTACTTTTTATGCCAATGCATCACAAAACTAATTGGCTACTTGTAATATATTAATATGTATCATTCATTAACTACTCAACTCTCACTCTACACGACACAAGTGAATTTCGACAAACAAATAAAGACTTCAAATACGCTGGTCTGAAGAGGTGTGCAATGGATTTGTGAATAATACCTGTCACCTCCCTCTTTTTCTGTGCCAGTCCCAAATCCCAGTGCTTCTTCCGCTCTGTAATTTAATTAAGGAGAAAGTGGGAGTGCAGATGATGCATCAGTCTGAGAGCATGTGCTTCCCCACTGTCCATCTGGCCACTAATTATGGCCGCGCACATCAGCAGAGCAGGCCCACTCCAATTTCAAAACAAAGACTTTTGGCTGTAGGCTGAACTGTATTGGTGACAATGCTGTAGGATTATAGGATTGAATCTAGTTGTTAGTTAGTTAGTCTACTACTGTAATGAAACACCAGGGATAATGGAAGTCACACAGAGTTACCAAAGCCTTGTAAATGAAAGTCTTTAAATTATATTTAGCTTATTTTTTTTTCAAAGGGCTACTGCAGCACTCTAGTCATCTGTGTGCCAGAGACGGTTCTAAATATACGTTTGCTTATGCCACATACAGTAATACAGAGGCTCATCTAGACATCTGTGTGCCTATGGCACCTCAAACATACAGAGGCACCTATGTATGCCTATGCTACCTAAAACATACAGAGGCACCTACAGTCATTACGCCTATGCCACCTATATTTGTGTCAAATTTTGTGCACAGGAAAACTTCTAACCATTAATATCTTTAACAGTACTACCCAGGCATATAATATCAGGGCTGGTTCTGACCTAATCTCTACACCGGTCCCGGGTGTAATTGCTACCCCGGCCCTGTATAATATGGTATGGCATAAAAAGAAGCCCTTAATTTCCTTGGGAATAATATTAAAGTACAAGTATCTAAGTATCTATCTATCTATAAAATTATTGAAATCGGAAGGGCATTTTGATGACACAGACCAGCGATCTTTATGATTGTATTCCTGCAGCAATTATTTCCAAGTCTTTTGAAGTGAATGAACTCTTAGTGGTTATAAAATGTCCTTTGTAATGTGCTGTTTATGCGGTATTGTTTTTTTTCCCAGTGACAGCTGCACTGTCCTTAGCCACTGATCGTATAAATGGGCCATTATACTGAATGGCGAGACATTGATCCCGGTCTTCTCATTGAGAAGGACTTCACTATGATAGCAGTTGTTACAGACAGACATGATTGAGGGCATAATGGAAGGACTCTTACTACACGACCTCATCACTTATCTCCATCATTAGGGGCTGCTTTGACATTATTCTAAACAAGCCTATGTAATTTTTCAAGGTACAGTTGCAGTCTGCTAGAGCAAGATGAACCGGTGACAGCTGATGCGGACAAGAAGTTGCAGGATTATTAAAGAAGTGCCAGTGAGAAACTCACAGTCAATGAAATACTATTGTAAGGATTCTAAGTAAGTGAACTTTATGACTTTTCTCAAGCTGACTGTGAAAATACGGCTAAAGCTTTTGTCGTCATTTGTATTGGTTTAACTAAACATCTTTTCAATTTAAACTATGCTACTCTAGGCCTACTAATAGACAAGGATTTACTACAGGCCAATTCTTAAAAATAAGCATTTGTATGCACTCCACATACAAAGCATTCCCTGAATTTTGCCATAAAGCATTCCCTGAATTTTCCCACATGCAAAGAATTCCCTGAATTTTATATAACAAATATTATTTCTTGGAGTTCCATCAGTTAGTGTCCCCATCCCAGGGCCACCTTCCAGGCCTCTGGTGAGGAATAAAACTCCTTCCAGAGAGAGATCCTCATGAGACGGATCATCATGTTTGATGAACAGCAGATCGGCAGCGGTGGGACCCACTCATCCTGAATGTTATGGCCCCCTGTGGAGGGCATGGACGCAGGAGTGGGCATATATCTGCCGCTAAGAGACACTCAAGTCTTGTGTCTGTTGCAGTGAATTTTCTCAAGCCAATATTTCTCAGCCCACATTGGGCTGTCAAATAAATCTGCAGCGGCACTGTTTTTAGCCGAGCACATGTGACTAGTTCAAATGCCCAGCCTTGTGTTAAGGGATAATACTGAGCCTGAACTTGTTTTCACTGTTTACTAGAACAGTCACCATGCTCACTGAGGAAGTCAGAATAATTCCATCACAGCTCTATAATTTTATCAACACACAACCAGTTTTGTTCCGCAGGGTTTAGAGACTTTATCCAATGGCAGTGTCCGTGTACGCCCTTGGCCCAATTGACTTGGCCACAACCATCAACATTAGACCTCTTCAACCAATCCTGTTCCAAAGATGGCCACGTATAGGCTACTTTGGCATTGTATGGGAATTGTACGTTAGTAGGCCTTAGCAAGCATTACGGACAAATCAGTTTGATTATTTTGTTTTTTGATTTTTGTTTTTTGATGTTTGTCTTGACTCAATGCAACTCCACAACATTTTTAGTATAACTAATTTAAACACCTATAGCAAATACTTGTTTTTCATAACTGAATGTCCTCTACAATTCTCTATATTAAATATGATGAAACAGAACATCATATTTAATGAATGAATTGATTGGTTTTTCAATGCTATTCAACAATGCAATAATTGTATCAAATTAGAAAAATGCTGTGGGCCTGTCTAATTTGGGAAGGAACACTAAAAAGATTCAACTAGAAGTGCGTGGTCTAGATCACACGTCCTGTCATTACACGTTTTCTGTGAATGTCTTTGTACA
The DNA here is from genome assembly GCA_027497455.2 of Sardinella longiceps. Lineage (NCBI taxonomy): Eukaryota > Metazoa > Chordata > Actinopteri > Clupeiformes > Clupeidae > Sardinella > Sardinella longiceps. The sequence goes on from JAODXP020000027.1 coordinate 20,746,599, forward strand.
CTACACTTGTAGTGCACTCTCAAAGCTCATCATTGTGTTGAGCTGGAGTTTGTGTGAGATGCCAAAGCATTAACAGTATGGATGAAGAGGGCAGTATTTTTCTATTATACCGATAGCTCATAAGGCAGACTCACAGATACACATAAGCACCCCTCCTTTTCTCTATTTTGACAAGAGAGAGTGTTAATTTTTCAGGAGAGGCTGGCTGGCCAAGAAACTTGCTGCTGGACTTTGTTCTGGCTGGCAGTATGGGACGGTAATTTGAAAGTATGGGGGAGAATAACGAACGAGTTCCTATGTTACAAGCTTCGCTGGACCACAGGCAACTCAGCAGGCAAGTTCTGTGTCACTGCTCTCAACTGTTTCCTGATTGGTTAAACCGTACGCAAACGGAGCAATGTGGGTTGGACCAGACTATGTACAAGACCGAAATCAACCGGTCAAGTTGTAAACTATCCTGTCATTCATCCATCTGACCACATCAGAAGCAACTAATCACTAATCATGGCAACATCAATATGAAAAAGAAATGCATTTTCTGTTTATGTCAAGTTGTCATAACAAAGACATCGTCAGGTAATGTCATCCTGATTAATGTCGAGCTGTCACTACAAAGACATCGCCAAAATTTTTTATGTCAACGTGTCATGACTAAGACAACTTCTGGTAATGTCACATTGATTTATGTCAAGGTGTCATAATCAAGACAACCCAAACAATGACAACTTGTCATGACAAATACCGAGTGACACTTTATAATGATGACATGATGCCAGGTTTATAAAGTTTATGACTGATTCAGGACAACATCATGTCATAGTTTATGACAGTGTCATGTCAGTCTTATGACGGTACCTTCAAATAAAGTGTTACCATGATCGGGTAACATCGCAACAGTTGCAGTTTATGAATACTGGGTCTTCTCTTTTACTAATATTCAATATCTCAATGGGAAATTGTTAGACTGGCTATCGCCAAACTAAATCATCAAGTGATAGTCTGGAAACACACTTATTATTACTTTTTTTGTAGCAGAAGCATCGTTTTCGATTGTCTAGAGCTGGTTATTGGGCCCTATGAATGTCTATCATAGCATCTGTACTTTGCTCAGAGCCAGTGCCAGAGCCACAGGTGACGTAACATGAAATCAAGCACTGTGGTAGTCCCTTTTTGTTCTGTGATTGGATACCTGCTCATGGCTCCCAGGCTAGGAAAACGTGATTAGGAAAATGGGAATAATGTGATACAATTCAGTAATGTTCAATAACTCATAGATGATACATAAATACTTTTACATGGGTGCAGTTATTAAACTTGTAGGTACCTGTAGGTAATGCACAAGAAGGCACTGTCTTGTGGCTTATTCAGAATTGGCTAAATTTAAGTATATGTGTAATTATAATGAGTTATAATTCATGTTTCTGAGGTTACAGAGCTGAGAGGATTCTACAGTGACATTTCCTAGAGGTGCAGAGAGAGGAGACTTGGTTAGGAAACAGTATCTATTGATGTGACATCATGATGCAGCCTTTTCTTACCCCCGTTTTCTTGTAGATAACAGCTCCAGTTGTGCAAGCGGCATCTTTTATCAGATAATGTATCTTCTTAGCCTGTCATGCCTTCAGCTATTTTCGACTGTCATTTTCTTTGAGGCTGGGAGGGGTAGGGTGGTGGGTAGGTTATACTTTCATGTATCTCCCTGTTTTATCTTTTATCTTTTAGTTTTAACATCCTGAAAAGGACATTAACAGTTCAGATTAGATAAATGTTTTCTGCCATGCTTTCAGATCCACAATTGCTTGTGTCTTATTTTAGAGCCCTGGAAAATGCCAGCATAACATGCTAAGGTACAGTATTGCATCATAATATTTCTTGACAGGGAAGCTGTTTCGTAGAAATGCAGTTTGACTACAAAGACAATCTCCTGATCAGTGAAGGTAATCACAATTGACATGACATTTCAAAACGAATAATACTCCCTGATATATCAGGCTCAATTTTTGACACTCAGTTATGAAGGACTAGTGTGCTGAGAGTTGCATGGATGCAATGGACTGTGTTAACGTTCAGTATTTGCACTCAGGACCTGCTATATAACTTTCACTTGCATCTTAAGTCTAGGGCCTTACACCCATTTGTATATGATGTAATCCAATAAACTATGTGGTTGAATGAGGAAGACAGGGAGGGAAAGTGTGTGTGTGTGTGTGTGTGTGTGTGTGTGTGTGTGTGTGTGTGTGTGTGTGTGTGTGCGCGCGTTCGTGCGAGAGAGAGAGAGAGAGAGAGAGAGAGAGAGAGAGAGAGAGAGAGAGAGAGAGAGAGGGAGAGAGAGAACTTGGAACAGTTTCTGTAATTCACGGGTACTGAGTGTTCATTGTGAGATAAAGAGGGTTGAGTAATTAGTGCCTGTCTTAGTGGTTGATTACAGCCTTGTTGCACATAATGACAGCACATCATCTCTGCAAAAATTTAAATGCCTGTCTAACAAGCTGTGCCTTCACCTGTGAATTTACCCCCCCCCCACCACTACCCTCCCAGCAGTCAGACTACTTCCTTATGATGAATAAATTTGTTTAATATTTCAATCAAATGTTGCAGATTTCCAGCAAGATTAGATTTGAAAAGGGACATCTTGAATGTGCTCCAACTCATAACACACACAGGGCAAATATAACACCACATCCATAATCTCAACAAACAACATGTCTTACTAGATTGTCAAATAAAAACTAAATTACATTTTATGCTGTAAATATTTCAACAAAATATCAAATTTACATTGTATTACAGCCAAGCACCTTTTTAATGAAGCAGTATGTACGGAATTGTCTTTTTTTCCCCCAAAATGCCCTTCCTGTATCACTAAGGGTAGAGGAACATTATAATAAAATATTACTTTCACAGACAATGGCACAGCCTGTAAAACTACAACTGAAATTGGACATTTGCAGCACACAGGTCCTGTTTTTGTTTTAGGTTTTTGTTTTGGTTCGTTGCTTAGTAAGTCACTTGACCTAGCCTGCCTGCTAACCAAAACAAAGGGGAGTGGGCGCTCCTGTGGAAATTGCAACGGGCTAGGACAGAGGTGGGCAAACTAAGGCCGGGGGCCACATGCGGCCCAATGGGCTATTTAATCTGGCCCTTGGAGCCTTCCCAGAATAGAACAATGTCTCATTTTGCCTAGATGAATTAATTTATAGGTCACATTTGTCAAATTAGTTTTATTCATGAAATGCAAATCCCCCCCACTCCCCACCCTGCATGTTAACATGTCCTCTCAAGTGGGGCTACAAGTTTGAGACTTTCCAATTTACCGACATCAACCCCCATCAACAGGTTGACTGTTAACACCCGGCCCGTCAGTCAGTATCTAAAACCCAATGTGGCCCTTCAGCAAAAAGTGCCCATGCCTGGGCTAGGAGGCAGGGATGAGCTTGCGAAGGCACACATTTTACAAACACGATTCAAAAAAACTTGGCACACTGTAAAAATTGTGAATAAAAAAGGAATCAGCTAATTTACAAATCTCATACTCTTATATTTTACTCACAATAGAATATAGAAGTTGCTAATGCTTTAGGGAAACAGATAGCTAAACCAGGTCTAGCTGAATTCGGTTTCACAGCTCACGAGTCTCAAACCCGCCATCCTGTCAACAACAAACTCATGGCATGCCACTAAACCACAAAGATGAAAAGCTCAGGATCAACTCAGCAGTTAGAAGCGTTCTTATAGCTGTCTGCAGGGCCGTCGCAACAAGGCAGGCAAACCAGGCAATTGTCTGGGGCCCCAGGCTGAAAAGGGCCCCCAAGATTGACTGTTTAATCATTTTAGTAGTTAAGTTGGTGGTGTTTTTCAACAAAAAAATGACTTTAAACTGGAGTTAGACAACTGTACAATACAAATAATTATATTGATGATGTTTGAAAATTATAACAATGTGGTTAATGTAAGTATTTACGGGGAATGAAGGGCCCCCATGTCCTGTTTGCTTGGGGCCCCCAAGTACCTTGAAACGGGCCTGGCTGTTTGAGAATTACTAGGCCGCCTAGTTGGCGTCTGCTACACAGGGATACAATTTAATTGAATTGTTCAATACATCAAGCTTTAACCTATATTTATTCACAGTATCTGGACACATCACTGTTTGATTGGCAATTAGCGATGTTCTCGACTACGACATGACAGGAAACTGGTGACGTGAAACAAAAAAAAATATTTGAAAAACCTTTGGGTTGAGTACAACATCAGTCAGCCATGGGACAGCAATTCCGGGTACCAGCCTATGACCCTAGACCTTATTATCTGTTTGTCAGATTCTGAGTTGTGTGTCTATTTAGCTGAAATTGGTATGGAGACATGGAGAGTGACAATGGCCTGCATGTTGACAGAATCCATGGACTAGCACTGACTTTGAACATATTTCTGCTGTCATTTTCTGTAGGCAAAGGATGTCCAAAGGGCTTGCCAATGACTTATGAAAAAGTGTAGTCCCTGCAGTTTTCAATGTCATTTTGTTGCCATCCACTCAAATAAGGGATAAGAAAATCAATATTTGATTATAAAATGTATATTTTTCTTATCTGTGCCCTGGCTATCAAGGCAGAATCTTGTTATCTTGGGAAGCCCAACCTTCTCAAGGTTACAGAGGATTAGAAACTGGGCAGAACTCTGCTGTAACATTAGGGCCAATCACACTACATTGGGAAGTGTCCAAAATAGCTAGACAAAATATGCAAGAAACTACATATAAAAGATTAACACGGTAATATATTTACACACAAAACTTAAACAGACATTTTTGTTTTGTTTCCAGAGAGAACGCATGCATGTGACAAATACCAAATGTAGTAGCGCTGGCAATTGAGGGATAAGTTTACTATTGGCTTTATGCTAAACGCGGGAATCCATAATATGAAAACAAACCTCTGCCACCCTTGCAACATTGTGCATTCACAGCCCCAACACCACATTACCAATGGAATGATTTACTGTACCATGGCCAAGACATTTCACATTTCATGCCTATGTTAGACATTACTTTTGACATATTCATGTATAGTTATGAAGGTGCTGCTAGACAAATGTCTCATCTTTATTTTGTCAGTTAAAGATTGCTGTTCTTAAATCATGCAACCTTTCACATATTATCTCATTCAGAGGAGATCCCACCTGTCTACCACACACACACACACACACACACACACACACACACACACCTACCTTTGCAAATTTTGTGCCCAACATAGAATCATGATCCTCCCATGGTCCATTGGTGGTATCAGGGTTCATCCCCTCTGAAATGAAGAATGCAATTATGAGTGCACAATAGAGGGGGACAGGGCTCATTCTCCTAGACGAGGCATTATGCTAATTAGCTGACAGAGGGGTCAAAGGCGCTATGTGTTAAAGAAACGACTGAGTCACACTTTATACATCACCAAAGCCAGGATAAAAGGAAAGGTTTGGTGAGTTTATTAGTGGCAAAGAAAAAGTCAGCTTTTCTCACATTACAGAGAGGAAAATTGCAGGGAAGGATTTCAAAAATGCTGCTATTTTAGGAATGTCTGCTGGATTGAGATACGGCGAAGTTCAAGACTAGGTCGGAACATTGGCACTGCGCTAGCATTCATGTTGAAAGTCTTTCCATTCTGTGTAACAAATGTGGAGGAAAATGTTGATGAGAGCATTGACTTATTTTATTTTTCCTTTCTTTGTAGCACAGACAAGGCTTCTACTGGAAGCAATTTCAGCTGTGTGCACTGTCTCAAATATTTTCCATGCAATTTCATTAGGCACAGTACCACGACGAATATTTACACTAACGATTTTCATTTCATTTGCAGCCTCAATTTATCACTACTCTTTTTCTTGCTTCCAATTGTTTGAAGGCAGTTATCTTTTGTTTTCAGGCATTTCTATCTGCATACATCTAATTGCTACAATTTTACTATTAAAGTTTGACTGAGAGAGAGGAGAAAACTGAGAAAACATTTCATGACAAGTTTTTAATATTGGCCCAAATGCAGGATGACCAGTCTGCTACAGAATAGTGAGTAAAAATGGGAAAATTAGGAAAACCAAATAACCTGACCTTTGATATGATTCCAAGAATACTCACTGAGATCTGCAAGCTATATCCCACATGTCTACACTGTGTCCAATATACAATAGTTTTATTTACAGTGAGTTGGTTGTCGCGCTAAGTCTCTGGCAGTGCATCACTGGTGGAGTAAATGGGTAGGTTTACAAGCACACCGGTACTCCATTGGATTCAACTTTGTCTGATTGGCTCAGGTTGGATATTTATTAAAAATGAATGAATTAGTATATTAGCCAGTTTGTATTACCTCTCTCTCCCACCAACCCCCAGGGGCATGACTATGGTCTAAAGTCATGTAATGGAGACACAAAGGGCCTGGTACCAGAGTAGAGTTGAGCTGGAACTCTGTATGAGAAAGCACCATTAGAGTATGCAATGAGTGCTACTCTTTATTAGGCTATTTGGCATGTGCAATTGGGCATATAAAATGACAATTAACAATCACTCCTAATAATCACTGCACATTTTCCATTGCGTTGACCATTCATGAAAAGCGAAAGTGGAGTGACTTTCAGTGATCACATTTGGCAGTTCTCTCTAGAGGAAACATCTTAATAGAACATGTGAATATAGTGTGAGTATGGAGCTTGCCATTTTATACACTACACACAAGTAAGCAAGGGTGTGCAAGCTGTCTCCCTAACTCTCTAAGCCGTTGATCAGTTACACTGCCATTGCTTGGGAATGGGGGATGCAAAACTCAGCCTCGACCACACTCACTCTAAGATAGATATCCATGAACAACCGCACTCATGGATTGTGTTACCAGGTTCTCATCCTCATGGGTGTGGATGAAGCTGAGTTTTGCATTGTTCTTGTCATTTCAAGCATATACAGTTAGAAAAACTGTTTAACCATGGATGGTGTTAGATAAAAAGATATTCAAGAGCTACATATTTAGTACATGCAAGAAGGTAAACATAAAGTGCATTGACCTCTTAAGTTAGGCCCAGAGCATTTTAAGACAGACAAAGGACAGGGCAGATAACACCTTATACAAATGCCTTACAAGTAGTCATGAGAAAGGACTCGGAGGGCTGTCAAACTTAACTGACTAATTAGGTGACTAATTCCCCAAAACAACTCTAATTAAGTATGACAAACACAGACACATATGAAAAAAAATATACCAAATAGGAGTTTTACATGCAAGTTGTTAATACAGTATATACTATATATGAGTGCTACAGACACTTCAGCAACCTAACCAAGAAGTAATCCAATGCACTGTGGCCAAGACCTCAGCCTTGGAAACTGACACAGAATTTTCTTTTCTACTGTCAAGATGAATGTCCCAATAACTTCATGTGGAATAATAAACATCTTACCCAAAGCCCAGTGCAAATGCCATGTGATTGGAGTGAAGGACTTTGTAATCAGGGCTAATTGCACATAATAACCCAAGACCCTTCTTTATGATGTGGGTGGGAATTTAGTGGCGCTCTCCTGCCCGATCCCCTCCATAGCTGGGGTGTTTGCCTGACGACGCCTCAAGCACTCCCCTACTGTTTGCTCTGATTACTCCAAGAGTTTGGGATTCATAGTATGCAGTGCAAGGAGCTATGACAGATCGAATACCATTCAATAGCCTCAAAATCAGACAGAGGACATTTTTTAGAAGTCCCCATGTCAATTCTGGCAATTTGTTTTTGGATGTTGTAATTTGTGTGTGTTCTTTTGAAAGTATTTAACTTTTATCAATTTACATCATGGTATGGTATCCAGAACAATGTAATGTCTTTATCCCAGTGTTCTCCATAGCCCTAAAGACTGAACCCTCAAAGACTTACAGTAACTGGCATGATTGAGTTGAGAATCCAATGTCCTTCACATGCTTTATTACATGTGTGTTATTTACAAAGCACAATATTTAGTTTTAATTATTATATTCATGACATTGTCTTCAAATTGTGCACCATTTGTAATCCATTTTGGGTCGTTTCAACAATAGATGAAACAGAAAAAGTTGTCATTATCATACGTTTACCCTGCTGATATCCTCATCCTGTGACAAAATAGGGTCAACTTCTGCATCTGTCTATTCAAATGATTGCCACAATATGTTAAAACATCTACATAATATTGCAATCACAACGGAGTACATTTTTGATGAATGTTGAGTTTCAGTTTACATGCGATGTAGATTACCTATACTGACTTGACTCCCTGCTTGGCACATGCTCTCGATTTCAGTCTGAAATTTAATTTCTTCCCCATATGTGGAGAATGACATGTGATTTGTGACTGATAAACTAGGTGATTTCTTTGGTCCTTGCATCAGTACTGATGTCTCTGTTAGCCAATTAACCTTGAAAGGCAGCATGAGAACACTGCTGCAGGCTAGTCATGCATATTGAAGAAGGACAACAGCACTGGACCTGCCCAAGAACAAGGAGAACACCACAACATCCCAGTAATAATTATTAGTACTATTGCATAGCCTGAGTGGTATAGGCCTAGGCTACATGGTGCTTTCCGATGCCGATTTAAAAAGAATCCATTTAAAAGTGTCCTAAATGAGTGTATTCTCAATTGGGTCAAAAACACTTGAGTCATAACCCAAAACTGTCCTGCAGAAGGAATTGGGTGCATTGGCTTGGGCAAGAATTAAATTACTGATATATGACTCTTGCATACATAAAGACTCATTTTGTCATGGCAATGCAAGCTCATCAGCATAGCATACTCACTACCTCAGTAAGTAGGGCATTCTAGGCAGGATATGATTTGGAGAATAACACCAAGCACTCAAAACTTGTAAAAAATGGGTTGAATTTCATCTAAAGTTAGGATTGATGTCTCAGTGTCACAAATCTTGGCAGGTGGGGCCCCTAAACAAATTATAATGCTTTATGTGTAGTCATATAGAATACAGAGTGTATAAACAGTCATAGATGCTAAGTTCAACAATCATGTTCATGAATGCATCAACACCCTTTATGAATGTGCTCATAATCAGGGCCGTTTCAAGGTACTTAGGGGGCCGCAAGCATAGCCCTTCACCCCCCATAAATACCTACATGAACCAAATTGTTATAATCTTCAAGCATGTTCAATATAATTATTTGTATTGTACAGTTGTCTAACTCCAGTTTAAATTAATTTTTTGTTGAAAAACACCACCAACTAAAATGATTAAACGGTCAATCTTGGAGGCCCCTTGGAGGCCTATCCTGTTGTGACGGGCGGCCCTGCTCATAATGATGAATACTGGCTTCATCATAACTCAACCCACATTATAAAGAAGTTCACTCACTCATGTACTGTGTAAAAGTAGCCAACGTGTGTAAAAAGCTAAATCATACACAGTGGTACAGATATAGCAAAATCTGAGAATGAACTTTTTTCATGACTTGTGCTCTCTTTGTTAATTGCAGTGATTTTGTTGGTGCTTATATTGATGTCCAGGACCTGAGAGATTGGCACCTGCATGAATGCTTATTAACTGGTGTGTTGGCCAAAGCGCTGCGCTCGATACAGAGCCCTGTGCAAAAGCTGGAGCCCCCTAGGGAGACAATTTCCTCTCAGACAAGAGATAATTACCCATCTGAGGGAGTAGTGTGCTCAAGGCTCTGTCTATGGGTTTTAGCAGGAGGCCAGATGAGAGGGAAAAGTCACATCACTTGAAAAAGTAAAAAAATAAATAAGAAAATAACTAACATAAAAAGGTATAGCTTACTGTAAATACATTAAATCACATATTTACGGAGATCAAGTCTGCGCAGACACAGTACAAGGAAGGCTGTATCTGAAAACACAATTACAAAGAAATGCTTAAATAATGTGTGACATATTGTTTTAATACCTCAGTGGATATTTCAAACACCTCACGTCACAAACATCATGCATGGTGTCTGAGATGATGTGTATATTAGTAATAAAATTGTGTGTGGAGGGGAAATCACATTTGTGAGGTAGGCGAATCCTGACTCATTCATGCATTACATCAGCCTGTACAGGCAAGAGATTTGCAGTCCTGCTGATCATAAATGCTGCTGCCTCTCCAACTTTCCAACAATTTAAGCAGGCATTTTGCAGCGGCTGTGAACAGCCCCAAACCCTGAGCATAATCCTCATTTCTGATCACACAGCAGCAGCAGCCTCACAAGTCTGATGAAACTGCCTCTTCTCTCTCTGCTCAGAATAGAGTTAGAAAAATGAAAGTACAAGTAGATGGATTCTTTTTTTAACCAACTGGTAATCTATAACTATACGGTACGTATTCTAGCTATTTAAATGTATTTAACAGTATCAGACTTTCTTTCCGATTCTATTTCAACACTTACAAACAGCAGTGATCTTTAATCTTCAGTAATTAAACCTACTTCTTTTGTCGCTGATGTAAAGGATAACTGAGTGGCTATTATTCTTCTATTCATCAATCTTGGGTGGCAGAATGCAAGCTTGTAAGATAATTGTGTGGCAAGGTGTTTGCGGTAAAGGTCAAAAAGTAGTTTGTTCAGGGGATCAGTATCAGGATTTGTGTTTAACAATGTAACACTGGCAAGGAGCCAAGGCATACATTGTCTTGCTAATCTCAAGGTTTAAATGACACACAGACACACAGACACACACACACACACACACACACACACACAGTGTGAAACTCATTCTCTCTCTCTCCATCTTTCTCTCAATCTCTCTCTTTCTCCCTCTCTCTCTCTCTCTCTCTCACTCACACACACACACACACACACACACACACACACACACACACACACACACACACACACACACACACAGTCTTTAAATGTTTACAAAAATCCCTCATTGCCACCCTTGAATATGCTGGCCATTAACAGGAGAGAGTCCAACAGCACTGAGTCTGTCTTTCAGATATGCGGATCCAGGAGACAAACATTTCAGGCTGGAGTGAGCAACACCTGCTGCCTGGCCTTTAGAGTGCAGGGCAATGGGACTTAATTAATCATTTGGTGACAGACTTTCCGCCAAGATACCAAATTTAATTATGAGAGTGATAAATAACGTTCTCCATCGCTGTGTAGATCATGAGCTGCTCAAGATCCACTGCAGCTGAGTGATTCTCTCATCCACCTGTAGCGCTGACGGATGGCTAACCAGGGCCTTCTTAATGCTGAAAGATTTCAGCAGCATGGCCTCACGAGGCCCTCCTCCACAACATTTATATTATTTATACTGTGAAGAGAAACATTTCATTTCACCAGACAGCTTAGCAATATCCTGGTGAGTTTGCGACTCAGTCCAGAGACTGTCATTACTTTCATTTATTTACATTGGAGGCCAAGATGGAGAAAAAAAAGAGAGAGAAACAACCAAACAATATTGGAGGGCAGAATATGGGGCACCTTGGCACCATGGGTCTGGGCATCTATACCATAAAACCAGGACCCTCTGTTCAAATCTAACCCAAGGTCACCTCCCGCTCCCTATAGCTACCAGTCTCTCTCGACTCATTTCCTTATACTAGTGGATTGCCCCAGTAAAGAATATTTTCTAAGCAAAAAAATAGACAGAACACAAACACAAATACCAACTAGCCGTTTATATTTAGTCAATGGCACTAAAATCGAAAGCAAGATTTGTGATACTGTTGACTCAATGTAAGCTGTTAGTTGGTATTTGCGTTAGTGTTCAGTCTTTGTTCGACTTGCTATCTAGTGCAGTCTGTAGACTCGTACAACAGGACTGCTTGAATGATGCCGAACGATCACTTTAATTACTGTGTTTTAGGCAAATGGTCAGAGCAACTGTGTATCAAAAAATACATTTCAAAATAATGTTGGCTATCTAAAAGTAGACTGATGCTTTCATATGCAGTAGTAATTTAAGGATAGCCTAGAAATATAGACGTACCCTAGCGGTAGCAAATTGATTAGCTCAGTGAGCACGTCTAGCCATCAGCTATAAGAGCTGTGATATTCAACCATTGTTGGTGGTTGACATGGGAGTGCAATCACAACACACGATGTGAGCAGGCAGTAATTGAGTTACCTCCTGTGAAACGGTCCGGAGAATCTACCGTAGATAATACTAATCCTGTGCGAATGCGACCCTCGGTAATATGTAGGGCCAGAGCCTCCTCTCTCTAACCTGACTCCGCCCTCTCTCGTCCAATTTCGGACTTTCGCTTGTGCGTAACCAACAACTCCTCTCATGTGATGAATATCACTGGGATTTCTTGTCCAGTCCGAATTGGTCGTTTCTAATGCCTGACGTCGTCTGGTTAATCAACATTACTATACGTCCCCCCATTAAACTAGTCCCGTGCGAATAGGGCTTAAGTGTTGTTTGAATCGGCTTGTTTGTTGCTCTGATTAGTCGTAGCCAGAGCCCTGGTCATAGTGCTATCCTATCGCATGCAGAGTCAGTATGAAAGACTATACATTATGCTATAGACTGGCTTGTCAGCCTAATTTAATGAGGGAATCGATGAGTCAACCACGAATACGGTCTATCATTGACTTACAAAGGCAGCACTTCCATGGGGTGCTCACAGAATTTTAAGCAAATCTGAGAAAATGCCACAGATTTAGAGTTAAGGGACTGTGATCATTTCACATATTTCTGTGAGATCAGGTTGACCACTCGATTCGCTGATACTTGGGTTTACCATTCAGTTTCAAAGTTAGAGAATATTTACTATTTTTACTACTTTCACTTCATACAGTGTTCCATAAATATTTTTTTTTTCTGCCTCCAGAGAATAATTTTATTATGTTAAACTTCCTCTCCAGCTGGGTAATCACTTTTTGTAGGGTATTTTGCCTTTTTTAATTTGATAGGATAGTAGAGGGACTGACAGGAAATGAAAGAAAGAGCGATGGGTAAGGATCGGGAAATCACCTCGAATCCGGGTCCCCGGATTCACCGTACGACACACTAGCCTGCTGAGCCACGGTACCCCAAGGTAATCACTTATTCAGATGTAATTTGAGAAGTAATTTGTGAAATAACATTTTATGTACGCACAAAATCCACCCTAGTATTATTTAATATTAGACAACATGGCATTCAAAAAATTGTCAGCTCTGCAGTCGGGAGACATTTAAGATAAAGGGGAGAAATAGCTATGAACTTCTAGACACACATAGAAGACTGATTGTTTTGTTCCAATTATTGTCTTTCTCATGTATATTTGTAATTAGTATATCTGAAAGCATCGTAAAGGATATAAACCAGGTTGAGGGATTCTAAGCACAGGATGCTCCAGATGTCATGATCTATTAGGGACACAGGCCGGTGAGTGTGGGGGGAAGGAAAAATCAAACCGATTCAGTGGCAGGCCCAAGACATCATGTCCATTTATCACTGACTGTTGCACACAGAATAAAGGGGCTCGATGAATGCAGTCTATTATCCTCACAGGCTGCCAAGCCCACGCCTGCCTGATTTCTTCCAGCAGTCAATACATTGAACAAAGCCAGAGCCAGATCATATGTTCGGCCTGCATGTGAGAGCCAGCCCTGCCCTGTCTAATACAGGTCCTTTGTCCCTGAGAAACTCTGTGTCTCTTTGTGACTCATTTAGCTTTGGGTTCCTTAGATCACTACTGGTAAAGTTTTTCATGTGCAATGGTGGCTCATACAAAACATAAACCGAGATGCACCTCTCGCTGTGGATATGAGTGGTCAGAGCCACACAATGCTAGCGCTTTTACTATACTTGGCTAGTTACTTTGTACACCCATCACTGAGTGGTAAACATGTCGCAAGGAATATAGAAATAATGTAGACTTCTTTCATAACCATTCATAGTTTAATATTGAGGTCAAGTCTGTGAAGTTTTTTGGCCCTTAATAAATTGTTTATGTAAAATACCACTTGAAAATTCTCTGAAGATGGATGGGCAGATTAGATGAGAAAACCCTTGGATGAAAAATGTATGCACAGAAATGAGAAAGTGCATAATGAACTGAACAAACACAGAAATGTGTTTCATTAACTGTAACTCTATTTATGTGATTAAATAAATCTCCATTGGCCTGGTTCAGTCATAATGGCTTGGGTTATTAATGTGAGGTGGCTTAGATTGCAGGTGTATGAGGCAAACCTGCTGAATCTCCCTCTTGGACTCTCCGTAACACAGTGGCGCAGCGATAGAACTGTGCCATGGGTGACACAAGGTATTATTCCTGCCCGACGTGCCCGTCGTTCTGTCTTAATAAGCCAGTGCGGCCGCATGCCTCACTCTCATTATTCACGTGATTATGGGATGCTGCTGTCGTCCGGACTTAATTACTTTTGCAGCTAAGAAGACAAATTAATTTCCTGATTAACCCTTAGACGCATGAAGAGCCTGCTCAGTGTCCAGTTTGCAACTGAAATATATCAGGTGTGCCAATTGAGAGGCTCACAGACATGGGAAGATGCACATTTGTCCAGCTATACACAGACTCAAATGCACACAGATTATAACAGGTGTATACAACAATATGTTCATGCAGTTGTGATCTTAAATAATACGAAGAATTATATTTCACGTCAAGGCGAGGGGGAAAAAAGAGCCATACACCTGCTAACAATAGTCAGTGCAATTATTGCTTTCTCTTCCCTCGAAGGAGGCATTCAATAATGAGCTTCAGGTAATTTTTAATTAGCATGAGGAAGATCACTCAGCTGTTTAGCATTTTTCCTCCTTCCAATGTGGCATCTCGTCTGATTACTCACATTATGGCTAATTTGGAGTTGATAATCAGTCTCAGTTTCATGCTAAATTTCTCATTAAGCTGCTGGAGTTGTCAGTCTGAGGCCTGGAGTTTTGCATTAGCTGGGGCCTAATCTAGAAGTTGTGTGTATCAGGAAGAAAGGGCTGCCGCACGTCACAAATGTCATGTATAATCTTGTAAAGAGCCCTCTGAGAGCACTTGTTCAATAATCACCCTTCATACTTCATCATTTCACATTTGAAAAGTGTAATTAGGCTCTGTTGGTGTAGCGCTGCACCAGCCTGGGCTTACCACCACAGCAAAACAGTCAACTTGGAGAATGCATACTGTAAATTAAAACTTCACTCATCATTTCTCTATTGGTCTTCTCCACAACTTCAATTACATGACGATAGAAAAATTTACAAAATCATCTTACCTTCTACCCCAACATTATAAATTAAATCTTAATATGCATTTTCTCCCCTCTAAGCCCATTCACATTTGAAACTAATTGGGATTAGTATCATTTTAAACACTTTTTTTTATTCCTGACAATTGATTCACCAAAAACACCAGTAATCTAGTATTCATACAATATATTTGTACTCACTAAACAGCATCCATTAGAACTTCAATCAGTAACAGAATAAGTGCTGAACCTGAGTGACTTCTTACTTTCCATGCACTTAATCTGTGAGCAGTGCATTTCTATTTCTGGCATTAGCTTCATTTGTTTCAGGCAAAGATTCCATAAACAGATTAACTATCCTCCAGCACAAACCACATTTGATGTTGATTTTTGAATAGTTCCCGCATCACTGATAACATTGGTCCTGATCTTTAATTAACTGCTTTTGTGTAGGAGACAGATTAAACAAACAAAGCTATTGGCTTCTATGGGATCATAATGAGGAAAAAAAGGAATGAGGAAACATTTTAATTATAGTTAATTATGCAAATAAAGGTAAGCATTTTGTGCAAATGAGTTTGAAAGGTCACCTTTGTTCAAAAACATTCAGCTTATCACCAGGTTGCATTGTATGCTGCGTCACATATTGTCTAGGACAGACAGACAGACAGAGCCACTTCTTTGCTGGTAAGTGATACATAGTCGTGTCCTTTCCTTTCACACACTCCTGTTTTAAGTCACTGTGAAATGCTGAAATCTGATAGAATTGTCATCATCTATGACGATAATGATGATGATGATGATGATGATGATGATGATGAACAATGATATTTTAGTATAACAAATATGGAATAACTTTTTTGTGGTTTAAATTGAACTTGTCAAGCTTCCTAATGACAGATTTATTTTGATGTCTTGGACTGTAATCTAATACTAATGATGTAACATTATGTGCAACACTCAAGGAAATTGAGGATTTTTTTTTCTGAAACTATTAGTAATCTCAGGTTTTGTTTTGACCATGATGTGACATGATCCATCATGACTATCTGCTCTCTGTAAGGAGACATGCTAGATAAAAAGATTGCCAAAAATGGAAAAATACATATGAATGGACCCGAATAGATTTTTACAATGAGAGACTGTGACTAGCTGCTACGGTCATATACATCTCCAATCTGTGAACCAATCTGGTCAGGAACGCATGGATCTACAGGACATCAGTGATGTGATTTAATGCGACACGCCATGATTTACCTCTTCAGGTCTCCTGCACCTTTTTAATCATGACAAGAAGAATTCAAGCTGCAATATATCAAACATCACCTTCGTTCAGTAGGAACAGAATGGGAAAATAAGGGGTACACAACCAATTGGAAGGGTCACTTAAAGCCATAGTCTGGAGCAATTCCAATTATAGTCTAGTTGTACAATAGTGCTGAGGAAGCCTGATGCACCAAACATATCGTTTCACTTTGTGGAAAGGAAAGTGTCCCAATCCATTGAGATATGTTAGCAGTGGGCAGATCATATCTGCTTCAGCCAGTCATTACTGCTTGGTCATGTTGTACTGTATGTTATTTACTTAAAAGCCATCATTTCCATCCCTCTCACTCTGTTCAAAGCCCAGTAGAATTAGTGGACACCTAATCTTTGGAATATACCCATGACACAGTGGTGTAGCTAAATGAGAAAATGATTGGAAGTACTAAGTTGAACCGGATAGCGGATGCGCCACTTATGCTAACTGCCATTTACTGTACGGTCCCTGCATTGGGGTCGGAACATTGAGAGTCCAGGAGCCAACAGCTTATCCAGCATTGGGTGGGTTTAATTTGGCTCACAACAAATGAAAGCGTCTGTGTCATCAAAGGAAAATCATGGCGTAAACATCCCTGCATGGTGCTTGAACTCTTGAACTCTGCTGTTGTTATGAACAGGAACAAGAAAATCTCATACAACCAAAATCGAACAGTTAAACTAATGAGGCAAGGATGCCTCATTTTTCAGTGTGTGCTGTACTTCAAAATTAGTGTCATGAATTAAGAGTTTAATGCTTCAGTTTCACTTTCCATTTCATGCTGGTTATAGCCTACCCCTGGAAGTGAGAAGTCAATCCAGAAGTAGTTCTGACCGAAGTTCAGTTACATCACTGAGCCATTTCCTAAGATGGAATATATACCCAGATGGTTACACTTTACTTGAAGGTACCGTCATAAGACTGACATGACATCAGTCATAAACTTTATACACCGGTCATGACTTCTGTCATTAAAGCAATATACCGGAGTAATTTTAAGCATAGTCCTGCTGCACGAGCCTTCTAACAGCAATATATTTCGCATGAAATGAAAGAATTTCGAACAGCACAGACCTAACACGAACACGAAACACTTTACATTGAGTCAATGTAACCTCAGATCTTACATTCGGTTTCCAACAGTCAGGTCCCATTGATTCAGTGTAAAGTGCCTGTTCGCTTCTGCGTTCGGTCTGTTTTGTACCAAATTATTTTGTTTCACTCGCTAACTAGCGCATTTAGCAAGCTCTTCCAACAGGGCTATGCTTGAATTCACTCCGGTACTTTCCTTTAAGTGTCACCCGGCATTAGTCATGGTTAGGATTAGGGTTAGGGTTAGGTTTAGGGTATGTCAGAAGTCATGACAGGTTTATAAAGTTTATGACAGATTCTTGACAACGTTATGTCATAGTTAATGACAGTGTCATGTCAATCTTATGACGGTATCTTCAAATAAAGTGTTACCTTGCTGACATATTCTATACGTAGATGAACAAGGTACCAGAACAAGCGCTTGCTGTCAAGGCAAGCAAAGCCGTTTGTGTGTTTCAAGCTGCTGTGGAAAACAATAGTTTGCTGAAAAGATGAGCTATTCGTAGCCTTCAGCACAAATTTCTCTGAGAACAGTGAGACCAAACCTCACAAAATACAAAAAAAATAGAAGGATAGACAAAGTAGCGAACCAGGACACAGGAAGTAAACAAGACCAAAGAACAGGGAGAGCAGATATAGATATAATGGAACACAAGTAAGTACAGATTGGGAAACAAAACAAGACAGATCAGGACCCTGATGAGGACACATGTAATGCACGGATAAAGTGGTAATTCCCTCCCCAAGTCAAAAAAAAGCTCACTATAATATCTGTGTTGCATAAAGACAATGAGGGAAAAAATTAAATTTTGCAAAACTCTGTGTTCCTCTGAGGATAAAAACAAGGAATGATAACGTGATGCAAGCAGTGAGATCATAAGATGATCACCAGAGAAACCACTCTAAATGTATGAGCATTTGCATATCACAGGACTAGCCAATCACAGGCCAGGGGTCCTTCTGCTTTGGAGAAGTAGGGAAACCGCCGCTCCCGCTCTACTCTTGGGTTTGGGCTAATTCTGACTTTTGATTTCCGTCTGGCTGAGCACTGGTTTCAAGTCTGCTGTCTGCTTTCACTAGATACGCCTTTGGAGACATCTTCAGGGAGACTTTCAAGGCTTAGGAAAAACCATCTATGTGCTCATATGACCTTCACTAGGATATATACTGTACATTTGCTTGCAATAGAACAGATAGCATCCAAGTCTTGTATCATAAGATGTGTTTCGAGCAGCAAAATCTTGTATGCAAGTCATACCAAATCATTCACTGGTAGCAGTATATTGCACATTTTTACATTAGTTTCAGTAAGGCTATATTGGTGTAGACATGCATGTGGGGAAAATGTCATCTAATATTGATTGTGCAACACTCAAAATCAGTTAGATTGATACCTAAGGTTTTAAGTGTGTGTTTAAATGTGGTTATAATGAGCATGTTTGAGAGGAAGCATGAAAACGTGTGTGTGTGTGTGTGTGTGTGTGTGTGTGTGTGTACACAGCAAATGCAGTGTTTGTGTTAACGTGTGTGCAAAATGGAGCATGATGGTGGAGGTGCTCCTGAAGTGGTATTACGGAGATGATGGCTTAGGCTTATGGAGTGAGTGTGGGACACATTTACTAGCAGATCTCAGAATAACTATGTAAGGATAAAGCTTAGGAAAAGCGCAAACTTCTGCATTTCTGTACAGCATGCTTAAGACTCGGGATGAAGTGCTGACTGTCACACACTGAATTGGAAGACCATGCCACTTACAGGAAAAAATGCACAACATATGAAAGGGTTAAAGTGTTATGAAATAACACAAGCACCACCTACAGCATTTACACACAACACAAATTGTGTTTCAGAACATACAAATTAAGGAGACTATGCACTGATAAACAGTGGGTATAATCTTGTGATTAACACTATACTATGCACTTGAGTATTTATGTAAACAAATATTCTCTGTCTGTATTTTAGCATCTTGCAAATCATTTTGTTTGCAAGATGCTACAAACTGCCTGGGAAAGGCTTTCTAAGTCATGCCAAAGAAATAGAACAGAAACCAAAGATCTGAAAATCGATGAGGGATCCTCAGATCACAGTGCTAAAAGTAAAGCTTTCATTTCAGTATTCCCCATCTAAACATAGTATGTCAGGCTGGAGTTTTCAGATATCTCCACCTTGGCAGAATTTGTTTTCAGTGTAAATGAAAGGTGCAACCGCAAAAATATGTGCTTTTAATAGATATCCAGCTATGTGTAAATTGCAGGCTTTAATATCAAATAATGTCTCAATTAGACCGCAGAACTAAGGGACTGAGTAAAGTTTATTTAGTTTTTTAAGATTTATTTAATTTCTACATGATATATTTTCATTAGTAAATGCATATCACTCAGTAGACATGAAAATGCACTGTACCTTGTATATACATTTTAGTTATGTCTGTAATTATTATTCCTTACAATATTTACACTGTAATGTAATAAATAGAATAATATTATGAGAGTATAATGTAAAGACACTATACCATTTATGATGCATTTTTTTATTAAATTGGAGGTCATAAAAAGGAGACATCAGGCTTAAGATATTTTGCATGATTATAACCTAATTGGTCATGGGATTCTTAAATGTGATTAAAACGGAAATAATTGTTGGAATTGAATTCTTGTTGTTATTTTGCCATGCGGTAAACCTTCATTCATTTCTGTTGTGGAGCCTGTGCGTTATACCAACTGCCAAGCTGTTCCCGGTATAGCATTTGGAATTTCCTCATCTCGCCTCCCTTGAGAATTTCCACAGCTGTTCCTCTGATTTCACTCCTCCCTTTCGACTATCTCCAACCTGGTCTCACCCTCTCCATTTCTGTCTTATGTGTGTGTGTGTGTGTGTGTGTGTGTGTGTGTAAGTGAGTTAGTGAGTGAGTGAGTGAGAGAGAGAGAGAGAGAGAGAGAGAGGGAGAGAGAGGGAGAGAGAGAGAGTGCACAAAAGATAGATTCATTCCCCTTGCTGCCTTCCTCTGCAGCTGATAGTGTGCACATTCTTAGGTCCATTACCGATGTGCTCCGGCCATGTGTGACACTGCGGTCTGGCCACATCAGTATCCTCACACCTTTCACAAATATGTCTATGGTATTCCCCATGTGTCGCCCGCCCTCCACACTCAATCTACAAACTTACTTCCTAATGTGCCAAAACTGACACAAGTTTAATATTTTTTATAGGACACAGAATGGAAAAACATTTTCCCCTTGGCTTTGTTGTGTATGACCACAGAGTTGTTATGAAGTTAAAACATGGTGGTGCAAAGTTTCATATGCACATCTTGAACTAAAAGAAATGGGCAAAATTGAACAAAACCACTTATCTTAAAAAAAAAAAAAAACAAACGTATCATCATGTGTCACAAATTTCATGTGGTTTAATAGTGGTTGCCAAGTACGGTGCTATTTGGCCCAAGTACACCTTTTCAATCCACAGCCTATAGATAATATTGGTTTGTAAAATTGATTTTCTGTATCAAAAATAAGCCAAAATGCATTATATTTTTACATAAGAAAACATACAACACCATTCTACTTGTATGTCCCTTTTTCTCAGTGAAGCTTTCCCAGTTGTTTACTCACATTAAAGCAACATGTTTCTTGTGTTGCAAGTCAGATTGGTGCAAATTAGCCATTATCTACTTAGGCCTACTTGAAACAAGAGTACAGTACCAATCACTAGACTAGCTGGACTAGCTGGTCAGTACGGAGGAGAAGGAGAGTTGAACACAGAATAGCGAATGTGCAGCTCATACTAAAAATTGCATCTATGGTTCACTTTGTCATGTAGACAAGGTATGACGGCGCACTGAGGAAAATTCGAAAGCTCATATGACCCAAAATGAAAAAAAATAGTTTGACAATGCGTCAATAGGTAAAAAAATATTTTAAAAGATTCAGGATGAACAACTCACAATTCTAACAACAAGAATCTCGTTCTTTCTCGTTCTTTCTTTCCCTGCCTTACAAACGTTCTTTCATTAACACTCTTTTGATGCTATGCAGACATGTTTGTGCCTTAGCTAGCTTGTCAGAGCACATGTGCCCATTATTTTGTCTTTGAAATTCCTTACCACAGTTTCTTCCCTCATTTACTCCACAAACATGTGCTATTCCTGCAGGGCTGCTAATTCGGAACATAATAATCTGTTTAATCAGAACTTATCATTATCGATCCTGCCTTTAAAAGCTATTTCCTAGGCGAGGGGCCTTAGGTGTGGAGAGTGAATAGGCTGCTTACTCTGTCATTTATTTCCCCTCTGCTGGCTGTGTCTCCTGCCCACGGGGCTCCAAGCCTCATTGGGAGATAACAGATATATGGGCATGCTCCAGAGGAGCACTGACTCTCAGGGGGAAGGCCTGGTAGGGGCATGGGCCTCCCAATACTCCTATTGACTCTATACCTGTACACATCGAGGAGAAGCCATTTCTATTGCAGTGCAATACAGCAGGTGATATGGTAGCCTACTCCTAATGCCAACCTGTGTCATAGCAACAAATGCTGTGTCAGTAAGTGCCTTGTATTGGGGAGAATGTAACTTAATATTAACATATTTTTCATGAGGATATTTTTTATTTTACATACAAGATATTTGGCTTTGTAAGGGATAACATTCTGTGAGGCATTATTGTGGAAATATATTTCCTGCTTGCGACATCCTGCGACTATTCACACCACCACAACTCCTCTCTAAAACTGTTTCATCTCTTTGCGGATCTTCAGTCTGAATTGGCCTTTACAGATCAGCTGAATGGTTAAAGCAACGTTCTGTTTCGCTTTTACTTGACAGCGGTCTGTTATACTTAGCAACGGTCCGTTATTAAGAAATATCACATCATAGAACGTTGGGAAATCACACTGAAGTGAATGGAGCATTCTATAGCATTATAAAGAGCCGTGTAATAAAAAGTAGGCTACATAATATAGCTAGCTGACCTATAGCACGCAGCTGCAAATACCTAAAGATTAAGGAACTTTGGGGGCCCTAACACAGTCAAATATCACGGGCCGGTGGTGCAAGGTCCAATGGGGGAGTTCGGGCAAAATGTAGCTATTTTCACAGCCCAGAATATAAACTTTGCACCAGTGCAAACTTCAAAAAGGTTGGACTTATGATACCTAATTAACCATGGGTGTGTTATGGGTGTAACGGCAAACTATGACAGATCAATATCTCATTGCCTCTAAGAGCGAGGAGTGCATAGCGCTTTGTAAATTGGTAGCCTGGCGCCTGATTCCGGTCTAGTACCACAGAATACGTAATTAGATGCACTTTACGTATATCACCACCCCACCTTTTTGCGCGGAACTCCCACTTTTGCTGAATCCCCCCTACAACCGCAAAGTGAAAGTACAGCTTGCCCACTCACGCTCATGTGACAGGCAATTTGCGATTTAACCCAGGTGCGTCCTATCTATATAGCCTGCATCGGCCAAGACAGTTTTTGCGTGAAAATAGCAACTGGAAAGCAGATAGCGTCATCGCAAAACGGATGATAAATCTACCCTTGAGACTTTTGGATCTGATGTTTGTGCATGTATGTGTGTGTCTGTAATAAGTTAGATAAGATAATAAGATAATGTAAAGACTTTTTTGTTCAACATAGTCAAAAAAATCAATAAAAGTACATAATCTATCCTGAATATTTGAGTCTTTGGTTCTTGTGCCAGGTTGCACTAATCTGTCTTAAAAAGGCCTTAGACCCTGTTACAGACAAGTAACCTCAGAAGTTTATCGTGGGTTTCATGGGAATTCCAATTTCATGGCATCAAGAAGTCTTGTCTGTGCATTAATCTTTCCGCTCGGCCATTGTGGCCATTCGTACCAGTTTCCCACTTACACCCTACCTCCTATCTGTAACAACTCTTTAGTCTCAAACTCCATCAGTGTTGTGTTTTCATTAGATAAGAATGGGACAGTAATGTGAAATATTTGTTGTTACATCTCTTTCAAATGTCCAAGGCGTATAGAAGGAAAATGCATTCAGTGATGACAAAAGACAGCACACACACACAGCTCTTTTCCAACAGGGCATGAACCAGTGTCAATGCGTGGAGCAAGTTCCACCACTATTGTAAAGGAGCATGATAATCACTTAGGTAAAGATATTTAGTTAAACACACTTACCTGGACACATCTGGCCTCAACTTTCTCCCAGTCTATCCCCGTAGCACTTAGTAGTGATACAGTAGGAGGTGCACTACCATCAGCTGATCTCCTTGTCATATCCTCCATTCATTCCACACAATCCTACAAAATTGGACAATATACAGTTATTTCAGCTCAGCTACATGCCTTACATACAGAGCTAAATACACTGTTACATTACATATTGAACTACAAACACCATCTCAAAGCAAGTCAGGTAAACTATGGGGACCAGTTTAAAATAAAAAGGAGAGTGAATTCTGAACTTAACTTTTCATTCTTCAAAACTATAGGTTTATATGACAAGCCTCGTAAATGGGTTATCTAAAATCCAATATATATTGGAAGAAAAATTGCAGCTGAACAGACCTCCTGACTCTACCACCCTGATCCATAACTTTCCCATGAACCATGAGACCATTTATTGTCGATTCTGTCCAAACGATGGTCTGTCACCTCAGTCAGGGGTCCTGCTACTGTTTATTTTCAAATCAATACCCAATTACGATCAGGAAGATCCTCTCCATCGCCCATTTCCAAGATGAAATTATGGAGTGAAGCAATAACACTTAGTCAAGGCAAGGCAGTGTCCATTAACTCATGATGCCACCAGCTAACCACCTAGATATTTTATAAAGCCGTGCTACTCTACTTTCTCCCTCCTTACTCTTTTGCCTTGAATTAATCTCTTTGAAAAAGGCCTTTCAGGACGTGACTGATGACCAGTGAAAACAATTTTCTCTCTAACAGCCTTTTAATTTCAACTTGGGAGAGAGCTCATTGACTGAAACTCACAACAACCCATCAATGCTAGTTTTTAATGTGCTTCCTCTTTTGTTATAAAGAAGAATGGAGAGGGGACAGGGCTTTCTGTTCTTCTCCATAACTCAAGTCATTGATTTAGTAAATGCCAGTCGTTTGCCACAGGATAACAGCACTGTCAATAAGGGTGGCAGAGCTGGGGTAAATGACCCCATTAACAGGCATTTTTGGTTATTTATTATTGAGTAAAATCAGGGGGAAGAATCACATGGGAAGAAGATGCTACAATAACCATACCCCTCACACATGTGCATCTTTGTGCACTTAA
Organism: Sardinella longiceps; assembly: GCA_027497455.2. Lineage (NCBI taxonomy): Eukaryota > Metazoa > Chordata > Actinopteri > Clupeiformes > Clupeidae > Sardinella > Sardinella longiceps. Next base: position 20,771,403 of record JAODXP020000027.1, read on the forward strand.
AGACAAACTGAAGTAGTTGTAGACATTCATAATACATTCATGGATTTGTCAAAAATGTATATAAATAGCAGGCTAATAGAGGTTCGTTGAACATAAACACTATACTATACTAAAATTACTGAGATTTTTCATTACAGTTGAGATGGATGCATCATACTGTAGCATCCCAGAAAAGCTGTGTCTTTTACCCGTAGGTGTAGGAGTGTCAACTAAAGATGCCTATCAGGCAAAGTGCCTAACCCCAACTGTGGTGAAGCTGTTGTTACTTTGCTTAATTGGGAATAGGGCGATCCCCATTTGATTCCTGAATCCTACTTGGTGGACACAAAGTGAACATTTTAAGGCTCAAATGCCATTTTACAAGCCCATTTCCAACCTTATAATGGTCTGTACTGGCTATATGATGCCCTCTCTGGTGACCACTATTGAACTAAAGTTGATTTATGACATGTGACATCATAAACAGGCTTTGTTCTAGTTTGCCCACTAATTTGCTAGTGGCTATTTCTAAATATACGATTTACATATGAAGGAAGGCACAACCATGTGTCATTCATGACAGCTTTGTGGCCATGCACACCACTCCTTCAAAAAAGCCAAGATAAAAATGCTTTTCCATTCCATGTCCCCTTTAACATAGCATTTTCACTGGTATTTTACACTGTAATAATAACGCCAACCGTGGTTACCTCATATTGATTTTGCAGTACCTTAATCTATGTACAGCTTTTGAGAAATCAGTGGAGTTATTTCACAGGGCAAGTTCTTGAAAAGGTCTGCCCTTCAGCTCTTTTATCATCATTAATATTATTCATGTGTCTTGGTGTGGCGCCGCATGGCAATCAGCCATATTTGTGTGAGACTGCGTAATAATCACAGCTCTGTGTGTCTGAATTCCCACCTCACATTCATGTAAAATTGACCATTTCTTTAAGACATTTGAAATCTCTAATGACAAGATATGGTAATAAAGAAAACTGCTAAGTCTTTTCAGCAAAATACAAAGAAATGACTACCAAATTGTACACACAAATCACAAATGTAATGATGTAATAACTTGACTCATTGGTACTGAAAATGGATTGACTGAAATTGGTGCATATTAAAGATGTAATCATGAAACAAGACTTTTCAAGATGGACTTCTTATTTCTAAAACATACAGAATAAACATTTTTCAGTCATTCAAGATTCATGGTGTTTCAGGGCCAAATATGCAATACGTGACATTACAAAATGTAAGGGATAATGGCCAAAATGAATAAACGTGGAGGAGGCAAAGAACTTCAGAATGCAGAGTAAAGATTCCTCCATCCAATTTATCAATGACAATGGCCTGATGATAATGATATGCGTAAGTGTAAAACGGCCTAGGAAAGTGGAACTACTTCATAGGTGTGTGGTTATATGAAAATAAGGCATATTCTAAATAGCCCATCACAACAGAAAATTTGATTAAGCCACAGCCGTGGCAATATCAGTCACTAACCCTGCTCCAACTCATCTTTTACTGCTTAATTAAGACCAACACTGTCAGCCAATGAGAAAGCAGAATTCCATTGGAATACTTAAAATAACACATTTATCACATTTCAGCTTCAAGACTAAACCGACACTTAAATGAATTTAGAGATTCAAATACAGTGGGTAACAGCCTTTGTAGGCGAGAGGCTTTATTGATCTCCTCAAGGTGTGAGACCGTGATCAGACCCCAACATAGAAGGTTATGCCAAATCATTCTCATGCATGCCACTAGGAAAATGACACAGGAATGTGAGCAGGAGAGAATCCGAGAAATATTGATCTGGACCTCATCAAGGTGCTGCTGGAACATGTTGCAAGGAAGGAACACCAAAGTGAATGTAGCACTGACAGGGAAAAAATCTCTCAAAAGCTTACAATGAATTAATAACATAAAACATGCTTTACAAATGGCTTCCCTATTGTTGTGAGTTTGGCGTGGTGATGTTGGTGACTGACCTAAGTGTGTGTTCACTACATGATGACTATGTAGGATGCGTGGCTATTGTGAGGAGAGAGCTTCCTGGATGAGTTGAGGTGAGAAAGGTGCTTTTCCTCCGCAAGGTCAAGTGAATGGGTTGTGTGACGGGCTTGTGTCGGTGCACATTATCTAGTGAAATCTGGTGACTGACGTGAGCGGACTGGACTAGTCAGCTGTCGGAAAAATCATTACAAGGCCCAGGACATGCAGGAGAGCTCTGGAGGCGATCCGACACTTGGAATGCAGTGTGGATCACTCATATGCCGCAATGTCACTGCAAGAGCATTTTCTGGCAAACATTTTGGGCATGACTGGTGTTTGTGTGTTCACATACACCTTCCTCTCCCTTAGCAATATAGCCTACTCCTCCAACAAATGAAGTGAGAGACTAACACCATTAAATGATATTTATTTAGTAGACGATGTGCAAGGTGAGCTCCAGGATCTCCATTTCATTTTTTTTTTTTTTTAAATTGTCATCATTATTTGTGCTGGTATTTTCAGTATTTGTAGCTCCTTTCAGATTATGCAGATCAGAAATCAGTAATCACTGCCATAATCAGAGCAAATCAGATTGTCCTTGCATTAATTATGAAATATAATTAGTCGGAAATCTGCCTAATGATAAGGCAAAATAGCTTCTATGTTTCAGTCACTGCTATCCTAATCAAGACCTTATATTACCAAGTAATTATATGATTGTACGTGATAAGTGTATCAAACTGGAGTCTCTCGAATATTCTTCTATTGTTTAATACTATCAATCAACTATGATTGATCTGTCTTGACTTTCAGGAGTGTGTCTCTCAGTTAGTGTCTTAGCATTCCTAAAGAGCAGACTTGTTCATTGCAGATTTCTGTTTATTTGACCGTTATTTCACCAATGTGAAATAGCATGTGATTTTTTTTTTTTTAAATCTCCACAAAAACAAACAAACAAAAAAAACTACTTTTCAGGTCCTTATTGTGAGGGCAATGGCAGAAATGAAGGTGAGAGGGGGTTGTAAGGTGGAGATATAACCTGGGTCCAGTTCTTATTGGTGGTCTGCCCTGCTGCCTGCACCACACACTTTCCCATCCACTTTGATCTTCAAGACCCACGTCCAAAAAGACAGCGGCAATGCAATTTATATTTGCTAGCAGTTTGTTTACACATCTAGGCTACCAGGTACTGTTAAGCATATCATATTGCTATGTCAGTTACAATAATCCTGAAGACTTAGGAACTATAGTGTTTTCCACAGATATCCCTGACGAGTAACTTCAGATTTCTGAAAGCCGATTCCCTCCGAGTTGCAATTACACAGCTGTTTCTTAGAGTGAGAGCGACTGCATCCCGCCCAGTAAATGTCACTCAGTATCTCGCACCAATCAAATCAGTGGGGAGGCATATTCCATAAGGCTTCTCTGATTAAGGACTTCATTAGCATATGTAAACTGTACTTTTTGAAGTGAAATAGCATTTAATGGCTTATTTGAAGTATGTGATTTGCAAAAGAAATGAAACCACCCTTTGAAGAAGGAAATGCCACCTTCGAATCAAACATTTACTGTTCGGTAGGTTAATGAATGCCATTAGCCCAGTCGGAATAAATTTAGAGTTGTGCATTCATGAGATGCATAAATTAGATAAAGCACAAAAAAAACTATGTTTCTCTATGAGCACCATAGCACCATAATTAAACAGCTATAAAAATATCTTCTACTAAGCACAGGCAATTTGATAAGGTCCAGTAAAATAATTCTAAAATAAATCTAGCTAAACAACAAACTCTTGACCTGCCTAAAATGAGATCATTATGACTCTTCCTTTGGACATTAAGGATGGAAATCATGGGTGCAGCAGTTGCCAAACAAAGGAGGGGACTAAACTATTTATTATTTGTTCAAATGTAACTCTAATTATTATCCCATTTAGTTTATTAGATTCTTTTTAGCTGCTAATTAGTTCCTCATTTAATTGTATCTTTTTCTTATTATTCCTGATGGATCATCAGTCCTGAAACTGTCCTTGCTGGCCCTAATAAGTTCTGACGTCAGCATTTTCTATACTTCATTACTCTCCTCAAATGATCACTGCTGTCCTAATTAGTTGATGCTTGAAATATAGCCCGATGGATGCAATGACCTTGAGGGAAATTTGGCCTTGATAAATGATATAATCAAATAAAAATTGAACAAATGTTCTAGGGAGTAAGCCTTGTCAGTTCTTTTTTTCCTTGTCACGTGACTCCTCTTTTCACTTTTACTATTCACTTTTACTATCGTTCTGAGGCTTCATTAACATTAGCTGCCAAAAAATACTCTTTAATAGACATAGGGTTTTTATCATGATATACATATCTCAATCTGGGTTTCTTAAGAGGGGGGCATTTTTCTGTTGGAACCAACCAGACAGACACTCAAGATGTAACAGAATTTGAAGATCGTCATGGTAGAGCTATGCTTTGTGGTAAAATAAAAGCAATCGTGCGGTAAACGATGAGAGTGGCATAAAATATAGCTTTAAATGTTTACTTTATGCATTTTGAAGGGTGTAATGCCAAAACCTGACAGCTGCCAACCCAAGCAGAATATATATTTTCTGACAGCCATCAACAGCTACTCGAGATATCCCAGATATTTTATCAAAAGTCATCTGTACTTGAAAAGCAAAACATTTAATTAAAAGTTTCCTCTGATATTTCAAAGGAAGTTTGACTATTGTCATGTATGAAACTTTCTTTTTTTAGCCAGAAAAATATCATAGCAACTTTTCATTCAAATGAGTCTCCATATTAGGAAAATTATTGTGAGGGAAACGAGGCTACAACCTCACTGCATTCCTGATCTGCTGCCTGAGGTCCATTTTCCAAAACACTTGCTCTTCAAGACTCCACAGAATCCCACACATGTCAATCACTGCTTTTAACTAGAATTCTGTGAAGTAAACAAAAACAAAAACTGTAATGAAATGCCGTAGAAATACTTGATCAAGTAGCTTTTCATCTCATGTCATGACTTTGACTATATCCATTCAGAAAAATGTAAATGCAGCTTAATGAAGAGCATCATCAGCCTGCCAACGTGCCTTTATCGTACAGTGACTTGCTGAGATTCTCTTGTACACTGTAAACAAGGTCTCTAAATGGAGCCCTTGATGTTTTAAGGACCTCATCAGCATCAGAGTTTGTAGACTTACTCTTTTGTTGTGTTGTTTTGTTTATAATTGCAATGCAGTTGTTTTCAGCCGACTTTTAATGATTCTAAAAGCATAATTAGAATGCAACTAATAAATTAAAATGATAATGTATAGGGTAAATGTCATGCATTTGCAAGTTTTTGTTTTTAAGGTTTTATGGATTACAATTAGCCACTATTGCAGCATCATGTACTGTAAGTAGGCCTATTATCTAGCTGTTTGCTTCAGAAGAAACAACAGAGGTTTTCTGAGAGTTGATCAAAGTAGTTACTTGGAATTTTGTTGATGAAGACTAAACCTCACAATTAAGCTGTCCCACTGCTCCGCAAATACCTACGACATTAATGTATTCGCAATCTTCAATACCCTGTTAAACACATTAAACAAGGAGACGAACAAGAACGTATCTGTGGACATTCAGCTCTCCAGAATAATCAAATCATCTGTTATCCAGGGCTTCAGCAGTCAGACTGAAGAGACACTGTGGCCTGTTCACTGAGTTGTAATTGAACCCTTCATGGCTCCCTTTGAACACAGCATACAGTCTAACCACAGGTTGTCTGCATCTCTGTGCCCATCACATGAATATTTTCTAATGGTAATTACAAGCTTGAAAAGTATATATGGAAATCCTTTTCAGTGTGGGCAATGAAGGAAGTTAAATGTGCCATTTAATAAAGTGGCTGCAATTTTAATATTCATTTATCAAGCAAAGTGTGCTGTTCAGGATTGGCTCTATGCTAATTATGCTATTTTTGTGATGCAACATGTCTGCATGAAGTTAAGCAGAAATGTAAAAGTTTTTAGATTATATAGGAACTTTTTTGTTCAATTGTATTTTGTAGTCTGATAGAGAGATGAATATTGTGATATCGAATTATTGCCACTACTAATGATTACTAAAATATTTATACAACTTGTTTATACTTAAACACACACACACACACACACACACACACACAATTTTGAAAGCTGTCCAAGGCCAGATTTGAGTTTTGCTGAGGCTTTGCTAAAAATGCAAGTTAAAATCTGGAAGGAAGAAAAAAAAACGTTGATGCCTTCTTAAATTTGGCACCCAAGCCAAAAGGAACGTGCCAGATGAAAGTTTTGGTTTCTGACTTGCTGATTAATTGGGCAAGCACTGGGCAATATTGAGTTCAACCAATATTTTGTTTATTAGATATCTAAGACTAAGCACTTTATTATTAAATGGTCAGTTATTGCTTTTTTTTAACTCTTTGCACAGATGGCTGACTGTAGATTAGCTTTTTTACTTGAAAACTCACAAAATATACTATAGGTATTACAGATGATATGATTTAACATCTCTAGTACTTTATGGGACTGACCTCATCTTTGTAGTGCTACAGCAAATGACCACACTCTGTGAATATTGTAATTTAATTAGATGATAAATTCCACGAGATAAAACAGTATCAGGGCCAAAGGTGCAGCCACATACGTTTCCCCCCCTGACTGTAATTCCAGCTCTCTCCTGGGCAGATCCCATTAATCCCTAATGGCATGATGGCAAGCTCTCTGATCTTGTTATATTGTTGTTCATGGTGATGATGCAGCTGTAATTCACAGAAATGAACATTATTGATTTGCTTATCAAATATGATCGTCCTGTCATAGAATTCACTGTGGGTGCACATGATGGATTTCTATGAGGCGTCACACTTATTTGTGGCTATGAAGACGCAAGGGCCAGGTTCATTACTGACCGTGATGAAGCTTTGGTATTAATCATCCAAAGAGTTTATCACCTCGGAGGCCCCCTGTGTGTCCTTCAGGGGGTGGATCTCTTGTCAAAGCAAAGAGCCCAGATTTATCTCACCTCATGGACACCATTTTCTCTAACAGCAGATGAGGTTTTGGGAGCAAGAAGTCACTTGAATAAAAAACATCACAAATATTGATATCAGGCTAGGCCTCTGCTATCTATACTGCAGTTTGTTCAGTTGGTCAACATCTAACTTGAGTAGTCAGTGAAAGTATTTGTCCAGATTTTATAAAAACAGACAAAACTTTTGTTTAACTGGGACTATTTACCGGTATGTTATTTCAGACACTGACTGGAACAAAATTCAGATGGTTTGACATACATCTTTTGAAAATGTTTGTCTTTTCTGAACAACCCATTATTATGTGAACGATTTCATGTATACGCAAAGTAATTCAGCGAAATTAAATCAGTGTTTGATCAGTGTTGACCCTGTTTATCCATAGAATATCTATCAAGCTAATAATAGGCATAAATAGGGTGATAAACACAAAACACTACCATAATTGCAAACTCTAGGGTGGCATACCAGTTCAAATCACTATGTGCCTTGTGTGTGAGATACTCGCCATGTCTGTCAGTGCCAGCGCAATTCATGACATCATCAATGTGATCGAACCTTATTTTGTTGGGCACAATCAGATTCAATAAAAGTGCCAGTCTTCCGTAACTCTCCTCAAAGGTAGATTTTGCTGCATAACGCATACAGCACCATTGCCCAATCCACAGGCCACCTGCTACTGCAGGCGGTCAGCAATGCTTTGCTTGATGATTAAACCTACAGTATTGATTAAACATGATGAGTCCCTAAAGTATCTGGTGAGTGTTTGGATTCATTTTCTGATTATTTTGCACACATTTTCTAATGTTTTAGTCAGCAAAAACATTGTGAGTGATGTTAGGATAGAAGGATTACTGGGCAAAATGTATCTTAACAAACTAATTTTTCAAAATTGTTCATCTATGCTTAAGATGCATTACTGAAAAAATAGTTATGCATCAGATAGTAAGGAGTTGAATGCTTCATGGAAGGGGGGGTAGCTGGCATGCATCTCAGTGTAGTTGTGAATGACCCAGCTGAGATGTGTGTAGGGACAGTCTGGCACCAAAAAATGACCTGTGCACAACCTCACGAATCTCCCCTAAAACTGCCGTACACCAGTTAGTTCAACATAACGCAAATGTGTAAATTGCCCATTACTGCCCTTAGATGGTACTGACCAACACTCTGGCTCAAGGATTATCTCAGCTACATTAGCCTGAAATCCAACAACAAACCCTTTTTGTTACTCTGAAGTTTCAGAGCCCTGCACTCAGGTGCGTTTAAGCAGGTCACTCAGGGCTGTCCGCTGCTCGGTCACGCCTGAAAGCATGTCAGTGGAGGACTGTGATTTGTCCTGCCGAGCACCTGTCTCTCTCACCCCCCCCCCCCCTTTCTCTCTCTTCCACATGGGGGAAGGGTGACTGATGTAATACCTGAGCAAGCTTAATGCCTGAAATTGTCTCAGAATGTTAGAAGCATCATGTTCACACATTCTGCCAACCAGATCTCACAGTCTTTATGATTTCTAAAGGTCTTTTTGTCACTTGCACATTCACTGATCAAGGCTGATTTCATTAAAGAGTGAATATTTCACGAATAGTCAGTAATCAGGCAGAGTTTGGACTCTGTGGGGTGGGCACTAATCAGGAGAGCATGGGTTGGATGGTAATTCCATTGTCTGAGCCAATGGCTGAGTTAGTCAATTCTACATAACTGACTGACTTTTTGAATTTGCCAAATTCCTGTTTATTTATTTATTTTTTGTTACTGGCAATAATTGCAGATAAACTTTCACATATGTAACTTGTATTAGCAAGTCTATGTAGATAGGGATAGCAACATTCAACTGGTGACAGCAGAGTAAGTATAGAACAGCAAAAGCTGAAGTTCCCTACCTAACGTCCAACTTCAACTTGTGCATCCAAAAAAAAACAAACAAATCAAAAATAGACAACTAACTTCAGTGTTGTTGACAATCAATGTTAGTCCATCATGGGAATCAGAACCAGGTAAAGGTGTACTGACAGTCTAACCAAGAAGCAACTGTTTGTCAGTGGGTGATGTGGATGCACATACACATGTTCAAAAGAAGCCGTTTGATTAGAGAATATTTGTATTGTATGCCTGTCCTGAGTACAGTGGAGCGTGCCAGTGCCCATCATGCAGTAGAATACATCTGGACAGTCAGATTAGGTCTACAGGACATCAGGCCGTCTGCTGCCATCATGTCGCATTAGCATACTCTCTCTGGCATTGATTACCACAGGGACAACAACTGAAATTTGTACCCTTAGTGATAAAGACAAAGGAAACAGACTAGCAGGAATAGAAACAGTAGGCCTACATAACTTGCACAATGCATTATGAGTTATGGTGGTAGAATAACGCCACATCTTTTTCAATGAACCTTTACAATTTTATCACCAAAATGACGTCATGTAGATGTCAGGGTCGTTGTTTGATGTCAGAATATATAACTCTAATGACACCAAAACCTGTGCATTTGCGGGGTGTGCACGTTTTTACACTGCTACCAACATTTTTATTATATTATATAGGCTATATATTATATTATGAGGCTATGCTATTGCCTTGGATTTTTATACTATATGGAATCACTTGTGATGCATCTTGCCACTAAAGCGAGACTTCCCTGTGATTTAATTGATGATATCACAAAATATCATTCCATGATACTATAAATAGAGTAGACTATTTAAAACAGTTATTCAAAAAACATTATTCAAAACAGGTGCCATGGAATCAGCAAATCATGTGTCAACTTTTACCATTTTGTATGGGAAAAAATCCATTAAGTATGGAAAAATTCACATTTTTGATATAACAAAATCCATCCATCACGAATACGAAATCTTTTTTTCTTTGCAGAGGTGTTGCTAAGTATCTGGTTAGTACTGCTCTAGGTATTGATTATGCATTGGATCAACAAGAACCTTGTAAATAAGAGCTTTAAAAGGCTTGACCTCCTACTTTCTTAGTGTTCCATCCTCACCACAGTAGACAGAGATTCATTTGAAGTCTAATTATCTTTCCCACTGGAGTGCAGTGAAGGGACAAATGGGTTCGGCCAACTAGAACATAGATCCTAAGTGTAGAAGAAGAACAAAGATCAAACGCTCTTAACCACTAGACCATTGGAAGACAGTGAATTATGTGTATGAGCAAATAAGGGTTCGCAAGAACTGGACAGCAGTGGTTCTTTAAATTGTGATGAATGTACCCAACACTACAGTACTAGGGCCAAAATGACTGCTTGCCAAGTGCTTTATATTCATCCTGAGAAATGACCCAAGTGGGGCGTTTTCATAACCAGTATGATTAGTGTTCTTCCTAGGCATGTCTCCAGTCCAGAAATATAGCAGTACATACCATTAATAGTACACCCATGATTGATTGATTGTTTATGCAAACAAAAAATAAATTAGATTAAATTATTAAATTAAATATTTTTTCAATAAATATAATTATGTACTTACTCATTTTCTCTCAGTGACATCATAGGTAGCTATTGGTTATAGGTCCAGATGAAAATACAGGGACAGTTCTGGTTTGGGATCAGAAAAAAAAGTATCTTGCTCAAACAGTTGAGACACATGGGTACATTTCTTAAAATAAAATAATACAAATGCACAAGCATGTGTAAAAAAAAAAATGCAGCTATGAAACTGATCCAAATGGTCTCCAATAAATAGCAAATTTTATCCTGTGTGTAAAACTGTGTCCAGTTGACAGATCCAGTTTTTCTTTCTGCCATGGATTGGCTTTGATGGCACAGATAATGTCTCCTTAATGGGACCTCCTCTCAAGAGATGCAGCTAATACATAATTCCTTTCACATTGTCTTTTTTATTCCCAGGAATTTATGGAAACCTCCAGCTCTAACAAGGGTGATTTATGTTTACATACTAGTGGAGAGACAGGTAATCAGGAAGAAGCAGAGAGCAAGAGGGGCAAGGTACCCACAAGTACATAAAAACAATGGCAAGGAGGAGATTGGAGCACCGAAGCCGAAAGGCATTTGTCCAGAAAAGTAGCTTCAGCAGCAGAATACTGTCGACGTTCGGTAGTATATCTGCAAAATGAAACTCGGGCAAGCGTTTATTAATCAATAAGCACATTGGGACGCATCAAACCATTACATACAGCGCCTTGTCTTAATGTGAATTATTAATCCTCTTGATGTCAGACACAGCTGAAGATCAAGGCTCCCGTGTCACTGCAGTGTGGGACTTATAAAATGATGAGACAGTATACAGTAAATATGTCACTGGAGACCATTAAAATCTGGACGTGCTGTTTACAGTGCACACATATGCTTGGCAGTGGCTGTGGACACATTTAGTTAACATCAACTGGTGATGTGAAAACATACACGACAGAAAAACCAAAATGCTTTGGTTAAACATGTTTTTTGTTGCTCGACATATGGTAACATACAGCTTGCAACCAGGCCAGGTTGTAACACCTTCTCTTGCAGAAGTCATACAGTACATCATTTCAATCTAACGATTGAAAATTGAATTTTGAAAATAATTCCAAAATAGTGTTAGATATATTAACAATGTTGACAGTAGGCCCATCATCTATATTTTAGGATTTTATACAATATGTATTGTGCAAACCACAGAGACGCAAAGCTGTGTTCCTAGGTACAAATGTCCATTATCTGCAAGCCTGTGCCTCCTCAGCTCCGAGGCCGGTAAATAGCCTAGACCGGACCTGCTGGCTGGAGCTTGTACAGCAGGGACATGATTGGAGGTGAAAGCCTTCCAGATTTATTTACTCCTCTCCTTTGATTCACTATGAAGCCAGAGATGCACATGTACCATAACTCAGACTAAAGGGGCCATGTGTGTGTACAGTATGTATGTGTGTGTGTGTGTGTGTGTGTGTGTGTGTGTGTGTGTGTGTGTGTGTGTGTGTGTGTGTGTGTGTGTGTGTGTGTGCTCTATACAGAGATTTTTAGTCTGCTGATTATACAGTGTATTTATCATTGACCACGTTTACATGGACATCAATATTCCGACTATTGATCATATTCTGAATATACAGATTATGCTGTTTGCATGAGCGGCTAATAGAATATTCCGTTCATATTCCCAGTTTACATGCAACATTGCATATTCTGATTAACAGAGTAGAGACGGTTCACCAAAGGCGGTTCACCAAAGCATCTTTTTCAACTATCGTTTAGGTTCCATCCGTGATTCTCATCATGCGAAGACTCTAAAAGCTGAATAATGCCATTAAGGTGTTTACATGACCAGACCGCAGCTAAATAATCAGAATATGATCGGTATATGATCGGTTATTCCGATTATGCTTATTTGGAATATGACCTTATTCGGGTTAAAGCAATCAGAATATTGCGTTTACATGGCACAATCATATTCAGAATAATACTGTATGGTCATAATCCGAATGATATCGGAATTGTAGTGTCCATGTAAATGCATTGTTATTTGTACTGTAAGAGGTCCGACAGAACTTAAAGTGAAACTCTGGCACTGAAGCTGTTAAAGCTCCTTTTTTATAATGTAGGAGTCAAACATTTGTTCAAAATTAAAATTATGATGGTAGCTGAGTTTTTATTAAAGGAGAAGTTCGGTGTGATAAGGTCCCAAAGTATATTGCTACATCATAAAAAGTAGGAATGTTTGCCGGGACGTTCGTGCAGGCCAGCGAAAACCACTTGCCTGGCAACTGTTCCAACTCTTTATGATGTTGCAATATACTTTGTGTCCTTATCACACCAAACGTCTCCTTTAAGATCTGCTGTCATAACCATTAACAGCTTCTCCTAACTGCAAGCTGCTGTTGGGTTGTCGTGTAGTATAAGCTGTTCACTGTCCAGAAAGGGTCCTTTAAATATCAATAAATAAAAATAAATATCAATTAGATTCTCCATTCAATCTGGATGACCAATGCAACATTATGCGACTAGAGAAGCAGAACAAGCGACTACAATCTTTTTAAAAACTCGTGTAGCAATGTGACTAGTCCTTCTGCATCGTATAGTATTCAGCTAGGACATTCCAATAGAAAACAAAGTGATGGAGCTCCTTTTGTTGCACACATGCAGTTGCGTCGCTTTCAGTTAGGTCACGGTGTAAGAGCAAAGCATTGGGTTTCAATGAGTGTACCAGTACAACACACCCCCATCCTCCCATCCAAATCCTATTAAATTACTAAAAAGGCTCAATGTGAAACTTTGGTCATAGACATGGACTTGGGTATTGGAAAAAATCCTTGGTGGATGTGTTTAAAAGAATGTTTGAGAACTGTGCGCTTACCTTGGTTTTGAAGCTCTATGTAGGCTACATCAGAGATGTTTTCAATGCTTGATTGGAGATCTTGCCATTTCCACAAGTCAGGATCGGGGGCATCTACCATTATACTTCCAGGCCTGATAGTATTCACATGCTTGAACTCAGGCATACCAGCATGACTGTGGGGGAAAAGTTTGCCTTGAGGTATAAAGTGGTGGGGTTAATGTAGGGTTAAACTAAAATGTCAACGTTTTCTTCTCACTGTACCCTTATACTGTATAAATTGCCTGGATTGGGGATTGATGACAGTAAATAACATGTTCTGAGATAACTATGCATCTTTGCATGAGCCCTCACTGCCTCATAGCTTAAGATACCTAGTAAATGTGCATGCAAACATAACACCTAGGCTATACTACGGTATGTATTTCTTCAATTCTTAGCTTAGCTAAACTTAGCTTTGCATGACCGTTTGCAAGTGGGCCTGGAGTTGAATTGTATTATGCTAAAATAAGATACCCTAGGAACAAAATGATTTGTGTAGCCCAGTGTTTCTCAAACTGTGGGGCGGGCCCCACTAGTGGGGCGCAGACACATGACAGGTGGGGCGCGAGACTTCTCTTTGCCCCCCGAATTCACAGTTATTCGTCAGATAAGCACATTTGACAGTAAATTGAGCTTTCCAATGGTGTTATTTCTACTTGGTGTGATGAGGGGTTTGAGAGAAATTCGGCTTTGAATTAGTAACATGAAAATTCTAACACTGACAAAAATTCTATACTCGCAAAGTATTTCTCACAGAGATATTGTGCGCAAATTGAGCCTTCCAGGTGGGGACCGCGGTGAAGACAGTTTCACGTTGGATATTCGACAGATATTCGCATATTCGACAGATATTCGCTAAATGGTGCTGAATTCTATTTCACTTTCCCTCAGTGTTGCAGTGAGCACACCCCCATGGTTTTACAAGCTTCAGAACCACCCATATTATAACTTTCATATACCATTGATTTCTATGGGAAAAGCTTGTTTTTTCAATAGCTTCTACACCAAATGACCTTGAGACCTCAAATTTGCTCGGAATGTTTGACTGTATGTGCCGACTAAGATACACCACAATTAATTGCCATCATATGCCCCCTTTAGCTTATAGGAAGGTATAAAGGAAATACCATTGATTTCTATGGGAAAAAGCTTGTTTTTTCAATAGCTTCTACACCAAATGACCTTGAGACCTCAAATTTGCTCAGAACGTTTGACTGTATGTGCCGACTAAGATACACCACAATTAATTGCCATCATATGCCCCCTTTAGTTTATAGGAAGGTATAAAGGAAATACCATTGATTTCTATGGGAAAAAGCTTGTTTTTTCAATAGCTTCTACACCAAATGACCTTGAGACCTCAAATTTGCTCAGAATGTTTGACTGTATGTGCCGACTAAGATACACCACAATTAATTGCCATCATATGCCCCCTTTAGCTTATAGGAAGGTATAAAGGAAATACCATTGATTTCTATGGGGAAAAGCTTGTTTTTTCAATAGCTTCTACACCGAACGACCTTGGGTTCTCAAATTTGCTCAGAACGTTTGACTGTATGTGCCGACTAAGATACACCACAATTAATTGCCATAATATGCCCCCTTTAGCTTATAGGAAGGTATAAAGGAAATACCATTGATTTCTATGGGGAAAAGCTTGTTTTTTCAATAGCTTCTACACCAAATGACCTTGAGACCTCAAATTTGCTCAGAATGTTTGACGGTATGTGCCGACTAAGATACACCACAATTAATTGCCATCATATGCCCCCTTTAGCTTATAGGAAGGTATAAAGGAAATACCATTGATTTCTATGGGAAAAAGCTTGTTTTTTCAATAGCTTCTACACCAAATGACCTTGAGACCTCAAATTTGCTCAGAATGTTTGACCATATGTGCCGACTAAGATACACCACAATTAATTGCCATTATATGCCCCCTTTAGCTTATAGGAAGGTATAAAGGAAATACCATTGATTTCTATGGGGAAAAGCTTATTTTTTCAATAGCTTCTACACCGAATGACCTTGGGTTCTCAAATTTGCTCAGAACGTTTGACTGTATGTGCCGACTAAGATACACCACAATTAATTGCCATCATATGCCCCATGATGCTTATTGTAAGGTATAAAGGAAATACTATTGATTTCTATGGGGAAAAGCTTATTTTTTCAATAGCTTCTACACCAAATGACCTTGGGTTCTCAAATTTACTCAGAATGTTTGACTGTATGTGCCGACTAAGATACACCACAATTAATTGCCATCATATGCCCCATGATGCTTATAGTAAGGTATAAAGGAAATACCATTGATTTCTATGGGAAAAAGCTTGTTTTTTCAATAGCTTCTACACCAAATGACCTTGAGACCTCAAATTTGCTCAGAATGTTTGACCGTATGTGCCGACTAAAATACACCACAATTAATTGCCATTATATGCCCCCTTTAGCTTATAGGAAGGTATAAAGGAAATACCATTGATTTCTATGGGGAAAAGCTTATTTTTTCAATAGCTTCTACACCGAATGACCTTGGGTTCTCAAATTTGCTCAGAACGTTTGACTGTATGTGCCGACTAAGATACACCACAATTAATTGCCATCATATGCCCCCTTTAGCTTATAGTAAGGTATAAAGGAAATACCATTGATTTCTATGGGGAAATGCTTATTTTTTCAATAGCTTCTACACCAAATGACCTTGGGTTCTCAAATTTGCTCAGAATGTTTGACTGTATGTGCCGACTAAGATACACCACAATTAATTGCCATCATATGCCCCCTTTAGCTTATAGTAAGGTATAAAGGAAATACCATTGATTTCTATGGGGAAATGCTTATTTTTTCAATAGCTTCTACACCAAATGACCTTGGGTCCTCAAATTTACTCAGAATGTTTGACTGTATGTGCCGACTAAGATACACCACAATTAATTGCCATCACATGCCCCATGATGCTTATAGTAAGGTATAAAGGAAATACCATTGATTTCTATGGGAAAAAGCTTGTTTTTTCAATAGCTTCTACACCAAATGACCTTGAGACCTCAAATTTGCTCAGAATGTTTGACCGTATGTGCCGACTAAGATACACCACAATTAATTGCCATTATATGCCCCCTTTAGCTTATAGGAAGGTATAAAGGAAATACCATTGATTTCTATGGGGAAAAGCTTATTTTTTCAATAGCTTCTACACCGAATGACCTTGGGTTCTCAAATTTGCTCAGAACGTTTGACTGTATGTGCCGACTAAGATACACCACAATTAATTGCCATCATATGCCCCCTTTAGCTTATAGTAAGGTATAAAGGAAATACCATTGATTTCTATGGGGAAATGCTTATTTTTTCAATAGCTTCTACACCAAATGACCTTGGGTTCTCAAATTTGCTCAGAATGTTTGACTGTATGTGCCGACTAAGATACACCACAATTAATTGCCATCATATGCCCCCTTTAGCTTATAGTAAGGTATAAAGGAAATACCATTGATTTCTATGGGGAAATGCTTATTTTTTCAATAGCTTCTACACCAAATGACCTTGGGTCCTCAAATTTGCTCAGAATGTTTGACTGTATGTGCCGACTAAGATACACCACAATTAATTGCCATCATATGCCCCCTTTAGCTTATAGTAAGGTATAAAGGAAATACCATTGATTTCTATGGGAAAAAGCTTGTTTTTTCAATAGCTTCTACACCAAATGACCTTGAGACCTCAAATTTGCTCAGAATGTTTGACTGTATGTGCCGACTAAGATACACCACAATTAATTGCCATAATATGCCCCCTTTAGCTTATAGGAAGGTATAATGGATATACCATTGATTTCTATGGGGAAAAGCTTGTTTTTTCAATAGCTTCTACACCAAATGACCTTGAGACCTCAAATTTGCTCAGAATGTTTGACGGTATGTGCCGACTAAGATACACCACAATTAATTGCCATCACATGCCCCATGATGCTTATAGGAAGGTATAAAGGAAATACCATTGATTTCTATGGGAAAAAGCTTGTTTTTTCAATAGCTTCTACACCAAATGACCTTGAGACCTCAAATTTGCTCAGAATGTTTGACCGTATGTGCCGACTAAGATACACCACAATTAATTGCCATTATATGCCCCCTTTAGCTTATAGGAAGGTATAAAGGAAATACCATTGATTTCTATGGGGAAAAGCTTATTTTTTCAATAGCTTCTACACCGAATGACCTTGGGTTCTCAAATTTGCTCAGAACGTTTGACTGTATGTGCCGACTAAGATACACCACAATTAATTGCCATCATATGCCCCCTTTAGCTTATAGTAAGGTATAAACGAAATACCATTGATTTCTATGGGGAAATGCTTATTTTTTCAATAGCTTCTACACCAAATGACCTTGGGTTCTCAAATTTGCTCAGAATGTTTGACTGTATGTGCCGACTAAGATACACCACAATTAATTGCCATCATATGCCCCCTTTAGCTTATAGTAAGGTATAAAGGAAATACCATTGATTTCTATGGGGAAATGCTTATTTTTTCAATAGCTTCTACACCAAATGACCTTGGGTCCTCAAATTTGCTCAGAATGTTTGACTGTATGTGCCGACTAAGATACACCACAATTAATTGCCATCATATGCCCCATGATGCTTATAGTAAGGTATAAAGGAAATACCATTGATTTCTATGGGGAAATGCTTATTTTTTCAATAGCTTCTACACCAAATGACCTTGGGTCCTCAAATTTGCTCAGAATGTTTGACTGTATGTACCGACTAAGATACACCACAATTAATTGCCATCATATGCCCCCTTTAGCTTATAGTAAGGTATAAAGGAAATACCATTGATTTCTATGAGGAAATGCTTATTTTTTCAATAGCTTCTACACCGAATGACCTTGGGTTCTCAAATTTGCTCAGAACGTTTGACTGTATGTGCCGACTAAGATACACCACAATTAATTGCCATCATATGCCCCCTTTAGCTTATAGGAAGGTATAAAGGAAATACCATTGATTTCTATGGGAAAAAGCTTGTTTTTTCAATAGCTTCTACACCAAATGACCTTGAGACCTCAAATTTGCTCAGAATGTTTGACTGTATGTGCCGACTAAGATACACCACAATTAATTGCCATCATATGCCCCCTTTAGCTTATAGGAAGGTATAAAGGAAATACCATTGATTTCTATGGGGAAAAGCTTGTTTTTTCAATAGCTTCTACACCGAACGACCTTGGGTTCTCAAATTTGCTCAGAACGTTTGACTGTATGTGCCGACTAAGATACACCACAATTAATTGCCATAATATGCCCCCTTTAGCTTATAGGAAGGTATAAAGAAAATACCATTGATTTCTATGGGGAAAAGCTTGTTTTTTCAATAGCTTCTACACCAAATGACCTTGAGACCTCAAATTTGCTCAGAATGTTTGACGGTATGTGCCGACTAAGATACACCACAATTAATTGCCATCATATGCTCCCTTTAGCTTATAGGAAGGTATAAAGGAAATACCATTGATTTCTATGGGGAAATGCTTATTTTTTCAATAGCTTCTACACCAAATGACCTTGGGTCCTCAAATTTGCTCAGAATGTTTGACTGAGCTTATAGTAAGGTATAAAGGTCAATTGGTGTAGGAGCTATTGAAAAAATAAGCTTTTCCCCATAGAAATCAATGGTACTTCCTTTATACCTTCCTATAAGCTAAAGGAGGCATATGATGGCAATTAATTGTGGTGTATCTTAGTCGGCACATACGGTCAAACATTCTGAGCAAATTTGAGGTCTCAAGGTCATTTGGTGTAGAAGCTATTGAAAAAACAAGCTTTTCCCATAGAAATCAATGGTATTTCCTTTATACCTTACTATAAGCATCATGGGGCATGTGATGGCAATTAATTGTGGTGTATCTTAGTCGGCACATACAGTCAAACATTCTGAGTAAATTTGAGAACCCAAGGTCATTTGGTGTAGAAGCTATTGAAAAAATAAGCTTTCCCCATAGAAATCAATAGTATTTCCTTTATACCTTACAATAAGCATCATAGGGCATATGATGGCAATTAATTGTGGTGTATCTTAGTCGGCACATACAGTCAAACGTTCTGAGCAAATTTGAGAACCCAAGGTCATTCGGTGTAGAAGCTATTGAAAAAATAAGCTTTTCCCCATAGAAATCAATGGTATTTCCTTTATACCTTCCTATAAGCTAAAGGGGGCATATAATGGCAATTAATTGTGGTGTATCTTAGTCGGCACATACGGTCAAACATTCTGAGCAAATTTGAGGTCTCAAGGTCATTTGGTGTAGAAGCTATTGAAAAAACAAGCTTTTTCCCATAGAAATCAATGGTATTTCCTTTATACCTTCCTATAAGCTAAAGGGGGCATATGATGGCAATTAATTGTGGTGTATCTTAGTCGGCACATACAGTCAAATGTTCTGAGCAAATTTGAGAACCCAAGGTCATTCGGTGTAGAAGCTATTGAAAAAATAAGCATTTCCTCATAGAAATCAATGGTATTTCCTTTATACCTTACTATAAGCTAAAGGGGGCATATGATGGCAATTAATTGTGGTGTATCTTAGTCGGCACATACAGTCAAACATTCTGAGCAAATTTGAGGACCCAAGGTCATTTGGTGTAGAAGCTATTGAAAAAATAAGCATTTCCCCATAGAAATCAATGGTATTTCCTTTATACCTTACTATAAGCATCATGGGGCATATGATGGCAATTAATTGTGGTGTATCTTAGTCGGCACATACAGTCAAACATTCTGAGCAAATTTGAGGACCCAAGGTCATTTGGTGTAGAAGCTATTGAAAAAATAAGCATTTCCCCATAGAAATCAATGGTATTTCCTTTATACCTTACTATAAGCTAAAGGGGGCATATGATGGCAATTAATTGTGGTGTATCTTAGTCGGCACATACAGTCAAACATTCTGAGCAAATTTGAGAACCCAAGGTCATTTGGTGTAGAAGCTATTGAAAAAATAAGCATTTCCCCATAGAAATCAATGGTATTTCCTTTATACCTTACTATAAGCTAAAGGGGGCATATGATGGCAATTAATTGTGGTGTATCTTAGTCGGCACATACAGTCAAACGTTCTGAGCAAATTTGAGAACCCAAGGTCATTCGGTGTAGAAGCTATTGAAAAAATAAGCTTTTCCCCATAGAAATCAATGGTATTTCCTTTATACCTTCCTATAAGCTAAAGGGGGCATATAATGGCAATTAATTGTGGTGTATCTTAGTCGGCACATACGGTCAAACATTCTGAGCAAATTTGAGGTCTCAAGGTCATTTGGTGTAGAAGCTATTGAAAAAACAAGCTTTTTCCCATAGAAATCAATGTTATTTCCTTTATACCTTACTATAAGCATCATGGGGCATGTGATGGCAATTAATTGTGGTGTATCTTAGTCGGCACATACAGTCAAACATTCTGAGTAAATTTGAGAACCCAAGGTCATTTGGTGTAGAAGCTATTGAAAAAATAAGCTTTTCCCCATAGAAATCAATAGTATTTCCTTTATACCTTACAATAAGCATCATGGGGCATATGATGGCAATTAATTGTGGTGTATCTTAGTCGGCACATACAGTCAAACGTTCTGAGCAAATTTGAGAACCCAAGGTCATTCGGTGTAGAAGCTATTGAAAAAATAAGCTTTTCCCCATAGAAATCAATGGTATTTCCTTTATACCTTCCTATAAGCTAAAGGGGGCATATAATGGTAATTAATTGTGGTGTATCTTAGTCGGCACATACGGTCAAACATTCTGAGCAAATTTGAGGTCTCAAGGTCATTTGGTGTAGAAGCTATTGAAAAAACAAGCTTTTTCCCATAGAAATCAATGGTATTTCCTTTATACCTTCCTATAAGCTAAAGGGGGCATATGATGGCAATTAATTGTGGTGTATCTTAGTCGGCACATACCGTCAAACATTCTGAGCAAATTTGAGGTCTCAAGGTCATTTGGTGTAGAAGCTATTGAAAAAACAAGCTTTTCCCCATAGAAATCAATGGTATTTCCTTTATACCTTCCTATAAGCTAAAGGGGGCATATTATGGCAATTAATTGTGGTGTATCTTAGTCGGCACATACAGTCAAACATTCTGAGCAAATTTGAGAACCCAAGGTCATTTGGTGTAGAAGCTATTGAAAAAACAAGCTTTTTCCCATAGAAATCAATGGTATTTCCTTTATACCTTCCTATAAGCTAAAGGGGGCATATGATGGCAATTAATTGTGGTGTATCTTAGTCGGCACATACCGTCAAACATTCTGAGCAAATTTGAGGTCTCAAGGTCATTTGGTGTAGAAGCTATTGAAAAAACAAGCTTTTCCCCATAGAAATCAATGGTATTTTCTTTATACCTTCCTATAAGCTAAAGGGGGCATATTATGGCAATTAATTGTGGTGTATCTTAGTCGGCACATACAGTCAAACGTTCTGAGCAAATTTGAGGTCTCAAGGTCATTTGGTGTAGAAGCTATTGAAAAAACAAGCTTTTTCCCATAGAAATCAATGGTATTTCCTTTATACCTTCCTATAAGCTAAAGGGGGCATATGATGGCAATTAATTGTGGTGTATCTTAGTCGGCACATACAGTCAAACATTCTGAGCAAATTTGAGGTCTCAAGGTCATTTGGTGTAGAAGCTATTGAAAAAACAAGCTTTTCCCATAGAAATCAATGGTATATGAAAGTTATAATATGGGTGGTTCTGAAGCTTGTAAAACCATGGGGGTGTGCTCACTGCAACACTGAGGGAAAGTGAAATAGAATTCAGCACCATTTAGCGAATATCTGTCGAATATGCGAATATCTGTCGAATATCCAACGTGAAACTGTCTTCACCGCGGTCAGGTGGGGCGTGAAAATTCTCTGCCTTCTTAAGTGGGGAATGACAGAAAAAGTTTGAGAACCACTGGTGTAGCCTAATTCACTGGACCTGAATGTATATTGAATTGTGTTGGCTGATATTATAAAAAGTGATGTTAATTTTCAGTATAGGTTAATAGTAATGATTAAAAAACTAATTTCTCTCATCTCATTTCATCACAGCAACTCAAAAGCTTCCAGACTAGCAAGTAACTTAGACTTTGAACAATGTTAGCCTTGCTGCAGGCAGAAAAAAAGACTTCTTGAGTTAAGAGTTGAATTTCTTAGCTTGAAAGCGTTTCCCAGGACCAGATAGAATACCAAAAGGCCCTTGTTTTGCTTTGCTCTAAGATAGTCAGCCCAGTGCTCCCAGCTAGCCAGCAAGTAAATTTTAAACAAACATTGTCTTGTCTCAAAACTGCTTCAACACTGAAATCCATACCTTAAAATCCTCCAGAGAGAAATATTACTCAGGATCTCACATCAACATTTGTTGAATAAGCAAAAAGTTTTCAGAGAATTACAAAACTAACTACCTTTGGACTTAATTTTTTTTCCTCAGAACTGAATCACGTGATGGCAGCCATCTTGGTTCCCATTATTAACATCCCCCCATGGTCAGAGGCTCCATATTCCAGTTCCCTTTCAATTTCAGAAAAGCAATGTCAAAATAAATGTTTTGAAAGAAAACAGCAACAACAACAACATCATTTAGGGTAAGTTATTGTGCACTGGGGAAGCCTACATAAAAAATGCATCATTTTACTGTAAGTTAACTAATAAAAGTTGTGTTATGTAGGCCTAATTTTACTATACTTATTGTTTACCCTGCATTTCAGCTTGAGCTTGTGCTGTTCACAGGATAAAGAAACTGCAAACTAGTTCTTAAAAAGAACTTTGATCATAATTCTAATAAAGGGGATCGTGCATTTTAAGAAGGTATAATAACAATAGCCTACTTTAAACAGAAATTTACTTCCAAGAAGTACACAAAAATATCATAAAGGTCACCATTACAGTGAATTTCACACAGTTGAAAAGCACATTTGAAATTCACTGTCAAGAAAGCACAGTTTCTTCAAGTATAGTTTCATAGCCAATTTAATGTATGGCACAAGTAGTATATTTAGTATTTCTAATTTCGCAACATGGAATTTGATACCGTGCACCTATTGTATTCATATTTTATTACACTAAAGAAATATACTAAATATACTTTTTAATCTGACATATATTGTCAATCTAAAATTTTGATATGTTGCACTTGGGACTAGAATGCCATTACTTATTGTTTTTTTTTCTGAAAATAAACTCAAACTCGACTGAAAATGTTTACAATGCAATATGTCAGGTACCCTTGAGCAAGATAGCCTACCTAATCCTCCAGGGCTCACATCAGAGTGCAGCCCACTGCAGCTGTGGGATAGTGTGTCCACTTCACTCTTCACTGTTTGCTTTGCTTCAATACACAAAATGGTTAAATACAGAGGCTTAATTTCCCTAAAAGGATGAAAAGATAGGCTATAATAAAGAGTGAATTCAATTTTTCTTCACTCTCAACTTTCAGAATTAATTGTCTTACTCAGTGCAAATACTGAGGGACAGAAAATGAAGTACGTTCTGTTGACGAAGGAGTTAGGACAATTAGACAGTGTTTTTGTCTTATCTCTTCTATCAATTCCCTGCAACCTTCTCATCTCTTGTCGCTGTGTTCTCCCTCTTTGGCTTTCTCTGATGCTGAAAGCATCTACATGGACTATTCATTCCCAGCAACACTCAGAGTTTCTTCCCCTTGTTCCTTTTTTTCATGGCTGCTGATTACAGTTACAAAATTACTCTCGCTTTTATTCTTGCTGTGGGCATTTGAAGTGGGCTTTTTTTTTTCTTTTTTTTTTTCGTCTTGTTCCACTGATAACGTGGAATTTATCAGATGTTGAGGCCGCATGATTACATCTTTGTGTAGCTGTTTTGGTGTGGATGAGCGAGACCGCTGACAACAACAGTTAAAAGATATGTCTATTTAGCTTGTAACGCATTTGTAACTTGCTATTATTATCATATCATATTATCATACAGAATGAGGATTAAGATGGAAGGAAGCAGCATGTTTTTGTTGCCCTGATCAGAATTATGTGGTATACTGTAGAATGGAAGTCATTGACATGATGCTATCGTATCAATTAGTGTCCATGTGGTTGTCTGCCTATAGTGCTGTGTCAGTCTTAGTATCCAATTTCTCCTAGATTTTTTGGAAAATTGTGAAACAAATTTTCAACTAGAGAGCCATACTGAGTCATAAACATAAGATAACAAAGCTGTCTTTAAAAGTAAGTAACTTAATACATTTCAACAACCCAAAAAAGTGTAAAGGTATTACTCTCATTGATCATTTATTTATACAATTATTTGTTAACTAAATGTAGTTGTTTTATCCCAATTACCTAAGGAGAAAATCCCATATTCACTCAAGAATGAAAGATAGGCTACACACTGTTTTTCTTGTTTGTTTGTTTATTTGTTTTGTTTTTTTAAGTGGAGGCTGAGTATAGCAGAAGCCATGACAAGGTTACTGTTTGTTTTGTAACCATAGGGAATACTGACACAGGTGATTGATGCATGCTCATTTGTCCCCTGCAAGGATTAACAGAGGACCGAGGATAGAATTTGCAATATGACCCCTAGTTTGGTGTCACACGGTTTAGTACAGCATCCTCACCTGACAATGTTATACATCTGAGTTTGTATGGTCAACATTTTTTTATTATCAATATAATGGTAAAAAGATGACATGACACCTCTATTGATAACAACTTTCTAGTTTGAAACAGATTAAACTATATTTTAAATCTAAGATGAGATTTCATATGGAATATTTGTACTAATATTGCAAACCTACACCCTTCATTCTTCCAGTGAACAGCATCATGTCACTGATCATTTTTCACTGACTCTCTTATTCATGTAATTCTATCCTGCATTGTTGTGTCATTTTTGTACAACTACAAAAATGTACTATTTTTACTTTATTGTTATCAAAGTTGTGACAGCAGTTATCACAATTAGTGTTGTTCAAGAACGAGTATAAAATGGTGCTTTTCTTTTATTTCTATATTATATCAGAAATACCCGTAATGAATGCACATTCAGCAGTCCCTTAGATTCCCTTTGAGAATAGGCACTGTAATATACCTGCATCAATATATCTTTTCCTCCCCCACTCCCCCTCTCTCTCTCTCTCTCTCTCTCTCTCTCTCTCTCTCTCTCTCTCTCTCTCTCTCTCTCTCTTAGCCCATGTCTCAGGATGTGAAGAGTGTCCCTGGGTAATAATTGCTGACACGCCAAAGCCAACATTGCACACAGGCCCCTTTAATAGTTTTCATTTTTCTTCCTTACAGCCTGGCCTCAGTGGTGCCATTATGACTGATCAGCACCCGTCTGCCACCGCCTCTCCCCAGCGAGGACCCCTTTCTCTTGCTGGGCTGACCCTCTCACTGCCCGCTGCCTGGCTGCCCATTATCATCTCCCCAGTCTTGCTGCACCCTCTTCCCCAGCACCTCCTCTATTCGCCAGCGCACAGACAATTTCTCTAAAAGACTGTCCTGTCTTCCTGCCTTTCATCAGCAACCAGGTAACAGCCCCATTTCACCATATTAATTTGCCCCCTTCTTTTCCCACTTTCAACCACTGCATCAATTTGGAACTTCATAAACTATTTCAGGAATGTGATTCATCAGTCTGGACAGAGGAGAGGAAAATAAACACCAGTAGCATGGTGCCTGGTTTGTTGGCCAGACACCGTATTTATCATTATTTAATTCAGAGGGCCTCAAAATACGCTGACATTTTTAATAGTAAGATGAATTGCCAAGAGAGAGGGGGAAAAACCCTCCAGGGGTTAGTGACCAGCGAGGCTGAAATAAAAGTGGTCCGAAACGAAAAAGTATGTGATCTTGAAATTGGACTTCCCTCAGCATGTTTGCTCTGTCCCGGCCATTAGCGGGCCAATATACATTGGCGATGGAGCATGCATGAAGTCATTCAGAAGCGAAACACTTCCCCTAAGCCTGCTTTCCATTCTGGAGAACAGGGACATACTTTTCCCATTTCTGTCAGTTGATATTTGGAATAGCCCATTTGCAATACTGTCGCAGGTGATTAGTTTTCATTTAGTGCAAAGCTGTGGCGGGCAGTTGAGCGGGCGGGTGGCCTGCGGGGAGGGCCAAACAGAAGCATGTGTTCTGGCATTGTGTGGAGGAGTCTCCCTGACATGAATACCATTGAGATGCCATCAAACAGTTCAGCACGTCACCACAACAACAAGAGTTCACACAACTTATTCTCTTACAAATTAGGACTTTAAAAAAGACAAAGTTAGTATATTAGTACAATACAGTTAATTACAGTCACAGCACCACAGTCAAGAGTTTATTTCCAAAATGCTACAAAAGATATTTTAATTCATTTTCAGAAATCTTTTTTTTTCTTGTACGTTTTTTTTAGGTAGGCCTACATTAGATTCATTTTCAGAAATCTTTTCTTTCACATTTTCTTTTTTAGATACATCAGTGGATCTACATTTGGCTTGCTTTAACTTGATTTATTAACATAATTGAAGTTTTCTAATTACAGAAATACGTAAAAACATGACTTCTGAATATTTTCAAAAAGCGTTTTGGAACCAAGGTCCAATCTCTATATTATCAGTGTTATATGGTCGGAATCCTTAGTTTAGATTACCACACAGTGTTGTTGTTGAGTTACATTTAACATCTTTTGTTGTAGCTCTGCTTTTCTGTGTGCATGCAGGGTAGGTTAGGGCACATAGGAGGGAGCTCTTTGCATGACACCTTCCATCTGACAATCATCACTCTTGCCTTCCAGCTGCTCCAGAGACCCAGGCTGTGCTGCTGCTGCTGCTGTTTGTCTGTCCTCCAGCGGAAGCCTCGGAGCGGCGCGCGTGTCTCCCAGTGGGTGAGGCCCCTGCAGGCCAGCATGGGCTCCCCCTCGCAGCTTGCACTGTCAGGGACAGGGGACCAAGCTGAGAGCAAAATGACATTTGGATTACTCTCTGTCTCTGCTCCAACACTTGATGTTTTTTGACATGTACGGGTGTTTGTGAGAGCAGATTGTCCCTTGCAAGTTTTATTTTTGTACTTTTGTTGAGCCATACCCAAATGCTCAAAGGCATTTATTCTCATGTTACTGAGTGATATGTGATTTTCTATAGAGGCACCGAAGAGTCCGCTCTGAAAATGACATATGGGCTGTCATCAGTTGATTGCAATAAACTCTATGGAGTGTGGAAAGTCACATAATAGATAACAATACATAAATAATAAAATAAATCAAGTGCCTACCTGACCAAAAGTTGCCAGAAGTTCAGTAAATGAGGCAAGGTAAGAGCATTGGTATGTGTCAACAGGTTGGCGTGTCCTTCAAAGAGCCCCCACCGCACTGCCTCCTTGCATTCCCAACCCCACCCCACCCCACCCCACCCTAATGCCATGGCCCATATAACCAAATGCCAGGGTGGAAAGTTTCCCCAAAGATTGATTGCCCCTCTTATCATTTTCTAATTTCCAATTCACTCAAGGGTTTAACTGCAACCAGCCATTTTTCCCAAGCACCAACCAGATTTCTTTTATTTCCGGCATGAGGGGTAAATGGGAGGGAATCTCACAGCCCATTAAACATGGAAGTCTGTGCCATAGAAAGTGTCTTGCTGGAGTCTTTGGAGTCCTCTGTGTCCGTCTGTGGGCAACACCATCTCTCTCTCTCTCTCTCTCTCTCTCTCTCTCTCTCTCTCTCTCTCTCTCTCTCTCTCTCTCTCTCTCTCTCTCTCTCTCTCTCTCTGCGTGTGTGTTTGTGTGTGTGCGTGTGCCTCTGTTATTGTCCTGCTGTGTGTATGTTT
Organism: Sardinella longiceps; assembly: GCA_027497455.2. NCBI lineage: Eukaryota > Metazoa > Chordata > Actinopteri > Clupeiformes > Clupeidae > Sardinella > Sardinella longiceps. The sequence goes on from JAODXP020000027.1 coordinate 20,799,572, forward strand.
TTCTGTGTAGGCTCTGCATTACTATGGCCATTTGGATAGAGGTCCCTTTAGAGGTCCCTAGCATCTCCTCAGATGCTTAAAATTGTGACCTGTCTTCATTAACTTCTATTTGAGGAAGACAATAGAAACAGTGGATGTTTCCACTGTTGATGTTCCACAAATGTGGACTGTCCACTGTTCCCTAGAACATTGAATTTAAATTGATATACTTGCTTTTAAAGCAACACTATGCATTTTATTGTCATAAAAAATTGTGACTTGGCTAACTAAAAGGCACACATAACCTTTCAAACATTTTCCAAAGTCTTATTGCCACTACTTAATTGATGTTTAATAGCATCCATACTATCATGTTGTAAGCGTGTTTTTTTCCCCATTTTGTGGTGCTTTCCTATCCTCCCCTCCGCACAGAACAGTGTGCTCAGTGTGTTCGGATGGCTGATGGGAATAAAACTTGTATTTATCCACCCCTCATATGGCAGTGTCTGATCCAAAATGATTTGGAGATGGTACCAATGCCATGCAAAATGTCTGACAAAAATACATATTTACTTCTGATCGTGGTGAAAAGTTGTGTAGCGCTCCTTTAATACACCACCATTGCATAGCATGGCTCTTTGTTTTGGTGTTGGCCTACATCCTCTGTGGTTGTTTTTTAAAGTCATTTTTCCAAAATGCAGACTTGTTGACATTACTATTTTAAAAACTATGTTGTATTTTTACATCAGCATTACTTGAGGGACCATTTGAGTTGTCAACTGTTGGCTTTTGTCTCCCTCTAGTGTTTTAATTGCAATGTATGTTTTAACTGCTGTGCTGCTCTCGGACAAGATGTGAAACCACTGACTTTATTTTTTTCATATGAATTCCAGGTTTCACTGCCCTCTGTATACTAAGAAACTGTCTCATGTTTTAATGATAATGTGATATCATCTTTTTTGTTAACCAGTTCCTCTTGGTTTTCTATTTTTTTTCTTCTAATACACATACCCCTGTATCAATCGAACTGAGAGAGAGAGAGAGAGAAAAAAAAGATCTTTATTTGTACTGAAAGATTAATACCGGTATTGCACACCCTTCATGCATGAAGTAGGCCTAGGCCTAATTGGCAAATGAAATAAAGAATGAATAGTAATAAAAAGAACAGAGTAAGAATGCTTTTGACAAAATATAGTCAAGTGTAGAGCAGAGTGGATTGAAATTCTTCTTTGTTGTCCTCTGTTTTCATGACAGGTACAGTAAATATGAAATATCATTCATGTACGGCACGGCAACAATAGGCCAGGACAGACTCACATATCCTACACATATTGAGACTAGCAGACAATTTCCATGTGTTTATATGTTTCCCATTATCATGGACTAATAGGTTATCTAATGAACCGGTAAGTTACTGTAAATCGCTGGCCAGCCTGCAGGCATTTACTCATTAGTGCAAACAAATGTTAAATTACAGAGCATCATAAATGTTGCCTTATTTGTATGGGGCAAGTTCACATTAGGCTTTGCTTTTTTTGTGTATCTAATTTTCTGCCTATGTTGAAGTGTTACCATTGCCTTACTCTCCTTCGTCTTCCTTTCGGTTTCTCTTCCCGTTTCTCTAAAGTCCCCTGACTGCTATAGGCTTCCAAGTAGCTGCAGCAAATAAATTCAGCATGAGTCGTTGAGCATGCTAAATGGCTTGCAACACATAATCATGGAGATAATAACGAGGATGCCATTAGAGTGAGTGAGATAGATGGTGGAGCACATTTTATGGAAGTAAGGGGGAAAAAAGAGTTTGATTTGATCTTGGGGGGTGGGGCTGGGGCTGGGGAATGGGTTGGGGGGGGGGGGGGTGAAGTCACTTTCAGTGTAATTCCCCTTTCTTTTGTACCATCTCTTTCTTCCTGCTTAAAGGACTCACAGATTGAATGCACACACCACAGAGAGAGAGAGAGAGAGAGAGAGAGAGAGAGAGCTGGAAGGACAATGTAGTGATTAATCTAATCAAAGCAGGAGAAAAGAGAGAGCACTAAGAGAATCACTACAGACTTACCTAAGGCACTTACAGTTTTTTTTTTTCTCATACAGGTTTGAAATTAACAGGCCAAGTTGTCATAAAATGTACAATTTTACACTCAACAGAGCACGGCGGTTGAGGTCACAATGATAGACACTGTGTCTTTATAAGGCTAACTATAGTTCAACTTGAAATAACAAGCTATTTTATAATTGGCCAAGCTGTATAATATCATGCAGGTTTGGACTTAATAAAATCTCTGCTGTCTGTAGCACAAACTCCACTCCTTTTTCTCATAATAGTGTGCAATTCCACAATTAAAATAGTCATGTCCTTAATTGTGGTTGTGTCAAAAAACAAAACAAAACAAAAAAAATATATTTAATTTACCAAACAGAATAGTGTTTTGCATTGCACAGCAATAACGGCAATACCAAATAAATTAAATATAAATAAATGACAAATTTGCAACAAAAATGTCAAGAGTATAAAGAACATGCAATGGCATGCAATAAAACTGCATGCAAGCAGGGTTGACTAACTGAGTGCACTCTAAGAGACAGCATGTTCAGTTCAGTCTCAAAGGAGAATCCAAACTCAGTCTTAGCAAAGGCTTTTAGCACCACCTTGAGGTCCCACTGTGGCAATGGAGCAGTAGACAATATACACTGAGGTATAAAGAAGTTGCGCCATTTTACATGTCAGAATTTGAGCAATCGCTGTATTGGAAATATTTGTCAGTTCCTACTTTTCATTTATGAATTCAGCAGGTACTATCAATTATTTCAGGGTCAACTTACGGTAAAGTGTCTTGCTCAAGAGCACAACAGTGGCAGTTGGGATTTGAGCCCACATTTTCCAGGCAACTGGCTCAGCTAGCTAGGTTGCTTAACCGGTATGCTATCTGCCTCTGCCCGTTATGTTATGTTATGTTATGTTATGTTATGTTATGTTATGTTATGTTTCTACTCAAATGGTAGATATACAAACTGTAGTACATGTATGTATTTACAGTAAGAGCCGTGCCACTACAAAAGGAATACATAAACTATACTAAGTTAAAACATCTAAAAGCATACATTTAGAGCACAATCTCTTCTCTTTTCCCTCTTGAAAAGCTGGTAGAGAAAGAGGGCAAGTTTGCAAATAGTGTAGGCCAATAATGATGGCAGGGTCGTTTTTAACTCACTCAATTTTGCCATGCTGAACTGGAGTGGCATAGGCCTATGGTACAGTCACCAGGTCCTTTTCAAGCTCCTTTTCAAGCTCCTTAAAAATATACTTTGAAGAGTTGGTTCTCTTTAACAACTGACTTTAGGCTCAATGTTTTTTTTGCTCCCTAACACCACCTTCAAGTCAGAACAGCCTAAAAGGCACTACCTTAAGGGGGTTGAGGGTTGAGGGGTTTAGGGTTAGGAATAGGGTTGAGGTAGTGCCTTTTAGGCTGTGCTGCCTGGAAGATGCTGTTGGGGGCAAAAAACACCATCAAGCGTCCAGATATAACGTTGTGATTGGCTAAACACCACAATGTCTGAATACAACCAGAGCGTAAACAGCTCAGAAACAGCTCAGACACAATCGAGGTCTGAGCTATGGCTCGTCCCTAGACGTACTCGCTGAGCAAATTCAATTTGCTAGAGTTCTAGGCTATTGTTTTTCTGGATCAGTAACCAATCTACTCCGAGAAAAATATGAATATGGTGTTATTATGTCTTCTTCGTCTAGTTAAAAATGACTGTCAGGAGATGACACATTTATGCCTGACGCTGCATGCGCCATCGGTGGGACAGCTATTAGCGAGAGAGTGATATTAACCTGCCATAGCATATGCAACCACTAAAATATTTTATAGAACAGGCATTCTCAAAGATCTGATAGGTGAGGGCCAATTTAGGGACCCAACACTGAACTGAGGGCCACCAAAGGGGTGGGGGCCGAAAAAAGAAAAAAAGGAAAAAATCCCATTTGTACTGATGTGGTTGCATCTCTTCAGTTTCATTTATTGCAATAAATAAATTCCTACAGATGCAACTAATGGAGATTCATTCTTTGAAAGCAATGCACAGTTTTAACAGTTTTAAAGACATTATCAGATGTAATTGCAGGCTGCCAAAAATGTTTCCGTGGACCAGCATTGGCCCCGAGGCTGCACTTTGAGGGCTGGCCCTGGAATGGTTGGGCAAATTTCCATTTGAGTGTGACATGGTAGCAAAAGATGATAATAACTTGCCAAGGTAATATATTTAGAATATGTTTATATTTACAGTAGCTTGCATGCTTTGTCTTTTAAAACTGAACTGAAAGGTTGGGTATGTTGAGTCATAAAAAAGCATGGTTTGTGCAGTGTAGTGAATCCTACAGCAAAGAAAGTAACAGCAAAAGAATTGGCATATAATATGCAAATACATTAAAAATGGCTATCTGGGGTCTATTTTCACTTGAGACATTAAACACATTCTAAGGCTTTAATAGCTATAACTTGATATTTTTTATGTTATTGGTTTCTTAATGAAAATGATTAGAAATACAGGAGAGAAAGTTTAGATTGCCGAATTCAGAAAGATGTATGAATTCTAGTGCTGTCAAAATTGACTGATTTATCAAGTGATTAATCCCCCCCAAAAAAACTTAGATTAAAAAAATGAACTCAGATTAATCCTGATGGACATGGTTCCACTTTCATGGCATATATGTTCAATTTCAGATAGAAAATGGCTTGGCTATCAAGTCAAAGTAGACAAAGGTTATGGCCTAGCTCCCGAATGTCCAATAACATGTTTAGGAATCCTTGGGGGAAGGGGACAGGTGTGAATTGCCCCATTTGAAAAGAATAAAGCCGGCTATTTAGTATCAGGACCTTTACAGGATCCAACATACCCTAGCATCCAATTTGTTACTGGAGGAAATGAGTTGCGATTAAAAGTGATTGATCACTATTAATCATTGCAAAAGTTTGTGATTAATCAGATGAATTTTTTTATCGTTTGACAGCAGTAATAAACTCATAAAATATGCAGTAAATAAAAGGAATGAGTCAACTTTTGGGCCTTTTCATGGCCTTCAGAAAGCTTTGATGATCTGTCAACTGAAAAGAGTGATTTGCTGAATACACTAAGTTTTCTGGAGGTAAAAAAAATAAGAGAATGAGTCAAAAACTAGGGACGTGGCAAAAATGTGTATTTTAAATGAAAAATACATTACATTAGCTTATTATGAAAAGACTTACTTGGGACATTGACTTACACAAAAGGAAAAACAAAGTGATTTAAATAATGTTATCTGCAGTTGAAATTTAAAGTTCAGTGATGGGGACAGTACGAAAAGGCTTTTAGGATATGGTTTTATGAAAGTTCTAAAGTATATGGAATTTGCAATACATTTTTTGACTTTGGGGAAATAATGTCTGTTAAAATGTACATAATGCCCTTGGGACAGATACAGAACCCATTCGGGATCGCCCAGAAAGTAAAAACAAAACTTCTGCAGAGCTATGGAAGGCAAGTCTATTTCATTTCTTAGGAATCGAGAGGAAGAAACCATTGTATCCTTGCATTTACAATTTTTCACCCACACTTCATAGACCATTAGAAATTGTTACAGTGAAACGGCAAAGTGAAAGTGGAACCTCCTTTGTAGTGTGTGGGTGGAGATCTTGTTTGAGATCCTTGGTAGTGCAAATTCAAACACCTCATTTAATGCAATTCAACTGGTAGAAACAATTTGCCAAGTTTCAACATGCCAGAGTGAAAGTCATACACCAGACAATCAGAAAAGCAATCACAGAGTTGTGTCTGCAGAGATGTTGCAGAAGTGTAAAACAATTTCAGACAAATCACTAGCTCATGAAATCCAGAATCACTCATTCTGTTCTTATTTCCCGCGGGACTTAACTCTTAATAAGCACACATTACTGGGCCAAGTAGAGTCAACAGTCCCTGGACCCTCTTTTCATTCTCAATTCCCAGAATGGGCAACTTCCTTCACTGACAGGAGCCCATATCCATGCATACTTCTTCTACTTGTGCTGGTTATTTGAGGAGTTGTCCTCAATTACATGAGGGATTCCCAGTTTTGGCTCTGTGCTCTCAATTGCCCAAGGCATACCCGTCGTGTTCTGCACATTGACAGCCAAAAGTGCATTTCCAGGAAACAGTGTTTGCCACTGCTGTCTGCATAATGACTAGGAACACTTTGACTCTTTAAAGGTGCACTCCCAAAACATTATCATCATGACATAAGTGTCCACTTATCCACATAATCTACTAGTCAAACACTGGCACAAATTTGCCCCTTTTTGGCATGACGCAGAGAACAGTTCCTGCAGTCCTGCCATCTCCAGATGGGTCAAATGCAGAGAAGACATTTCCTCCCCCAAGGACAATAAAGAATTATTTTTCGTACTCTTACTCCCATGCCAAACATTGCATATTTCAGTCACTCTCAATCTGCATGACCCCTGTTACAAGCAGAAGTTACAGGGACATTAGGCTACGTTGGCAAATGAGAAAGACCCCCAAAACTAATGACTCTCAGTTTTTCTCATGCTCTGACTGTCAGAGTTTTTAAATTATAGCTGTCTGGAATTCCATGTGCTATGGTGCTGTCTGTAGAAAAGGGATGTGAGGAGAAGGGTGGTGAGTGTCCTGTGAAACTGAACCTGCCCTTCAGGTATTAGACCTGTCAGCACAAGTCAGTATCTGATGGAATTTCAAAGAAAAAAAAACCTTCACTCTTTTTACAGTATAGTCATAATCCTAGATTGTCATTTACTGTATCTCCCTTCAACACTGGATGTGATCCAACCCTGATCCAACCCCCCAATGAATAGACCTGGGTTTATCTTCGGAGGTTACTTGGAGTAACCGTTTACAAACGCTGTACGGCTAATTACATTTTTAAGAACTCATCTCAGAGTCTCCGCCTCCGCTGTCTTGTCTGACACAAGCTACGTCATCACAGGGATCCCAGGTTCTGGCCTGGGGCAGTGCTGAAACTGACTCGGAGAACTACCTCTTCATTACCCCTTCTTTCTGCATCACTTCCACTTTCATTTTCTCTGCCGGATGCAGCGCCTCACTCTTGTTTCTTTGACAGGGGATGCCAGTGATGGGAATCTTCTGCCAAAATCTCTTGAGAAATCAGGCACCAGTTGTTTCAAGCACAACAGCCATAATTGCATGAACTGCAACAGCAAAACAAACAATTACATTATTTCGAAGACATTTTTTATTACATTTTTATTAACAAAATATGTATACAATTCAAAGATATATAAATTTAGCATTTTACATCACAAAATGTTATACTTTATAAATACAAATAATGGTATACAACTACTATTGCTCCTTCGGGAAGCATGTAGTAGAAACTGTGGATACTGTAGTGTTAGAGGTACCATGTCCACATGAATCACATCCAGTATATAATGTGAAGGTCAGATAAGGGCACCTGTACTGCCCACTCAGTGCCTGAGATGTAAATAATGCTTATATGTGGTCAGACAAGAAAGTTATCTATATGGGTTGGTTAGTTTTCTCATTTGTGAGGTTTTTCGCTTTTAGCAGTTTACACATTTTAACAATTTATGTGGCCAATGTGCACATGCAATGACAAAAGGCTGTTTGTGCAGAAAGACTTTCTCATAAGTCACCCATCCTTTGCATCGTTGCACTCAGCAAACATCCTGTTATTTGGCATGGTGTCATGGAAACATTTTTCCTAAACTCTCACCTGTTGATGCTGTGGCAAATCACTCTGGTTTCATTTTGTGTCAGTGTTACAGGTGTGGTACAACTGCTGAAGCATCCCATCCCTATAAAAGAGCCATGATCTCCCAGACAAGAGCATCCGAAAATACAACCTCAAATTCAACAGTGCAAGCTGAGGTAAGATATCATACTGATGCAATTTATTTTATACGGACCAACTTTATCAGAATTTGTGAAGATCATACATTTTGTTTTTGAATAGTATTTTTAGGTGATGCTTTCTTTTACAGTCTGTGAAGTACTGGGTAAGGAGCAGGTAAGAACGGTGTAACAAAAAGTATCTGATAAATGACTGCAGAAGTATGCTGGAATGACACAAAGGGCATGAAAGTAGTTTGAGTTCTGTCTAGACCACTGCTGATTGGATTGAGTGCATGGACGTCACTAGGATCCAGAGTCAAGGGGGGCTTAGCCCCAGAGGGGTAATATGTTGATGTACAATAGCTACTAAAATATATGCTAGGCTATAGCAAATAAATATGTCCATCAATGCATGTAGGACAAACTAATCTGGCATAGACTACAGGGTAATTTATATTTCATAGTCTTTGGGAGAATATGTTGCCTAGACATTTGCTGGATCAGACTATAGCAAACTTCAAATAAGACTATTTTTCCTGCTCAATTTGAAGCATAGTTCGTCATCAGTGGATGCAGGCAGAGCTGGAGAATTTACTGAGAAATTTCACATGTACTTAAAGTGGACTTTCTCATGGACCGTTTATCATAGCAATTAGTGACTAGTACCATTGGAAAGCTTGGAGCTTACTGAATCCGATGGTGTCCGGATCGTGTATTTGACGTTAACTCCGCGAGTAATATAACCGCTAAGAATGAATGTAATTTACATACAATGAAAATAATCTGCCCAGCGTTAGGGGGGCTTGGGGGAAATTTAGGGGGGCTTGAGCCCCCCCAAAATGGACCTAATGACGTCCATGATTGAGTGTATATCACAAGGGGGTCAAACTAAGGCCCGGGGGCCAATTGTGGCCCTTTGTTGTCTCTCATGCAGCTGCCATGATGTCTACACAATAGCAATATCATCTGTAGTTCACTTGTAATTTGGTTGAAAACTAATGCTCTAAATTTCACATTGGCCCTTGACAGCTCATATTTTTCTGCCTATGGCCTGCAAGCAAAGAAAAGTTTGGCCACCCCTGATGTATCTGATGTCATGGAAATATCACCTGAAATTAAATTTAAAGTGTTGCCTAGCTAATGGTAGGGCAGGTAATTGATTCATCGAAAATAAATGGCATGAACTTAACTTGTAGGCGTTGGTGTAAAAAGGCTTTTTACATTGGCCTGCATTGTAGGAAGGTGATGTTATAGAGATTAAGCAGATAACTTTGAAATATTTGTGATATTCCAGCATACAGCACTTATGTAGTAAGTTCTCTATAATTTATACTTTTTTGTCACACTGTTCTCACCTATACTTCTTACCCAGTATTTCATGGGCTGTAAATTAAAGTGTTAGCCACTTGGTAGTCGACTATCAGTATTTTTAGCTCTGACTAAAACAACTATAATGAATTTTGTAGCCTCAAACTAAAATGAGCTGGATCAAAGTGGCCATCCTTTGCTGCCTCGTGCCTCTTCTGCATGGACATAAGGACTGCAGCCAGAAGATCCGCTGGAAGGAGCTTTTCCAGGCATTGAACAGCCTGGTAAGTATTCAATTCAATTCAATTTATTTGTTTGCGCTCAAATACAGTACATTGTCTCGCGGCGCTACAGACAGTACAGGAGTATACCCACGAGTAACAGGGGCAAGGAAAAACTCCCTTTGCTTACAAATAATTCATTTTTAGGAAGAAAGTATGCTTTTCATCTCAATAGCCTACTTGGTTAGCATTAGCTTCTGTATTCACAATGATTTTTTTTGTAGAATAACCAGCAAATTGATTTAAAATATGTGCATAATTTCCCTTACCATTACCAATTTAAAGCAGTTTTTATGTCTGTTTTATTGCCATCAGAACAGTAACATCTCTCCTGAATGTGGCCACGACTTTGATAAAACAATTCTCTGCAACCCACAGGAAATGCTTAATCAGGTAAACAGTTGTAAGAATAATCTTTTGATTGCTTAAAGGCTGTGTTAACTGTACTTGTGAAAAAAATGTACAGAAAAGAGAAAATGAACAGCAGAAGAATATAACAGCTCTTCTTTTACATTCTGTTTATAGATCGAACACAGCCCTGAGGTATTCATGGATATCATGAAAAAAACTGAATCTGTCTACAAGAAAATAACAAATTCGCAAAAGGTTGTTGAAATGGTGAAGCATACGAGCCATATTCTGACACCATGTGTAAGTTTCTTTTTCCCTGAATCTCACAAGTGAGTGAACAATATCAATAAATAGCATTAGCAAACTTAATGGTAGGCCTACATATACTGTATATTCTTGTATTAAGCACTTTTATTCCCCTTTCTGGGGTGTCTAGGGTGAAATAGAACAGTGTCAACCATTCTATTTTGCCCTAGACATCCCAGAAAAGAGTAGTGCTAAACACTGGAATATGCTTCTATGTTTGCTGATGCTATTTATGCTATTAAACCCAGTGTTTATTTACCCTTATAGTTTGTCTAACCAGCACTGCTTATCCCTGTGTAGGTTAACCAGCCACATGTTTCTGAGCCTGTGACAGAATGCTTCAGTAAATTGGAGGCTTTTCTCATTAACAAAAAGGTTTGTTCACACATTCAGTTGAAATGATCATTCTAAATGAATTCTGTGAAGTCAAGTGAATGATAGCATGTTCCACAATGTATGTGGAGGGATCCATCTGGTTGCACACAAATAATTGAACTGATTTTCCATGTTTATTTTTCATCTGCTTATGAGTGTTTGTGTATTCCCCCCTAGTGTTGTTCTAACTGTGCTGGAGAAATAGCAAATATAACCATCAGAGAAATACTCCAAAGGCTACAGAACAGAACACAACGAAGGAGATGAAGGAATGAGAGGAATGAATAAGCGAGTGTACATGTCACACTACAGAAAAGCATAGGCCTACATGTATTTATTTACTATAATGTATTTTTCTGTATTTCAATAAAAAGTACATATATTTACACAATATGGTCAGTTACTTAATCAATAAATTCATTGAGAGAACTATGTTGGTTTAAAAACGATGTACTAGTGTGCAAAAAATAAATAAATAAATAAATAAATAAGAACAAAAAAGAAAGCAAATAATTAGCCAGACCTTTATCAATAGGCTACATGATAGAAAATATCAAGCCTACCATGGCAAAGATTCAAGACTCATTATATTCCAGTTTCATACAATAGGCTAGAAACATTGACAAAATACACGTTGTAAAGGTACCACCAACAACTCATACAGTATGTGAGTATATGTAGTTTGTGTCACGATCACCAATCGACTCAGTAGGGGGCGCCTATGACGCAGCATCCTTCTAGGGTTGCACAGGTGATTATCAGACGATAGGCCTATTATGGATCTCACTTTTATTAGACAAGCAATATTCCCAATAAGGCTGCTATACGGACGAAGCATTTTCACTATGAATCACTATAATAGGCCTATTATTAATAAAAGTGTATTTTAAAAAAGTCTTCTGGATTTTAGCACTATCCAACGTTTTAGTGGACAACGCCTGCATATCGATATTTTTGCACAGAGGCCCACTCTATGTGCCTGAGCTTTGAGCACACTCGGCTAGGCCTAACTCATTTAGGCCTACATGCTTAGACCATGCACCTAGCCAGCCTTATTCTCTAAAGGTCATCCCATGGCAGTGTAACAGGTCTGGGGCAGAGTACGTGCTAGTTATGCTCTACCTAGCAATAAATTGCACTCAAAACACGCAGAGGGCAATGGGTTCATTCTGTCCGCCAACGCGCGCCTAAATCAGAAAGGATGCTCCGATTAACTGTTTGCTAAAAGGCAGCGCAGCTCTTCCTCATTTCTGATCGCCTTACTAGAAAGCACCCTCCCACCTGCCATTCAATTGGACAAAGAAATGAGGGTGTATACGTGATCTAACCATCCATTGGGCAGTTGTGCTGTCAAGTTCATGCAGACTCAACAATGTATGCAAATACCGTTTGAGTTTTGGACTGTAGGGGGAGTGATTCACTGACACGGGCTGGAACATAGGAAAGGGGGTGGCGTTGTCGCAGCCCTCGCTTCGTGAGAATACTGATTTTTTTAAATAGGTTTACATTAATTTAAATTCTTATTTAATAGTCCTGTGCCTGTCGTCTGTGGTTAAGATGGCGCAGACAGACAACAAGAGATTTTTTGAGAATCTTTCAGGTTCCGGGAAAGCCATCGCCGTGCTCACGAGTGGTGGGGATGCTCAAGGTAGGCTGCATGACTATTGACAGTGGGAGAATGCTGTGACATTGTATCAACGGATGGGCCCACGGAGGGCAAAAAAGTATCGATTCAGACAGACGGATCTTCTGTACATTAGACTTACGGATATGTCAAAAGTGTTGTTCGAAACACATAAGACAGAATGGTCGTTATTGAAATCTGCAGGTGAATACTGTGAAGATTAAATAGCTAGTTAGCCAGCCATACTCTTCAAGGTGAAGTCCAATGTTATCTTACTGGCGGATCTGCCTCCTCATCCACATAGACATCACAATTGTTCATTACAGCATAGCTTTGAGATTACGCCAATATTCTCAGGGGATGAATAGTTTAAGTATGAATGAAATAAAAAAAGATGTCCGTGACGGCCTACGTTACTGCATTGCGGAGTTCCGTTGATGCCATGAAAGCGAAGCGAATGAATGTGTGTGCTTCTGTCTAAGTTAGCAGCTTTAGACATCATTAGCGGGCTGTCGTCATTGAATCACCATCAGTCGAATTATCATCGTAATAATCATCATCATAGGCCTATAGTGTTATGCTTGCGCTGCAAATGAAACACGCGTGACTATCAGAAACCAGGAAGTGGCAACTGGTTAAAATGATGACAACCTAAGCTCCAGTGCGCGCTTCAGAAGCCGCTATTTTGCCATCGGAGGGCATCGAGACAGTCTTTCTAAACCTACAGACTGGTCCAAGTAAATATAATCATAACAGTTTGAGTCCAGAGAAAAGAGTCATGGGCTTTTTTCCGTGTGGTGCGGATGTGGTGATTCAGTCATGAATGTGGAGGAAACCGATGTGGGCATAGGGATGGGTGTACGTGAGGATCTGCAGTCGTCGCAGACAGAGTGGATACGTCATAGGGAACCCACGGACACATCAAATGAACTTGCCATGCGCAAATAAGATGATGAAAAATGCAGTAATGTTCATGTCCTTGATATGATGTCTGCCATGTAGGCATGGCACTATAATGATCTAAATGTAATGGCTGTTCAGTTGTAGGAGAAGCATGATATTGGCTGCCTAAAACAGCATCAATGCAACAGTAGCTCTCAAAAAGATGGTAGTGTTAGCTTCACCATTTCAGCCTAAAGTATGCCCATGGAACCAGAGTGTCGAGAAATTAGGCTGTTTCTTTGCCTTGGCTGGGCTCTTTCAGAATATAAATTATTAATCTGATTGCTGGGATAGGCTATTAAGTGACAACTTCTCAGGGACGTTTTACATTCATCACTGAGGCCAACTGTTTGCCAAGAGTTGCATGGCATTGTTCACCACTGCTTTCAAAAACTAATTAACATAATCTAACAGTGCTAGTAAAGTTTGTTTGGAAGGTTTTTGTGCCTTTTAAAGGTAGCTGTAGGTGTTTTACGCCAAAAACTACATACAGTAGTGCTGCTTCAATGCTTGGTGGGGTCCAATCATACAAGGGTCTAAGGAAGGTCATCAAGCACAGTTTGGTTCCATGAAAGTACTGACTTCAGTTTTCTAAAAACTGTATCTAACCATAAAGGCTACTGTAAGTAGTGACCTTGAACATGGCATACCTGTCAGTGGTTGAAATCTGTGAGCCCAACACACACACACACACACACACACACACACACACACACACACACACACACACACACACACACACTTTGAACACTGAATGTGAGCCTAAACTACACTTGTTTAGTTGCTTGTAAATATATGTGGATGAACATGTACAGCGATTTGGGTTTGCTCATCCCGAGTGAATCCAAATATATGAGATTTTGTGCCATCAGTGAGACTCATTTACACATTGTGTTCCGGGGAAGAAAAGCTTCCCTTCTTTTGATGTTTTCCTGGAACACAAATCTTTTACGGTGGTAACAGAAGATTGAGAGAGCTCTGCAAAAACTGTTTGAGTCCAGTTCATCGCTTCTGCATTTTCTGCTAGACCACATGTTGCTTGGTTACAGCACTGGAGCTTAAGGGCTAGCATTTCAGACCTCTGCCAATTTGGACTTCACTGTGAAACCAGGCCCTTATCCTATTGTTTATTTTCTCCGGGAGACTGCCAGGTTCCACGGTGCCACTCAACTTATTCTCTCTCTCTCTCTCTCTCTCAAACACACACACACACACACACACACACACACACACACAGACATGGGCCTAATTTCTTATGGGCCACACATTAGTATTCTTTGCTGTCTTTGAACTGAGCTGAGTTCCTCTGTGCGTCTCTGACAGGGTTAGTGAGAGTAGGAGGAGTCAGACCAGCCTGTGAGCCTTTTACCAAACATGGCACGGAGTTCTGCTCAAGAGCCCTCACTCACTGGTCTATGCACACATATACACATATATAGTGTGTACACACACACACACACACACACACACATACTGTACACACACAGAGATAGAGAGAGTCATATGCACATACAGCTTGGTCTGTTGAGTGATGATAACAGTGCATTTTTAAAAAGACTCAGCTGTCATTTTTTTCTGAAGGCTGCAACCAATTGCTGTGTTTTTGCTCATCCCAGTTCCACTTTCACTTTGTCAAGTGTTAGAATGACTCTATTATTTCCTATTTTATCCCCTCAAGCTCTAGCTGCAGAGCTGGTGTTCTGAAATAGCTCTGTGTCTTCAAATATGTTCTACTTTACCATCAGTGTCTTTTGTAATACATCAGATGCCTCTAAACTAAACTGACAGCTCTGTATCTTGATGTTTGTTGTTTAAAGGTATGAATGCTGCTGTGAGGGCAGTTGTTCGCATGGGAATTTACGTCGGTGCAAAGGTGTATTTCATCCATGAGGTGAGTGCAGCCTGAAGAGTATTTGTCTTGGGGAAAAATGAAATAACTCAAAGTCTGTGGCACACACTATAAATACTTATGTACATAGTTACATATATAGTTCAAGGTGATATCACATGCCAGAAATAGGCCTATGGAAATGTCAGAGCAAGACTATCAGGTCTGTGGGCTCCTGACTCTGGAACACTTACTGTACCTTAGGGGCCCTGGGTCAGGGCAAGCCCACAAAGTGTGCTGGTGAACACTAGAAGGTCAGACATAGCATCATTGTGCTTAATGCTTCATAGTGTAGAAGCTGTTCAGACAATTTGGAAAGGCAGTGATGATTGGCATTGGACTCGAGATATGTGGCAATTTTATACTGTCTGTCTCTGGGAGTTTCTCCTTATCTCCTATACTGTGTGTGTCTGCTAACAGGGATATCAGGGTATGGTGGATGGAGGAGAGAACATTAAGGAAGCCACCTGGGAGAGTGTCTCCAGTATGCTTCAAGTGGTGAGTATCATTAATAAAGTAGAATCTCTATAAAGAGCAGAGCACATTGTGCATTCATTCTATACTGATCAGTGCCAAGAGTGCCATTATTGTGTTTGCCTTGAGATATTTAATGATGAGTATGCCAGTGATGACAGTTGGACAAATATGAAAGTGCTTTTATTGGAGACACTAAGTGAAATCCATCCTCATCTAAATGGATTCAGCAATGCATTTTGATTGTCATATCTCTTTAGATTTGGGTTCCTTAACAATGAAATCCTGTCCTTTCTAGGGTGGCACAGTCATTGGCAGCGCCCGCTGTAAAGAATTCCGGGCAAGAGAGGGACGCCTGAAGGCAGCACACAACCTAGTCAAGCGCGGCATCACCAACCTGTGTGTGATTGGAGGAGACGGCAGCTTGACCGGAGCCAACCTGTTCAGAGAGGAGTGGAGTGGGCTACTGGCCGAGCTGGTGGAGCAGGGTGGGTAGGAGCCAGGGGGAGAGAGGAGTGCGGAGACACACAGGGAGATGCTAGATGCAGTCAGATGCAGGGCCGATTCTAGGCATAGACGAACTAGCCGATCGCCTGGGGCACCAAATATCAGGGGGGCATCGCAATACATTTATTACTTTTTTCTTCAGTTTTTCACTTGTATTTCTAGAAAAGAGGGGGCAAAACTCAGATCTGGCCTAGGACAGCAAAAAGGCTAGAACCGGCCCTGCAGATGTATAGTATTGTAGGGGAGGCAGTGATACTGTACGTAATAAAGGAGGTAGTGAGACATAGGGAGGAAGAAGTGAGACATTAGGCAGTGAGAAAGACAGAATTGAAACATAAATAAGCACATTTGCATTACAGTTCATCATGCACACCTGCATTTCTAAAGTGACATTAACTTACTTGTGGGAGATTAATTGATTTGAGAAACATCAATTTGACATCCATCAGACTAATGAGCCTGAGCTAACAGAGCTGTGCTGGAGGGAAGGTCAACAGAGGCAACATCACAAAAGGCAAACAGGGCTCAGGTAGATGTGGACTACTGTATAAAGACCAGATGTACCTGTTGCACTGTAGACAAGCTATGAAATGCATACATACAGAAGACTTACATTTTTCCCTTATATTATGTATGGATAGAGATCTCCTTTTTTGTTGTTGTCCGGTCCAGTTGTTCCTGTGCATGTAAACTCTTGTGTGTGTTCCTCAGGCCTGATTGATGAGGAGGAGGTCCAGAAGTACTCTGCCCTGCACATTGTGGGCATGGTGGGCTCCATTGACAATGACTTCTGCGGAACTGACATGACAATCGGAACTGACTCTGCTCTCCACCGAATCATTGAAGTTGTGGATGCAATCATGACTACTGCTCAGAGGTATACAACTCTTGTTTGATGTCAAATCATTCTATAGCATACATAGGCTAATATGCAGTAGGCTCTTTTCAATACTTCTGCTGATACGTACAATTGTTCTTTTTAGCCACCAGAGGACTTTTGTTCTGGAGGTCATGGGAAGACATTGTGGGTAAGAGACAATCTGTGTGTGTGTGTGTGTGTGTGTGTGTGTGTGTGTGTGTGTGTGTGTGTGTGTGTATGTGTCTGTGTATTTGTATTTAGGTGTGTTAAGTGTGTATGTGTGATAGATACGATATGTTTGTTTACATACCCTGTATGTTTGTGTGAGTGTATGTGACAGTGATATGGTCAACTGGTCAATTGGTGTATGTGAGGAAATATTGATCTTCGGCTTGCAGTATACAGTACTCTGTGCAGGATACACTGTATCTATGCACTGTAGTTTCTGTGTGCATACTGTAGATTGGCCAACTGGGGCACAGAACCATGTCATTGTGTGTGTGTGTGTGTGTGTGTGTGTGTGTGTGTGTGTGTGTGTGTGTGTGTGTGTGTGTGTGTGTGTGTGTGTGTGTGTGTGTGTGTGTGTGTGTGCATATAGCTACCTGGCACTGGTGAGTGCCCTTGCGTGTGGTGCAGACTGGGTGCTGATTCCTGAGATGCCTCCTGAGGATGGCTGGGAGGACAAGATGTGTCAGAAGCTCTCTGCGGTAACCAGGCCTCTGTGCCCACAGCCCCCCCCCATCACACCCCACAGGCCTACTGTCTTACACACACACACACACACACACACACACACACACACACACACACACACACACACACACACAGTTCTGTTTATATAGCTCAGTAAGCCACATGGAGTTGTAAGTTTTACTCAGTTTTTATTCTTAGCTTGACTTTTACTTCATTGTTAGTATTATTATTCAATTATATTAATCCTTCTTCATACCAGGAAGTCTTGATTGTTTGAATTATCTTGATTATTGATTCATTGTGTATTACAAGTATTATATGACTGCATGGTTATTGTAAATATTGACAATGTAAGGTAAAAAGTGCAATACAAGTCTACAAGTCCTGTTTAACAATAAAAGTTGTATCTAGTTGCATGTAGCTAGATTATTTCCCTACAACATTTAAAGAGATATCAGAAGCGATGTCACTATAACCAATGCTTCAGTATCATGTAATAGTCTTAATATTCTTATTTTAATCTCCAAGAACATTGTGTCTATTGTGTATCTGGTTGTATAACGGCTGTCTTAACTGTCTCAGACACGATCCAGAGGATCCAGGTTGAACATTATAATAGTGGCCGAGGGAGCCATCGACAGACATGGAAAGCCTATAACCTCTAGCTTGGTCAAGGATGTGAGTACCTGAACAGGTTGCCGGGGTGGGACGCTAAAAGCTTGGAGACAGCCCACACTGGTCTGAGAGAGGCCCCTCAAAGATGTCTGTTGACAAAAAAGAACCAATCCCAAGACCTTGAGAGGAGAAGCTGGGCCAATGGAACCCATGCTACTCCGGGCACAGAGTTGTTTTTGAAAACCAGACCTCAAAGAGCTGTCTCTCCAGCTTTTCCAACTCCCACCCTGTCACCTCCCTCCAGTATCTGTAGTATGTAACGTGTTTCTCAACCTCCCCCCACCCCTACTCCCCCTAGAACCGAGCAGGCATGAAAAGACTGAATATCATAATTGTAGCCGAGGGTGCCATTGATTGCAAGAACAAGCCCATAACGGCGGGCTATGTGAAGGATGTAAGTAGGCTTGAAGCCACGCTGTCCAGCCCCTGCACTTCCTGTAGCTCTGCAGCTGCAGCTGCTCTCAGCTCTTGACTTCTGTGTGGCTTCCCTCTCTAACTGTACATGTACGTGTGCCGGTCCCTCTATGGAGAGCTGGGCCATGGTGGCTTCAGTGGACCCCCCCTCCTGCCCCCTCCTGTCTGGTCTCACGGACTGACTGGTCTCTTGCCCTCTCTAACCGCTCGCCCGCTCTCTACTGCCTGTGTCTTGCCCTGTAAATGGAGTTTGTTGCCACCATTTTCCCAGCTGAGTGCTTGTGACTGGCTAATGGATTTATTGATTTTTCACCATAATGTTTCCAGCATTAACTTGTATACTTACTCTACGGTTTGTGCTCTTTGGTTGGGTAATCGTACACATACAGTATGGTAATGATGTACAGTATGTGGTACAAGATGGTGGTAAAACATCATTTCTTAAAAATGATCTAAATTGCTGGAATATGAGTATAAATATTCTGTATATATCTCACAGGAGTTGCCCTCATATCCCTCATAGGAAGAACTCTTGTGAAAAAGTGGTTATATTACCACTGCCACTAACTGAAAAGAGTTTATAGTTTAATTGCCCTGCCTGGGTTATCTGAGGATGGTTTTGTGTTGCATGTAGCCTGCACTTTCTCCCTGAGTCTGTCCACTGCATGCCTGCCCCAAATGTATATTGCTTCATATGAAGCATGACTTTTGACTTTTTTATTATGAAATGATTTTGCCATGTTTATAGAAAACTGTTCTTACATTATAATTATAGTAAAGATAAAGAAGATGGCAATATGATATTTTGAAGATATTTTGGAAATGTTTCCTAGCACACTAGTGTTTAACTGCCATCTCCTCTGTTAGTGTGTCCTGTGTTGATGGCATCATTAGCAGTGGACGGTGTTGTCGGTTGCAGGAGTGTAGCCAGTAGCACTGTGTGATATTTCAAGTGCAGACAACAGTGCTGTGGAAAATTTCCATGCTGTTTACACATTTATTGCCCTTCAACAAAGACATGTGAAAATGCCCTCTGACAAATACAGACGGCCTTTATTAGCAATGGTGTTAAATATTTTATATCACATTTCCAAATCAGGCTGGGTGATAGCACCCACTTAAGTCACATTTATACAGTGTTATTGAGCTGCTGTTTCTCTTTGCTTGCTCTCCCAGCTGGTGGTTCGGTGCCTGGGCTTTGACACCCGTGTGACTATCTTGGGTCACGTCCAGCGGGGTGGCACACCATCAGCCTTTGACCGTATCCTGGTAAGTGACGCACTCACACACACACACACACACGCACACACACACACACACACGCACACATGCACAGACGCTCTCACACACACAAAGTGAGCTCTGCTCCATGCCTAGCCTGGCCTAGCCATGGACTCATAGACATATGAGAGGTAGTTGACAGAGGTTTAGGATAAGCCCGTTAGCGGATTTGGCTGTAGCGAGCCACGTGAACACTGACACCACAGCTCCGTGGGCTGAGGAAACAGAGAGTAGTGATAGACACACACTGTCTGACTTACAATACAGGCATGTCCAAGATGAAAGAGGGGTGGGTGGTGTTATGCTCTTCTGTTTGTGTTTGTTCTGTTTTATATGACAGACAGGACACTGATAGATTTACTACATGGGCTAATGACCTCTCCAAGTCTTGAAATGTCTTATTTTTGTGGTGCATGAGCAGCAAAAAGTACCCAATTGATAAAAGTGTGTGTGTGTGTGTGTGTGTGTGTGTGTGTGTGTGTGTGTGTGTGTGTGTGTTATGTAGGCTGCATAATTCTGTTTTCTTTAAAGTATTTGAGTTGTATTGGTGTGATCCTCACCTGTGTGTTTGCCTCCTCTCCACCCTGTTGCTTGTGTGCTGTGTGTGTGTCTGTCTCAGGCCAGTCGTATGGGAGTGGAGGCCGTTCTGGCGCTGCTGGAGACCACGGCCAACACGCCGGCCTACGTGGTGTCCCTGTGTGGGAACCAGTCCGTACGCCTGCCGCTCATGGAGTGTGTGCAGATGGTAGGTGCTGGAGCACGGCCAAAATCTCTCAAGACTCAGCATGACTACAGACTAGAGCAAGAGCTGTGTGTGTGTGTGTGTGTGTGTGTGTGTGTGTGTGTGTGTGTGTGTGTGTGTGTGTGTGTGTGTGTGTGTGTGTGTGTGTGTGTGTGTGTGTGTGTGTGTGGGTGTGAGAGTGTGTTTGTGTGGTTTTGGTTTAGGGTGTGTGTGCATGAGAGAGTGGATGAAAAGGACAAATAGATACGAATACTCTGTGTGATTGTTTGTTTGTGTTTGAGTGTTTGTGTATTTGTGTGTGTGGGAGAGAAAGAGAGAGAGAGCGAGAGCAAGAGAAAAGAAAAGAAAAGAAAAGAAAAAAAGATAATTTGAGTGCATCTACCCACCCAGCAGGCTGAGTCTGAGTTTGTTGTATTATCATTGAGTCACAACAACTTCATCTCTTCTGAAAGGTTTTTTGTGCACAAGGCCAATTAGTGTCCCAGTGCAGTGATGCAATCTTCCTGTCGCGTAGCGTAGCCACACAAAGCTCCTCTGTGCCTCTCAGAGGCCTGGCCACGTCCTTCTCCCACTCCGCTCTTTGTGTGCTCACCATTGCCTCACACAGTCATGTGCCCACCAACGCTGCCCAGACAGTCCTGAGAACATCACTGAGGCCCCCCATCCCTTTACATATTCCACCTGACACAGATATGCATGCATGACCCCTCACAGTGGCATCTCATGGAATCAAAGTGAAACTCTGTAGAAATATTTGATTTGGATTTGAGGGGCAACGTTGCACAGGCACGCTTATTGGAACCCATTGTATGGCTCTTAACGTAACTGCCTCGGATCTTA
This sequence comes from Sardinella longiceps, assembly GCA_027497455.2. Classification (NCBI taxonomy): domain Eukaryota; kingdom Metazoa; phylum Chordata; class Actinopteri; order Clupeiformes; family Clupeidae; genus Sardinella; species Sardinella longiceps. Next base: position 20,820,983 of record JAODXP020000027.1, read on the forward strand.
AAGAGCCAGCTACCGATGTCATTTTCATTTTGAATGAAAGTTTGACTCGTATACATGATGAAAAAGAGCTTCACTCTAATCAGCTCTTTTAGTCACAGGCTGGTCTTGATGACTGGAGCAAGGATAGCTGGGAGCCTTGCATGGCTAGCATGGTTGTCACATACTAATCTGCTACACATCTGCTATCATTCCTGCCAGTTTCATGTCATCTCCAGCTTCCATACAACAGGATTAAACAGACAGAGATCAAAAGGCATTTAGACATTATGCATGCAACCAATCAGACCAATGACTGCAGAGAAAAGAGAGTGGGGTGCATCACAATTTGAAACCCCACCTTTGTTTAGCCTGTCTCCGTCAGTATTGAGGTTAAAGTCAGTTTTTGATTGGTTACCTATCTCAGGTGAAAGGGAAGAAGTAGAGCCAGGCCTCTTGGCCAGGCTGATATGCAAATCAGATCGTTAAGTGTGAGAGCCAGGCTGTTGCAGGGCATCAGGCTCTACTAATTGGCCACCAGTGGAGTAGATACTAGGTGCTAGTTTTGCATCCACTTTGGACTTGTACTAAACTAACAGAAAAAGTTACATCTGAAAGGCTTTGGACTGAGGTGGGTGGAAGTGAAAACTGAAAACGTGATGGGATTAGCTAACCGTAACCTTAGATAGTCTATCTATCAAAACTACTGCTCCCCGGGCGCTGTACTAACGGCTGCCCACTGCTCTGTGTGTGGGTGTACACACCCTTCCCAACAACTGTGTGTGTCTGTATGTATGTGTGTGTATACCCCCCGGATGGGTCAAATGCAGAGAAAGAATTTCCTTCCTGAAGGACAAAATAAAGTACTCTTACTCTTAATCATACCATTTATGTATCACTATCGGCTAATGGCTAATTTCAGCAGATATTATGCAAAGGACTGAAAATGTGAACTGCAGTTGGAGCCTCTGTTGAAAGTGGCATTGCAATTTTACTGTCTATCTTAGATAGCTTGGCAGTATTGCTGAATTCAGGGCTGATTTCAGGCATAGCCTACCAGCATGACTGTGGAAAAAAAGAGTTCCCCATTTCAACGTTTCCTCCTTTTGTCCCCTTATATAGATTGCATGTAATTCATGTGGATTGATAAACGACATGTTCTAAGTTAAAAGTACATCCTTACTCATCACTGCCTCATTGTTGAAAACATGGAATTTGCAGATGACCAAGTAGTTCTTTAATGTGCATTGCAAACCTAACACCCCCCCCACCCGTGCCCACCTCCCCAGCATGGAATAAAGTTCAGGCTTAGGATTTTTTTTTTCACCATCAGCCCTGTGAATTATGTAAGGGATAACGTTCTGTGAGACAGTCATTATTGTGGAATATCTCCTGACAGTGATGCATCACTCTGAAGGGAGAGATTTCCACGATAATGACAACCTCACAGAACGTTATCCCGCTTATTACACGGCTACCTACTTTAGATATTATTAACATGCGATGAAACATTGTTTATTACTGTTGCTATTGTTTGTAACTTTGATAATTCAGATGGATAGTACCGTCAGCGGAAAATTAGTATGCTGTTAACTTGCAGATCAGCTGATTGGTTAAAGCAACGCTCTGTTTCACTTGTGCTCCACAGTGGTCTTTTATACTTAGCAATGGTCCGTTATTATAAATGATCAGACCATTGAACGTTGGAAAGTCCCAATGAAGTGAATGGAGCATTCTACAGCATTATAAACAGCTGTGTAATAAAATAGTATAACACGGTTTGATAAAACATTCTAAAAGTGATTTTGCACATCATCTCATTAGCAGCAAAGGAGAGGTGTATATTGTTTGAGTTAAATATAGTCCAGGTGTTGTGATGAAGCCTCACTTGTTGATGTCCTTGTGTTGACAGACCCAGGAGGTGCAGAAGGCTATGGATGAGAAGAGGTTTGAAGAGGCCGTAAAGCTGCGTGGAAGGTGAGGCTGCATGACCCCCCTGACACCACTCATACTCACTAGGTCTCGTTACAATCTGAGAGTGGTCGGGGGATTGTCTTTATGAGATTAACCAGGATGGGCGCCTGGATTAGAGTAGTCTAGCATGAGCAATGATGTGGTGTGGGCTCCCATAGAGAAAAAATTACTCACACAAAAAAAGACTTCTTAACAGCAGTTAGTTCATTTATACAGTATGTCCATGTATGGTCATTTTGTCACCAATACTGTACCACTGACATGTTTCATAAAGTTATGACTTTGTTTTATGGATGTCATCTTTGATGGCAGTTGACTTTTACCCTGCATGCCACCCATAAAGCCACTTTGTTGACCTATAAACAAGTCTGACATACTCACTTGACCAACTCCTCCCTGTCACCCCTCGCAGGAGTTTTGAAAACAACCTGAAGACGTACAAACTGCTGGCTCATCGCAAGCCTGAGTCGGAGCTTCCACATGTGAGTTTTAGTGCCGCAGGCAAGCAACAACCCTAGAGGCCAAACTTCCACTACTAACCTTCTTACACTATGAGGCTTTTTGATCCTTTGTAGTTTTTGTGTGTGCATTTTTTTGTGTGTGTGTGTGTGTGTGTGTGTGTGTGTGTGTGTGTGTGTGTGTGTGTGTGTGTGTGTGTGTGTGTGTGTGTGTGTGTTTGTGTGTGTGTCTATCACTCTGGATGTGGTTATTGCATGTGTGTTAGAAGCTTTGCTCTGAATTTGCCCAATCTAATCTCATTGCCCTTCAGGCTTCCAGGAATTACGTCACCTGCCTATGCTGCCCTTCAGACCATCATCCTTCATTTAAGCTCTAATTGCCACTGAGATATTTATACAGACTCCATTTGGGTTAAACATTGGAGGCCTGAACCACGGCTTCTCTAAAACCACTGGCTGTAATTGTGGTGGGCGCCATAATCACACATAGGTCACATTATTTCAGAAAGGTGGAATTATGTAATCAAGAGTACTGGTATAATTTACCATATTTGAGCATGAAACTCTATTTGAGGTCTATGGCACATGGATATAGATTAGAGGAACTTGAATTACAGTCTTGATGTAATTTGATAGCATTCTCTTGTGTCTTGATCAATTAACAGTACTTACTGTTTTACATGATACCAATCTTGATTTGTTCTTAATGATGTTACCATAGAAATGAATATTGAATTAAGATTAATATAATGGATTGAAAAGAGACTCAAAATTATTTGTGTAACTGAACCCACATCAAATTACTGCTCACCAGCAGTCACTGTCTAAATATTCTTTCACTGTGTGTTTTGCTGACAGGATTGTGCCTAAATGTGTAGGCTTCACTGTGTGTGCTTGAGGATAATGTACTTGAGTGCACGCATAGTGTGTGTGTGTGTGGGGGGGGGGGTGCTTTGTTTGTGGTTGACTGATGAGAGAAGGGTGTGTATTGAGTGTCCGTGTTCTTGCTGCCCTGTCTCTCCCGCTGTGGGCAGTCTTGTCTCCGAGGGGGGAGAAGGGGAGAGCGGGGCACTCTGCTGTGTTTTGGCAATAATCAATCCTCAGCTAAGGCCCTGGCCCAGCCTCAGGGCACACACACTCAGGGAGCCCACTGAGACACACACACACACACACACACACACACTCGGAGACCCCGCTGAGCTACACACACACACACACACACACACACACACACACACACACACACACACACAAAGCTAGCAGTTCTTCATCTGTGTCAGAGAGAGGGAGACAAAGAGAGACAGCATGGTGGCTCTGAGTCTGCTGTCCAATACTGATGTGCTTTGAATAATAGCCCTGACTGCTGTCTTCAACAGAATAGAAGTGGTATATGTCAGGCTGGATAAGTAGTCCACCATGCAGAAGTGTGCAGATTGTGTGGACATTTTTACAGTACAGTTTTTGTGTGCAGAGCGCTTTGCCTAAAAGCCCATTTGAGTGCATTGCCTAAATACTCATTTGAGAACATCACTAGACTGTCCTCATGACAGTAAAACTCATTTGTGTCTGTTGCTTGGCCTCACGTCTCTCTTTTCCCTTGACAGAGCAACTTTAACGTGGCTGTACTGAACGTGGGTGCCCCTGCAGCGGGCATGAACGCAGCCGTGCGCTCCGCAGTGAGGGTGGGCATCTCCGAGGGACACAAGATGTTTGCTGTCAACGATGGTTTTGAAGGATTTTACAAGGGACAGGTAATGTTTCGGTACTCTTTGCCATCTCAGTGATTCTACAGATTTCTATTCTACAGATTTCACAGGTTCAAAACGATTTAAATTATATGTTTAGCTGTGGTTAGCTGGTCTTATCCATTCTACCTTACCATGTTTGTGTATGTGATAAGACTGGTGACTGCTGCTCTCTCATGCCAAGACTGTAGGATCCTCCTCTCCTCTCCTCTGCTCTTCCTGATGGCTTCCCTATTGGCCACATGAACAGTCAGCCGCTGAACGACTCCTGCCGTGGCCTTGTGATCTTTGTTTGATGAGGTTAAGCAGCAGCAGGCGGCTCAGAGGGGCTGATTATTGTAAACCACTTAACCCCACGTCCATTCCCCTGCTTTCACCTGCTCTTGCCCGTCTTCACCCACAGGGGGAGCCCTTTACCTTTCTTATCCAAACACACTGGCCAGCCATAGAATAACACACTGCTACACTATATGCTATAATACTTCAGGAGGATTATAGATGGGACTATAAAAAGTTTCTACAGCAAGGGAGATTTTATCTGAAATTTTATCTATCTTTGACACTAGATTTGTTAAAGGCTGTGTTATCCTCCCATAGACACAATGTTATCCATAACATTTACACGTAACCTGCACACATACAGTTTATATTAGTCCAAAGAAAATCATTTTCCCCCTGTTCTTATATACAGTAGTTAACTAGCCCGGTCATAACCAGCCCCTTGGTCTGGGATTCCGACTATTGAAAAGCTATTGCTTGCTGAAGAGGTTTAAATGAAAAAAGATTGGGTCAGCCCTTGACTGATAACCTCGTGCTGCATTCTCAAAGTTTGCTGATTGGCCGGGGTGGGATGCATCCTGAGAGAACGAGAACCAATGGCTGTAAATTCAGACGGAATCCTGAAGGAAGATGAGAATTGAGAGGAATTGTGTGGGAAGGCAATGGCGTGGCTAACCGCTAACAAATGTAAACAGTGAAGTCAAGTGTGGTCGGAGTATTTGTAGCTTGTTAGTGTGGTGTACCAGTGTGTAATCCACTCTTTTCTTAGAAAGTCTGAGAGGCCAAGCCGACCCCTTGACTGTCTGGGTGTGTGTGTGTGTCTCTGATCAGGTCAGTGCAGCGCTTCCTAACAGGATTAATGTAGGGAAGGTGACTGGACCACAAGACCACTGCTTTTGGAATGCAGTAGGACACAAACAAGGAATTAAATTATGTGTCCTCCGAACGCTGGCCACATTCCACTGCAGTCTGAGATGCAGTACGGTCTCTGAGGGACAAGTCAGAGCTACTCTGGGCTGCAGTCAGGACTTGTGAATTTTCTGTGTGACTCTAGTGTGACTTCCTGTGTCAAAAGCCTATAGGCCTGTCGAACTGCAGTGCAAAGTTATTTGTGCAAATAGATGGAATGTGTTGATAAAAGATGTGTGAAGATATATCACTGAATGTGACACTGATGTGTTTTGTTTATGTGTGTGTCTGTATATTTGTCTGTGTGTGTGTGTACGTGTGTGTACGTGTGTGTACGTGTGTGTACGTGCTCCATCAGATTAAAGAGATAAAGTGGGCAGACGTCGGTGGTTGGACGGGCCAGGGAGGCTCTCTATTAGGAACAAAGCGGTAGGTGAAATGACCATGACCCCAGATCTTACTGTGTGCTCCTAGTAGCTTGCTCATGTTAAAAGAATAGAATTCTTTAAGGTTAAAAGCATCCAAAAATGACTTACAGCAGCAACAGATTATGTAGAAACAACTAGACTGATGTCAAATGAATGTCAAAAAGGCCTGTAATGTCAATCTCCAACACGTGTGGCAACAATGGTAAATACAGCTGTAGGGAATGCAAAGCTTTGTTCAAGACTTCTCAAAACCAAGTGTTCCATGAGAAATACAGTACATTGCAGCTTAAACATTCACTAGTGATGTATACTGTACATTGAAGCACGTCAGTCTTGCTCACTAACATCTTGAACCAGTCTTTGACTTTGACCTTGACCTTCAGCTGTTCAAATGGACCCCATGTGTGTTTCTTCTAGGACTCTTCCTGCTAAACATTTAGATAAAATAGCAGAACAGATACGGAGCAACAACATTAATGCATTGCTTGTCATTGGCGGATTTGAGGTAGGACTTCATTCTTAATGTTCAAAAGTTTACTATTTGAACAACCTTTACTTATATTTCCTAAATCCTATAGTATGAATAATATGTTGAAATAATTATTGAACTTCAGAAATGGACTGTACTGTTTGTTAATGGTGTTCTTATAGAACTGACTGAAATGTTGTCTAACCCGGCCCATCCTTTTCCTGCAGTCTGTTCCTTGCAACTACACCTTATGAATTCATTCACATTGATCTATTTAAAAAAAAACAAACAAAAAAAAAACATCCATCCATATCCATAGCCTACACAAACACATTATAAATATGTTTCTTAAAGGATTTGAAATAATTATAATATGACACTCTTCTATTAACTATTTGGTGTATGTAGTGTACAGTATACAAAATCTATTTTGGCCTTTAGAAAGGCCCAATGCAGAGAGATGATTGCTCTTAAATATTATGCAAATAGAAATTGTGGATTGTGATTGTTCTCTTCTCATGAATAGATTGTCCTAAAGCTTCACTAAAAAGACCCAAATGAGCCCTTACACACACATAATTCACCCTAAGAACCCCTAGTGAAACTGACACTCATGTAGAAATGAATTCAGCTGCTTTTTTTCTTTTCCTTTAATCATTTCATGCTTTCCTGTGAAATGCTCATCTTCTCTTCTTTTATTCTGTTCTCTTCTCTTCTTTTTCTCTGTGTGCTTGTGGGGTTGAGAGTTGTGTGCTGCCAACTTCACCTTTATTTGTGTCATATAGTCATATGTTTTTATGACTGTCCATTCTGTGTGCGTGTGTGTGTGTGTGTGCGTGTGTGTGTGTGTTCGAGTGAATGGATACTGGAGTGACTGCATTTGTCTCTGTCCTTAATACATGCATATAATCTTCGTATGATATTTAATGCAAATATTTTTTGTATAAATGTACAGTATATATGTATCTTGTATATGTGTGTATTTCTGTCAGTGTGTGTGTGTTCGGAGTGGTGCCTGTCTGTCCTCTCGCTGCCCGCTGTGATAGCCTTTGGCTCCTCCCCTCAGCGCATTAGTCCCCACCCCCTCTCTCCTAGCAACCCCAAGTGTCCACTACCTACCTCTCCTGCCTCCACTACCTCCACTTCCTCCACTGGTAGTGCCAGTCTAAATGCCCGGCTCTGCCATGCCCACAGGCCTACCTGGGATTGTTGGAATTGTTAGCCGCCCGTGGGAAATATGACGAGTTCTGTGTGCCCATGATCATGGTGCCCGCCACAGTCTCCAACAATGTACCGGGCTCAGAATTCAGCATTGGCGCAGATACTGCGCTCAACGCCATCACTGACGTAAGTCGGGGCTGGCTGGCTGTTTACCCGGCAGCCAATCGCATCGTCTCGTCTCGAGAGGGGCGGGGCACTTGCTGCTACTGAACCGCCACCCCCCTCTCCTTTCAGCTCCCCTCTTTACCAGCAGCCAGCCAATGAGAGCAAGCTAATGTTGGCCCAACAAGTTCATGTGTAGAACACAACACAACTGAAATGCAATCAGAAAATTGACCTAACATTTGATAACATTCTACTAATATCATACTCACCAGTTTCCAATGCATATAAACCTAAAGAGTTGTTGGACTCTTGTCATGCTTAGCAGTTTTTCTCTACCAGCCTGTAAATGTCTGCCCAGTTAGCTGCTAAAGCATTAGCAGCTAGTGGTGAGCTGGACTGAGGCTGTCTGAATATGCTGCTATGGCTAGGCCTGGTAAAGCTACCGAGGGGAGCTCAGGTAAGTGTGTGGTGATGACATGGAGAAAGCCATGCTGTGTTGTCGGCTGTGTCTGTGCCTGCCATGTTATTCGGCCATGTATAACCTACGCCCCTCCAACAACCACCCCACCTCATCCACCCTTCATTCAGCCCCATTAGCACACATGCTAACACACATAGCTTTTAGGAAGCACATATAGCAGATGCAGTTGATATAGAAGCTGTTTTCTTCACTGTCAACCTCTGACCTAAACAAGGTTAGCATATAGACTCCTGTCTGCTTACACAGACAACTGGGCCAGTATTTAGACTCTTGAGTTAGTGGATCACTAACAACAACAGCAGTGTTGACATATTAGCCAGCGCTAGTAGAGTAGAACATCCTAACACGATTTACCTCTAACAATTTTAACTATGGTACGTATTTCACGGTACGGTACTAAAGACGTCTGACAGAATTTTCACAGATTTGACCTTGAGGCTTTTGGAAAAGGACAGAATGAAAACTTCATGCCATGTAGGCTATGTTTGTATGTGTATTCACAACCAACGCATGAATAGCATTGTTTAGTAGTGAAGTGAAAACTATGAGGCAAGTTGAGAGATCAGTGAGGCCTATAGCCAACTGAACACCGGAATTTGCAGATAGGATGGTCAGTGCTGCCATATTTCTCCCATACAACGCCCACTTGGCGCATTTCCCTCTGGCTGCATTGGACCTGCTGCGTGTGTTGCCAAGCTGCTGCCAGTGCCAGTGTGTCACACCCTTTGCTCATGTCGACACAGTTCTCAACGCAGTCACATGCAGTTTCAGCCATACACATGGTGAATGTGTGTGTGTGTGTGTGAGAATGTGAGTGTGAGTGTGAGTGTGTGTGTGAGTGACTTAGAAGACCTTTCCATTCTCCTATATTTCATAAGCCCCCTCCCACGCTAGCCCATCGCAACCACCATGCCTCTCCCCTCACCCCACCCACCCACCCCTTTGCCCCCCAGCGGGGAGCCATGATTGCCATCAGCGGGCGAGCGTCAGGACTCCGGGTGCTCTTTGTCTCCGCCAACACACAACACTTTTCTCTCGCCCCCTCTCCCCTCCTCCACCACCACCACACCCCACCACAGCTGCTCTAACGGAAGCGTATGTGTGTGTATGTGTATGTGTGTGTGTGTTTTTATGTACGTGTGTGTGTGTGTGTGTGTGCCTTGCTGGTGTGATGCTCTGGCTGTAGGCTATTGAGTGTTTGCTGCAGCTCTTTGATGCTCGTGCCAGGTTTGAGGAGTTTTGCATCCCCATGTGTATGCTGCCTGCCACCATTAGTAACAATGTGCCAGGCACCGACCTTAGTATCGGGGCCGACACTGCCCTCAATGCCATCGTGGAGGTAAGCCACCAGTCCCCTGGTCAGCTTGCACACTACTTATATTGCAATTACATTCTGATGAAGAGTCTTAATTTTATCATTTTTTGCTGATTTGCCTTGTGTATGTGTGGAAATGATGAATGTACAGTAATATTTTGTTGTGTATGTTTGTAAAAGTTCTGGATGCTTGTTGTAAGTGTTGTATCATAGTCTGGTGCTGCACGTTGTCGAGTGGCACTTTATCTCAGGGTTGCCCAATGCCGTCACTAGGTCTTGCAGTGGTCATCTTAAGTATTTCACAATCTTGCAAGTATAGCATAGCACAGCATAGTAGCATATCTGTAAAAGTGTGCAATGTCTGTGTTTGCTCATCAATCGAATAGACTAGTAAGAATGCAGAGTTTATGGAGTGAAAGTCAGGCTTCATCAGGAGGCCTAGTGCTCTGTAGGTGGGAGCAAATCCAACTGAGTTGGCCTGAGAGTGGGGCTGGGGCCTAGCTAGAGCTAGCGGCCCCCTCCATACCAGATAGCAGAGAGAATAGGAGTAGAGCAACCAGCGAGATGACTGCTTGTTTTTGCAGCCATCTCATGCTTTTGCAGCTATTGTTAGCTTTGCCCAGGCCGTGCACAGAGACAGAAGGAGCCAGTGTTGGGTAATCACTGTTATGAAACTCCTAGCATTCCACAGGAGTGCAAGTCGAGTTCAGAAGGCTAAAACTATGTGTGTGTGTGTGTGTGTGTGTGTGTGTGTGTGTGTGTGTGTGTGTGTGCGTGCACTTGTGCATGCATGTGTGTATTTCCATGCCTGTGTGTATGTTGTCTGTGTGTGTTTGTGTGCATATGGATGCGCGTACACACACTTGTATATGCAGACGTGTGACCGCATCAAACAGTCTGCCAGTGGCACCAAGCGTCGGGTCTTCATCATCGAGACGATGGGGGGCTACTGCGGCTACCTGGCCACTGTGGGGGGACTGGCTGCAGGAGCTGATGCAGCCTACATCTATGAGGAACCTTTTGACATCAGAGATCTACAGGTGATGTGCAACACTGTTTTTACCCCTCTGTCTCACAGACACAGAAACATACATAACATATAACTAATAAAAATAAACTAGTAAAAATAATAAATCATGGAAACAATCTCTCTCTCTCTCTCTCTCTCTTTACCTGTCTTACCTGCCTGTCTTTCATGCAACATGAAATCTGTACCATATTTTTAATCAGTAATGAGATGATATGGAATGTAGAAAATAACAAGCTTTTAACAGTGCCCTCTACTGGCCATGTTGTGATGGTATGATATTGGTCTTGCAGTCTAATGTAGAGCACTTGACTGATAAAATGAAGACCAGTATTCAGAGAGGACTGGTGCTGAGGTACAGTATCCCTTTGTTGGCTTTTGTTCTAGTTGCCATTCATGAACAACATTTTCTAAGATGTCTTTGATGTGTGTGAGTACTAATATTTGTTGTTGTGCAGGAATGAAAACTCAAATGAAAACTACACCACAGACTTCATCTACCAGCTGTACTCAGAGGAAGGGAAGGGAGTGTTTGACTGTAGGAAGAATGTCCTCGGTCATATGCAACAGGTTAGAACACATGGACAATACAGACACAAACACAAACAATCACATGCATGTAAACAAACAAACAAACAAACAAATAGCATCAGCTATACATCAGCCAGTGGTATTCTGGACATACAGCCTTTGGTATTCTCTCCCTCCTTAGTTTTGCAGTTGACCTCCATATGCCCCCTCATACAGTAGGCCTACCCACCCCCTTTATTTATAGTGGAGAGAGAGAGAGAGAGCAGAGCTAGCAGTGAGATTACATCCATTGCTTAATCAATTATGCATGATGCAACATTTTTGGATTTACTATCATACTGAGTACCTGCAGGCTATGCAGTACAGAAGGCCTCCACTGGCAACTTTATACAGTTAGGCGGTATTACAGTTCTTTTTTTTAATTATGAGAACACAAATTTGAAACACGCAAAGCACTTCACACTGTTAACAAAAACAAATACAACACCCAATTTGCAGAACACAGCTTGTTATTAAACCTAGCAAATTCCTGTGCTGTGTTTGTTTTGTCTTTAATGATCTAATACTTCCAATCAGTTAACACACTGCTTTAAGCAATACAAAACAGATTTGTTTTTTTTTGTTTTTATTTTTTTAATAATAATAATTTTAAGGCAGGAGTATGATTAGATGCCAAAAAATATATTGACAAACATTGAACGCGCAAGATCAAACCTTTATGGGTCACTCATAACACCTATTGTCATTGCTGCATTTTGTCGGCTACTGGGAATCAGAGCATAACCGTTTCATAACATAGCAGTGAAAGTACTATTTGAACATTAATGGAAAAACTCTGGAAAGGACCAAGTAATGTAGTCATTAATTCCAAACAAGGCTAGACCATGTCTAAATTTAGCCACATGAGTCATCCACAATAGATTAGATACTTATTCATTTCTTAGGTCTGTTTAGTGTATTTATGCACAATCCACAACTGTTTTTTTGGCCAGTTCATGTGTGTGTGGGATATTTTGGAAGGAAGTTGATTGAGACTGCAAAGATGCAAAGACATTATCTGTTAATGTCTGTGTCAAAAGTGTGAAAATCTGGCTTTTGGGATTGACTTTTTTATTCTACTGTGGAAAAATCCATATTGGCATTGTGTAATATGTCATGTTGACATTGACATTGACATTATCATTCTACTGTATTGTACAGACAAATCTTCATTTAAGATTCTTACTGTATGCCCTGTGGTTGAATGTTTGGAGTAAAGCAGTGTACTCGAGCAATAAATCTTCATGTGCAACAGCACAAAGGCCTTTCATGTACTGTACTTGGCATTCAGCACTTGGTAATTGCGTGGGATTGTGTGCCATTGTAGTAGGTCATGGTTAAGCGAGGCCAATGAAAGTGTCTGCGCCAACAAGGACATTCCAGCGGTGAATAACACAAACCTCTCTGTCCCCCCTATAAAGGGAGGTGCTCCATCTCCATTCGACCGCAACTTTGGGACCAAGATATCTGCCAAGGCCATGCAGTGGATCACTAAGAAACTGCAGGAAACATACAGACAAGGTACAATGAAGAGCCTTTCACACATCCAACACTGTTGAAAACAATCAAACCAAAACAAATGATAAGATATTTAGAGATTTGTTTTGAAGAGTGGTTCAACTCGTGTGGTTCAGCTTTGTTTTCTTTCTCTCTATATTTATTTTAAGTATTGTGTAATGTAGTAGTAGTAGTTGTGTGTGTGTGTGTGTGTGTGTGTGTGTGTGTGTGTGTGTGTGTGTGTGTGTGTGTGTGTGTGTGCACATTGCATTTGTTTTCTTTTGGGTGCATCAGACCATAGCTGTGCTTGCAAACAAAAAAGCTGCAGTATGTTGCAACTAATCTTATGAATTGTGTGTCCAGTGTTGAATTTGCTGTTAAAGTTGGACTTTTTCTGTCTCTGCTTTTATACTGTTGCTATACTTTTGGATGACAGATGAAGGTAACTCATTTCAGCTTTACTTGGCTTCAAACATTTCCAGTCGCCTTAATAAAACTAACTGCACTGATGAAATGTTATCACTGAGTGCAAGTTTCACGGTACACTAATCTGGAGCAGCACACTAGCATTTAAGTTCAATTGTAGCATGTTTAGCATACAGAGATTGCACTGCATGTGAATGCAGTTCTCAGACTTGCAGTTGGTTTTATGGGGTTGACTCAGAGTTATAAGTAGCATATCATTCTTTCTAAAGGTCCTTAATAACTCGTAACTCTCATTAACACTTCATGTAGAAGAGACCAATATTAATGTGTGTAAATGTAGGTATAAAAAGATGGTAATATTTCACTCACTGATCTAACCATAATGTTGCTATTTTTATCAAATGTGTGTGTGTGTGTGTGTGTGTGTGTGTGTGTGTGTGTGTGTGTGTGTGTGTGTGGGTGTGTGTGTATGTGTGTGTGTGTGTGTGTGTGTGTGTGTGTGTGTGTGTGTGTGTGTGTGTGTGTGTGTGTGTGTGTGTGTGTGTGTGAAATGGGTGCCCATGTCCAGGGAGAGTGTTTGCCAACTCTGAAGACACTTGCTGTTTGCTGGGCATGCGCCGCCGCGCTCTCATTTTCCAGCCCGTGGTGCAGCTCAAGGACGAGACAGACTTCATGTAAGGCACCTACCGACCGCTCTCCTTCACCTGCACCGCCACCCTCACCCGCACCACTCAGCCTCACCCTCACCGGCACCCGCACCACCACCCTCACTCCCCCAGAGTGACACGGCTCACCTCTGGTGCACAAAAGCACTTATCCAAACCACATCTTTTCCCTCCCACCTGAAGTATTCCTATCTCTCATATTGCACATTCACTGGGTATAAACATTGTTATTTGCAATGTCACAGTGATTTATTAAGCAATAACAGGATTTGTTTGCCGTCTGTGAAGCAAGAATCCATGACCATGGCTAGCTCCACTCCTCGCTGCAGGTGCGCATACAGAGTGGGAAATATGCCAATAATAAAAGATCATTCCGGAGTCTTGGCAGCCCTAGTCTGCTGAATACTACTGAGCACTGTTGACTCAGAAACGACTGGAAGCATTTAGAGTTCAACAAAAATATCCAGTCTCCATTCATCAAATTAAATTTAGACTTTGCAACCTAAGCTGAAACCCAAAAATAATCCCCTCAATAAAGGAGAAAAAAAATGGCACGCAAAAGATTATCATTGCTGTTCTCTCCTCTCACTAGACATTATTTAACAAAGAATCATGAAGGCACACACAAGCCTCCTTTCTCACTGAGCTTAATCAGTTGTCAGTAGATGTCTGTTTCAGACATGCTACTGGAATGCACTGAGCTAGCACATTCAACTCTTGCACTTGCTGTCCTACAGTAATTTCCCACATATACAGTAAGACGCATTGTGTATAAGCCACAGGACAGTGTTTTATGCAAGTTAAAAAACAAAACAAACATATTAACACCATATTAACTGCCCCCCTGTTTTAACCACAAATCAAAAAATCAATGTATAAGCCGCGGCTAATAGTCGGGAAATGTAAGTCGCTTTGGATAAAAGCGTCTGCTAAATGCATAAATGTAAATGTAATGTAAATGCTACAGTATGCAGTAGGCAGTAGTGCAGTGCTGTTGTCACAGATGTCTGTGTCCTTGTCCCATGCAGTCATCGCATTCCCAAAGAGCAGTGGTGGCTGAAGCTGCGGCCACTCATGAAGATCCTGGCCAAGTACAAGACCACCTTCGACGTGTCCGACTCCGGCCAGCTGGAGCACGTGGTCTGCAACCGGCCCAAAGACCTGGACGCCTCCACCATCTGAGATGCTGCCCGTTACTGCAGAGGTCAGAGGTCACGGGGTCGGAGGGCAGACGGAGAAGGAGGAAGAGGACGGAGGCGTCTTTGCCGAGACGGCAGACGACGTGTTCAAATAGTGTTCTGTAACTCAACACATGTCATTTCGTCACGTTGTGCAATGTCACCCCCGCCCGCCCCACCTCTTTTTTTTTTTTTTTTTTTTTTAACCGTTGACGTTTGTTGTAGGTGAATGCCAGTGGCCAGTTGAGTTTAGGTGAGTCGAGTGTAACTCCTTGCGCTTTTTGTCTGTTCTCCCATCCTGCTGCCATGGAGATGACTGTACTGTACGTATACGTCAAATCCAAAAACTGCACTTTCTCCCGAGAGGATAGCCGAAGTTAGTTTCACCTGTCCGGAAATGAAGTTCACCATATTTAACTGTTCCTATGAGATTGATGCCATGCTTTCCCATGCAAAAGCACAGTTTGATGTGTGAAAGTGTTTCATCATCGTCAAAAAAACAAAACAAGCAAACAAAAAAAATACATTAACGTTGAGTTGGTTGTTTCCTCAAATAATAAATCATGTACACATGAATGAATGACTCTGTCCATTATTTTTATTTATTATTAACGCCAGCATTAGTTCTAGCAGCGTACGGAGTCAAGCTCACATCTCTCTGAGCTAATCTCAAGTTGCTGATTGCTCAGATGATTCTCTAAATAATCTAATCCCACCTAGGGCGCCACATTTAAAGATGCAGCACTATACCTTTCCATGCTTTATTCCCTGCCAGTCAAATTGCCACCCACCTCTTCCCCAGTTCCTCCTTTCATACTATGTCTGACATATCAGTATTACAAGTATGTTGTTGTCATTACTGCCTGCTCTGTTGTGTACCCCATGGGGTGTCTGCCTCAGGCTTGCCATGTATGCGCATGGATGGGCAGGGAGTTCCCCAGAATAGAACTACACCACCGAAGAGAAGTGATTGCATTCATGCACTCTTATTATTCGCTCATTATTTGACTAAAGTGGTCCTGCCAGAATTGTGGTTGTGAACACCAAGCCCAGATCCCTTATAAGAATCCAGGTTCAAGCACCAGTTTCAGTCCTTGGCTGCACATTATCTCAGCATGTGGCCATGCTAATGAGAGCCATTATAGATGGTAACACAATATACGCTACCGTCTGTGAACCCAATATTCAAGCATAGCAACATAAATACGTTTAAAGGTTGTTAAGCATTCATAACACTTCATAACTGATGACATTAGTATTCATAACTGCTTATACACTCTCATGATTATGCTCAAGACATTAAAATGTTACTAAGATTTTACGTTTTGAATGGTCACAAAGCCTTACAAGCTTCTTTGGTATTTTCTATAGGGTAACATACCTCTTGTAGTCTTCTCAGTTAGTGTTTACTTACCAATTAGGCTAGGCTATAGAATATGCAATATGCACTATATTAGGGGGTACATGAGTGAAGATATGAAGAGAAACAAACCCTTTCACACAGTGGTAATATCCCAGAGGAGTCAGTAGAGGGCACTGCAGTACTGCCATGATAAGCACCGTGGCCTGTGCAATGTGCCTCCACTGGCCGTGGATAGCGACCGTCACCTCAGCTCCTCATTCTTATATTTGGAACAGATATGGTTGTAGAAATGCATGAATGTGGTGTGTGTGTGTGTGTGTGTCATCCTCCCTGCATATGTGTGTGTGTATTGTAAGGAGTCTAAAGTTCTAATTATAAAGGTGTATTTTGTCACTCTGAAAGGGGATTTCAATTTCCCTTGGGTCTAGTAGGATGTGTGTGTGTGTGTGTGTGTGTGTGTGTGTGTGTGTGTGTGTGTGTATCTCTGTGCATGTGTGTATAATTGGACTGCTATTTCACACCTAAATGGATTTTCTTAACAATCCATCCTGAGTCATGACCAGTTTGGTGAATTTCTGCTTTCTTTCTTTGTGTGTGTGTGTGTGTGTGTGTGTGTGTGTGTGTGTGTGTGTGTGTGTGTGTGTGTGTGTGTGTGTAGGTGGAGGGAGGCTTGCTTAAGCTAACATTCTCTCGTAAGCAGAAAAGAAAAATGCGACAAAGTACCCTTTTCCATTGTCACCGCAAGGGGGATCAAAATTAATGACCAGTAAGCAATGCTTTAGTAAGAATTAGATACTGCTCTCTCTCTCTCTCTCTCTCTCTCTCTCTCTCTCTCTCTCTCTCTCTCTCTCTCTCTGTCTGCACTCAAGGTGTTTGCCGTCAGCCTGCTTCCCAAAGCACAAAATTAGCAAACCCAATCATTTGCTTTGATTTAAGAATGCAGAATGAGCCTGTGGGGGTCATATGCACGCATAGGTAATCAATAGCAATTACCATTTCATTTCTTTCTTTCTCTCTCTCTCTCTCTCTCTCTCTCTCTCTCTCTCTCTACACACACACACACACACTCACACACACACACACACACACAATCTTATGCACAGGTCTAATCTCAGTGGACTTATTAAAAGCCTTTAAATGATGGACCATTGTGGTTACATATCAAAGTGTGTGTTAGGTAAGGGATACACTTGTTTACCTGTTTGTGTGTGTGTGTGTGTGTGTGTGTGTGTGTGTGTGTGTGTGTGTGTGTACACACCCTATACTCATTCAGCATGTCACTCCTTTTAAAACATGGTCCCCAATTCCATGTCAGCCCTAAGCCATGCAAATGGCCCAGCAAATAGCCCATTTAGATGAAACAGACTTTAATTCCAGGGCCCTCTCAGAGAATGCTTGGCCAGGCAGATTTCACCCTGTGATTCTGAGCACACATGGCATGCAGTGTGATGTATGATACTGGATGAAATTCCAGTGTTGTAAACAGAAAAATACCCACAGTGGCTAAAATAGATTACTTGAAAGCCACTGCGATAACAATAGTAACGAGAGCCAATAAATCTCAGACTGTGTTATTAAAAAAGCAATATTTCGCTTTCCAATATATGCTGTGAGTGAGTGTGTGTGTTTGACATATAGACCAGGATGAATATTTATGAAGGAATAAATCCATGCAAAAATAAACGAGAGTAATAAGTTTGAGGGAGAGCTCGAAGTGTTGGAAGGAAAAACAGCCGGTAGTCACGCCAACTCAAATCCACACTGATTTCCCCTGGCCTCGGCTAGGAGACAAATTGAACATGTGTAGACCGCTGACTCCATTAACTGTACCATTGGTTAAAGACAAGGTATTGACTGAGCAGCACCCAGCATTGTTAAGCAGGGGACGCTAACACAAGGGAGCCACTGACACAAGAGACAATGGAGGGGAAATGGTGGCAGGTTCTTGATGTACATCTTATTTACTTTGCATCTTAGAACGAATGAGAGTTGCCGTGCATTTTGTTGCCATTAATTTTTTAGCCTTGCAATTTATTCAAGGCAAGGCTAGTGGATGCATCTGAAAGAGGCTTACAGTGCAATATTCCCCAAATGGCATGGCTTTTTTTTTTTTTTTTTTTTTTTAAAGGTGCGATTTCTCTCGTTCAAGTAAATATATCTCACTTTGTGGAATGTTTCCGCATTCCCCTCATGGTTGAAAAGTAGAATATAGGCCTACAGCACAGCAAATGACATTTTAATAAAATAAATATTGATAATAAAACAAATTGTTGATAAGTTGTTGCTATCATAAGACAACATCAGTCTGGGTCAGGGTTTCAAAACAAATACAGACAAACACAGAAGAGTTAGTAGTAGAGTAAAAAATAAAAGTGAAAAATGAATGTAAGAAATCCTGTCACTGGAATCCTTACTATTACAGGTATGTCCATGACTGACTATGGGTATGGACTATGGAACAGTGCTCAGATGGACTGCCTCACATAGACCATACACCTCCATTCATACACCATTCAATAAGGGAAGCTGCACACATCCATTACATTTGTATGGAGTAGTGCAAGCTCAAGATCACTTTCCTGTCTCACACACACACACACACACACACACACACACACACACACACACACACACACACACACACACACACAATTTCACTTCTTGCCAATATGAAAGAGAAAAAACGATGATCCTTTCACCTACAGATAACTGTCCCTCTAAGATAAAGTGCTGACTGGTCCACTTTCACTTGTGGAATTGAATTACTTTAAGATCCATCATCTCCAGTCTTTGTGACTGGTAACATCCAGACATTAGTATATTTGACATTTCTTACCTCTAGACATAATAACATTAAGCCAAGTCAGGCTTGTAATCCTGGAGCACTCTTTGGCTAGTGGCCTTTGGTAGCGCCATGCTAACACCAGAGCCAGACAAACGCTCACTGGGATTACTGTCCCTCATTGTGTTAGGATTCATGCCTTCTAACTCTGACATTTTCAAAGACAGTCTCATCTCCACTTCTGCCCCCCAACCCCCTCAACCCCCCCTTACCAAACTAGAATGTATGAGCAATACGCCTGGACATCCATGTTTTTTTCTCTCTCTCTCTCTCTCTCTCTCTTTCTCTTTCTTGTTGTGCTTTCATCTTTGGGGAGGGGTGGAGTTGAGCTCCCCACTGTGGAGAGGAACTTGCTGCAGTCTGCTGCTCCAGGCAAAGGCAGGAGGGAGCAGAGCGGAGCGGAGCAGAGCTGAGCTGCAGCACTGGAGAATCTGACATTAATTTGACAGAGTGCTGGCTAACATGGCAAGTCACTGGCAGTTCATAAGAATAACATTAGCCTTGTATTAGCATGCGCGGCTGCAGTTTGCAGCAGATGCCAAGCCCCCTCTCTTGATGGGGTAGCGCGTGTGTGTGTGTGTGTGTGTGTGTGTGTGTGTGTGTGTGTGTGTGTGTGTGTGTGTGTGTGTGTGTGTGTGTGTGTGTGTGTGTGTGTGTGTGTGTGTGTGTGAGGAGGATGTGTGTCAAGCTATCAGGTCATCTGTCAATGCTTTGACAGTGTCTCCAGAACGGACGTAATTTTGAGTGATGAACCAGCCCAGGACAAGAAAATCGTCATTCCACCCTGACTAGTGCAACCAGAGCACCATGGAACACACGCTGGCCTGTTTCTCTCCACCTCTGCCCCATTCCAAACACACATTCTTTGGATGACTTCCTGTGATGTAGTCCTGCAGTCACAGGCAACTGACTGTCAGATTTATGACATCATAACACAAACACATCTAGTCGCACATGCACACACTTGCTCAGAGGCAACCCGTGACTCTTGTGCCCTTGAGAGTCACAATTATGTGCACAAGTGCGTTCACAACAACAAAGAGCAAACAGCAACACAACACAGGAGGTGATAGGGGGGAAGGGGGCTAGTGTATGTATGTGTGTGTGTGTGTGTGTGTGTGTGTGTGTGTGTGTGTGTGTGGGTGGGTGCTTCCATGACTTGAAGCACGAGCGGCTGCGACCCAGCCAAAGACCATTCCAGATCCCCATTAACACTAATCAAAAACCACTTTACTTGATAAGGACCCCGGGGTCGCCCGACGGCAGGTCAACACATCCTTCTCGTGCTTGTTATTGACCCCCAACAAACAAGGTGCCAGTAATGCCCCTGAGTTATCAGGCTAATGTGCCGATGCTAGATGAGTGGGTGGATGGATGGCCGTGTGGGAGGTTGGGGGGGGGGAGGGGGGTGGCAGTGGGGGGTGGGGGCGCTGGTGGTGTGGTGTGTGGTCTAATAATTACCAACTGATGCACACGCCCTCACCTACCAATGATCTTCCCATGTAGCGCTTGGGTTATCTGCCTCCATCCAAAGACCCCTGTGACCGATCGCTCAGACTGGGTGGCTCCGCGCGTGCCACTTCCACTCATGAAAAATGTAATTATGCTGATGCACGTCGGCCGGCGAGACGGCGGGGGAAGAAAGAGAGGGAGGGAGAGAGAGAGAGAGAGAGAGACATCTCGCTGCTGTCAGCGGCGTGAGATCGCCGCCGTCGCCGCTGCCCATGCGGGAATCCATCCCTGCGGAGATGTTATGTGTGACCTACATGAAGTGTCTCCTTGCCAAGGGTGTCAGGACAGCGGGGGAGACGGGTGCAACATCCCCAGACACACACACACACACACACACACATACACGCACACATACACGACCATGTGTACATTGCTCTATGGAGACAATGGAGATGTGGCATGGCTTGAGTGTCACAAGTGCTCATGTGTACATTAGATGTTTGGAGCAACACATGCTAATGATACAACTAGCAACAGATGTGCTAGAGGAGCCCACACTTAGCCCAGTCCTAGCTGGAGCAGAGAGGGGTGCTACTCAAGCACACCATTGCAGTAAAGCCTGCAACATGACTTACAGAACATTGCCTATTGAAATATTGCAAATATCGCATTCCTACACAGGCACAGACATTCCCTTCTGCAATCCTTTATGTCAATGCTTCTATATCTGTCAGCTTGCAACACGGAGCGCCCAATCAGGAGCTCTGATGCAGAGACGTTGTGCAGCCTTTAAGTGAGATATCACTGACAGGCAACAAAAGGCTCGTTGGCCTCGGTGCACACAAAGGGAGCGACTGAGAGGCATGTATGGAATGGGGACATGTGTGAGGGTCAAGGCAGGCATGCGCTCAGCTCAGCTTCTCTCTGTCACAGGGGAGGAGAAAGCACAAAGGCTACAGTAAGGCTTTGTTAAAGAGGCCATACTGAAGAATATGAGCATATAGATCAGAAGATTGCAATGTCCAATCATGTTATCTGAAAACACTCTTCTCCCCCTACACACCTACTGTACATACTGAGACTTTTCCTCAACTTAAAGGCCTAAAGACATTACATACTTACGCTCTTTTCTAACGCTGTTGATAGTTATACAGAATATATCATTATCACAATGATTTAAGCATAGACCTACATTGAATTCAAGACTATTGAAACATTTCAGTAACTCTTTGTTAGAAGCCATACTGAAGAATATGAGTATATAGATCAGAAGATTGCAATGTCCAATCATATTATCTGAGAACACTCCTTTCCCCCTACATACCTACTTTTTCTCAACCTAAAGGCCTAAAGACATTACACACTTACGCTCTTTTTTTCTAACCCTGTTGATAGTAATACAGAATATATTAATTACACAGAGGTTCTGTCTAATGCTCTGATTAAAGTGATTGAATATGCATTGCGCCCAGATCTGTTGTACTGTATGTGCAAACCAGCGCTAAGTAGAATCAGCAGAGCTGCAGTGCTATTGAGCGCTGTGCAGAATCACTTCTTTCTCCCCCCCTAACGCCCTGTCGGCCATGGCTCATGCTTAAAGGGCATACTGTTGCTCCACACTCGCCCAGCGTCCTTAAATGAAATTAGGAATTCAGGGTTTGATGCAAAGCCTGATCATGAAGGCATATTTGAACATTCAAAGAGAGCATTCCCAAAATTAATTTCATCTCCCGGGTTCATGCATATTTAATAGACACTGCTAGAATATCACAGGGTAATATAATCTCAGCGTGTGTGGAGTCGGGGGTGGGGGTGGAAGGAGAGAAGAGAGGAGAAGAGAAGAGAAGAGAGGAGACGAGAGACAGAGAAAGGGAGAAAAGAGGGATTGTGAGCGTTGTCATGAGCAATAACTCTCATCTCTCTTCAGAAAACGCTCCGCCAGGACGCTTGTCTGACACACGCGTAAAGACTGGCCAATTCTCAGGTCTCACACACACTGGCCCTGCTAATGTAGAGGGTAGCAAGGAGAAAAGAGGGTGGGCACACACGCAGACACCCACACACACACGCACACACACACACAAACACACACACACACACACACAGTTGACGGGAGAGAGAGAGAGAGAGAGAGAGAGAGAGAGAGAGAGAGAGAGAGAGAGAGAGAGAGTGACAATAATGGAGAGGCCTGGTCCCAGGAGTTTCAGCCAGCCTGCAGTCATGTAAACAGTGTAGCCCCCTCGCTCTCTCTATTTCTCACTCTCTCTCTCTCTCTCTCATACGCACAAACACTTTTACACACAAACACATTTGCACCTTACACACACACACACACACACACACACTGGTAACATAAAAGCAGGTCTCCCAACAGCATGGTGTTTATGCTCCCATGAAAGTGCACTAAATCAGGATGTATGTGTGCAGTGCAGTGCTGGGCTGTGCTGTGCGTTGAGCATGCACCCCCATGTCCTCTATAGTACCCAAGTGAGCAGCCAGTGTACTGTACTCCCAGGCACTCTCTCTCTCTCTCCCGCTCTATTGGCTTATTGTGTTGGCTACTCTGATTGGGTATTCAGCAGGCGTGTGAAAAATGAGGCATGAAACAGCGTTGTCATGCTGAACAGAATTTTAATTACAGGCTGACGCCGAGACTGCAGCCCAATAAGGGTAGAATAACAGCAAAAAGCCTTTTCCAAAGACAACCTTGTGCCATTAGCTATATGATAGAATGGGAGCGAGAGAGAGAGAGAGAGAGAGAGAGAGAGAGAGAGAGAGAGAGAGAGAGAGAGAGAGAGAGAGGAGGAGGAGGAAGAAGAGGAAAGAGGAGGAGGAGGAGGGGGGCTAATCAATTCCAAGCAGGGGTGTCCCATCTGGAATATAAAGGCAGGCAAATGAAAAGGGAAACATATTTTTAAAAGGCGTTCATTTGCATTTAAAATGTGAGTTTTAATTGAGAGTGGTGGGATAATGAGGAGGGAGAGAGGGAAAACTGCCCATGTTCACACACACACACACACACACACACACACACACACACACACACACACACACACACACAAACACACTTTCAATTTCATACACACAAACGCTGTCACCCACTGTCAAACACTAATCCGCAGCAGTTTGACTGAACAGCATAGCAGCTCCATCCAGCCCAGTACTGCAGCTCCAACTCCACCAGCACAGAGCAGCACAGCATCCTCTTTCCCCCCCAACACTGGCCACAGATAGGGGGCGATATGGAGCGCTCCACTTCTGCCTTTGTTAATGAGGATGAGGAGAACAGAGGAGAGGACAGGAGGAGAGAGAAGATGGAGAGAGAGAGAGAGAGAGAGAGAGAGAGAGAGAGAGAGAGAGAGAGAGAGAGAGAGAGAGAGAGAGAGAAGGAGGAGGGGGACGAGTGCAGGAGGAGACTGCTGGGACTGGGTTGGCGGCTCCCTCTCCACCTCTCAGAACAGCGGGGGATTTGCACTTCAGGACTGGGACCAAGGTTAAACACACTCATCAGAATAAGCCTGTTCATTAGCAGCCCCTGTCTTCACAAGGCTCCTGCCAAAAATCCCGACAGTAGCACACACACACACACGCACACACACACACACACACACACACACACACACACACACACACACACACACACACACACACACACACACACACACGCACACACATCACATCAAATCATGTCAACTCACCACATGACACCAATGCATGCCCGTGCGCGTGCACACACACACATGCACACACATAGACATCAGTAGAGACCTTGACATAGACACAAACACAGATCCACTTATCACAAGCCATACACACACACACACACACACACACACACACACACACACACACACTGTGGCTCCCCCCTCCTAGGTCTCACGCGGTGATCACTGACTCCAGAGTGCTCTAACTCATCCGGGCCCAGGGGCTTTTGACACCAGCCTGTTTTATTTCCACGCAGCTAAATTGAGTCGTAAAGACGTGTAAAAAATAACGACGCGGCCGGCCGTGTCCTGGCCACCCATTTTTATTTTCCCATGAGTCCCCGGTGTGCCGTTTGTCCGCACATTAGAGTCCTGACACATTAACAAGTGCGGGGATATTTACGAACCCTGACCTCCCTGCTCTGACGGCTTTGTCGTCTGGGGGTGTGTGTGTGTGTGTGTGTGTGTGGGGTGGGGGGGGCGTAGCGCAACGCTAAAGGTGAATTATTTCTTCCCATTGCTGGAAGGACAGTGGCCATGATGTGGAAGTATGCTGCAGGCGCGGCTCCCAGATGCCTGTGGAGGGTTCTGGAGCTCTGGGGGATTTGGGGCAGCTTGACCGCAGCAGCAGCAGCAGCAGCAGCAGCAGCGCTCGGTGGAAGTGTTGAAAAGCGCTCACAGCTCAGCGCTTGGCTGGCTAATCTTGACGTCTGCTATGAAAACATGGGGGGAGGGAAGGATGAAGGGGCTAATAAATCCAATTATGGCAAGATGGCTGAAATGTTAATATTGCCTTCCTTTATTTTTCAGGTGGTCATTAAGTACAGGCCTATAGGCAGAGTGTTAATGCAGCACTCACAAGGGTGTTAAATGCTGAATGATTAGGTGGAGACACAGGGGAATGTCTTTACAAACACTGTACAAAGGCAGGGGCAATTATTTTCACTTCAGACTCACAGTGCCTGCTAATCTATTCACTTCTTGTTCACTGTTTAGAGAACAAGATTGTGCTCTGGAGCGCAATATTCAATTAAAAACTCAAAACAAAATTTAGCAGTGAAATCAGTTTTTAAAAAATTCCCTGCCTCATTTTGGTTGAAGCTAACATGCTTGAGGGAGATGATTCCTGTTGACTTAGACTCTTTTAATTCAGTCTTACCTCATAGGCACTCAAAGACCCTCCCCTGCTTCTTTCCCCCTCTGTCTGCCTGCCTGCCTGCTGGAGCAGAGCTAAGTTCCAACTGCTGCTAACACATTTGCTTCCAAACATTAGTGTGCCTCCATCTCCGAACGGGAGGCTTTGTCCTTTGGAGCTCCTTTGGAGGTGATTGCCATTCCCTGTGCCCTCACAGTACCAGCACTGCCCTAAATATTATTGAGCTGCAGCCCTCTGAATGCCCACCCTCAGTGAATGTGGTGTGTGTGTGTGTGTGTGTGTGTGTGTGTGTGTGTGTGTGTGTGTGTGTGTGTGTGTGTGTGTGTGTGTGTGTGTGTGTGTGTGGCGCTAGGCTAGCCAGTGCTCTGAGTGGTCTGGTAATATGTGCGTGCCTCCCCTTCCAGCCACTACCCGTGTTCTCCGATCCCCCGGGGACTCGGATGTTCCATGTGTGTCCATGTTGCGGAAAAAGCTACATGGGCTTAATCTCCTTCAGGGCTCGCCCATCTGTAAAGGAGACACACACTTTCTTTCTTTCTTTTTTTTTCTTTCTTTCTTTCGTCCTTCCTTCCTTTTTTCTTGTCCTGGTGACTGCCATGCAGGAGAGAGAGGCTCTCTACCTGCCTCTGATGTCACTCCGCCTGCTCGTCAGGTGCTTACTCATCTGTGTGGAGTTCGCTCCACTCAAAGGTGCCATCCATCCCTGAGCAGGGCTTTTGGAGGTGCACACACACACACTCACAAAGACACACACACACACACACACACACACACACACACACACACACACACACACATATACACACACACACACACACACTCACAAACACACACACACACACACACTCACACACACACACACACACACACACACACACACACACACACACACACACACACACACACACACACACACACACACAGACCGCACTGCAACAGATGAGTCCACTGAAACGCACGGAAAGCCAGTGGAAGAAGCCAGCTCACATATAATTCCTGGTATACAAAGGCTTGTTATTACTTGCCAAATCGTATTACTGCGAGAGCGCCAGAGATGCACAGACAAATTAATCAAGGGCAGAATGACAGCTGTGCGATGTACATTGTGTCTGTCTGATGCACACAAGCAAGGCTAGCACAAAGATGTGCCTGGAATCCATCAGAGTCCTCTATAAAAAAAAATCTATCTATTCTACATGAATACAAGGAGCTCAATTCAAAGAGCTTGCAACACTTTTTTTTGGAAGGGGGTGTACTTCAAATCTTTCATTCAATCTACAAGTTATTCTCTTTTTTTCATCCTTGTGTTTCCATGGAAACAAAGTAGAGATGAGAAGGCGGTGATGAGGGCGAATGGAGGGGCTTTTTTGGAGGAGGAAGATGCAGGGGGTTAGTGTGTGTATGTGTGTGTGTGTGTGTGTCTGAGTGTGTGTGTGAGTGAGTGCATGTGTGCAAGAGAGAGAGAGAGAGAGAGAGAGAGAGTGTGTGTGTGTGTGTGTGTGTGTGTGTGTGTGTGTGTGTGTGTGTGTGTGTGTGTGTGTATGTGTGTGAGAGACTGCATGGGGAGGGGTGTTTTGTTGGGGGTAGGGGTGCGTAGGATTAACTGTCAGGATGGAGAGAAGGGTAAGGTGTCTCCAAGTTTGCCTCTCTTTGCTCGCACTCCCTTGTCCTTGACAAAAAAGAGAGGGAGGGAGAGAGAGGGCGAGGAAAAAAAAAACTAGTCTGCCTCTTGTGCACAAAGGTATTTATCATTCGCCTCTGCCATTAATTACCATCCAATTAACCATTCCCTTTGTGGGAAACTATTGTAATTCCACACAGTCTTGGCTTTCCATGGGGTGCAGACTGAGGAGGAATTTTTTGACACCTAAATGTTTCAGCCTTGCTCAGTCCAAAAACAGTCCCTGGTGATCCCTTCAAGTGAATGCAGAGAGAGTGAGAGAGAGAGAGAGAGAGAGAGAGAGAGAGAGAGAGAGAGAGAGAGAGAGAGAGAGAGAGAGAGTAGCCAACACAGCAAAAAAAAAGAAATAAATGAATAATAAATAAATAAAATGAAATAAAAAAAACTGGGCTAAGTAGCATCTAATTACAAATGTTCATATTCATCTCTCCATTTAGTGAATGAGAGGCTCATTTAAGAGATTTGTCACAAAGTGGCCTTTCTTATTGGCTATGGGCTGGGCAGGCTTAAGCTTCATGGGGTTTGACGTGCGGCGGTGGCGGCGGCGGGCTGCTTGAGGAGCGTGACGTGCTTTCATGTCCTTGTGCTCGGGCCCCCTGAGAGGAGACCAACGCCGGCCCTTTTCACTGAAGTGCACAGGCCCCCTTCATCCCAAAATGCTTCAGCTGAGGCGGCTGGAGGTTCACTGGTTCACTTCTTGCCCACTTGACAGACGGAGGACTATCCCACTAATTGGTTCGCTTTTAAAAATGGCCGGCTGCCTGGAGTGAGGAGAGTGGCATCTCTTTGGCTTTTTTTTTTTTTTTTTTAGGGGGGCGAGGGGGAGTGGTGGTGGTGGTGATGGTGTGAAATTCTTCACACTTGTTTCAGCCAGCTTCTAGAGTGAATTAGGCCTCTGGGCATTCACACTTCTATATGTGGACTTTCCAAATTAAAAGTTCAGGATCTCTCACTAATAACAGAACACCTAGCAAAAGCTATTGAGGACATCTTTAGGAGCATCCTGTAATGTTTTCATTACAAGAGGTAATCTTCATTAAAGTATGGCTAGAGAGGTAGAATACCATCATCTATATCCTGATTCTCTGTTCTGACTCTCTGTGCGTGTCCTGAATGCTCAGGGAATGGTTGAGGTCTGGGCTGATTCTGGCTCGCTATGTGTGGTGAAAGACATGAAGCAAAGCGGAGAAGATGTTCAGTCTGTTTTAAGGCACTCCTCAGCACGGCTCCTCTTGCCATAAGGCACTCGTGGGCTTTCCACCTCCCACTTTTGGATGTTTACCATCAAGAGAGTTGAAAGTGTGTCTGTGTGTGTGTGTGTGTGTGTGTGTGTGTGTGTGTGTGTGTGTGTGTGTGTGTGTGTGTGTGTGTGTGTGTGTGTGTGTGTGTGTGAGTGTGTGTGTGTGTGTGTGTGTATGCATGCAGCATTGGGTTTGCTCACCAGGCCCCCTGGACAGCAGTGTTGTGCTGACTCCACTTTGAGGTTGTGTGGTGTGGACGGCACGTCTGCTGAATCCTCCAGATGAGGAGAGCCCCCAGCCTGCCCTGCTCTCCCCTGCCCTGCCTGTCAGCGGCCCATGATGTCAATATGCACAGCAAGCAAGCACCTCATCAACTCCCATGCAGCCAAAAAACTGCACCCCATCCAATACCAGACACAAACTGCACCAAATGTAATTCCAATTTAGGAATTTCTTCTCTGTGCTGTTGCCTGTCCCCCTGCAATTTCAGCATTGTGTAGGGCAGATGCAGGCTCTGACCTCACGTCACATTCTCTTTGGTGTCTAAAACTGCCACAAATGAAGTATTTCCCCCAGACACACTACACTGTGTATCACATCTTCAAGCCATGTGTTTGGATATCTCCAGGGAACAAAAAGTGAATTACGAAAATATTAACAGGAGCAACCGCGTTGTGTTTTAAAAACATCCACTTGTGGGGGTCATCCTCCTCCTAAACATTGTTAAGGCCCAATATCTCTCTGCTAGAGCTTTAAATTGACTGATTAGCTCACTGGCCAACAAAGCAAAAGCTTTCCTTGTTCTTTGGTGCAATTGAGAGATTTAAATAGATTGTCTCCACGACTGATGGTCTGTTTTCCAAGAACATAATATTCAGGAGATTGTGGTGTCGTTTCCTATATTATTTTCATTGATTTCTATTGAGTGAACAATCCCGGCACTCAGCTTCCATCATAACCTCCATCTAAGCAGCAAGCATCTCTGTTGCCATGGATACCGCATTGGTTCAAAAGTGCATGCACAGTTGTCCTTGGCACTAAATAAAAGGATAAGGTCATTCTAGTCTTTTCCAAGATGCACCAGAGATGTGCAAAGTGCACACAGGCATACAGACACTGTTCAAACAAGACATATTTGAAAATTAGAAATCGCTCTGGTTTTCTTTGATCTCACTTCAACTGCAGCTTGACATCAACTGCAAAAAAAAAAGTATTTTGGTGATGGGATTTTCTAGCAATATGAGTTGAGAGTGTGTAAAAAGTACAACTGAAATAATAGGACAGTATTTGTCTATGATGTCAGTAACAACAAAAGGGATGAACGAATCCTACAGTTTTTCCTACAGGCCTACTTGAGAATGAATCCAAATGAAACTTAAATTGAAGTCTATGGTGAGGTTGTTTGGTATAAACATGCAGTCTGTGCACATTGGCAGCTTAGCAATAAGAAATGTGTGACTGCAGACACACACACACACACACACACACACACACACACACACACACACACACACACACACACACACACACACACACAAACTGGATGCACCACTCATTCAGCAAAACATGTCAGCAAGCAATATCTGAGAAGATAGAGGCTTTCCTCCTGTTGGAGAAAGTTACCTTCCCAGAATATGGAACATTTTTACATAATCCCTTCCTGGAAATATCTAGGTTTATGGATTGGAAAAAAAAATAAAACCCTCATACATAACAAATTCTGGTTCATGGCATGTGTAACTACAGCCAAATGACTGACACAATCAAAATCAGAGTAATTGCCTCGGAAATAACCCTGCCAATCAACCAATCCGCCTGCGCCTCTGAGCGATGTAATTGTCATCCGGGTGACAGGGGTGAGTGACAGTATCAGCATGAGTCGCAGAATTAACACCTGGGCTAAGCTGCCAGCCTTCAACACCCAGACCAGACTAATTATACACAGCCCAAAAACACACAGGCACCAGGCACACAACAAAAAGAAAAAGTGAAATATCTTTTGTTTCTTCCTCTTCTTCTCTTCTGTTCTGTTTTCCCTTTTTCCTGTGTTGTACTTTTCTTCTTCAGGGGGTTAGTGGTAGGGGGACAAATGAACATGAAGTAGGCAGAGAGAGATGCTGGAGGAAATTGGTTAGCTGTGCTGGAAATGTTCACTCCGCACCCCTGTGTGTATGTGTGTGTGTGTGTGTGTGTGTGTGTGTGTGTGTGTGTGTGTGTGTGTGTGTGTGTGGCCGCAGGCTGACACAACCTGTGGTTCACCCCGGCTGATGCACTCCTATTTGCCTGGCTCGCCTAATCTCCAGGGTGCATTTCACCACTCAGGACTGCATGTTGGTCTCCAGAATCAACTTTCAACCTCAGGGCAGGTCGCAATAATGGGGGGCAGGGAAGGAGAGAGAGAGAGAGAGAGAGAGAGAGAGAGAGAGAGAGAGAGAGAGAGAGAGAGAGGGTTAGAAAGAACGACCAAATCTGACCAGCATCCAAAACTTCATGGTGAGAAAAGAAAGGGTACCGGTCAGAATCGATTGATTCACTCTGATAACATTAACATTACATGTGCTGCCATGCAGTAAGCTGGTCTTTAGCCGCTCCATATTGCCTCTAAGGCATATCAGAAGCACACAAGTTTCTAGAACATTGCTCCATATGTTCCTTACCTCAGTTTGTGTGGGAGATTGCATGTGCTCCAATTCTAATAACAGAAATATCAGTACATAGAAAATTGTGTGCAAACAATGTTCTAGATCACTTGTAGTTACCTTGACATACTTATAGTTGCTCAGTATGGTCACCTGTAACTTGACATGTTTATACAGCGTATATAAAAGGGTAATAATCACTGTAATAAGTAGAAAAGCACTCAGAGAACACAGACCTCCACCAAGCCAATGTGGTCACAGACATAATATAAATTCCAGATCGTGTTCTGGATGACCGATCACCGATCACTTATCCCAATACAAATGTTGTCGAAAATTTCATCCAAATCTGTGCAGTACTTTTCAAGTTATTTTGTACACAGACAGACAGACAGACAGACAGACAGACAGAGGCCGGTGGAGGTATGAAACCTATTTAACAACTATGCATCATGAGCAGATGGGGGATTAATCATCTTTACCTCTTGAAGGATTTTAATTAATAATCTAATATGTACATACAAATTTCTTGGTCACCCAAACTCGAATTTGCACATTCAAGTGACCAAAAAGTAGAACCCCGTCCATGAGTGGCCTGATTGGTGATACAAAGAATCAAAGCCGTGACTTTAATGCTGTTGTATATTCCCCGATATAGCAAGGCTGAGATCGCATTGCATTCTGTATTGCTGCACCATTCAAAAGGTCCATTGACTGCATTTGTGTGTTAAATGGCAACAATAACCTGAAAGAAATATACCATTGGCAGAGGAGTTGATGTTTTGGAATATATATCAACATTTCCTGTTACTGTGGCTTTGTGTCATGAAACTGTGCAAGCTTCACTTGCATAACAACACTGCTCAACTGTGCTTAACGATATAGAAACGCCCTCTCGGGACTTATTGCTTAAACGCCTATACTGTGCATGTTGTGGCAGTCTATCCATCTCCGACTTGTGTCATCAATTATCCCTGACACTATATTTGACCGGATGCATTTAAATGACATTTGTTCTTTCTGAGCACAAAAAAGACAAGATAACTGCTACCAGTTTCAGCTCAAGTTAGAAAGTAGGCTACAGTGTAGTATATTGTGGCAGGTCTTTGACCCTGGTATTATGACAAGGTTAAAAGTAGTTGCACTGAATATCAAACAGCACATGTTGTGCACTAGAGTAGGCGCAGTGCCTTTCAAGAGTGAAAGATAGCAGGTGACTCCAGACTGGATCTGACTATGGTGGAGTGTGCGGGATGCATGCATTCTACTGAGCTCGGCTCTCTTGCATAGTGATAGCAGGCTCAGTATGCCAGGGGTGTAAGACGGTTCTAGTTCAGAATCTTGATTGGAGCAACTTGATTTTAACTACCCAATGTGAGATGTAGACTTCATTGTCCGATATTTCCATGCAGTTTTGAGTCACGTACACAGTAACTTGCCTCCCCTACTCTCATATGACCCTTGGAAAAGTTCAGACCATAAATTCTGCAGTTATTTAGGGCCTCTGGAAAGCATTGCATGCTTAATTAATAAAGCCTTCCTTCAACTGAGACTCGTCCTGCCAAGGTTGTAAAGGCACTGACCGCCCCTCACCTTAGTTAAGTACACCATAACACAACACAATCCCTATAAACGATGTTATCTTATCGGCTAGGATTGTGGGGCCTCTTTTACGTCAGAACACACCTCCTTTATCGCAGGAATGCCTGGTATGTCAGCCATTCATCCAGTACAACTATCAAAGCCATCAGCTGCCCAAAGCCTCTGTGAGTTTGTGTGTGTTATCTGTGTGTGTGTGTGTGTGTGTGTGTGTGTGTGTACGTGCGTGTGTGTGTGTGTGTGTGTGTACGTGCATGCGTGCGTGCGTACGTGTATGTGTGTGTGTGTGTGTGTGTGGGGGGGGGCTGTGTGTGTGTGTGTGTGTGTGTGTGTGTGTGTGTGTGTGTGTGTGTGTGTGTGTGTGTGTGTGTGTGTGTGTGTTTGTGTGGGCCTGCGTGTTTCTTTTTAGCGTGAGATTGAGAGTTTTGTCAACACTTCACCAGATGTTGGCAGATGTTCCCCCAATGAACACCATCTGAGCGTGAGCAGAAGAGGCCAGGTGAAGGTTAGGCAGGCAGGCAGGCAGGCAGGCAGGCAGGCAGGCGGGCGGGTATGTCTGACAGACAGGAGGAGAGAAACTTTCCGGCTCCAGTTGGGCTTCTTCCCCTCAGGTTTGACTCATAGCTCTGTGATCTGTTGGAGGAAATCAGATGACACACGCAGCCATATGCGCTATAATGCCCGTTCTCCCTCTACCACTCCCACATTAGCGCATTAGTCACAGCACGCACTCCTGCGCAAGAAACAGAACCGTTTAGCACGTTATTATTCAACATTTGTATAGTAGGATCTCATGTTGTAGCAGCAATGGGTCTTCATCTACTTACCATGGAGCTGTATACTGTATGTGCAAATGAATGAATGGTGGCAGTAAAAGCAGGCTATACTTAGTATACTAATACTAATACTAATATACTTAGGCTATACTTAGTATACTAATACTAATACTAATATACTAATATATGAGTAAATATAAGTACATATCTGTTTTGGACTGGACAGGATGGATCTAGGAAGACCTACTGAATAACAGTGACAATAATAGAATATCTGCTGTACAACAAAAATGGGCTATTTACTATAAATCAGAGATTTATGGCAAATCGTTTGAACCAAATCTAACTTACATTAATAATTGTTTATAATCACATTTAATTATGCTTTTCATGCTAATATGACAATTAGTAAAAATTTAAATGAAGACTGCCTTTACCATTTATAATTTACCAAGTCAGATTACCATGCCTTGCTCGACGAGTCTGGCAATAATGAATTAACATTAATTAAATTCATGCAAGAGAATGAGGCAGCCCCTTTCTCTAGTGGCAAATGGGGGTACAATGAACCTCAACACCCCCCGGAAACACACACACACACACTCTCTCTCTCCTCTCTCTCTCTCTCTCTCTCTCTCTGTCTTTCTGTCTCTGTTACACACACACACACACACACACACACACACACACACACACACACACATAAAGAAAAAAAAGCAAAAAAAAAAGTGAAAGAAAGAAAACACTTCCACAGAATTGGGGTGGGGGCCTCCAGCTGCAAAGCCCACAAATGGTAGCGTGTCCCGGGGATGAAGGGTGACATGATGAAGGGTGGTAGTAAAAAAGTGAGGGGGGGTCCAGGAGGGATGTGGGATGTGATGTGATTGTGAACACAGGACGCAGCGCTGCACGCTGCCCGCTGTGGTCATCAAGAGACTGCTGGTCATTAAGAGTGCACTGAGGATCGAGCGGAATGACCTTTTGCAGCCTGCGCGGCACAGCCGTTAACTTAAAGGTCAATATAAATGGCACATTAAACATTACACACGGCCACACCTTGTGCTTAAAGAGACCGTGGCAGGCCACACACAGCGACTTTAATAGCTGTAATCACAGTGTACAACACGGAGGACAAGAGAACTATTCTAAGCTCCTACAGATGCAGCACAAACGCCATTAGGAACAAACTGGGCCATTAGCCTCTTCAGTAGTTTTGAGACTTTTTATGGCGTTTTACAGTGAGCTTGTGACTACCCTCTTAGGCACATTGCAATCAAAGCCCCTGAAAGCTTGCTTATGATGACTCTATCAAATGATAAGGCTTTAAATGTAGCTGTCTATCTGATCTTGTTGTCTGCTTTGCCACCTGTATTTAACCTTGGCATTCAAATCTCCAGAGCTGTTGATCAATTGATTTAAAAATCCATTAATTTTTTACCAAAACCAAACATATTGGAAGAACTCCGGTTTGAACAGTCCTTTGGCAGGCAATTCCCATCAGTCAAGTGTTTGACCCGGGACATTTGGTGAGGGTCAACACTTCACGTCTTCAAATTTGCCTTCAGGTTGTGCAGAAGAGGAAGCATGAGCTGCCCTCTCTGCTGAATGAATAATTCACCTGCTGATTGGACCACAGCTTGGTCCCTTAGAGCCACTGCTTTATCTGTCAACACTGGTGGCCCTGCACTGATTGCTGGTCCACTCGGAGGCTGAGGGGGCAAATAGAGCATCAAATATTCACCATGGAGAACACCTCCACAATTATACTGCACTTAATAGAGTTTGCCCAGCCAAGAAATGCTGGAATGTATCTCACATGCATAACTAGGCACACATAAACACATGCATATGCGCGCGCGCACACACACACACACACACACACACACACACACACACACACACACACACACACACACACACACACACACACACACACACACACACACACACACACACACACACACACACACGTACACACTCACTCACTCACTCACACACACACACACACACACACACACACACACACACACACACACACACACACACACACACACACCTGTGGCTTGAGAGTCACAGCTGAGTGGAAGGGTGACCTTGGACAGAGTGGTTGTGGGTTATTAAGCAGTCTCCTTGCAGTCATTAACTGGGGCCTGACATGAGGATATTCAGCTGTAACACTGTGAACATTACAGCAGAAAGATGTTGTTGTTTTTTATGGCTGCAAAGGAGGATTTGCAAAGAGGAAGTGACATATAGTGATTAATGAGGACACAGAGCCTTCTGGAACACGCAGAACACTGGAATAAAAAAAAAAAAAACATTGAAAGCAGAAAGATTAAACTACTTCCTCTTCATTTTATGCAATATTTTTGAATGAACATAAAAATGGCATTCTATGTTCTACTACCCCCCCCCTCCCCCCTTTGTCTCTTTGTCCTGCCATCTCTCTTCTCCTCTGCAATCCCTCCACTCCTCTTTTTCTTAGTAAAAGCATCCTGTCAGTCTCACTTATTTGTTAGTCTAGGCAGAGATCAGAGCCGAGACAGCCCATCTTTGATATGCATTAACTTGTAATTACATTAAAGATCTTGTACCTATTACATGATGCTTAAAATGTGCGGGCAAATTGCAATGAGGTCAACCTCAAATTGATGTGGTGGGATTCTCTAGCCTCCCCGAGCCTCGCGCGCTTTGATAATTGGCCTTTTGAACGCTAATGGCACCGTTTGATGGATGGGCTTGCCGAATGAGACACAGAATATGCATTTGAAACCATCGGGGGAGAGCGAGGTGACGTACAGCTCTATTCGGATAACTGGGAGATGGCACAAGCCCACTCTGTTTAATAGGCCTGTCAGGTTGAACAGATCTTGTTTTGGTGCGCTCTGTTTTGCATAGACGTAGCAGCAAGAGAGAGAGAGAGAGAGAGAGAGAGAGAGAGAGAGAGAGAGAGAGAGAGAGAGAGGACGGCTAAGGTGAAGATTTGTCTCCAAAGGATCAGGGGTTAGCCAAGGGTCAGACAGAGCGAAGGAAAGGACCGACTGCTGAATATTAAAGATGGGACAGGACTGGGGAGAGACACATGCGCTATATCTATATTCTCCCCATGTTCTGTCTTCCCAGCCTGTTAGTGAGTAAACTGTGATGATTTATTCCCATCGGTAAGGCAAGCACAGAACACCCCCTTTGTGAAACATTCATGCATTATTTGTTATGGTATTGTTTTCCTGCTGTGAGAGCATTCAATGCTCTGCCTTTAAGAGAAACACCGGGAGGTCCCTTTAGTTTTATCTTCCGCTGTGAAAAAACACACTCGCAGTGCTGGAGCAGTTTGAAAAAACAACTAGGCCTTTGCTAAGACCATTCCAGCTCTAAAGCTCTCTGACAGGGTTTGGAGTTTGCTTCAATTAGCATTTACAAAAAAAAAAAAAGAAACAAAAAAAAAAAACCGAATGAAAACACAAAAACAACTCAGACGAAAACAGAAGGAATGAAAACGCTATTTTGGGGTTGTTTGCCCCACCTTGTGCTGTGTGTTGTGGCTTGTTTGTGTGTGCGGCTGCGTGCGGATCACCTTGAGTGTTTGCAGAGCATTAGGACTCTCACTGAGATAAGACACAAAGAGAAATATTTTCATTTGGAAACAGTTTTTGGCGCATTCCAACGCCCACCACACCACAGCCCCAGCGTTTGCTAAGCAGCCACCAAGATGTGCACAGCAGGTGGTCACAACATAAAATAATGAACAGAGGAGAGAGAGAGAGAGAGAGAGAGAGAGAGAGAGAGAGAGAGAGAGAGAGAGAGAGAGAGAGAGAGAGAGAGAGATGTGGGAGCAGTATTTAAAGTCGGCAACAATCTGAAGTACTCCTCCAACAATAGTGATGACAGATGAGAACTGGAGGGGAGGAATGGGTGGAAGGATCAAGCAGAATGGAGGATGTTTTGGTGCCAGTGTGGTGAAGTAGCTAGCGTTTGCTCATTATACATTCTGCCTTTGCTCCAAATGATTGCAGGCCAGGTGGGCTTAGGCAGGCCCCAGTGGAGTCCTGCAGAGATGAGAGAGTCAGAGCGAGAGACTCACTCCGCGCATGTGTGTGTGTGTGTGTGTGTGTGTGTGTGTGTGTGTGTGTGTGTGTGTGTGTGTGTGTGTGTGTGTGAGTGTGTCGTAGAGAGAGAGAGTGAGATAGATACAGAGAGAGAGAGAGAGTGAGAGAGAGACAGAGAGACAGAGAGAGAGAGAGAGAGAGAGAGAGAGAGAGAGAGAGAGATGAATGAGTTGTTTTCTGTTTTCTTCTCTTCCTCTCTCACACTCAATTTAAAGGGTTAGGAATAGAATGGAAGGAATAGAATAAAGACTAAAGAATTCTCCAGTATGAGGAAGAAGACATCATTGTGAAAACATGGGGCTGTTTATAAACCCTGCCCTGATATTTTTATGCCTATGTCTCTTTACATTTGATATCTTATTCTGCTGTCAACACCACCTCATTTCCCATCTCATTATTTATTAGCATTTATCTGTATGACAAAAAAAAATTGTAGAGGTCTATGAAATTATTTATAGGATTGCAATACATATTATAAAAATATATAAAACATTGACCAGCCAGCAAAATGTAATTTCTGATCATTCAAAGCAGAAACCAAATTACATTTTCATGAATTCACAACGCTTCTACAACTACAACTATCTGATAAACAAAGAAAAGGAGGAAGAGAAAAAGCAAGAGAATGGGAGAAAAAGACAAACTGCAAGAAGAGGGAGTCTATTGACTAATCCTATGAAACCAGGATCTAGGTGTTATTGACTAGCTGTCATGATAATCCATATCATAACCATGTGCCGTAATGGTGTGAATAGCTGAAGATGCATTAGGCTCGTATTAGATCTGTGTGGTGCGGCGTGGCATAGCCTGGGGTTAGGATGGACAGCAGTTGGGCTGAAAGGAGATCAGACAAATGCTCAAGGCATCCTAATTTCTCTACTTTGTTCACTCATGTGAAGCTTCAAATAGAGAAGGCCAATCTCTAATTGTTCAGAAGATCTTTGATCACACATATTTTTAGCTACCGGATTAAATTTGGGTGATTGAACACACTAGGTGCATTTTAAAAATGTAATTTAATGCAACTGCATTTAGACTTTTCAGAAATTGAAATAATAATAATTGTGTGTTGGTGTAGCATGAGCATGTTAGCCTCTCAGAACCTGAGCCCATTTGCACTGAGAGAGGAGCTGTTTTGAACCGGATACTGATTACTTTAACATCTGTGAATTACTCACTACCTCTAAATGAATATTGCCATCCATCAACCCTTCTCTGGATGGAAATGCCACCAGCTTTTTGAGAAACACAACAGAGATTACAAATGCACTTGCAGGCATATTTCACCTTAAACCAAAGTGCGCTTAAGAGAGAGAGAGAGAAAAAAAACGTTCAAGGTTCCTTTTTGGCTTTTATGAGCTATGAAATTGCATGGAGTTAATGAGCAAAACAACAAGTTTTTATGCTCTCTGTAGCTAGAAGTCACTGACTGTCAATCACCTCAGATAACCCCTCTATTCATCCCCAGGTCCTGCTGACAGGGTGCATTCCCCAGTGACAGACCCATAAAGGCCATGTGGAACCCCCCCCCCCCACCCCCACCCTCCGCCACCGCACGCCAGCACCCGCCAAACCAGCCCCACTGACCGGATACACTGCAACCAAAACAGCCTCTCTCATCGCCTGTGCCAATTACTGGCCTGCTGATAAGGTCCTTGTGCCATCCAATAGAACTATCCTAAGTGAGAATAGGGACAGTACGCCAGGCTCAATGAATGGGTGGAGGCTACTGTGCAGGCTACTCTCCTTGTCCTCCCTGTCTATGCAGTCTAGAAGATGCCCATTGCCCACTGCCTGAAAGACTGGACAGAAAGCTCCAGATGACCTTAACGATATTATGTAGCTCAAGTCATTGTGATTCACCTTGCTTGCTCTCTCTCTCTCTCTCTCTCTCTCTCTCTCTCTCTCTCTCTCTCCTTTCTGCTGTTGCTGCTTGGAGACTCAAGGTTCAATTTTCCCTTTGTGATTTCTCAGCTCAGCCTTGATAAACGTGGAGCTTTTACGCAGCCGGCACGGTCTGCTCCGGCTAGGCTAATGCCAGTGGTAATGATGCCTCCGTCTGCATTAGTTTCTTTGCAAATTACACTCTTTATTTTCCTGCTCAGCTTTCCCTCTCTTTGATTGAATTGAAGCCCTGGGCTTGCATCAGCCTTGGTGAATTCCACGTGAAATGATTCAATAAGCATAAAGGGTAGAACACAAGACGGTTTGGTCCCAAGGCTGCTTTAAGGCCATGCAATTGATTCCTTGTTAAGAGTGAGCCCTGGTTTCCTACTTGGGGCACTAGTGCTATTCCAAAGAGTTTGTTTTTGCATGAGCTCATCACTTTGGCTGTTGCTTGTGAATGCGGCCCACGCTTAATCCCCAGCATGGAGAGCTAATTGAAAGCTTTCTGCGGAGAGTCATCAGCATCCCTGGGAAGCTACGCTATCACCTGCACGGAGCTAACGCCGCAGGAAACACATGACATCATGGCTACATCAAGCCAAGCAGCAGCAGCAACCCCCCCCCTACACACAGCAGCAGCAGTGCTGTACAACAGTGGGGAAGGGAAAATAAAGAAGTGAGGTAATTAATACAGTATATGGGGCTTACAGACAGAGTCTCAGCCACCCACATACACTACAGCTCTCCTCTTCTCTTCTCCCTCTCTCTCTCTCTCTCTCTCTCTCTCTCTCTCTCTCACACACACACACACACACACACACACACACACACACACACACACACACACACACACACACACACACACACACACACACACACACACACACACACACACACACACACACACACACACACACACACACACACACACACTCAGGGAGACCCAGCAGAAGGAACCTCAGAGGAAAACTTTGAAAAAAATGTAGATTATGTGCGAGGTGAAGATTCCTGGAGGAAAGATTCTCTCTCTTTCTCATTCTCTCTTTTTCTCTCTGTGCCTCTCAGTCTGTGCCTCTCCTGGAGCGTGTGTGTGTGTGTGTGTGTGTGTGTGTGTGTGTGTGTGTGTGAGAGAGAGAGAGAGAGAGAGAGAGAGAGAGAGAGAGAGAGACGAAGAGATTCATTTTTAAATCATAAAAGAGCACAAGACACACATCTTGTTGAAAGGAATACCATGGGGGAAGTCTCTTTTTAAAAAATGAAGATGAAGCTGTTTTTCTTAAGCAGCTAAAGGAATGCTCTCAGCTTAGTGAGATGAATGGCTGGACCTGAGCTAAGACAAATCTTGCCATGTTGTTGGCTTTTATGGATCTGCTCTCTAAAGCGTCAACAGCCACGCTCGCGGCCATTTCGCCCATCAATCAGCACCTTGCTGTGAAGGCCAGGCCTGATAATTAATGATAGATTTACGGTGCTATCGCTAATGAATGATTTACAGCCTGAAAAGGGATACTTGGCAACAGATAGCCAGCAGGAGCCGGCTGAGCTATGATGGCGAGACAGACATCAATTTCCCGTCGGGAGACAGGTGCACATAATGGGTGACCAGGCGAGCCAATGACAATTGTAGGAGAGGGAGTAAAAAATGGGCCGTCGTCACGGACACGCGTTGACATACAGCAGAAGGGAAACGATTGGCAAGACAACTGGCTGGCAGTCATTTCACCTTCAGCCATTTCCAAGCGTGTATTACACACACACACACACACACACACACACACACACACACACACACACACACACACACAGTGGCAATGCATGGTCACCGGGCCTGACAAAAAGATTTCATTCAAACATTGAGCTGGAAGTCTTCATCGACTCCATTCTCTTTTTTTCCCCTCTCTGCACACTGCTTCCTTTTTATCACCTTTAAAAATCCACGCTTCACTAGTTACAAGCTCACAATCCCTATGCAGCTGGTGGCTTATTAAGTTGCTATGGCAACGCTCCGCATCCACTGGCGCTCTATGTTCCATCCAGCCGAGAGCCCACAGGGTAGATCCAGAGGAGAGAGAGGGGGGGGGGGGTGGGGAGGGGGGGTGGTGTGGATTGTTGAGTTTGGGTAACATGGTGAAACACAGTTTCTAAAATCAAGGCTGCATTTCAGTTTATTTTAACACATAAATGGGGAATACCCTCAATTTTTACTTTGTGATGATAAGCCTGACACAGTCCCTCTAACCGAGCGCCCCCCCTTCTCCCCCTTCCTCCCCACACACACCCCCGCCATACAACAGTGATGCACAGTTAACACGACTGGGAATTTATCAGAGGAGATGCAGAGATGATTGCACTGTGATTGCTCTTAGCGTGGTATCAGCCATTGACGGGGAAAAAAAAGACCCAGCAGGGAAACAGCAATCTTAAAGCCACCCGGCAATGACGCTCAAATTTGCCAGGGCGCTCAGTCCTTGCTCTCGCCACTGTGTGCACACTCCCTCATGATACAATTGCAGGGCAAAGACTCAACAGTCACTGTCGGGATTTAGGAAGCTTTACAGTACATTTGCACCTGGGAAATCATGGTAAGGATGCCATTTATGAAGGTTTTTTTTGTCCTACCAAGGGTGAAATAAGCAATATAGTGTTGACAGTGCTAGTCAGCAGTAGCACAACTGAGCTGTCTCCAAACGGGTCTAGTGTTCTCACAGCTCAACATTTGTGGCTATGTTTGGAAGCGAAAAGAAAGTGAGTACAAGTATATCGGAATAAAACATTTAGCGATCCATACGTTCTCTTCCTATATGTTCCAGGTTTGATACAGCGCATCCAGGTGCCTAATAGGAGTATTTATAGCAGGCTTCCCCAATCTGAGCCAATTAGTGGAGCTTTTAAGAGCTGGTTGTAATCTAGCGCGTACAGTAGGGTCTGGCCAGAGCTGCAGGATTGATTATACCCTCTTTTTATTTTAATGCTCAATTCTCTAATAGTTAAGAGCCAAATAATGTAATCCAGCATAATGTAATTCAATAATTCTGAATTCATTAGGCGTTTTTGTATTTTACGAGCAATCTAAGATTCCCATTAAAGACATTTTTTGCCCACAGATAATTAATTATTCCCATGTCTGAAAAGAATCAGTCTTATCTTCAAATTACCCTTAGAGGTGTAACGGCAGATTAAGTATCCAAAGTAATTTAAGGCAATCATTTCAAGTCTCTCTCTCTCTCTCTCTCTCTCTCTCTCTCTCTCTCTCTCTCTCTCTCTCCCACACACACACACACACACACACACACACACACACACACACACACACACTCTCTCACTCTCTCTATGTGTGCGCGCTCATTCTCGCTGTGTGCAGAGGGTCATTAATATCTAATAAGGAGAAAGGTCTCCATACAT